>JAXCHB010000188.1:9992500-10592500 GCA_036926305.1 Uropetala carovei
ATAAAAAAAAAATTTCGAAAAAAAATTTTGGAAAAAAATTTTTCGAAAAAAATTTTCAAAAAAATTTTCGAAAAAAATTTTGAAAAAAAATTTTCGAAAAAAATTTCGAAAAAAATTTTGAAAAAAATTTTCGAAAAAAATTTTGAAAAAAATTTTAGAAAAAAATTTCGAAAAAAAATGTTCGAAAAAAATTTCGAAAAAAAATTTTCGAAAAAAATTTTCGAGAAAAATTTCGAAAAAAAATTTTCGAAAAAAAATTTGAAAAAATTTTCGAAAAAAAATTTTCGAGAAAAATTTTCGAAAAAAATTTCGAAAAAAAATTTTCGAAAAAATTTTGGAAAAAAAATTTTCGAAAAAAATTTTGCAAAAATTTTGAAAAAAAATTTCGAAAAAAATTTTGAAAAAAATTTTCGAAAAAAAATTTTCGAAAAAAATTTTCGAAAAAAATTTTCAAAAACATTTTCGAAAAAAATTTCGAAAAAAAATTTTCGAAAAAAAATTTGAAAAAATTTTCGAAAAAAAATTTTCGAAAAAAATTTTCGAAAAAAATTTCGAAAAAAAGTTTTCGAAAAAAAATTTCAAAAAAATTTTCGAAAAAAAATTTTATAAAAAAATTTTGAAAAAAAATTTCCCAAAATAATTTTGAAAAAAAATTTCGAAAAAAATTTTGAAAAAAATTTTCAAAAAAACTTTTGAAAAAAATTTTCAAAAAAAATTTTGAAAAAAATTTTCAAAAAAAATTTTGAAAAAAATTTTCAAAAAAAATTTTGAAAAAAATTTTCAAAAAAAATTTTGAAAAAAAATTTCGAAAAAAATTTTCAAAAAAATTTTCAAAAAAATTTTCGAAAAAAATTTCGAAAAAAAATTTTCGAAAAAAAGTTTGAAAAAAATTTTCGAAAAAAAATTTTCGAAAAAATTTTTCGAAAAAAATTTTCAAAAAAATTTTCGAAAAAAATTTCGAAAAAAAATTTTCGAAAAAAAATTTGAAAAATTTTTGGAAAAAAAATTTTCGAAAAAAATTTTCGAAAAAAATTTTCGAAAAAAATTTCGAAAAAAAATTTTCAAAAAAAATTTTGAAGAAAAATTTTGAAGAAAAATTTCAAAAAAAAACTAAAAAAATTTTCGAAAAAATTTTGGAAAAAAATTTTTTGAAAAAAATTTTCAAAAAAATTTTCGAAAAAAATTTTGAAAAAATTTTTCAAAAAAAAGTTTCAAAAAAATTTTCGAAAAAAATTTCGAAAAAAATTTTGAAAAAAATTTTCAAAAAAATTCTCGAAAAAAAATTTTCGAAAAAATTTTGAAAGAAATTTTCCAAAAAATAAAAAAAAAATTTCGAAAAAAAATTTTGAAAAAAATTTCGAAAAATATTTTCAAAAAAATTTCCGAAAAAATTTTGGAAAAAAATTTTTCGAAAAAAATTTTCAAAAAAATTTTCGAAAAAAATTTCGAAAAAAAATTTTCGAAAAAAATTTCGAAAAAAATTTTGAAAAAAATTTTCGAAAAAAATTTTGAAAAAAATTTTCGAAAAAAATTTCGAAAAAAAATTTTCGAAAAAAAATTTGAAAAAATTTTCGAAAAAAAATTTTCGAAAAAAATTTTCGAAAAAAATTTCGAAAAAAAGTTTTCGAAAAAAAATTTCAAAAAAATTTTCGAAAAAAAATTTTCTAAAAAAATTTTGAAAAAAAATTTACCAAAATAATTTAGAAAAAAATTTTCGAAAAAAATTTTGAAAAAAATTTTCGAAAAAAATTTTGAAAAAAATTTTCGAAAAAAATTTCTATAAAAAATTTTCGAAAGAAATTTCGAAAAAAAATTTTCGTAAAAAATTTCGAAAAAAAATTTAAGAAAAAAATTTTAAAAAAAAATTTTGAAAAAAATTTTGAAAAAAAATTTCGAAAAAAATTTTGAAAAAAATTTCGAAAAAAAATTTTCGAAAAAAATTTTCTAAAAAAATTTCAAAAAAATTTTCGAAAAAAATTTTGAAAAAAATTTTAGAAAAAAATTTCGAAAAAAAATGTTCGAAAAAAATTTTCGAAAAAATTTTCCGAAAAAAATTTTCGAAAAAATTTTCCGAAAAAAATTTTCAAAAAAATTTTCGAAAAAAATTTCGAAAAAAAATTTTCGAAAAAAAATTTGAAAAATTTTTGGAAAAAAAATTTTCGAAAAAAATTTCGAAAAAAAATTTTCGAAAAAAAATTTCAAAAAAATTTTCGAAAAAAAAATTTCTAAAAAAATTTTGAAAAAACATTTTCCAAAATAATTTAGAAAAAAATTTTCGAAAAAAATTTCGAAAAAAAATTTTGATAATAAATTTCGTAAAAAATTTTCAAAAAAAATTTCGAAAAAATTTTGGAGAAACATTTTTCGAAAAATTTTCAAAAAAATTTTCGAAAAAAATTTTTAAAAAAATTTTCGAAAAAAATTTTGAAAAAAATTTTGAAAAAAAATTACGAAAAAAATTTTGAAAAAAAATTTCCAAAAGAATTTTGAAAAAAATTTTCGAAAAAAATTTCGAAAAAAAATTTTCTAAAAAATTTTTGAAAAAAAAATTTCCAAAATAATTTAGAAAAAAATTTTCGAAAAAAATTTCTAAAAAAATTTTCGAAAAAAATTTTTAAAAAAAATTTTCGAAAAAAATTTCGAAAAAAAATTTTAGAAAAAAAATTTTAAAAAAAATTTCGAAAAAAATTTTGAAAAAAATTTTCGAAAAAAATTTTGAAAAAAATTTCGAAAAAAAATTTTCGAAAAAAATTGTCGAAAAAAATTTTGAAAAAAATTTTGAAAAAAATTTTCGAAAAAAATTTCAAAAAAAAATTTGAAAAAAATTTTCGAAAAAATTTAGAAAAAAAATTTTCGAAAAAAATTTTGAAAAAAAATTTCGAAAAAAATTTTGAAAAAAAATTTCGAAAAAAATTTTGAAAAAAATTCCGAAAAAAAAATTTTGAAAAAAATTTTGAAAAAAAATTTCGAAAAAAATTTTGAAAAAAATTTTCAAAAAACTTTTGAAAAAAATTTTGAAAAAAAATTTCGAAAAAAATTTTCAAAAAAATTTTCGAAAAAAATTTTGAAAAAAAATTTTCGAAAAAAAGTTTAAAAAAAATTTTCGAAAAAAAATTTTCGAAAAAAATTTTCAAAAAAATTTTCGAAAAAAATTTCGAAAAAAAATTTTCGAAAAAAAATTTGAAAAATTTTTGAAAAAAAAATTTTCGAAAAAAATTTTCGAAAAAAATTTCGAAAAAAAATTTTCAAAAAAAATTTTGAAGAAAAATTTCAAAAAAAAACTAAAAAAATTTTCGAAAAAATTTTGGAAAAAAATTTTTTGAAAAAAATTTTCAAAAAAATTCTCGAAAAAAAATTTTGAAAGAAATTTTCCAAAAAATAAAAAAAAAATTTCGAAAAAAAATTTTGAAAAAAATTTCGAAAAAAATTTTAAAAAAAATTTCCGAAAAAATTTTGGAAAAAAATTTTTCGAAAAAAATTTTCAAAAAAATTTTCGAAAAAAATTTCGAAAAAAAATTTTCGAAAAAGAATTTCGAAAAAAATTTTGAAAAAAATTTTCGAAAAAAATTTTGAAAAAAATTTTAGAAAAAAATTTCGAAAAAAAATGTTCGAAAAAAATTTTCGAGAAAAATTTCGAAAAAAAATTTTCGAAAAAAAATTTGAAAAAATTTTCGAAAAAAAATTTTCGAGAAAAATTTTCGAAAAAAATTTCGAAAAAAAATTTTCGAAAAAATTTTGGAAAAAAAATTTTCGAAAAAAATTTTGCAAAAATTTTGAAAAAAAATTTCGAAAAAAATTTTGAAAAAAATTTTCGAAAAAAAATTTTCGAAAAAAATTTTCGAAAAAAATTTTCAAAAACATTTTCGAAAAAAATTTCGAAAAAAAATTTTCGAAAAAAAATTTGAAAAAATTTTCGAAAAAAAATTTTCGAAAAAAATTTTCGAAAAAAATTTCGAAAAAAAGTTTTCGAAAAAAAATTTCAAAAAAATTTTCGAAAAAAAATTTTATAAAAAAATTTTGAAAAAAAATTTCCCAAAATAATTTTGAAAAAAAATTTCGAAAAAAATTTTGAAAAAAATTCCGAAAAAAAATTTTCGAAAAAAATTTTGAAAAAAAATTTCGAAAAAAATTTTGAAAAAAATTTTCAAAAAAACTTTTGAAAAAAATTTTCAAAAAAAATTTTGAAAAAAATTTTCAAAAAAAATTTTGAAAAAAATTTTCAAAAAAAATTTTGAAAAAAATTTTCAAAAAAAATTTTGAAAAAAAATTTCGAAAAAAATTTTCAAAAAAATTTTCAAAAAAATTTTCGAAAAAAATTTCGAAAAAAAATTTTCGAAAAAAAGTTTGAAAAAAATTTTCGAAAAAAAATTTTCGAAAAAATTTTTCGAAAAAAATTTTCAAAAAAATTTTCGAAAAAAATTACGAAAAAAAATTTTCGAAAAAAAATTTTGAAAAATTTTTGGAAAAAAAATTTTCGAAAAAAATTTTCGAAAAAAATTTTCGAAAAAAATTTCGAAAAAAAATTTTCAAAAAAAATTTTGAAGAAAAATTTTGAAGAAAAATTTCAAAAAAAAACTAAAAAAATTTTCGAAAAAATTTTGGAAAAAAATTTTTTGAAAAAAATTTTTAAAAAAATTTTCGAAAAAAATTTTGAAAAAATTTTTCAAAAAAAAGTTTCAAAAAAATTTTCGAAAAAAATTTCGAAAAAAATTTTGAAAAAAATTTTCAAAAAAATTCTCGAAAAAAAATTTTCGAAAAAAAATTTTCGAAAAAATTTTGAAAGAAATTTTCCAAAAAATAAAAAAAAAATTTCGAAAAAAAATTTTGAAAAAAATTTCGAAAAAAATTTTCAAAAAAATTTCCGAAAAAATTTTGGAAAAAAATTTTTCGAAAAAAATTTTCAAAAAAATTTTCGAAAAAAATTTCGAAAAAAAATTTTCGAAAAAAATTTCGAAAAAAATTTTGAAAAAAATTTTCGAAAAAAATTTTGAAAAAAATTTTCGAAAAAAATTTCGAAAAAAAATTTTCGAAAAAAAATTTGAAAAAATTTTCGAAAAAAAATTTTCGAAAAAAATTTTCGAAAAAAATTTCGAAAAAAAGTTTTCGAAAAAAAATTTCAAAAAAATTTTCGAAAAAAAATTTTCTAAAAAAATTTTGAAAAAAAATTTCCCAAAATAATTTAGAAAAAAATTTTCGAAAAAAATTTTGAAAAAAATTTTCGAAAAAAATTTTGAAAAAAATTTTCGAAAAAAATTTCTATAAAAAATTTTCGAAAGAAATTTCGAAAAAAAAATTTCGTAAAAAATTTCTATAAAAAATTTTCGAAAGAAATTTCGAAAAAAAATTTTCGTAAAAAATTTCGAAAAAAAATTTAAGAAAAAAATTTTTAAAAAAAATTTTGAAAAAAATTTTGAAAAAAAATTTCGAAAAAAATTTTGAAAAAAATTTCGAAAAAAAATTTTCGAAAAAAATTTTCTAAAAAAATTTCAAAAAAATTTTCGAAAAAAATTTTGAAAAAAATTTTAGAAAAAAATTTCGAAAAAAAATGTTCGAAAAAAATTTTCGAAAAAATTTTCCGAAAAAAATTTTCGAAAAAATTTTCCGAAAAAAATTTTCAAAAAAATTTTCGAAAAAAATTTCGAAAAAAAATTTTCGAAAAAAAATTTGAAAAATTTTTGGAAAAAAAATTTTCGAAAAAAATTTCGAAAAAAAATTTTCGAAAAAAAATTTCAAAAAAATTTTCTAAAAAAATTTTGAAAAAACATTTTCCAAAATAATTTAGAAAAAAATTTTCGAAAAAAATTTCGAAAAAAAATTTTGATAATAAATTTCGTAAAAAATTTTCAAAAAAAATTTCGAAAAAATTTTGGAGAAACATTTTTCGAAAAATTTTCAAAAAAATTTTCGAAAAAAATTTTTAAAAAAATTTTCGAAAAAAATTTTGAAAAAAATTTTGAAAAAAAATTACGAAAAAAATTTTGAAAAAAAATTTCCAAAAGAATTTTGAAAAAAATTTTCGAAAAAAATTTCGAAAAAAAATTTTCTAAAAAATTTTTGAAAAAAAAATTTCCAAAATAATTTAGAAAAAAATTTTCGAAAAAAATTTCTAAAAAAATTTTCGAAAAAAATTTTTAAAAAAAATTTTCGAAAAAAATTTCGAAAAAAAATTTTAGAAAAAAAATTTTAAAAAAAATTTCGAAAAAAATTTTGAAAAAAATTTTCGAAAAAAATTTTGAAAAAAATTTCGAAAAAAAATTTTCGAAAAAAATTGTCGAAAAAAATTTTGAAAAAAATTTTGAAAAAAATTTTCGAAAAAAATTTCAAAAAAAAATTTGAAAAAAATTTTCGAAAAAATTTAGAAAAAAAATTTTCGAAAAAAATTTTGAAAAAAAATTTCGAAAAAAATTTTGAAAAAAAATTTCGAAAAAAATTTTGAAAAAAATTCCGAAAAAAAAATTTTGAAAAAAATTTTGAAAAAAAATTTCGAAAAAAATTTTGAAAAAAATTTTCAAAAAACTTTTGAAAAAAATTTTCAAAAAAAATTTTGAAAAAAATTTTCAAAAAAAATTTTGAAAAAAATTTTCAAAAAAAATTTTGAAAAAAAATTTCGAAAAAAATTTTCAAAAAAATTTTCGAAAAAAATTTTGAAAAAAAATTTTCGAAAAAAAGTTTAAAAAAAATTTTCGAAAAAAAATTTTCGAAAAAAATTTTCAAAAAAATTTTCGAAAAAAATTTCGAAAAAAAATTTTCGAAAAAAAATTTGAAAAATTTTTGAAAAAAAAATTTTCGAAAAAAATTTTCGAAAAAAATTTCGAAAAAAAATTTTCAAAAAAAATTTTGAAGAAAAATTTCAAAAAAAAACTAAAAAAATTTTCGAAAAAATTTTGGAAAAAAATTTTTTGAAAAAAATTTTCAAAAAAATTCTCGAAAAAAAATTTTGAAAGAAATTTTCCAAAAAATAAAAAAAAAATTTCGAAAAAAAATTTTGAAAAAAATTTCGAAAAAAATTTTTAAAAAAATTTCCGAAAAAATTTTGGAAAAAAATTTTTCGAAAAAAATTTTCAAAAAAATTTTCGAAAAAAATTTCGAAAAAAAATTTTCGAAAAAGAATTTCGAAAAAAATTTTGAAAAAAATTTTCGAAAAAAATTTTGAAAAAAATTTTAGAAAAAAATTTCGAAAAAAAATGTTCGAAAAAAATTTTCGAGAAAAATTTCGAAAAAAAATTTTCGAAAAAAAATTTGAAAAAATTTTCGAAAAAAAATTTTCGAGAAAAATTTTCGAAAAAAATTTCGAAAAAAAATTTTCGAAAAAATTTTGGAAAAAAAATTTTCGAAAAAAATTTTGCAAAAATTTTGAAAAAAAATTTCGAAAAAAATTTTGAAAAAAATTTTCGAAAAAAAATTTTCGAAAAAAATTTTCGAAAAAAATTTTCAAAAACATTTTCGAAAAAAATTTCGAAAAAAAATTTTCGAAAAAAAATTTGAAAAAATTTTCGAAAAAAAATTTTCGAAAAAAATTTTCGAAAAAAATTTCGAAAAAAATTTTCAAAAAAACTTTTGAAAAAAATTTTCAAAAAAAATTTTGAAAAAAATTTTCAAAAAAAATTTTGAAAAAAATTTTCAAAAAAAATTTTGAAAAAAATTTTCAAAAAAAATTTTGAAAAAAAATTTCGAAAAAAATTTTCAAAAAAATTTTCAAAAAAATTTTCGAAAAAAATTTCGAAAAAAAATTTTCGAAAAAAAGTTTGAAAAAAATTTTCGAAAAAAAATTTTCGAAAAAATTTTTCGAAAAAAATTTTCAAAAAAATTTTCGAAAAAAATTTCGAAAAAAAATTTTCGAAAAAAAATTTGAAAAATTTTTGGAAAAAAAATTTTCGAAAAAAATTTTCGAAAAAAATTTTCGAAAAAAATTTCGAAAAAAAATTTTCAAAAAAAATTTTGAAGAAAAATTTTGAAGAAAAATTTCAAAAAAAAACTAAAAAAATTTTCGAAAAAATTTTGGAAAAAAATTTTTTGAAAAAAATTTTCAAAAAAATTTTCGAAAAAAATTTTGAAAAAATTTTTCAAAAAAAAGTTTCAAAAAAATTTTCGAAAAAAATTTCGAAAAAAATTTTGAAAAAAATTTTCAAAAAAATTCTCGAAAAAAAATTTTCGAAAAAATTTTGAAAGAAATTTTCCAAAAAATAAAAAAAAAATTTCGAAAAAAAATTTTGAAAAAAATTTCGAAAAAAATTTTCAAAAAAATTTCCGAAAAAATTTTGGAAAAAAATTTTTCGAAAAAAATTTTCAAAAAAATTTTCGAAAAAAATTTCGAAAAAAAATTTTCGAAAAAAATTTCGAAAAAAATTTTCGAAAAAAATTTTGAAAAAAATTTTCGAAAAAAATTTCGAAAAAAAATTTTCGAAAAAAAATTTGAAAAAATTTTCGAAAAAAAATTTTCGAAAAAAATTTTCGAAAAAAATTTCGAAAAAAAGTTTTCGAAAAAAAATTTCAAAAAAATTTTCGAAAAAAAATTTTCTAAAAAAATTTTGAAAAAAAATTTCCCAAAATAATTTAGAAAAAAATTTTCGAAAAAAATTTTGAAAAAAATTTTCGAAAAAAATTTTGAAAAAAATTTTCGAAAAAAATTTCTATAAAAAATTTTCGAAAGAAATTTCGAAAAAAAATTTTCGTAAAAAATTTCTATAAAAAATTTTCGAAAGAAATTTCGAAAAAAAATTTTCGTAAAAAATTTCGAAAAAAAATTTAAGAAAAAAATTTTTAAAAAAAATTTTGAAAAAAATTTTGAAAAAAAATTTCGAAAAAAATTTTGAAAAAAATTTCGAAAAAAAATTTTCGAAAAAAATTTTCTAAAAAAATTTCAAAAAAATTTTCGAAAAAAATTTTGAAAAAAATTTTAGAAAAAAATTTCGAAAAAAAATGTTCGAAAAAAATTTTCGAAAAAATTTTCCGAAAAAAATTTTCGAAAAAATTTTCCGAAAAAAATTTTCAAAAAAATTTTCGAAAAAAATTTCGAAAAAAAATTTTCGAAAAAAAATTTGAAAAATTTTTGGAAAAAAAATTTTCGAAAAAAATTTCGAAAAAAAATTTTCGAAAAAAAATTTCAAAAAAATTTTCGAAAAAAAATTTTCTAAAAAAATTTTGAAAAAACATTTTCCAAAATAATTTAGAAAAAAATTTTCGAAAAAAATTTCGAAAAAAAATTTTGATAATAAATTTCGTAAAAAATTTTCAAAAAAAATTTCGAAAAAATTTTGGAGAAACATTTTTCGAAAAATTTTCAAAAAAATTTTCGAAAAAAATTTTTAAAAAAATTTTCGAAAATAATTTTGAAAAAAATTTTGAAAAAAAATTACGAAAAAAATTTTGAAAAAAAATTTCCAAAAGAATTTTGAAAAAAATTTTCGAAAAAAATTTCGAAAAAAAATTTTCTAAAAAATTTTTGAAAAAAAAATTTCCAAAATAATTTAGAAAAAAATTTTCGAAAAAAATTTCTAAAAAAATTTTCGAAAAAAATTTTTAAAAAAAATTTTCGAAAAAAATTTCGAAAAAAAATTTTAGAAAAAAAATTTTAAAAAAAATTTCGAAAAAAATTTTGAAAAAAATTTTCGAAAAAAATTTTGAAAAAAATTTCGAAAAAAAAATTTTCGAAAAAAATTTTCGAAAAAAATTTTGAAAAAAATTTTGAAAAAAATTTTCGAAAAAAATTTCAAAAAAAAATTTGAAAAAAATTTTCGAAAAAATTTAGAAAAAAAATTTTCGAAAAAAATTTTGAAAAAAAATTTCGAAAAAAATTTTGAAAAAAAATTTCGAAAAAAATTTTGAAAAAAATTCCGAAAAAAAAATTTTGAAAAAAATTTTGAAAAAAAATTTCGAAAAAAATTTTGAAAAAAATTTTCAAAAAACTTTTGAAAAAAATTTTCAAAAAAAATTTTGAAAAAAATTTTCAAAAAAAATTTTGAAAAAAATTTTCAAAAAAAATTTTGAAAAAAAATTTCGAAAAAAATTTTCAAAAAAATTTTCGAAAAAAATTTCGAAAAAAAATTTTCGAAAAAAATTTTTAAAAAAAATTTTGAAAAAAATTTCTTAAAAAAAATTTTCGAAAAAAATTTAAAAAAAAAAATCGAAAAAAATTTCGAAAAAAAATTTTAGAAAAAAATTTTTAAAAAAAATTTCGAAAAAAATTTTGAAAAAAATTTTCGAAAAAAATTTTGAAAAAAATTTCGAAAAATAATTTTCGAAAAAAATTTTCGAAAAAAATTTTGAAAAAAAATTTTCGAAAAAAATTTGTAAAAAAAAAATTTGAAAAAAATTTTCGAAAAAATTTAGAAAAAAAATTTTCGAAAAAAATTTTGAAAAAAAATTTCGAAAAAAATTTTGAAAAAAAATTTCGAAAAAAATTTTGAAAAAAATTTCGAAAAAAAATTTTCGAAAAAAATTTTGAAAAAAAATTTCGAAAAAAATTTTGAAAAAAATTTTCAAAAAAAATTTTGAAAAAAATTTTCAAAAAAAATTTTGAAAAAAATTTTCAAAAAAAATTTTGAAATAAAATTTCGAAAAAAATTTTCAAAAAAATTTTCAAAAAAATTTTCGAAAAAAATTTCGAAAAAAAATTTTCGAAAAAAAGTTTAAAAAAAATTTTCGAAAAAAAATTTTCGAAAAAATTTTTCGAAAAAAATTTTCAAAAAAATTTTCGAAAAAAAATTTGAAA
This sequence comes from Uropetala carovei, assembly GCA_036926305.1. Classification (NCBI taxonomy): domain Eukaryota; kingdom Metazoa; phylum Arthropoda; class Insecta; order Odonata; family Petaluridae; genus Uropetala; species Uropetala carovei. The sequence goes on from JAXCHB010000188.1 coordinate 10,003,212, forward strand.
AATTTTTGAAAAAAAAATTTTCGAAAAAAATTTTCGAAAAAAATTTCGAAAAAAAATTTTCAAAAAAAATTTTGAAGAAAAATTTCAAAAAAAAACTAAAAAAATTTTCGAAAAAATTTTGGAAAAAAATTTTTTGAAAAAAATTTTCAAAAAAATTCTCGAAAAAAAATTTTGAAAGAAATTTTCCAAAAAATAAAAAAAAAATTTCGAAAAAAAATTTTGAAAAAAATTTCGAAAAAAATTTTAAAAAAAATTTCCGAAAAAATTTTGGAAAAAAATTTTTCGAAAAAAATTTTCAAAAAAATTTTCGAAAAAAATTTCGAAAAAAAATTTTCGAAAAAGAATTTCGAAAAAAATTTTGAAAAAAATTTTCGAAAAAAATTTTGAAAAAAATTTTAGAAAAAAATTTCGAAAAAAAATGTTCGAAAAAAATTTCGAAAAAAAATTTTCGAAAAAAATTTTGGAAAAAATTTTCGAAAAATTTTTCGAAAAAAATTTTCAAAAAAATTTTCGAGAAAAATTTCGAAAAAAAATTTTCGAAAAAAAATTTGAAAAAATTTTCGAAAAAAAATTTTCGAGAAAAATTTTCGAAAAAAATTTCGAAAAAAAATTTTCGAAAAAATTTTGGAAAAAAAATTTTCGAAAAAAATTTTGCAAAAATTTTGAAAAAAAATTTCGAAAAAGATTTTGAAAAAAATTTTCGAAAAAAAATTTTCGAAAAAAATTTTCGAAAAAAATTTTCAAAAACATATTCGAAAAAAATTTCGAAAAAAAATTTTCGAAAAAAAATTTGAAAAAATTTTCGAAAAAAAATTTTCGAAAAAAATTTTCGAAAAAAATTTCGAAAAAAAGTTTTCGAAAAAAAATTTCCAAAAAATTTTCGAAAAAAAATTTTCTAAAAAAATTTTGAAAAAAAATTCCCAAAATAATTTAGAAAAAAATTTTCGAAAAAAATTTTGAAAAAAATTTTCGAAAAAAATTTCTAAAAAAAATTTTCGAAAGAAATTTCGAAAAAAAATTTTCGTAAAAAATTTCGAAAAAAAATTTTAGAAAAAAATTTTTAAAAAAAAAATTTTGAAAAAAATTTTGAAAAAAAATTTCGAAAAAAATTTTGAAAAAAATTTCGAAAAAAAATTTACGAAAAAAATTTTCTAAAAAAATTTCAAAAAAATTTTCGAAAAAAATTTTGAAAAAAATTTTAGAAAAAAATTTCGAAAAAAAATGTTCGAAAAAAATTTTCGAAAAAATTTTCCGAAAAAAATTTTCAAAAAAATTTTCGAAAAAAATTTCGAAAAAAAATTTTCGAAAAAAAATTTGAAAAATTTTTGGAAAAAAAATTTTCGAAAAAAATTTTCGAAAAAAATTTCGAAAAAAAATTTTCGAAAAAAAATTTCAAAAAAATTTTCGAAAAAAAATTTTCTAAAAAAATTTTGAAAAAAAATTTTCCAAAATAATTTAGAAAAAAATTTTCGAAAAAAATTTCGAAAAAAAATTTTGATAATAAATTTCGTAAAAAATTTTCAAAAAAAATTTCGAAAAAATTTTGAAAAAAATTTTGAAAAAAAATTACGAAAAAAATTTTGAAAAAAATTTCGAAAAAAAATTTTCGAAAAAAATTTTGAAAAAAATTTCGAAAAAAAATTTTCGAAAAAAATTTTCTAAAAAATTTTCAAAAAAAATTTTGAAGAAAAATTTCAAAAAAAAACTAAAAAAATTTTCGAAAAAATTTTGGAAAAAAATTTTCGAAAAAAATTTTGAAAAAATTTTTCGAAAAAAATTTTCAAAAAAATTTTCGAAAAAAATTTCGAAATAAATTTTGAAAAAATTTTTCGAAAAAAATTTTCAAAAAAATTTTCGAAAAAAATTTCGAAAAAAAATTTTCGAAAAAAATTTCGAAAAAAAACTTTGAAAAAAATTTTCGAAAAAAATTTTGAAAAAAATTTTAGAAAAAAATTTCGAAAAAAATGTTCAAAAAAAATTTCGAAAAAAAATTTTCGAAAAAAATTTTCAAAAAAAAATTTGAAAAAAATTTCCGAAAAAAAATTTTCAAAAAAAATTTAAAAAAAAAATTTTCGAAAATAATTTAGAAAAAAATTTTTGAAAAAAAATTTTCAAAAAAAATTTTGAAAAAAAATTTTCAAAAAAAATTTTGAAAAAAAATTTTGAAAAAAAATTTCGAAAAAAATTTTGAAAAAAAATTTCGAAAAAAATTTTCGAAAAAAATTTTGAAAAACATTTTAGTAAAAAATTTCGAAAAAAATTTTGAAAAAAATTTTCGAAAAAAATTTCGAAAAAAAATTTTCGAAAAATTTTTGAAAAAAAATTTCGAAAAAAATTTTGAAAAAAATTTTCAAAAAAATTTTCAAAAAAATTTTTGAAAAAATTTTTAAAAAAAAATTTTGAAAAAAAATTTCGAAAAAAATTTTCGAAAAAAATTTTCGAAAAAAATTTTCAAAAAAATTTTCGAGAAAAATTTCGAAAAAAAATTTTCGAAAAAAAATTTGAAAAAATTTCGAAAAAAAATTTGAAAAATTTTTCGAAAAAAAATTTTCGAAAAAAATTTTCGAAAAAAATTTCGAAAAAAATTTTCGAAAAAAAATTTCAAAAAATATTTCGAAAAAGAATTTCGAAAAAAATTTTGAAAAAAATTTTCAAAAAAAATTTCGAAAAAAAATTTTCGAAAAAAATTTCGAAAAAAATTTTGAAAAAAATTTTCGAAAAAAATTCCAAAAAAAAATTTTCGAAAAAAATTTTGAAAAAAAATTTCGAAAAAAATTTTGAAAAAAATTTTCGAAAGAAATTTCGAAAAAAAATTTTCGTAAAAAATTTCGAAAAAAAATTTTAGAAAAAAATTTTTAAAAAAAATTTTGAAAAAAATTTCTTAAAAAAAATTTTCGAAAAAAATTTAAAAAAAAAAATCGAAAAAAATTTCGAAAAAAAATTTTAGAAAAAAATTTTTAAAAAAAATTTCGAAAAAAATTTTGAAAAAAATTTCGAAAAAAATTTTGAAAAAAATTTTGAAAAAAATTTTCAAAAACATTTTCGAAAAAAATTTCGAAAAAAAATTTTCGAAAAAAAATTTGAAAAAATTTTCGAAAAAAAATTTTCGAAAAAAATTTTCGAAAAAAATTTCGAAAAAAAGTTTTCGAAAAAAAATTTCAAAAAAATTTTCGAAAAAAAATTTTATAAAAAAATTTTGAAAAAAAATTTCCCAAAATAATTTTGAAAAAAAATTTCGAAAAAAATTTTGAAAAAAATTTTCAAAAAAACTTTTGAAAAAAATTTTCAAAAAAAATTTTGAAAAAAATTTTCAAAAAAAATTTTGAAAAAAATTTTCAAAAAAAATTTTGAAAAAAATTTTCAAAAAAAATTTTGAAAAAAAATTTCGAAAAAAATTTTCAAAAAAATTTTCAAAAAAATTTTCGAAAAAAATTTCGAAAAAAAATTTTCGAAAAAAAGTTTGAAAAAAATTTTCGAAAAAAAATTTTCGAAAAAATTTTTCGAAAAAAATTTTCAAAAAAATTTTCGAAAAAAATTTCGAAAAAAAATTTTCGAAAAAAAATTTGAAAAATTTTTGGAAAAAAAATTTTCGAAAAAAATTTTCGAAAAAAATTTTCGAAAAAAATTTCGAAAAAAAATTTTCAAAAAAAATTTTGAAGAAAAATTTTGAAGAAAAATTTCAAAAAAAAACTAAAAAAATTTTCGAAAAAATTTTGGAAAAAAATTTTTTGAAAAAAATTTTCAAAAAAATTTTCGAAAAAAATTTTGAAAAAATTTTTCAAAAAAAAGTTTCAAAAAAATTTTCGAAAAAAATTTCGAAAAAAATTTTGAAAAAAATTTTCAAAAAAATTCTCGAAAAAAAATTTTCGAAAAAATTTTGAAAGAAATTTTCCAAAAAATAAAAAAAAAATTTCGAAAAAAAATTTTGAAAAAAATTTCGAAAAATATTTTCAAAAAAATTTCCGAAAAAATTTTGGAAAAAAATTTTTCGAAAAAAATTTTCAAAAAAATTTTCGAAAAAAATTTCGAAAAAAAATTTTCGAAAAAAATTTCGAAAAAAATTTTGAAAAAAATTTTCGAAAAAAATTTTGAAAAAAATTTTCGAAAAAAATTTCGAAAAAAAATTTTCGAAAAAAAATTTGAAAAAATTTTCGAAAAAAAATTTTCGAAAAAAATTTTCGAAAAAAATTTCGAAAAAAAGTTTTCGAAAAAAAATTTCAAAAAAATTTTCGAAAAAAAATTTTCTAAAAAAATTTTGAAAAAAAATTTACCAAAATAATTTAGAAAAAAATTTTCGAAAAAAATTTTGAAAAAAATTTTCGAAAAAAATTTTGAAAAAAATTTTCGAAAAAAATTTCTATAAAAAATTTTCGAAAGAAATTTCGAAAAAAAATTTTCGTAAAAAATTTCGAAAAAAAATTTAAGAAAAAAATTTTAAAAAAAAATTTTGAAAAAAATTTTGAAAAAAAATTTCGAAAAAAATTTTGAAAAAAATTTCGAAAAAAAATTTTCGAAAAAAATTTTCTAAAAAAATTTCAAAAAAATTTTCGAAAAAAATTTTGAAAAAAATTTTAGAAAAAAATTTCGAAAAAAAATGTTCGAAAAAAATTTTCGAAAAAATTTTCCGAAAAAAATTTTCGAAAAAATTTTCCGAAAAAAATTTTCAAAAAAATTTTCGAAAAAAATTTCGAAAAAAAATTTTCGAAAAAAAATTTGAAAAATTTTTGGAAAAAAAATTTTCGAAAAAAATTTCGAAAAAAAATTTTCGAAAAAAAATTTCAAAAAAATTTTCGAAAAAAAAATTTCTAAAAAAATTTTGAAAAAACATTTTCCAAAATAATTTAGAAAAAAATTTTCGAAAAAAATTTCGAAAAAAAATTTTGATAATAAATTTCGTAAAAAATTTTCAAAAAAAATTTCGAAAAAATTTTGGAGAAACATTTTTCGAAAAATTTTCAAAAAAATTTTCGAAAAAAATTTTTAAAAAAATTTTCGAAAAAAATTTTGAAAAAAATTTTGAAAAAAAATTACGAAAAAAATTTTGAAAAAAAATTTCCAAAAGAATTTTGAAAAAAATTTTCGAAAAAAATTTCGAAAAAAAATTTTCTAAAAAATTTTTGAAAAAAAAATTTCCAAAATAATTTAGAAAAAAATTTTCGAAAAAAATTTCTAAAAAAATTTTCGAAAAAAATTTTTAAAAAAAATTTTCGAAAAAAATTTCGAAAAAAAATTTTAGAAAAAAAATTTTAAAAAAAATTTCGAAAAAAATTTTGAAAAAAATTTTCGAAAAAAATTTTGAAAAAAATTTCGAAAAAAAATTTTCGAAAAAAATTGTCGAAAAAAATTTTGAAAAAAATTTTGAAAAAAATTTTCGAAAAAAATTTCAAAAAAAAATTTGAAAAAAATTTTCGAAAAAATTTAGAAAAAAAATTTTCGAAAAAAATTTTGAAAAAAAATTTCGAAAAAAATTTTGAAAAAAAATTTCGAAAAAAATTTTGAAAAAAATTCCGAAAAAAAAATTTTGAAAAAAATTTTGAAAAAAAATTTCGAAAAAAATTTTGAAAAAAATTTTCAAAAAACTTTTGAAAAAAATTTTGAAAAAAAATTTCGAAAAAAATTTTCAAAAAAATTTTCGAAAAAAATTTTGAAAAAAAATTTTCGAAAAAAAGTTTAAAAAAAATTTTCGAAAAAAAATTTTCGAAAAAAATTTTCAAAAAAATTTTCGAAAAAAATTTCGAAAAAAAATTTTCGAAAAAAAATTTGAAAAATTTTTGAAAAAAAAATTTTCGAAAAAAATTTTCGAAAAAAATTTCGAAAAAAAATTTTCAAAAAAAATTTTGAAGAAAAATTTCAAAAAAAAACTAAAAAAATTTTCGAAAAAATTTTGGAAAAAAATTTTTTGAAAAAAATTTTCAAAAAAATTCTCGAAAAAAAATTTTGAAAGAAATTTTCCAAAAAATAAAAAAAAAATTTCGAAAAAAAATTTTGAAAAAAATTTCGAAAAAAATTTTAAAAAAAATTTCCGAAAAAATTTTGGAAAAAAATTTTTCGAAAAAAATTTTCAAAAAAATTTTCGAAAAAAATTTCGAAAAAAAATTTTCGAAAAAGAATTTCGAAAAAAATTTTGAAAAAAATTTTCGAAAAAAATTTTGAAAAAAATTTTAGAAAAAAATTTCGAAAAAAAATGTTCGAAAAAAATTTTCGAGAAAAATTTCGAAAAAAAATTTTCGAAAAAAAATTTGAAAAAATTTTCGAAAAAAAATTTTCGAGAAAAATTTTCGAAAAAAATTTCGAAAAAAAATTTTCGAAAAAATTTTGGAAAAAAAATTTTCGAAAAAAATTTTGCAAAAATTTTGAAAAAAAATTTCGAAAAAAATTTTGAAAAAAATTTTCGAAAAAAAATTTTCGAAAAAAATTTTCGAAAAAAATTTTCAAAAACATTTTCGAAAAAAATTTCGAAAAAAAATTTTCGAAAAAAAATTTGAAAAAATTTTCGAAAAAAAATTTTCGAAAAAAATTTTCGAAAAAAATTTCGAAAAAAAGTTTTCGAAAAAAAATTTCAAAAAAATTTTCGAAAAAAAATTTTATAAAAAAATTTTGAAAAAAAATTTCCCAAAATAATTTTGAAAAAAAATTTCGAAAAAAATTTTGAAAAAAATTCCGAAAAAAAATTTTCGAAAAAAATTTTGAAAAAAAATTTCGAAAAAAATTTTGAAAAAAATTTTCAAAAAAACTTTTGAAAAAAATTTTCAAAAAAAATTTTGAAAAAAATTTTCAAAAAAAATTTTGAAAAAAATTTTCAAAAAAAATTTTGAAAAAAATTTTCAAAAAAAATTTTGAAAAAAAATTTCGAAAAAAATTTTCAAAAAAATTTTCAAAAAAATTTTCGAAAAAAATTTCGAAAAAAAATTTTCGAAAAAAAGTTTGAAAAAAATTTCGAAAAAAAATTTTCGAAAAAAAATTTGAAAAATTTTTGGAAAAAAAATTTTCGAAAAAAATTTTCGAAAAAAATTTCGAAAAAAAATTTTCGAAAAAAAATTTCAAAAAAATTTTCGAAAAAAAATTTTCTAAAAAAATTTTGAAAAAAAATTTTCCAAAATAATTTAGAAAAAAATTTTCGAAAAAAATTTCGAAAAAAAATTTTGATAATAAATTTCGTAAAAAATTTTCAAAAAAAATTTCGAAAAAATTTTGAAAAAAATTTTGAAAAAAAATTACGAAAAAAATTTTGAAAAAAATTTCGAAAAAAAATTTTCGAAAAAAATTTTGAAAAAAATTTCGAAAAAAAATTTTCGAAAAAAATTTTCTAAAAAATTTTCAAAAAAAATTTTGAAGAAAAATTTCAAAAAAAAACTAAAAAAATTTTCGAAAAAATTTTGGAAAAAAATTTTCGAAAAAAATTTTGAAAAAATTTTTCGAAAAAAATTTTCAAAAAAATTTTCGAAAAAAATTTCGAAATAAATTTTGAAAAAATTTTTCGAAAAAAATTTTCAAAAAAATTTTCGAAAAAAATTTCGAAAAAAAATTTTCGAAAAAAATTTCGAAAAAAAACTTTGAAAAAAATTTTCGAAAAAAATTTTGAAAAAAATTTTAGAAAAAAATTTCGAAAAAAATGTTCAAAAAAAATTTCGAAAAAAAATTTTCGAAAAAAATTTTCAAAAAAAAATTTGAAAAAAATTTCCGAAAAAAAATTTTCAAAAAAAATTTAAAAAAAAAATTTTCGAAAATAATTTAGAAAAAAATTTTTGAAAAAAAATTTTCAAAAAAAATTTTGAAAAAAAATTTTCAAAAAAAATTTTGAAAAAAAATTTTGAAAAAAAATTTCGAAAAAAATTTTGAAAAAAAATTTCGAAAAAAATTTTCGAAAAAAATTTTGAAAAACATTTTAGTAAAAAATTTCGAAAAAAATTTTGAAAAAAATTTTCGAAAAAAATTTCGAAAAAAAATTTTCGAAAAATTTTTGAAAAAAAATTTCGAAAAAAATTTTGAAAAAAATTTTCAAAAAAATTTTCAAAAAAATTTTTGAAAAAATTTTTAAAAAAAAATTTTGAAAAAAAATTTCGAAAAAAATTTTCGAAAAAAATTTTCGAAAAAAATTTTCAAAAAAATTTTCGAGAAAAATTTCGAAAAAAAATTTTCGAAAAAAAATTTGAAAAAATTTCGAAAAAAAATTTGAAAAATTTTTCGAAAAAAAATTTTCGAAAAAAATTTTCGAAAAAAATTTCGAAAAAAATTTTCGAAAAAAAATTTCAAAAAATATTTCGAAAAAAAATTTCGAAAAAAATTTTGAAAAAAATTTTCAAAAAAAATTTCGAAAAAAAATTTTCGGAAAAAATTTCGAAAAAAATTTTGAAAAAAATTTTCGAAAAAAATTCCAAAAAAAAATTTTCGAAAAAAATTTTGAAAAAAAATTTCGAAAAAAATTTTGAAAAAAATTTTCGAAAGAAATTTCGAAAAAAAATTTTCGTAAAAAATTTCGAAAAAAAATTTTAGAAAAAAATTTTTAAAAAAAATTTTGAAAAAAATTTCTTAAAAAAAATTTTCGAAAAAAATTTAAAAAAAAAAATCGAAAAAAATTTCGAAAAAAAATTTTAGAAAAAAATTTTTAAAAAAAATTTCGAAAAAAATTTTGAAAAAAATTTCGAAAAAAATTTTGAAAAAAATTTTGAAAAAAATTTTCAAAAACATTTTCGAAAAAAATTTCGAAAAAAAATTTTCGAAAAAAAATTTGAAAAAATTTTCGAAAAAAAATTTTCGAAAAAAATTTTCGAAAAAAATTTCGAAAAAAAGTTTTCGAAAAAAAATTTCAAAAAAATTTTCGAAAAAAAATTTTATAAAAAAATTTTGAAAAAAAATTTCCCAAAATAATTTTGAAAAAAAATTTCGAAAAAAATTTTGAAAAAAATTTTCAAAAAAACTTTTGAAAAAAATTTTCAAAAAAAATTTTGAAAAAAATTTTCAAAAAAAATTTTGAAAAAAATTTTCAAAAAAAATTTTGAAAAAAATTTTCAAAAAAAATTTTGAAAAAAAATTTCGAAAAAAATTTTCAAAAAAATTTTCAAAAAAATTTTCGAAAAAAATTTCGAAAAAAAATTTTCGAAAAAAAGTTTGAAAAAAATTTTCGAAAAAAAATTTTCGAAAAAATTTTTCGAAAAAAATTTTCAAAAAAATTTTCGAAAAAAATTTCGAAAAAAAATTTTCGAAAAAAAATTTGAAAAATTTTTGGAAAAAAAATTTTCGAAAAAAATTTTCGAAAAAAATTTTCGAAAAAAATTTCGAAAAAAAATTTTCAAAAAAAATTTTGAAGAAAAATTTTGAAGAAAAATTTCAAAAAAAAACTAAAAAAATTTTCGAAAAAATTTTGGAAAAAAATTTTTTGAAAAAAATTTTCAAAAAAATTTTCGAAAAAAATTTTGAAAAAATTTTTCAAAAAAAAGTTTCAAAAAAATTTTCGAAAAAAATTTCGAAAAAAATTTTGAAAAAAATTTTCAAAAAAATTCTCGAAAAAAAATTTTCGAAAAAATTTTGAAAGAAATTTTCCAAAAAATAAAAAAAAAATTTCGAAAAAAAATTTTGAAAAAAATTTCGAAAAATATTTTCAAAAAAATTTCCGAAAAAATTTTGGAAAAAAATTTTTCGAAAAAAATTTTCAAAAAAATTTTCGAAAAAAATTTCGAAAAAAAATTTTCGAAAAAAATTTCGAAAAAAATTTTGAAAAAAATTTTCGAAAAAAATTTTGAAAAAAATTTTCGAAAAAAATTTCGAAAAAAAATTTTCGAAAAAAAATTTGAAAAAATTTTCGAAAAAAAATTTTCGAAAAAAATTTTCGAAAAAAATTTCGAAAAAAAGTTTTCGAAAAAAAATTTCAAAAAAATTTTCGAAAAAAAATTTTCTAAAAAAATTTTGAAAAAAAATTTACCAAAATAATTTAGAAAAAAATTTTCGAAAAAAATTTTGAAAAAAATTTTCGAAAAAAATTTTGAAAAAAATTTTCGAAAAAAATTTCTATAAAAAATTTTCGAAAGAAATTTCGAAAAAAAATTTTCGTAAAAAATTTCGAAAAAAAATTTAAGAAAAAAATTTTAAAAAAAAATTTTGAAAAAAATTTTGAAAAAAAATTTCGAAAAAAATTTTGAAAAAAATTTCGAAAAAAAATTTTCGAAAAAAATTTTCTAAAAAAATTTCAAAAAAATTTTCGAAAAAAATTTTGAAAAAAATTTTAGAAAAAAATTTCGAAAAAAAATGTTCGAAAAAAATTTTCGAAAAAATTTTCCGAAAAAAATTTTCGAAAAAATTTTCCGAAAAAAATTTTCAAAAAAATTTTCGAAAAAAATTTCGAAAAAAAATTTTCGAAAAAAAATTTGAAAAATTTTTGGAAAAAAAATTTTCGAAAAAAATTTCGAAAAAAAATTTTCGAAAAAAAATTTCAAAAAAATTTTCGAAAAAAAAATTTCTAAAAAAATTTTGAAAAAACATTTTCCAAAATAATTTAGAAAAAAATTTTCGAAAAAAATTTCGAAAAAAAATTTTGATAATAAATTTCGTAAAAAATTTTCAAAAAAAATTTCGAAAAAATTTTGGAGAAACATTTTTCGAAAAATTTTCAAAAAAATTTTCGAAAAAAATTTTTAAAAAAATTTTCGAAAAAAATTTTGAAAAAAATTTTGAAAAAAAATTACGAAAAAAATTTTGAAAAAAAATTTCCAAAAGAATTTTGAAAAAAATTTTCGAAAAAAATTTCGAAAAAAAATTTTCTAAAAAATTTTTGAAAAAAAAATTTCCAAAATAATTTAGAAAAAAATTTTCGAAAAAAATTTCTAAAAAAATTTTCGAAAAAAATTTTTAAAAAAAATTTTCGAAAAAAATTTCGAAAAAAAATTTTAGAAAAAAAATTTTAAAAAAAATTTCGAAAAAAATTTTGAAAAAAATTTTCGAAAAAAATTTTGAAAAAAATTTCGAAAAAAAATTTTCGAAAAAAATTGTCGAAAAAAATTTTGAAAAAAATTTTGAAAAAAATTTTCGAAAAAAATTTCAAAAAAAAATTTGAAAAAAATTTTCGAAAAAATTTAGAAAAAAAATTTTCGAAAAAAATTTTGAAAAAAAATTTCGAAAAAAATTTTGAAAAAAAATTTCGAAAAAAATTTTGAAAAAAATTCCGAAAAAAAAATTTTGAAAAAAATTTTGAAAAAAAATTTCGAAAAAAATTTTGAAAAAAATTTTCAAAAAACTTTTGAAAAAAATTTTGAAAAAAAATTTCGAAAAAAATTTTCAAAAAAATTTTCGAAAAAAATTTTGAAAAAAAATTTTCGAAAAAAAGTTTAAAAAAAATTTTCGAAAAAAAATTTTCGAAAAAAATTTTCAAAAAAATTTTCGAAAAAAATTTCGAAAAAAAATTTTCGAAAAAAAATTTGAAAAATTTTTGAAAAAAAAATTTTCGAAAAAAATTTTCGAAAAAAATTTCGAAAAAAAATTTTCAAAAAAAATTTTGAAGAAAAATTTCAAAAAAAAACTAAAAAAATTTTCGAAAAAATTTTGGAAAAAAATTTTTTGAAAAAAATTTTCAAAAAAATTCTCGAAAAAAAATTTTGAAAGAAATTTTCCAAAAAATAAAAAAAAAATTTCGAAAAAAAATTTTGAAAAAAATTTCGAAAAAAATTTTAAAAAAAATTTCCGAAAAAATTTTGGAAAAAAATTTTTCGAAAAAAATTTTCAAAAAAATTTTCGAAAAAAATTTCGAAAAAAAATTTTCGAAAAAGAATTTCGAAAAAAATTTTGAAAAAAATTTTCGAAAAAAATTTTGAAAAAAATTTTAGAAAAAAATTTCGAAAAAAAATGTTCGAAAAAAATTTTCGAGAAAAATTTCGAAAAAAAATTTTCGAAAAAAAATTTGAAAAAATTTTCGAAAAAAAATTTTCGAGAAAAATTTTCGAAAAAAATTTCGAAAAAAAATTTTCGAAAAAATTTTGGAAAAAAAATTTTCGAAAAAAATTTTGCAAAAATTTTGAAAAAAAATTTCGAAAAAAATTTTGAAAAAAATTTTCGAAAAAAAATTTTCGAAAAAAATTTTCGAAAAAAATTTTCAAAAACATTTTCGAAAAAAATTTCGAAAAAAAATTTTCGAAAAAAAATTTGAAAAAATTTTCGAAAAAAAATTTTCGAAAAAAATTTTCGAAAAAAATTTCGAAAAAAAGTTTTCGAAAAAAAATTTCAAAAAAATTTTCGAAAAAAAATTTTATAAAAAAATTTTGAAAAAAAATTTCCCAAAATAATTTTGAAAAAAAATTTCGAAAAAAATTTTGAAAAAAATTCCGAAAAAAAATTTTCGAAAAAAATTTTGAAAAAAAATTTCGAAAAAAATTTTGAAAAAAATTTTCAAAAAAACTTTTGAAAAAAATTTTCAAAAAAAATTTTGAAAAAAATTTTCAAAAAAAATTTTGAAAAAAATTTTCAAAAAAAATTTTGAAAAAAATTTTCAAAAAAAATTTTGAAAAAAAATTTCGAAAAAAATTTTCAAAAAAATTTTCAAAAAAATTTTCGAAAAAAATTTCGAAAAAAAATTTTCGAAAAAAAGTTTGAAAAAAATTTTCGAAAAAAAATTTTCGAAAAAATTTTTCGAAAAAAATTTTCAAAAAAATTTTCGAAAAAAATTACGAAAAAAAATTTTCGAAAAAAAATTTTGAAAAATTTTTGGAAAAAAAATTTTCGAAAAAAATTTTCGAAAAAAATTTTCGAAAAAAATTTCGAAAAAAAATTTTCAAAAAAAATTTTGAAGAAAAATTTTGAAGAAAAATTTCAAAAAAAAACTAAAAAAATTTTCGAAAAAATTTTGGAAAAAAATTTTTTGAAAAAAATTTTCAAAAAAATTTTCGAAAAAAATTTTGAAAAAATTTTTCAAAAAAAAGTTTCAAAAAAATTTTCGAAAAAAATTTCGAAAAAAATTTTGAAAAAAATTTTCAAAAAAATTCTCGAAAAAAAATTTTCGAAAAAAAATTTTCGAAAAAATTTTGAAAGAAATTTTCCAAAAAATAAAAAAAAAATTTCGAAAAAAAATTTTGAAAAAAATTTCGAAAAAAATTTTCAAAAAAATTTCCGAAAAAATTTTGGAAAAAAATTTTTCGAAAAAAATTTTCAAAAAAATTTTCGAAAAAAATTTCGAAAAAAAATTTTCGAAAAAAATTTCGAAAAAAATTTTGAAAAAAATTTTCGAAAAAAATTTTGAAAAAAATTTTCGAAAAAAATTTCGAAAAAAAATTTTCGAAAAAAAATTTGAAAAAATTTTCGAAAAAAAATTTTCGAAAAAAATTTTCGAAAAAAATTTCGAAAAAAAGTTTTCGAAAAAAAATTTCAAAAAAATTTTCGAAAAAAAATTTTCTAAAAAAATTTTGAAAAAAAATTTCCCAAAATAATTTAGAAAAAAATTTTCGAAAAAAATTTTGAAAAAAATTTTCGAAAAAAATTTTGAAAAAAATTTTCGAAAAAAATTTCTATAAAAAATTTTCGAAAGAAATTTCGAAAAAAAAATTTCGTAAAAAATTTCTATAAAAAATTTTCGAAAGAAATTTCGAAAAAAAATTTTCGTAAAAAATTTCGAAAAAAAATTTAAGAAAAAAATTTTTAAAAAAAATTTTGAAAAAAATTTTGAAAAAAAATTTCGAAAAAAATTTTGAAAAAAATTTCGAAAAAAAATTTTCGAAAAAAATTTTCTAAAAAAATTTCAAAAAAATTTTCGAAAAAAATTTTGAAAAAAATTTTAGAAAAAAATTTCGAAAAAAAATGTTCGAAAAAAATTTTCGAAAAAATTTTCCGAAAAAAATTTTCGAAAAAATTTTCCGAAAAAAATTTTCAAAAAAATTTTCGAAAAAAATTTCGAAAAAAAATTTTCGAAAAAAAATTTGAAAAATTTTTGGAAAAAAAATTTTCGAAAAAAATTTCGAAAAAAAATTTTCGAAAAAAAATTTCAAAAAAATTTTCTAAAAAAATTTTGAAAAAACATTTTCCAAAATAATTTAGAAAAAAATTTTCGAAAAAAATTTCGAAAAAAAATTTTGATAATAAATTTCGTAAAAAATTTTCAAAAAAAATTTCGAAAAAATTTTGGAGAAACATTTTTCGAAAAATTTTCAAAAAAATTTTCGAAAAAAATTTTTAAAAAAATTTTCGAAAAAAATTTTGAAAAAAATTTTGAAAAAAAATTACGAAAAAAATTTTGAAAAAAAATTTCCAAAAGAATTTTGAAAAAAATTTTCGAAAAAAATTTCGAAAAAAAATTTTCTAAAAAATTTTTGAAAAAAAAATTTCCAAAATAATTTAGAAAAAAATTTTCGAAAAAAATTTCTAAAAAAATTTTCGAAAAAAATTTTTAAAAAAAATTTTCGAAAAAAATTTCGAAAAAAAATTTTAGAAAAAAAATTTTAAAAAAAATTTCGAAAAAAATTTTGAAAAAAATTTTCGAAAAAAATTTTGAAAAAAATTTCGAAAAAAAATTTTCGAAAAAAATTGTCGAAAAAAATTTTGAAAAAAATTTTGAAAAAAATTTTCGAAAAAAATTTCAAAAAAAAATTTGAAAAAAATTTTCGAAAAAATTTAGAAAAAAAATTTTCGAAAAAAATTTTGAAAAAAAATTTCGAAAAAAATTTTGAAAAAAAATTTCGAAAAAAATTTTGAAAAAAATTCCGAAAAAAAAATTTTGAAAAAAATTTTGAAAAAAAATTTCGAAAAAAATTTTGAAAAAAATTTTCAAAAAACTTTTGAAAAAAATTTTCAAAAAAAATTTTGAAAAAAATTTTCAAAAAAAATTTTGAAAAAAATTTTCAAAAAAAATTTTGAAAAAAAATTTCGAAAAAAATTTTCAAAAAAATTTTCGAAAAAAATTTTGAAAAAAAATTTTCGAAAAAAAGTTTAAAAAAAATTTTCGAAAAAAAATTTTCGAAAAAAATTTTCAAAAAAATTTTCGAAAAAAATTTCGAAAAAAAATTTTCGAAAAAAAATTTGAAAAATTTTTGAAAAAAAAATTTTCGAAAAAAATTTTCGAAAAAAATTTCGAAAAAAAATTTTCAAAAAAAATTTTGAAGAAAAATTTCAAAAAAAAACTAAAAAAATTTTCGAAAAAATTTTGGAAAAAAATTTTTTGAAAAAAATTTTCAAAAAAATTCTCGAAAAAAAATTTTGAAAGAAATTTTCCAAAAAATAAAAAAAAAATTTCGAAAAAAAATTTTGAAAAAAATTTCGAAAAAAATTTTTAAAAAAATTTCCGAAAAAATTTTGGAAAAAAATTTTTCGAAAAAAATTTTCAAAAAAATTTTCGAAAAAAATTTCGAAAAAAAATTTTCGAAAAAGAATTTCGAAAAAAATTTTGAAAAAAATTTTCGAAAAAAATTTTGAAAAAAATTTTAGAAAAAAATTTCGAAAAAAAATGTTCGAAAAAAATTTTCGAGAAAAATTTCGAAAAAAAATTTTCGAAAAAAAATTTGAAAAAATTTTCGAAAAAAAATTTTCGAGAAAAATTTTCGAAAAAAATTTCGAAAAAAAATTTTCGAAAAAATTTTGGAAAAAAAATTTTCGAAAAAAATTTTGCAAAAATTTTGAAAAAAAATTTCGAAAAAAATTTTGAAAAAAATTTTCGAAAAAAAATTTTCGAAAAAAATTTTCGAAAAAAATTTTCAAAAACATTTTCGAAAAAAATTTCGAAAAAAAATTTTCGAAAAAAAATTTGAAAAAATTTTCGAAAAAAAATTTTCGAAAAAAATTTTCGAAAAAAATTTCGAAAAAAATTTTCAAAAAAACTTTTGAAAAAAATTTTCAAAAAAAATTTTGAAAAAAATTTTCAAAAAAAATTTTGAAAAAAATTTTCAAAAAAAATTTTGAAAAAAATTTTCAAAAAAAATTTTGAAAAAAAATTTCGAAAAAAATTTTCAAAAAAATTTTCAAAAAAATTTTCGAAAAAAATTTCGAAAAAAAATTTTCGAAAAAAAGTTTGAAAAAAATTTTCGAAAAAAAATTTTCGAAAAAATTTTTCGAAAAAAATTTTCAAAAAAATTTTCGAAAAAAATTTCGAAAAAAAATTTTCGAAAAAAAATTTGAAAAATTTTTGGAAAAAAAATTTTCGAAAAAAATTTTCGAAAAAAATTTTCGAAAAAAATTTCGAAAAAAAATTTTCAAAAAAAATTTTGAAGAAAAATTTTGAAGAAAAATTTCAAAAAAAAACTAAAAAAATTTTCGAAAAAATTTTGGAAAAAAATTTTTTGAAAAAAATTTTCAAAAAAATTTTCGAAAAAAATTTTGAAAAAATTTTTCAAAAAAAAGTTTCAAAAAAATTTTCGAAAAAAATTTCGAAAAAAATTTTGAAAAAAATTTTCAAAAAAATTCTCGAAAAAAAATTTTCGAAAAAATTTTGAAAGAAATTTTCCAAAAAATAAAAAAAAAATTTCGAAAAAAAATTTTGAAAAAAATTTCGAAAAAAATTTTCAAAAAAATTTCCGAAAAAATTTTGGAAAAAAATTTTTCGAAAAAAATTTTCAAAAAAATTTTCGAAAAAAATTTCGAAAAAAAATTTTCGAAAAAAATTTCGAAAAAAATTTTCGAAAAAAATTTTGAAAAAAATTTTCGAAAAAAATTTCGAAAAAAAATTTTCGAAAAAAAATTTGAAAAAATTTTCGAAAAAAAATTTTCGAAAAAAATTTTCGAAAAAAATTTCGAAAAAAAGTTTTCGAAAAAAAATTTCAAAAAAATTTTCGAAAAAAAATTTTCTAAAAAAATTTTGAAAAAAAATTTCCCAAAATAATTTAGAAAAAAATTTTCGAAAAAAATTTTGAAAAAAATTTTCGAAAAAAATTTTGAAAAAAATTTTCGAAAAAAATTTCTATAAAAAATTTTCGAAAGAAATTTCGAAAAAAAATTTTCGTAAAAAATTTCTATAAAAAATTTTCGAAAGAAATTTCGAAAAAAAATTTTCGTAAAAAATTTCGAAAAAAAATTTAAGAAAAAAATTTTTAAAAAAAATTTTGAAAAAAATTTTGAAAAAAAATTTCGAAAAAAATTTTGAAAAAAATTTCGAAAAAAAATTTTCGAAAAAAATTTTCTAAAAAAATTTCAAAAAAATTTTCGAAAAAAATTTTGAAAAAAATTTTAGAAAAAAATTTCGAAAAAAAATGTTCGAAAAAAATTTTCGAAAAAATTTTCCGAAAAAAATTTTCGAAAAAATTTTCCGAAAAAAATTTTCAAAAAAATTTTCGAAAAAAATTTCGAAAAAAAATTTTCGAAAAAAAATTTGAAAAATTTTTGGAAAAAAAATTTTCGAAAAAAATTTCGAAAAAAAATTTTCGAAAAAAAATTTCAAAAAAATTTTCGAAAAAAAATTTTCTAAAAAAATTTTGAAAAAACATTTTCCAAAATAATTTAGAAAAAAATTTTCGAAAAAAATTTCGAAAAAAAATTTTGATAATAAATTTCGTAAAAAATTTTCAAAAAAAATTTCGAAAAAATTTTGGAGAAACATTTTTCGAAAAATTTTCAAAAAAATTTTCGAAAAAAATTTTTAAAAAAATTTTCGAAAATAATTTTGAAAAAAATTTTGAAAAAAAATTACGAAAAAAATTTTGAAAAAAAATTTCCAAAAGAATTTTGAAAAAAATTTTCGAAAAAAATTTCGAAAAAAAATTTTCTAAAAAATTTTTGAAAAAAAAATTTCCAAAATAATTTAGAAAAAAATTTTCGAAAAAAATTTCTAAAAAAATTTTCGAAAAAAATTTTTAAAAAAAATTTTCGAAAAAAATTTCGAAAAAAAATTTTAGAAAAAAAATTTTAAAAAAAATTTCGAAAAAAATTTTGAAAAAAATTTTCGAAAAAAATTTTGAAAAAAATTTCGAAAAAAAAATTTTCGAAAAAAATTTTCGAAAAAAATTTTGAAAAAAATTTTGAAAAAAATTTTCGAAAAAAATTTCAAAAAAAAATTTGAAAAAAATTTTCGAAAAAATTTAGAAAAAAAATTTTCGAAAAAAATTTTGAAAAAAAATTTCGAAAAAAATTTTGAAAAAAAATTTCGAAAAAAATTTTGAAAAAAATTCCGAAAAAAAAATTTTGAAAAAAATTTTGAAAAAAAATTTCGAAAAAAATTTTGAAAAAAATTTTCAAAAAACTTTTGAAAAAAATTTTCAAAAAAAATTTTGAAAAAAATTTTCAAAAAAAATTTTGAAAAAAATTTTCAAAAAAAATTTTGAAAAAAAATTTCGAAAAAAATTTTCAAAAAAATTTTCGAAAAAAATTTCGAAAAAAAATTTTCGAAAAAAATTTTTAAAAAAAATTTTGAAAAAAATTTCTTAAAAAAAATTTTCGAAAAAAATTTAAAAAAAAAAATCGAAAAAAATTTCGAAAAAAAATTTTAGAAAAAAATTTTTAAAAAAAATTTCGAAAAAAATTTTGAAAAAAATTTTCGAAAAAAATTTTGAAAAAAATTTCGAAAAATAATTTTCGAAAAAAATTTTCGAAAAAAATTTTGAAAAAAAATTTTCGAAAAAAATTTGTAAAAAAAAAATTTGAAAAAAATTTTCGAAAAAATTTAGAAAAAAAATTTTCGAAAAAAATTTTGAAAAAAAATTTCGAAAAAAATTTTGAAAAAAAATTTCGAAAAAAATTTTGAAAAAAATTTCGAAAAAAAATTTTCGAAAAAAATTTTGAAAAAAAATTTCGAAAAAAATTTTGAAAAAAATTTTCAAAAAAAATTTTGAAAAAAATTTTCAAAAAAAATTTTGAAAAAAATTTTCAAAAAAAATTTTGAAATAAAATTTCGAAAAAAATTTTCAAAAAAATTTTCAAAAAAATTTTCGAAAAAAATTTCGAAAAAAAATTTTCGAAAAAAAGTTTAAAAAAAATTTTCGAAAAAAAATTTTCGAAAAAATTTTTCGAAAAAAATTTTCAAAAAAATTTTCGAAAAAAAATTTGAAAAATTTTTGAAAAAAAAATTTTCGAAAAAAATTTTCGAAAAAAATTTCGAAAAAAAATTTTCAAAAAAAATTTTGAAGAAAAATTTCAAAAAAAAACTAAAAAAATTTTCGAAAAAATTTTGGAAAAAAATTTTTTGAAAAAAATTTTCAAAAAAATTCTCGAAAAAAAATTTTGAAAGAAATTTTCCAAAAAATAAAAAAAAAATTTCGAAAAAAAATTTTGAAAAAAATTTCGAAAAAAATTTTAAAAAAAATTTCCGAAAAAATTTTGGAAAAAAATTTTTCGAAAAAAATTTTCAAAAAAATTTTCGAAAAAAATTTCGAAAAAAAATTTTCGAAAAAGAATTTCGAAAAAAATTTTGAAAAAAATTTTCGAAAAAAATTTTGAAAAAAATTTTAGAAAAAAATTTCGAAAAAAAATGTTCGAAAAAAATTTCGAAAAAAAATTTTCGAAAAAAATTTTGAAAAAAATTTTCGAAAAATTTTTCGAAAAAAATTTTCAAAAAAATTTTCGAGAAAAATTTCGAAAAAAAATTTTCGAAAAAAAATTTGAAAAAATTTTCGAAAAAAAATTTTCGAGAAAAATTTTCGAAAAAAATTTCGAAAAAAAATTTTCGAAAAAATTTTGGAAAAAAAATTTTCGAAAAAAATTTTGCAAAAATTTTGAAAAAAAATTTCGAAAAAGATTTTGAAAAAAATTTTCGAAAAAAAATTTTCGAAAAAAATTTTCGAAAAAAATTTTCAAAAACATATTCGAAAAAAATTTCGAAAAAAAATTTTCGAAAAAAAATTTGAAAAAATTTTCGAAAAAAAATTTTCGAAAAAAATTTTCGAAAAAAATTTCGAAAAAAAGTTTTCGAAAAAAAATTTCCAAAAAATTTTCGAAAAAAAATTTTCTAAAAAAATTTTGAAAAAAAATTCCCAAAATAATTTAGAAAAAAATTTTCGAAAAAAATTTTGAAAAAAATTTTCGAAAAAAATTTCTAAAAAAAATTTTCGAAAGAAATTTCGAAAAAAAATTTTCGTAAAAAATTTCGAAAAAAAATTTTAGAAAAAAATTTTTAAAAAAAAAATTTTGAAAAAAATTTTGAAAAAAAATTTCGAAAAAAATTTTGAAAAAAATTTCGAAAAAAAATTTACGAAAAAAATTTTCTAAAAAAATTTCAAAAAAATTTTCGAAAAAAATTTTGAAAAAAATTTTAGAAAAAAATTTCGAAAAAAAATGTTCGAAAAAAATTTTCGAAAAAATTTTCCGAAAAAAATTTTCAAAAAAATTTTCGAAAAAAATTTCGAAAAAAAATTTTCGAAAAAAAATTTGAAAAATTTTTGGAAAAAAAATTTTCGAAAAAAATTTTCGAAAAAAATTTCGAAAAAAAATTTTCGAAAAAAAATTTCAAAAAAATTTTCGAAAAAAAATTTTCTAAAAAAATTTTGAAAAAAAATTTTCCAAAATAATTTAGAAAAAAATTTTCGAAAAAAATTTCGAAAAAAAATTTTGATAATAAATTTCGTAAAAAATTTTCAAAAAAAATTTCGAAAAAATTTTGAAAAAAATTTTGAAAAAAAATTACGAAAAAAATTTTGAAAAAAATTTCGAAAAAAAATTTTCGAAAAAAATTTTGAAAAAAATTTCGAAAAAAAATTTTCGAAAAAAATTTTCTAAAAAATTTTCAAAAAAAATTTTGAAGAAAAATTTCAAAAAAAAACTAAAAAAATTTTCGAAAAAATTTTGGAAAAAAATTTTCGAAAAAAATTTTGAAAAAATTTTTCGAAAAAAATTTTCAAAAAAATTTTCGAAAAAAATTTCGAAATAAATTTTGAAAAAATTTTTCGAAAAAAATTTTCAAAAAAATTTTCGAAAAAAATTTCGAAAAAAAATTTTCGAAAAAAATTTCGAAAAAAAACTTTGAAAAAAATTTTCGAAAAAAATTTTGAAAAAAATTTTAGAAAAAAATTTCGAAAAAAATGTTCAAAAAAAATTTCGAAAAAAAATTTTCGAAAAAAATTTTCAAAAAAAAATTTGAAAAAAATTTCCGAAAAAAAATTTTCAAAAAAAATTTAAAAAAAAAATTTTCGAAAATAATTTAGAAAAAAATTTTTGAAAAAAAATTTTCAAAAAAAATTTTGAAAAAAAATTTTCAAAAAAAATTTTGAAAAAAAATTTTGAAAAAAAATTTCGAAAAAAATTTTGAAAAAAAATTTCGAAAAAAATTTTCGAAAAAAATTTTGAAAAACATTTTAGTAAAAAATTTCGAAAAAAATTTTGAAAAAAATTTTCGAAAAAAATTTCGAAAAAAAATTTTCGAAAAATTTTTGAAAAAAAATTTCGAAAAAAATTTTGAAAAAAATTTTCAAAAAAATTTTCAAAAAAATTTTTGAAAAAATTTTTAAAAAAAAATTTTGAAAAAAAATTTCGAAAAAAATTTTCGAAAAAAATTTTCGAAAAAAATTTTCAAAAAAATTTTCGAGAAAAATTTCGAAAAAAAATTTTCGAAAAAAAATTTGAAAAAATTTCGAAAAAAAATTTGAAAAATTTTTCGAAAAAAAATTTTCGAAAAAAATTTTCGAAAAAAATTTCGAAAAAAATTTTCGAAAAAAAATTTCAAAAAATATTTCGAAAAAAAATTTCGAAAAAAATTTTGAAAAAAATTTTCAAAAAAAATTTCGAAAAAAAATTTTCGAAAAAAATTTCGAAAAAAATTTTGAAAAAAATTTTCGAAAAAAATTCCAAAAAAAAATTTTCGAAAAAAATTTTGAAAAAAAATTTCGAAAAAAATTTTGAAAAAAATTTTCGAAAGAAATTTCGAAAAAAAATTTTCGTAAAAAATTTCGAAAAAAAATTTTAGAAAAAAATTTTTAAAAAAAATTTTGAAAAAAATTTCTTAAAAAAAATTTTCGAAAAAAATTTAAAAAAAAAAATCGAAAAAAATTTCGAAAAAAAATTTTAGAAAAAAATTTTTAAAAAAAATTTCGAAAAAAATTTTGAAAAAAATTTCGAAAAAAATTTTGAAAAAAATTTTGAAAAAAATTTCGAAAAATAATTTTCGAAAAAAATTTTCGAAAAAAATTTTGAAAAAAAATTTTCGAAAAAAATTTGTAAAAAAAAAATTTGAAAAAAATTTTCGAAAAAATTTAGAAAAAAAATTTTCGAAAAAAATTTTGAAAAAAAATTTCGAAAAAAATTTTGAAAAAAAATTTCGAAAAAAGTTTCGAAAAAAAATTTTCGAAAAATTTTTGAAAAAAAATTTCGAAAAAAATTTTGAAAAAAATTTTCAAAAAAATTTTCAAAAAAATTTTTGAAAAAATTTTTAAAAAAAAATTTTGAAAAAAAATTTCGAAAAAAATTTTCGAAAAAAATTTTCGAAAAAAATTTTCAAAAAAATTTTCGAGAAAAATTTCGAAAAAAAATTTTCGAAAAAAAATTTGAAAAAATTTCGAAAAAAAATTTGAAAAATTTTTCGAAAAAAAATTTTCGAAAAAAATTTTCGAAAAAAATTTCGAAAAAAATTTTCGAAAAAAAATTTCAAAAAATATTTCGAAAAAAAATTTCGAAAAAAATTTTGAAAAAAATTTTCAAAAAAAATTTCGAAAAAAAATTTTCGAAAAAAATTTCGAAAAAAATTTTGAAAAAAATTTTCGAAAAAAATTCCAAAAAAAAATTTTCGAAAAAAATTTTGAAAAAAAATTTCGAAAAAAATTTTGAAAAAATTTTCGAAAGAAATTTCGAAAAAAAATTTTCGTAAAAAATTTCGAAAAAAAATTTTAGAAAAAAATTTTTAAAAAAAATTTTGAAAAAAATTTCTTAAAAAAAATTTTCGAAAAAAATTTAAAAAAAAAAATCGAAAAAAATTTCGAAAAAAAATTTTAGAAAAAAATTTTTAAAAAAAATTTCGAAAAAAATTTTGAAAAAAATTTTCGAAAAAAATTTTGAAAAAAATTTCGAAAAATAATTTTCGAAAAAAATTTTCGAAAAAAATTTTGAAAAAAAATTTTCGAAAAAAATTTGTAAAAAAAAAATTTGAAAAAAATTTTCGAAAAAATTTAGAAAAAAAATTTTCGAAAAAAATTTTGAAAAAAAATTTCGAAAAAAATTTTGAAAAAAAATTTCGAAAAAAATTTTCTAAAAAATTTTCAAAAAAAATTTTGAAGAAAAATTTCAAAAAAAAACTAAAAAAATTTTCGAAAAAATTTTGGAAAAAAATTTTCGAAAAAAATTTTGAAAAAATTTTTCGAAAAAAATTTTCAAAAAAATTTTCGAAAAAAATTTCGAAATAAATTTTGAAAAAATTTTTCGAAAAAAATTTTCAAAAAAATTTTCGAAAAAAATTTCGAAAAAAAATTTTCGAAAAAAATTTCGAAAAAAAACTTTGAAAAAAATTTTCGAAAAAAATTTTGAAAAAAATTTTAGAAAAAAATTTCGAAAAAAATGTTCAAAAAAAATTTCGAAAACAAATTTTCGAAAAAAATTTTCAAAAAAAAATTTGAAAAAAATTTCCGAAAAAAAATTTTCAAAAAAAATTTAAAAAAAAAATTTTCGAAAATAATTTAGAAAAAAATTTTTGAAAAAAAATTTTCAAAAAAAATTTTGAAAAAAAATTTTCAAAAAAAATTTTGAAAAAAAATTTTGAAAAAAAATTTCGAAA
The DNA here is from genome assembly GCA_036926305.1 of Uropetala carovei. Classification (NCBI taxonomy): domain Eukaryota; kingdom Metazoa; phylum Arthropoda; class Insecta; order Odonata; family Petaluridae; genus Uropetala; species Uropetala carovei. The sequence continues at coordinate 10,026,793 of JAXCHB010000188.1, forward strand.
AAAATTTTGAAAAAAAATTTCGAAAAAAATTTTCGAAAAAAATTTTGAAAAACATTTTAGTAAAAAATTTCGAAAAAAATTTTGAAAAAAATTTTCGAAAAAAATTTCGAAAAAAAATTTTCGAAAAATTTTTGAAAAAAAATTTCGAAAAAAATTTTGAAAAAAATTTTCAAAAAAATTTTCAAAAAAATTTTTGAAAAAATTTTTTAAAAAAAATTTTGAAAAAAAATTTCGAAAAAAATTTTCGAAAAAAATTTTCAAAAAAATTTTCGAGAAAAATTTCGAAAAAAAATTTTCGAAAAAAAATTTGAAAAAATTTCGAAAAAAAATTTGAAAAATTTTTCGAAAAAAAATTTTCGAAAAAAATTTTCGAAAAAAATTTCGAAAAAAATTTTCGAAAAAAAATTTCAAAAAATATTTCGAAAAAAAATTTCGAAAAAAATTTTGAAAAAAATTTTCAAAAAAAATTTCGAAAAAAAATTTTCGAAAAAAATTTCGAAAAAAATTTTGAAAAAAATTTTCGAAAAAAATTCCAAAAAAAAATTTTCGAAAAAAATTTTGAAAAAAAATTTCGAAAAAAATTTTGAAAAAAATTTTCGAAAAAAAATTTTCGAAAAAAATTTTCGAAAAAAATTTTCAAAAACATTTTCGAAAAAAATTTCGAAAAAAAATTTTCGAAAAAAAATTTGAAAAAATTTTCGAAAATAAATTTTCGAAAAAAATTTTCGAAAAAAATTTCGAAAAAAAGTTTTCGAAAAAAAATTTCAAAAAAATTTTCGACAAAAAATTTTCTAAAAAAATTTTGAAAAAAAATTTCCCAAAATAATTTAGAAAAAAATTTTCGAAAAAAATTTTGAAAAAAATTTTCGAAAAAAATTTCTAAAAAAAATTTTCGAAAGAAATTTCGAAAAAATAATTTTCTTAAAAAATTTCGAAAAAAAATTTTAGAAAAAAATTTTTAAAAAAAATTTTGAAAAAAATTTTGAAAAAAAATTTCGAAAAAAATTTTGAAAAAAATTTCGAAAAAAAATTTTCGAAAAAAATTTTCTAAAAAAATTTCAAAAAAATTTTCGAAAAAAATTTTGAAAAAAATTTTAGAAAAAAATTTCGAAAAAAAATGTTCGAAAAAAATTTTCGAAAAAATTTTCCGAAAAAAATTTTCAAAAAAATTTTCGAAAAAAATTTCGAAAAAAAATTTTCGAAAAAAAATTTGAAAAATTTTTGGAAAAAAAATTTTCGAAAAAAATTTTCGAAAAAAATTTCGAAAAAAAATTTTCGAAAAAAAATTTCAAAAAAATTTTCGAAAAAAAATTTTCAAAAAAAATTTTCCAAAATAATTTAGAAAAAGATTTTCGAAAAAAATTTCGAAAAAAAATTTTGATAATAAATTTCGTAAAAAATTTTCAAAAAAAATTTCGAAAAAATTTTGGAGAAAAATTTTTCGAAAAATTTCAAAAAAGTTTTCGAAAAAAATTTTAAAAAAAATTTTCGAAAAAAATTTTGAAAAAAATTTTGAAAAAAAGACGAAAAAAATTTTGAAAAAAAATTTCCAAAAGAATTTTGAAAAAAATTTTCGAAAAAAATTTTGAAAAAAAATTTTCTAAAAAATTTTTGAAAAAAAAATTTCCAAAATAATTTAGAAAAAAATTTTCGAAAAAAATTTCTTAAAAAAAATTTTCGAAAAAAATTTAAAAAAAAAAATCGAAAAAAATTTCGAAAAAAAATTTTAGAAAAAAATTTTGAAAAAAATTTTCGAAAAAAATTTTGAAAAAAATTTCGAAAAAAAATTTTCGAAAAAAATTTTCGAAAAAAATTTTGGAAAAAAATTTTCAAAAAAAATTTTTTGAAAAAAATAAAAAAAAAAAATTTTCGAAAAAAATTTTCAAAAAAAATTTTGAAAAAAAATTTTCGAAAAAAAATTTGAAAAAATTTTCGAAAAAAAATTTTCGAGAAAAATTTTCGAAAAAAATTTCGAAAAAAAATTTTCGAAAAAATTTTGGAAAAAAAATTTTCGAAAAAAATTTGCAAAAATTTTGAAAAAAAATTTCGAAAAAAATTTTGAAAAAAATTTTCGAAAAAAAATTTTCGAAAAAAATTTTCGAAAAAAATTTTCAAAAACATTTTCGAAAAAAATTTCGAAAAAAAATTTTCGAAAAAAAATTTGAAAAAATTTTCGAAAATAAATTTTCGAAAAAAATTTTCGAAAAAAATTTCGAAAAAAAGTTTTCGAAAAAAAATTTCAAAAAAATTTTCGACAAAAAATTTTCTAAAAAAATTTTGAAAAAAAATTTCCCAAAATAATTTAGAAAAAAATTTTCGAAAAAAATTTTGAAAAAAATTTTCGAAAAAAATTTCTAAAAAAAATTTTCGAAAGAAATTTCGAAAAAATAATTTTCTTAAAAAATTTCGAAAAAAAATTTTAGAAAAAAATTTTTAAAAAAAATTTTGAAAAAAATTTTGAAAAAAAATTTCGAAAAAAATTTTGAAAAAAATTTCGAAAAAAAATTTTCGAAAAAAATTTTCTAAAAAAATTTCAAAAAAATTTTCGAAAAAAATTTTGAAAAAAATTTTAGAAAAAAATTTCGAAAAAAAATGTTCGAAAAAAATTTTCGAAAAAATTTTCCGAAAAAAATTTTCAAAAAAATTTTCGAAAAAAATTTCGAAAAAAAATTTTCGAAAAAAAATTTGAAAAATTTTTGGAAAAAAAATTTTCGAAAAAAATTTTCGAAAAAAATTTCGAAAAAAAATTTTCGAAAAAAAATTTCAAAAAAATTTTCGAAAAAAAATTTTCAAAAAAAATTTTCCAAAATAATTTAGAAAAAGATTTTCGAAAAAAATTTCGAAAAAAAATTTTGATAATAAATTTCGTAAAAAATTTTCAAAAAAAATTTCGAAAAAATTTTGGAGAAAAATTTTTCGAAAAATTTCAAAAAAGTTTTCGAAAAAAATTTTAAAAAAAATTTTCGAAAAAAATTTTGAAAAAAATTTTGAAAAAAAATTACGAAAAAAATTTTGAAAAAAAATTTCCAAAAGAATTTTGAAAAAAATTTTCGAAAAAAATTTTGAAAAAAAATTTTCTAAAAAATTTTTGAAAAAAAAATTTCCAAAATAATTTAGAAAAAAATTTTCGAAAAAAATTTCTTAAAAAAAATTTTCGAAAAAAATTTAAAAAAAAAAATCGAAAAAAATTTCGAAAAAAAATTTTAGAAAAAAATTTTGAAAAAAATTTTCGAAAAAAATTTTGAAAAAAATTTCGAAAAAAAATTTTCGAAAAAAATTTTCGAAAAAAATTTTGAAAAAAAATTTTCGAAAAAAATTTGTAAAAAAAAAATTTGAAAAAAATTTTCGAAAAAATTTAGAAAAAAAATTTTCGAAAAAAATTTTGAAAAAAAATTTCGAAAAAAATTTTGAAAAAAAATTTCGAAAAAAATTTTGAAAAAAATTTCGAAAAAAAATTTTCGAAAAAAATTTTGAAAAAAAATTTCGAAAAAAATTTTAGAAAAAAATTTTTAAAAAAAAAATTCGAAAAAAATTTTCAAAAAAAATTTTGAAAAAAATTTTCAAAAAAAATTTTGAAATAAAATTTCGAAAAAAATTTTCAAAAAAATTTTCAAAAAAATTTTCGAAAAAAATTTCGAAAAAAAATTTTCGAAAAAAATTTTGAAAAAAAATTACGAAAAAAATTTTGAAAAAAAATTTCGAAAAGAATTTTGAAAAAAATTTTCGAAAAAAATTTCGAAAAAAAATTTTCCAAATAATTTTTGAAAAAAAATTTTCCAAAATAATTTAGAAAAAAATTTTCGAAAAAAATTTCTAAAAAAAATTTTCGAAAAAATTTTTCGAAAAAAATTTTCAAAAAAATTTTCGAAAAAAATTTCAAAAAAAAATTTTCGAAAAAAAATTTAAAAAATTTTTGGAAAAAAAATTTTCGAAAAAAATTTTCGAAAAAAATTTCGAAAAAAAATTTTCGAAAAAAAATTTCAAAAAAATTTTCGAAAAAAAATTTTCTAAAAAAATTTTGAAAAAAAATTTTTCCAAAATAATTTAGAAAAAATTTTTCCAAAATAATTTAGAAAAAAATTTTCGAAAAAAATTTCGAAAAAAAAATTTGATAAAAAATTTCGAAAAAAATTTTCAAAAAAAATTTCGAAAAAATTTTCAAAAAAATTTTCGACAAAAATTTCGAAAAAAAATTTTCGAAAAAAAATTTTCGAAAAAAATTTTGAAAAAAATTTTGAAAAAAAATTACGAAAAAAATTTTGAAAAAAAATTTCGAAAAGAATTTTGAAAAAAATTTTCGAAAAAAATTTCGAAAAAAAATTTTCCAAATAATTTTTGAAAAAAAATTTTCCAAAATAATTTAGAAAAAAATTTTCGAAAAAAATTTCTAAAAAAAATTTTCGAAAAAAATTTCGAAAAAACATTTTCGAAAAAAATTTCGAAAAAAAATTTTAGAAAAAAATTTTTAAAAAAAATTTCGAAAAAAATTTTGAAAAAAATTTTCGAAAAAAATTTTGAAAAAAATTTCGAAAAAAAATTTTCGAAAAAAATTTTCGAAAAAAATTTTGAAAAAAATTTTCGAAAAAAATTTCAAAAAAAAATTTGAAAACAATTTTCGAAAAAATTTAGAAAAAAAATTTTCGAAAAAAATTTTGAAAAAAAATTTCGAAAAAAATTTTGAAAAAAAATTTCGAAAAAAATTTTGAAAAAAATTCCGAAAAAAAATTTTCGAAAAAAATTTTGAAAAAAAATTTCGAAAAAAATTTTGAAAAAAATTTTCAAAAAAACTTTTGAAAAAAATTTTCAAAAAAAATTTTGAAAAAAATTTTCAAAAAAAATTTTGAAAAAAATTTTCAAAAAAAATTTTGAAAAAAATTTTCAAAAAAAATTTTGAAAAAAAATTTCGAAAAAAATTTTCAAAAAAATTTTCAAAAAAATTTTCGAAAAAAATTTCGAAAAAAAATTTTCGAAAAAAAGATTAAAAAAAATTTTCGAAAAAAAATTTTCGAAAAAATTTTTCGAAAAAAATTTTCAAAAAAATTTTCGAAAAAAATTTCGAAAAAAAATTTTCGAAAAAAAATTTGAAAAATTTTTGGAAAAAAAATTTTCGAAAAAAATTTTCGAAAAAAATTTCGAAAAAAAATTTTCAAAAAAAGTTTTGAAGAAAAATTTCAAAAAAAAACTAAAAAAATTTTCGAAAAAATTTTGGAAAAAAATTTTCAAAAAAAGTTTTGAAGAAAAATTTCAAAAAAAAATTAGAAAATTTTTCAAAAAAAATTTTCAAAAAAATTTTCGAAAAAAATTTCGAAAAAAATTTTGAAAAAAATTTTCGAAAAAAATTTTCAAAAAAATTCTCGAAAAAAAATTTTCGAAAAAATTTTGAAAGAAATTTTTCAAAAAATAAAAAAAAAATTTCGAAAAAAATTTTCAAAAAAATTTCCGAAAAAATTTTGGAAAAAAATTTTTCGAAAAAAATTTTCAAAAAAATTTTCGAAAAAAATTTCGAAAAAAAATTTTCGAAAAAAATTTCGAAAAAAATTTTGAAAAAAATTTTCAAAAAAAATTTTGAAAAAAATTTTAGAAAAAAATTTCGAAAAAAAATGTTCGAAAAAAATTTCGAAAAAAAATTTTCGAAAAAAATTTTGAAAAAAATTTTCGAAAAATTTTTCGAAAAAAATTTTCAAAAAAATTTTCGAGAAAAATTTCGAAAAAAAATTTTCGAAAAAAAATTTGAAAAAATTTTCGAAAAAAAATTTTCGAGAAAAATTTTCGAAAAAAATTTCGAAAAAAAATTTTCGAAAAAATTTTGGAAAAAAAATTTTCGAAAAAAATTTTGCAAAAATTTTGAAAAAAAATTTCGAAAAAAATTTTGAAAAAAATTTTCGAAAAAAAATTTTCGAAAAAAATTTTCGAAAAAAATTTTCAAAAACATTTTCGAAAAAAATTTTCGAAAAAAATTTCGAAAAAAAGTTTTCGAAAAAAAATTTCAAAAAAATTTTCGAAAAAAAATTTTATAAAAAAATTTTGAAAAAAAATTTCCCAAAATAATTTTGAAAAAAAATTTCGAAAAAAATTTTGAAAAAAATTCCGAAAAAAAATTTTCGAAAAAAATTTTGAAAAAAAATTTCGAAAAAAATTTTGAAAAAAATTTTCAAAAAAACTTTTGAAAAAAATTTTCAAAAAAAATTTTGAAAAAAATTTTCAAAAAAAATTTTGAAAAAAATTTTCAAAAAAAATTTTGAAAAAAATTTTCAAAAAAAATTTTGAAAAAAATTTTCAAAAAAAATTTTGAAAAAAAATTTCGAAAAAAATTTTCAAAAAAATTTTCAAAAAAATTTTCGAAAAAAATTTCGAAAAAAAATTTTCGAAAAAAAGTTTAAAAAAAATTTTCGAAAAAAAATTTTCGAAAAACTTTTTCGAAAAAAATCTTCAAAAAAATTTTCGAAAAAAATTTCGAAAAAAAATTTTCGAAAAAAAATTTCAAAAAAATTTTCGAAAAAAAATTTTCTAAAAAAATTTTGAAAAAAAATTTTTCCAAAATAATTTAGAAAAAATTTTTCCAAAATAATTTAGAAAAAAATTTTCGAAAAAAATTTCGAAAAAAAAATTTGATAAAAAATTTCGAAAAACATTTTCAAAAAAAATTTCGAAAAAATTTTCAAAAAAATTTTCGACAAAAATTCCAAAAAAAATATTTCGAAAAAAAATTTTCGAAAAAAATTTTGAAAAAAATTTTGAAAAAAAATTACGAAAAAAATTTTGAAAAAAAATTTCGAAAAGAATTTTGAAAAAAATTTTCGAAAAAAATTTCGAAAAAAAATTTTCCAAATAATTTTTGAAAAAAAATTTTCCAAAATAATTTAGAAAAAAATTTTCGAAAAAAATTTCTAAAAAAAATTTTCGAAAAAAATTTCGAAAAAACATTTTCGAAAAAAATTTCGAAAAAAAATTTTAGAAAAAAATTTTTAAAAAAAATTTCGAAAAAAATTTTGAAAAAAATTTTCGAAAAAAATTTTGAAAAAAATTTCGAAAAAAAATTTTCGAAAAAAATTTTCGAAAAAAATTTTGAAAAAAATTTTCGAAAAAAATTTCAAAAAAAAATTTGAAAAAAATTTTCGAAAAAATTTAGAAAAAAAATTTTCGAAAAAAATTTTGAAAAAAAATTTCGAAAAAAATTTTGAAAAAAAATTTCGAAAAAAATTTTGAAAAAAATTCCGAAAAAAAATTTTCGAAAAAAATTTTGAAAAAAAATTTCGAAAAAAATTTTGAAAAAAATTTTCAAAAAAACTTTTGAAAAAAATTTTCAAAAAAAATTTTGAAAAAAATTTTCAAAAAAAATTTTGAAAAAAATTTTCAAAAAAAATTTTGAAAAAAATTTTCAAAAAAAATTTTGAAAAAAAATTTCGAAAAAAATTTTCAAAAAAATTTTCAAAAAAATTTTCGAAAAAAATTTCGAAAAAAAATTTTCGAAAAAAAGATTAAAAAAAATTTTCGAAAAAAAATTTTCGAAAAAATTTTTCGAAAAAAATTTTCAAAAAAATTTTCGAAAAAAATTTCGAAAAAAAATTTTCGAAAAAAAATTTGAAAAATTTTTGGAAAAAAAATTTTCGAAAAAAATTTTCGAAAAAAATTTCGAAAAAAAATTTTCAAAAAAAGTTTTGAAGAAAAATTTCAAAAAAAAACTAAAAAAATTTTCGAAAAAATTTTGGAAAAAAATTTTTTGAAAAAAATTTTCAAAAAAATTTTCGAAAAAAATTTTGAAAAAATTTTTCAAAAAAAATTTTCAAAAAAATTTTCGAAAAAAATTTCGAAAAAAATTTTGAAAAAAATTTTCGAAAAAAATTTTCAAAAAAATTCTCGAAAAAAAATTTTCGAAAAAATTTTGAAAGAAATTTTTCAAAAAATAAAAAAAAAATTTCGAAAAAAATTTTCAAAAAAATTTCCGAAAAAATTTTGGAAAAAAATTTTTCGAAAAAAATTTTCAAAAAAATTTTCGAAAAAAATTTCGAAAAAAAATTTTCGAAAAAAATTTCGAAAAAAATTTTGAAAAAAATTTTCAAAAAAAATTTTGAAAAAAATTTTAGAAAAAAATTTCGAAAAAAAATGTTCGAAAAAAATTTCGAAAAAAAATTTTCGAAAAAAATTTTGAAAAAAATTTTCGAAAAATTTTTCGAAAAAAATTTTCAAAAAAATTTTCGAGAAAAATTTCGAAAAAAAATTTTCGAAAAAAAATTTGAAAAAATTTTCGAAAAAAAATTTTCGAGAAAAATTTTCGAAAAAAATTTCGAAAAAAAATTTTCGAAAAAATTTTGGAAAAAAAATTTTCGAAAAAAATTTTGCAAAAATTTTGAAAAAAAATTTCGAAAAAAATTTTGAAAAAAATTTTCGAAAAAAAATTTTCGAAAAAAATTTTCGAAAAAAATTTTCAAAAACATTTTCGAAAAAAATTTTCGAAAAAAATTTCGAAAAAAAGTTTTCGAAAAAAAATTTCAAAAAAATTTTCGAAAAAAAATTTTATAAAAAAATTTTGAAAAAAAATTTCCCAAAATAATTTTGAAAAAAAATTTCGAAAAAAATTTTGAAAAAAATTCCGAAAAAAAATTTTCGAAAAAAATTTTGAAAAAAAATTTCGAAAAAAATTTTGAAAAAAATTTTCAAAAAAACTTTTGAAAAAAATTTTCAAAAAAAATTTTGAAAAAAATTTTCAAAAAAAATTTTGAAAAAAATTTTCAAAAAAAATTTTGAAAAAAATTTTCAAAAAAAATTTTGAAAAAAATTTTCAAAAAAAATTTTGAAAAAAAATTTCGAAAAAAATTTTCAAAAAAATTTTCAAAAAAATTTTCGAAAAAAATTTCGAAAAAAAATTTTCGAAAAAAAGTTTGAAAAAAATTTTCGAAAAAAAATTTTCGAAAAACTTTTTCGAAAAAAATCTTCAAAAAAATTTTCGAAAAAAATTTCGAAAAAAAATTTTCGAAAAAAAATTTGAAAAATTTTTGGAAAAAAAATTTTTGAAAAAAATTTTCGAAAAAAATTTCGAAAAAAAATTTTCAAAAAAAATTTTGAAGAAAAATTTGAAAAAAAAACTAAAAAAATTTTCGAAAAAATTTTGGAAAAAAATTTTTTGAAAAAAATTTTCAAAAAAATTTTCGAAAAAAATTTTGAAAAAATTTTTCAAAAAAAATTTTCAAAAAAATTTTCGAAAAAAATTTCGAAAAAAATTTTGAAAAAAATTTTCGAAAAACATTTTCAAAAAAATTCTCGAAAAAAAAATTTCGAAAAAATTTTGAAAGAAATTTTCCAAAAAATAAAAAAAAAATTTCGAAAAAAAATTTTGGAAAAAAATTTTCGAAAAAAATTTGTAAAAAAAAAATTTGAAAAAAATTTTCGAAAAAATTTAGAAAAAAAATTTTCGAAAAAAATTTTGAAAAAAAATTTCGAAAAAAATTTTGAAAAAAAATTTCGAAAAAAATTTTGAAAAAAATTTCGAAAAAAAATTTTCGAAAAAAATTTTGAAAAAAAATTTCGAAAAAAATTTTAGAAAAAAATTTTAAAAAAAAAAATTCGAAAAAAATTTTCAAAAAAAATTTTGAAAAAAATTTTCAAAAAAAATTTTGAAATAAAATTTCGAAAAAAATTTTCAAAAAAATTTTCAAAAAAATTTTCGAAAAAAATTTCGAAAAAAAATTTTCGAAAAAAATTTTGAAAAAAAATTACGAAAAAAATTTTGAAAAAAAATTTCGAAAAGAATTTTGAAAAAAATTTTCGAAAAAAATTTCGAAAAAAAATTTTCCAAATAATTTTTGAAAAAAAATTTTCCAAAATAATTTAGAAAAAAATTTTCGAAAAAAATTTCTAAAAAAAATTTTCGAAAAAATTTTTCGAATAAAATTTTCAAAAAAATTTTCGAAAAAAATTTCAAAAAAAAATTTTCGAAAAAAAATTTAAAAAATTTTTGGAAAAAAAATTTTCGAAAAAAATTTTCGAAAAAAATTTCGAAAAAAAATTTTCGAAAAAAAATTTCAAAAAAATTTTCGAAAAAAAATTTTCTAAAAAAATTTTGAAAAAAAATTTTTCCAAAATAATTTAGAAAACATTTTTCCAAAATAATTTAGAAAAAAATTTTCGAAAAAAATTTCGAAAAAAAAATTTGATAAAAAATTTCGAAAAAAATTTTCAAAAAAAATTTCGAAAAAATTTTCAAAAAAATTTTCGACAAAAATTTCGAAAAAAAATTTTCGAAAAAAAATTTTCGAAAAAAATTTTGAAAAAAATTTTGAAAAAAAATTACGAAAAAAATTTTGAAAAAAAATTTCGAAAAGAATTTTGAAAAAAATTTTCGAAAAAAATTTCGAAAAAAAATTTTCCAAATAATTTTTGAAAAAAAATTTTCCAAAATAATTTAGAAAAAAATTTTCGAAAAAAATTTCTAAAAAAAATTTTCGAAAAAAATTTCGAAAAAACATTTTCGAAAAAAATTTCGAAAAAAAATTTTAGAAAAAAATTTTTAAAAAAAATTTCGAAAAAAATTTTGAAAAAAATTTTCGAAAAAAATTTTGAAAAAAATTTCGAAAAAAAATTTTCGAAAAAAATTTTCGAAAAAAATTTTGAAAAAAATTTTCGAAAAAAATTTCAAAAAAAAATTTGAAAAAAATTTTCGAAAAAATTTAGAAAAAAAATTTTCGAAAAAAATTTTGAAAAAAAATTTCGAAAAAAATTTTGAAAAAAAATTTCGAAAAAAATTTTGAAAAAAATTCCGAAAAAAAATTTTCGAAAAAAATTTTGAAAAAAAATTTCGAAAAAAATTTTGAAAAAAATTTTCAAAAAAACTTTTGAAAAAAATTTTCAAAAAAAATTTTGAAAAAAATTTTCAAAAAAAATTTTGAAAAAAATTTTCAAAAAAAATTTTGAAAAAAATTTTCAAAAAAAATTTTGAAAAAAAATTTCGAAAAAAATTTTCAAAAAAATTTTCAAAAAAATTTTCGAAAAAAATTTCGAAAAAAAATTTTCGAAAAAAAGATTAAAAAAAATTTTCGAAAAAAAATTTTCGAAAAAATTTTTCGAAAAAAATTTTCAAAAAAATTTTCGAAAAAAATTTCGAAAAAAAATTTTCGAAAAAAAATTTGAAAAATTTTTGGAAAAAAAATTTTCGAAAAAAATTTTCGAAAAAAATTTCGAAAAAAAATTTTCAAAAAAAGTTTTGAAGAAAAATTTCAAAAAAAAACTAAAAAAATTTTCGAAAAAATTTTGGAAAAAAATTTTTTGAAAAAAATTTTCAAAAAAATTTTCGAAAAAAATTTTGAAAAAATTTTTCAAAAAAAATTTTCAAAAAAATTTTCGAAAAAAATTTCGAAAAAAATTTTGAAAAAAATTTTCGAAAAAAATTTTCAAAAAAATTCTCGAAAAAAAATTTTCGAAAAAATTTTGAAAGAAATTTTTCAAAAAATAAAAAAAAAATTTCGAAAAAAATTTTCAAAAAAATTTCCGAAAAAATTTTGGAAAAAAATTTTTCGAAAAAAATTTTCAAAAAAATTTTCGAAAAAAATTTCGAAAAAAAATTTTCGAAAAAAATTTCGAAAAAAATTTTGAAAAAAATTTTCAAAAAAAATTTTGAAAAAAATTTTAGAAAAAAATTTCGAAAAAAAATGTTCGAAAAAAATTTCGAAAAAAAATTTTCGAAAAAAATTTTGAAAAAAATTTTCGAAAAATTTTTCGAAAAAAATTTTCAAAAAAATTTTCGAGAAAAATTTCGAAAAAAAATTTTCGAAAAAAAATTTGAAAAAATTTTCGAAAAAAAATTTTCGAGAAAAATTTTCGAAAAAAATTTCGAAAAAAAATTTTCGAAAAAATTTTGGAAAAAAAATTTTCGAAAAAAATTTTGCAAAAATTTTGAAAAAAAATTTCGAAAAAAATTTTGAAAAAAATTTTCGAAAAAAAATTTTCGAAAAAAATTTTCGAAAAAAATTTTTAAAAACATTTTCGAAAAAAATTTTCGAAAAAAATTTCGAAAAAAAGTTTTCGAAAAAAAATTTCAAAAAAATTTTCGAAAAAAAATTTTATAAAAAAATTTTGAAAAAAAATTTCCCAAAATAATTTTGAAAAAAAATTTCGAAAAAAATTTTGAAAAAAATTCCGAAAAAAAATTTTCGAAAAAAATTTTAAAAAAAAATTTCGAAAAAAATTTTGAAAAAAATTTTCAAAAAAACTTTTGAAAAAAATTTTCAAAAAAAATTTTGAAAAAAATTTTCAAAAAAAATTTTGAAAAAAATTTTCAAAAAAAATTTTGAAAAAAATTTTCAAAAAAAATTTTGAAAAAAATTTTCAAAAAAAATTTTGAAAAAAAATTTCGAAAAAAATTTTCAAAAAAATTTTCAAAAAAATTTTCGAAAAAAATTTCGAAAAAAAATTTTCGAAAAAAAGTTTGAAAAAAATTTTCGAAAAAAAATTTTCGAAAAACTTTTTCGAAAAAAATCTTCAAAAAAATTTTCGAAAAAAATTTCGAAAAAAAATTTTCGAAAAAAAATTTGAAAAATTTTTGGAAAAAAAATTTTTGAAAAAAATTTTCGAAAAAAATTTCGAAAAAAAATTTTCAAAAAAAATTTTGAAGAAAAATTTGAAAAAAAAACTAAAAAAATTTTCGAAAAAATTTTGGAAAAAAATTTTTTGAAAAAAATTTTCAAAAAAATTTTCGAAAAAAATTTTGAAAAAATTTTTCAAAAAAAATTTTCAAAAAAATTTTCGAAAAAAATTTCGAAAAAAATTTTGAAAAAAATTTTCGAAAAACATTTTCAAAAAAATTCTCGAAAAAAAAATTTCGAAAAAATTTTGAAAGAAATTTTCCAAAAAATAAAAAAAAAATTTCGAAAAAAAATTTTGGAAAAAAATTTTTCGAAAAAAATTTTCAAAAAAATTTTCGAAAAAAATTTCGAAAAAAAATTTTCGAAAAAAATTTCGAAAAAAATTTTGAAAAAAATTTTCGAAAAAAATTTTGAAAAATAATTTTAGAAAAAAATTTCGAAAAAAAATGTTCGAAAAAAATTTCGAAAAAAAATTTTCGAAAAAAATTTTCGAGAAAAATTTCGAAAAAAAATTTTCGAAAAAAAATTTGAAAAAATTTTCGAAAAAAAATTTTCGAGAAAAATTTTCGAAAAAAATTTTGAAAAAAAATTTTCGAAAAAATTTTGGAAAAAAAATTTTCGAAAAAAATTTTGCAAAAATTTTGAAAAAAAATTTCGAAAAAAATTTTGAAAAAAATTTTCGAAAAAAAATTTTCGAAAAAAATTTTCGAAAAAAATTTTCAAAAACATTTTCGAAAAAAATTTCGAAAAAAAATTTTCGAAAAAAATTTGAAAAAATTTTCGAAAAAAATTTTCGAAAAAAATTTTCGAAAAAAATTTCGAAAAAAAGTTTTCGAAAAAAAATTTCAAAAAAATTTTCGAAAAAAAATTTTATAAAAAAATTTTGAAAAAAAATTTCCCAAAATAATTTTGAAAAAAAATTTCGAAAAAAATTTTGAAAAAAATTCCGAAAAAAAATTTTCGAAAAAAATTTTGAAAAAAAATTTCGAAAAAAATTTTGAAAAAAATTTTCAAAAAAACTTTTGAAAAAAATTTTCAAAAAAAATTTTGAAAAAAATTTTCAAAAAAAATTTTGAAAAAAATTTTCAAAAAAAATTTTGAAAAAAATTTTCAAAAAAAATTTTGAAAAAAAATTTCGAAAAAAATTTTCAAAAAAATTTTCGAAAAAAATTTCGAAAAAAAATTTTCGAAAAAAAGTTTGAAAAAAATTTTCGAAAAAAAATTTTCGAAAAAATTTTTCGAAAAAAATTTTCAAAAAAATTTTCGAAAAAAATTTCGAAAAAAAATTTTCGAAAAAAAATTTGAAAAATTTTTGGAAAAAAAATTTTCGAAAAAAATTTTCGAAAAAAATTTCGAAAAAAAATTTTCAAAAAAAATTTTGAAGAAAAATTTCAAAAAAAAACTAAAAAAATTTTCGAAAAAATTTTGGAAAAAAATTTTTTGAAAAAAATTTTCAAAAAAATTTTCGAAAAAAATTTTGAAAAAATTTTTCAAAAAAAAGTTTCAAAAAAATTTTCGAAAAAAATTTCGAAAAAAATTTTGAAAAGAATTTTCAAAAAAATTCTCGAAAAAAAATTTTCGAAAAAATTTTGAAAGAAATTTTCCAAAAAATAAAAAAAAAAGTTCGAAAAAAAATTTTGAAAAAAATTTCGAAAAAAATTTTCAAAAAAATTTCCGAAAAAATTTTGGAAAAAAATTTTTCGAAAAAAATTTTCAAAAAAATTTTCGAAAAAAATTTCGAAAAAAAATTTTCGAAAAAAATTTCGAAAAAAAATTTTCGAAAAAAATTTCGAAAAAAATTTTGAAAAAAATTTTCGAAAAAAATTTTGAAAAAAATTTTCGAAAAAAATTTCGAAAAAAAATTTTCGAAAAAAAATTTGAAAAAATTTTCGAAAAAAAATTTTCGAAAAAAATTTTCGAAAAAAATTTCGAAAAAAAGTTTTCGAAAAAAAATTTCAAAAAAATTTTCGAAAAAAAATTTTCTAAAAAAATTTTGAAAAAAAATTTCCCAAAATAATTTAGAAAAAAATTTTCGAAAAAAATTTTGAAAAAAATTTTCGAAAAAAATTTTGAAAAAAATTTTCGAAAAAAATTTCTATAAAAAATTTTCGAAAGAAATTTCGAAAAAAAATTTTCGTAAAAAATTTCGAAAAAAAATTTAAGAAAAAAATTTTTAAAAAAAATTTTGAAAAAAATTTTGAAAAAAAATTTCGAAAAAAATTTTGAAAAAAATTTCGAAAAAAAATTTTCGAAAAAAATTTTCTAAAAAAATTTCAAAAAAATTTTCGAAAAAAATTTTGAAAAAAATTTTAGAAAAAAATTTCGAAAAAAAATGTTCGAAAAAAATTTTCGAAAAAATTTTCCGAAAAAAATTTTCGAAAAAATTTTCCGAAAAAAATTTTCAAAAAAATTTTCGAAAAAAATTTCGAAAAAAAATTTTCGAAAAAAAATTTGAAAAATTTTTGGAAAAAAAATTTTCGAAAAAAATTTCGAAAAAAAATTTTCGAAAAAAAATTTCAAAAAAATTTTCGAAAAAAAATTTCAAAAAAATTTTCGAAAAAAAATTTTCTAAAAAAATTTTGAAAAAACATTTTCCAAAATAATTTAGAAAAAAATTTTCGAAAAAAATTTCGAAAAAAAATTTTGATAATAAATTTCGTAAAAAATTTTCAAAAAAAATTTCGAAAAAATTTTGGAGAAACATTTTTCGAAAAATTTTCAAAAAAATTTTCGAAAAAAATTTTTAAAAAAATTTTCGAAAAAAATTTTGAAAAAAATTTTGAAAAAAAATTACGAAAAAAATTTTGAAAAAAAATTTCCAAAAGAATTTTGAAAAAAATTTCGAAAAAAAATTTTCTAAAAAATTTTTGAAAAAAAAATTTCCAAAATAATTTAGAAAAAAATTTTCGAAAAAAATTTCTAAAAAAATTTTCGAAAAAAATTTTTAAAAAAAATTTTCGAAAAAAATTTCGAAAAAAAATTTTAGAAAAAAAATTTTAAAAAAAATTTCGAAAAAAATTTTGAAAAAAATTTTCGAAAAAAATTTTGAAAAAAATTTTCGAAAAAAATTTTGAAAAAAATTTCGAAAAAAAATTTTCGAAAAAAATTGTCGAAAAAAATTTTGAAAAAAATTTTCGAAAAAAATTTCAAAAAAAAATTTGAAAAAAATTTTCGAAAAAATTTAGAAAAAAAATTTTCGAAAAAAATTTTGAAAAAAAATTTCGAAAAAAATTTTGAAAAAAAATTTCGAAAAAAATTTTGAAAAAAATTCCGAAAAAAAAATTTTGAAAAAAATTTTGAAAAAAAATTTCGAAAAAAATTTTGAAAAAAATTTTCAAAAAAACTTTTGAAAAAAATTTTCAAAAAAAATTTTGAAAAAAATTTTCAAAAAAAATTTTTAAAAAAATTTTCAAAAAAAATTTTGAAAAAAAATTTCGAAAAAAATTTTCAAAAAAATTTTCAAAAAAATTTTCGAAAAAAATTTCGAAAAAAAATTTTCGAAAAAAAGTTTAAAAAAAATTTTCGAAAAAAAATTTTCAAAAAAAATTTTCAAAAAAATTTTCGAAAAAAATTTCGAAAAAAAATTTTCGAAAAAAAATTTGAAAAATTTTTGAAAAAAAAATTTTCGAAAAAAATTTTCGAAAAAAATTTCGAAAAAAAATTTTCAAAAAAAATTTTGAAGAAAAATTTCAAAAAAAAACTAAAAAAATTTTCGAAAAAATTTTGGAAAAAACTTTTTTGAAAAAAATTTTCAAAAAAATTCTCGAAAAAAAATTTTGAAAGAAATTTTCCAAAAAATAAAAAAAAAATTTCGAAAAAAAATTTCGAAAAAAATTTCGAAAAAAATTTTTAAAAAAATTTCCGAAAAAATTTTGGAAAAAAATTTTTCGAAAAAAATTTTCAAAAAAATTTTCGAAAAAAATTTCGAAAAAAAATTTTCGAAAAAAATTTCGAAAAAAATTTTGAAAAAAATTTTCGAAAAAAATTTTCAAAAAAATTCTCGAAAAAAAATTTTCGAAAAAATTTTGAAAGAAATTTTTCAAAAAATAAAAAAAAAATTTCGAAAAAAATTTTCAAAAAAATTTCCGAAAAAATTTTGGAAAAAAATTTTTCGAAAAAAATTTTCAAAAAAATTTTCGAAAAAAATTTCGAAAAAAAATTTTCGAAAAAAATTTCGAAAAAAATTTTGAAAAAAATTTTCAAAAAAAATTTTGAAAAAAATTTTAGAAAAAAATTTCGAAAAAAAATGTTCGAAAAAAATTTCGAAAAAAAATTTTCGAAAAAAATTTTGAAAAAAATTTTCGAAAAATTTTTCGAAAAAAATTTTCAAAAAAATTTTCGAGAAAAATTTCGAAAAAAAATTTTCGAAAAAAAATTTGAAAAAATTTTCGAAAAAAAATTTTCGAGAAAAATTTTCGAAAAAAATTTCGAAAAAAAATTTTCGAAAAAATTTTGGAAAAAAAATTTTCGAAAAAAATTTTGCAAAAATTTTGAAAAAAAATTTCGAAAAAAATTTTGAAAAAAATTTTCGAAAAAAAATTTTCGAAAAAAATTTTCGAAAAAAATTTTCAAAAACATTTTCGAAAAAAATTTTCGAAAAAAATTTCGAAAAAAAGTTTTCGAAAAAAAATTTCAAAAAAATTTTCGAAAAAAAATTTTATAAAAAAATTTTGAAAAAAAATTTCCCAAAATAATTTTGAAAAAAAATTTCGAAAAAAATTTTGAAAAAAATTCCGAAAAAAAATTTTCGAAAAAAATTTTGAAAAAAAATTTCGAAAAAAATTTTGAAAAAAATTTTCAAAAAAACTTTTGAAAAAAATTTTCAAAAAAAATTTTGAAAAAAATTTTCAAAAAAAATTTTGAAAAAAATTTTCAAAAAAAATTTTGAAAAAAATTTTCAAAAAAAATTTTGAAAAAAATTTTCAAAAAAAATTTTGAAAAAAAATTTCGAAAAAAATTTTCAAAAAAATTTTCAAAAAAATTTTCGAAAAAAATTTCGAAAAAAAATTTTCGAAAAAAAGTTTGAAAAAAATTTTCGAAAAAAAATTTTCGAAAAACTTTTTCGAAAAAAATCTTCAAAAAAATTTTCGAAAAAAATTTCGAAAAAAAATTTTCGAAAAAAAATTTGAAAAATTTTTGGAAAAAAAATTTTTGAAAAAAATTTTCGAAAAAAATTTCGAAAAAAAATTTTCAAAAAAAATTTTGAAGAAAAATTTGAAAAAAAAACTAAAAAAATTTTCGAAAAAATTTTGGAAAAAAATTTTTTGAAAAAAATTTTCAAAAAAATTTTCGAAAAAAATTTTGAAAAAATTTTTCAAAAAAAATTTTCAAAAAAATTTTCGAAAAAAATTTCGAAAAAAATTTTGAAAAAAATTTTCGAAAAACATTTTCAAAAAAATTCTCGAAAAAAAAATTTCGAAAAAATTTTGAAAGAAATTTTCCAAAAAATAAAAAAAAAATTTCGAAAAAAAATTTTGGAAAAAAATTTTTCGAAAAAAATTTTCAAAAAAATTTTCGAAAAAAATTTCGAAAAAAAATTTTCGAAAAAAATTTCGAAAAAAATTTTGAAAAAAATTTTCGAAAAAAATTTTGAAAAATAATTTTAGAAAAAAATTTCGAAAAAAAATGTTCGAAAAAAATTTCGAAAAAAAATTTTCGAAAAAAATTTTCGAGAAAAATTTCGAAAAAAAATTTTCGAAAAAAAATTTGAAAAAATTTTCGAAAAAAAATTTTCGAGAAAAATTTTCGAAAAAAATTTTGAAAAAAAATTTTCGAAAAAATTTTGGAAAAAAAATTTTCGAAAAAAATTTTGCAAAAATTTTGAAAAAAAATTTCGAAAAAAATTTTGAAAAAAATTTTCGAAAAAAAATTTTCGAAAAAAATTTTCGAAAAAAATTTTCAAAAACATTTTCGAAAAAAATTTCGAAAAAAAATTTTCGAAAAAAATTTGAAAAAATTTTCGAAAAAAATTTTCGAAAAAAATTTTCGAAAAAAATTTCGAAAAAAAGTTTTCGAAAAAAAATTTCAAAAAAATTTTCGAAAAAAAATTTTATAAAAAAATTTTGAAAAAAAATTTCCCAAAATAATTTTGAAAAAAAATTTCGAAAAAAATTTTGAAAAAAATTCCGAAAAAAAATTTTCGAAAAAAATTTTGAAAAAAAATTTCGAAAAAAATTTTGAAAAAAATTTTCAAAAAAACTTTTGAAAAAAATTTTCAAAAAAAATTTTGAAAAAAATTTTCAAAAAAAATTTTGAAAAAAATTTTCAAAAAAAATTTTGAAAAAAATTTTCAAAAAAAATTTTGAAAAAAAATTTCGAAAAAAATTTTCAAAAAAATTTTCGAAAAAAATTTCGAAAAAAAATTTTCGAAAAAAAGTTTGAAAAAAATTTTCGAAAAAAAATTTTCGAAAAAATTTTTCGAAAAAAATTTTCAAAAAAATTTTCGAAAAAAATTTCGAAAAAAAATTTTCGAAAAAAAATTTGAAAAATTTTTGGAAAAAAAATTTTCGAAAAAAATTTTCGAAAAAAATTTCGAAAAAAAATTTTCAAAAAAAATTTTGAAGAAAAATTTCAAAAAAAAACTAAAAAAATTTTCGAAAAAATTTTGGAAAAAAATTTTTTGAAAAAAATTTTCAAAAAAATTTTCGAAAAAAATTTTGAAAAAATTTTTCAAAAAAAAGTTTCAAAAAAATTTTCGAAAAAAATTTCGAAAAAAATTTTGAAAAGAATTTTCAAAAAAATTCTCGAAAAAAAATTTTCGAAAAAATTTTGAAAGAAATTTTCCAAAAAATAAAAAAAAAATTTCGAAAAAAAATTTTGAAAAAAATTTCGAAAAAAATTTTCAAAAAAATTTCCGAAAAAATTTTGGAAAAAAATTTTTCGAAAAAAATTTTCAAAAAAATTTTCGAAAAAAATTTCGAAAAAAAATTTTCGAAAAAAATTTCGAAAAAAAATTTTCGAAAAAAATTTCGAAAAAAATTTTGAAAAAAATTTTCGAAAAAAATTTTGAAAAAAATTTTCGAAAAAAATTTCGAAAAAAAATTTTCGAAAAAAAATTTGAAAAAATTTTCGAAAAAAAATTTTCGAAAAAAATTTTCGAAAAAAATTTCGAAAAAAAGTTTTCGAAAAAAAATTTCAAAAAAATTTTCGAAAAAAAATTTTCTAAAAAAATTTTGAAAAAAAATTTCCCAAAATAATTTAGAAAAAAATTTTCGAAAAAAATTTTGAAAAAAATTTTCGAAAAAAATTTTGAAAAAAATTTTCGAAAAAAATTTCTATAAAAAATTTTCGAAAGAAATTTCGAAAAAAAATTTTCGTAAAAAATTTCGAAAAAAAATTTAAGAAAAAAATTTTTAAAAAAAATTTTGAAAAAAATTTTGAAAAAAAATTTCGAAAAAAATTTTGAAAAAAATTTTGAAAAAAAATTTTCGAAAAAAATTTTCTAAAAAAATTTCAAAAAAATTTTCGAAAAAAATTTTGAAAAAAATTTTAGAAAAAAATTTCGAAAAAAAATGTTCGAAAAAAATTTTCGAAAAAATTTTCCGAAAAAAATTTTCGAAAAAATTTTCCGAAAAAAATTTTCAAAAAAATTTTCGAAAAAAATTTCGAAAAAAAATTTTCGAAAAAAAATTTGAAAAATTTTTGGAAAAAAAATTTTCGAAAAAAATTTCGAAAAAAAATTTTCGAAAAAAAATTTCAAAAAAATTTTCGAAAAAAAATTTCAAAAAAATTTTCGAAAAAAAATTTTCTAAAAAAATTTTGAAAAAACATTTTCCAAAATAATTTAGAAAAAAATTTTCGAAAAAAATTTCGAAAAAAAATTTTGATAATAAATTTCGTAAAAAATTTTCAAAAAAAATTTCGAAAAAATTTTGGAGAAACATTTTTCGAAAAATTTTCAAAAAAATTTTCGAAAAAAATTTTTAAAAAAATTTTCGAAAAAAATTTTGAAAAAAATTTTGAAAAAAAATTACGAAAAAAATTTTGAAAAAAAATTTCCAAAAGAATTTTGAAAAAAATTTCGAAAAAAAATTTTCTAAAAAATTTTTGAAAAAAAAATTTCCAAAATAATTTAGAAAAAAATTTTCGAAAAAAATTTCTAAAAAAATTTTCGAAAAAAATTTTTAAAAAAAATTTTCGAAAAAAATTTCGAAAAAAAATTTTAGAAAAAAAATTTTAAAAAAAATTTCGAAAAAAATTTTGAAAAAAATTTTCGAAAAAAATTTTGAAAAAAATTTTCGAAAAAAATTTTGAAAAAAATTTCGAAAAAAAATTTTCGAAAAAAATTGTCGAAAAAAATTTTGAAAAAAATTTTCGAAAAAAATTTCAAAAAAAAATTTGAAAAAAATTTTCGAAAAAATTTAGAAAAAAAATTTTCGAAAAAAATTTTGAAAAAAAATTTCGAAAAAAATTTTGAAAAAAAATTTCGAAAAAAATTTTGAAAAAAATTCCGAAAAAAAAATTTTGAAAAAAATTTTGAAAAAAAATTTCGAAAAAAATTTTGAAAAAAATTTTCAAAAAAACTTTTGAAAAAAATTTTCAAAAAAAATTTTGAAAAAAATTTTCAAAAAAAATTTTTAAAAAAATTTTCAAAAAAAATTTTGAAAAAAAATTTCGAAAAAAATTTTCAAAAAAATTTTCAAAAAAATTTTCGAAAAAAATTTCGAAAAAAAATTTTCGAAAAAAAGTTTAAAAAAAATTTTCGAAAAAAAATTTTCAAAAAAAATTTTCAAAAAAATTTTCAAAAAAAATTTCGAAAAAAAATTTTCGAAAAAAAATTTGAAAAATTTTTGAAAAAAAAATTTTCGAAAAAAATTTTCGAAAAAAATTTCGAAAAAAAATTTTCAAAAAAAATTTTGAAGAAAAATTTCAAAAAAAAACTAAAAAAATTTTCGAAAAAATTTTGGAAAAAACTTTTTTGAAAAAAATTTTCAAAAAAATTCTCGAAAAAAAATTTTGAAAGAAATTTTCCAAAAAATAAAAAAAAAATTTCGAAAAAAAATTTCGAAAAAAATTTCGAAAAAAATTTTTAAAAAAATTTCCGAAAAAATTTTGGAAAAAAATTTTTCGAAAAAAATTTTCAAAAAAATTTTCGAAAAAAATTTCGAAAAAAAATTTTCGAAAAAAATTTCGAAAAAAATTTTGAAAAAAATTTTCGAAAAAAATTTTGAAAAAAATTTTAGAAAAAAATTTCGAAAAAAAATGTTCGAAAAAAATTTCGAAAAAAAATTTTCGAAAAAAATTTTGAAAAAAATTTTCGAAAAATTTTTCGAAAAAAATTTTCAAAAAAATTTTCGAGAAAAATTTCGAAAAAAAATTTTCGAAAAAAAATTTGAAAAAATTTTCGAAAAAAAATTTTCGAGAAAAATTTTCGAAAAAAATTTCGAAAAAAAATTTTCGAAAAAATTTTGGAAAAAAAATTTTCGAAAAAGATTTTGAAAAAAATTTTCGAAAAAAAATTTTCGAAAAAAATTTTCGAAAAAAATTTTCAAAAACATTTTCGAAAAAAATTTCGAAAAAAAATTTTCGAAAAAAAATTTGAAAAAATTTTCGAAAAAAAATTTTCGAAAAAAATTTTCGAAAAAAATTTCGAAAAAAAGTTTTCGAAAAAAAATTTCAAAAAAATTTTCGAAAAAAAATTTTCTAAAAAAATTTTGAAAAAAAATTCCCAAAATAATTTAGAAAAAAATTTTCGAAAAAAATTTTGAAAAAAATTTTCGAAAAAAATTTCTAAAAAAAATTTTCGAAAGAAATTTCGAAAAAAAATTTTCGTAAAAAATTTCGAAAAAAAATTTTAGAAAAAAATTAAAAAAAAAAAATTTTGAAAAAAATTTTGAAAAAAAATTTCGAAAAAAATTTTGAAAAAAATTTCGAAAAAAAATTTACGAAAAAAATTTTCTAAAAAAATTTCAAAAAAATTTTCGAAAAAAATTTTGAAAAAAATTTTAGAAAAAAATTTCGAAAAAAAATGTTCGAAAAAAATTTTCGAAAAAATTTTCCGAAAAAAATTTTCAAAAAAATTTTCAAAAAAATTTTCGAAAAAAATTTCGAAAAAAAATTTTCGAAAAAAAATTTGAAAAATTTTTGGAAAACAAATTTTCGAAAAAAATTTTCGAAAAAAATTTCGAAAAAAAATTTTCGAAAAAAAATTACAAAAAAATTTTCGAAAAAAAATTTTCTAAAAAAATTTTGAAAAAAAATTTTCCAAAATAATTTAGAAAAAAATTTTCGAAAAAAATTTCGAAAAAAAATTTTGATAATAAATTTCGTAAAAAATTTTCAAAAAAAATTTCGAA
The DNA here is from genome assembly GCA_036926305.1 of Uropetala carovei. Classification (NCBI taxonomy): domain Eukaryota; kingdom Metazoa; phylum Arthropoda; class Insecta; order Odonata; family Petaluridae; genus Uropetala; species Uropetala carovei. The sequence goes on from JAXCHB010000188.1 coordinate 10,049,663, forward strand.
AAAATTTTGAAAAAAATTTTGAAAAAAAATTACGAAAAAAATTTTGAAAAAAATTTCGAAAAAAAATTTTCGAAAAAAATTTTGAAAAAAATTTCGAAAAAAAATTTTCGAAAAAAATTTTCTAAAAAATTTTCAAAAAAAATTTTGAAGAAAAATTTCAAAAAAAAACTAAAAAAATTTTCGAAAAAATTTTGGAAAAAAATTTTCGAAAAAAATTTTGAAAAAATTTTTCGAAAAACATTTTCAAAAAAATTTTCGAAAAAAATTTCGAAATAAATTTTGAAAAAATTTTTCGAAAAAAATTTTCAAAAAAATTTTCGAAAAAAATTTCGAAAAAAAATTTTCGAAAAAAATTTCGAAAAAAAACTGAAAAAAATTTTCGAAAAAAATTTTGAAAAAAATTTTAGAAAAAAATTTCGAAAAAAATGTTCAAAAAAAATTTCGAAAAAAAATTTTCGAAAAAAATTTTCGAAAAAAAATTTGAAAAAAATTTCCGAAAAAAAATTTTCAAAAAAAATTTAAAAAAAAAATTTTCGAAAATAATTTAGAAAAAAATTTTTGAAAAAAAATTTTCAAAAAAAATTTTGAAAAAAAATTTTGAAAAAAAATTTCGAAAAAAATTTTGAAAAAAAATTTCGAAAAAAATTTTCGAAAAAAATTTTGAAAAACATTTTAGTAAAAAATTTCGAAAAAAATTTTGAAAAAAACTTTCGAAAAAAATTTCGAAAAAAAATTTTCGAAAAATTTTTGAAAAAAAATTTCGAAAAAAATTTTGAAAAAAATTTTCAAAAAAATTTTTGAAAAAATTTTTTAAAAAAAATTTTGAAAAAAAATTTCGAAAAAAATTTTCGAAAAAAATTTTCAAAAAAATTTTCGAGAAAAATTTCGAAAAAAAATTTTCGAAAAAAAATTTGAAAAAATTTCGAAAAAAAATTTGAAAAATTTTTCGAAAAAAAATTTTCGAAAAAAATTTTCGAAAAAAATTTCGAAAAAAATTTTCGAAAAAAAATTTCAAAAAATATTTCGAAAAAAAATTTCGAAAAAAATTTTGAAAAAAATTTTCAAAAAAAATTTCGAAAAAAAATTTTCGAAAAAAATTTCGAAAAAAATTTTGAAAAAAATTTTCGAAAAAAATTCCAAAAAAAAATTTTCGAAAAAAATTTTGAAAAAAAATTTCGAAAAAAATTTTGAAAAAAATTTTCGAAAAAATTTTGGAAAAAAATTTTGAAGAAAAATTTCAAAAAAAAATTTTAAAAAAATATTCGAAAAAATATTCGAAAAAATTTTGGAAAAAAATTTTTTGAAAAAAAAAAAAAAAAAAATTTTCGAAAAAAATTTTCAAAAAAAATTTTGAAAAAAAATTTTCGAAAAAAAATTTGAAAAAATTTTCGAAAAAAAATTTTCGAGAAAAATTTTCGAAAAAAATTTCGAAAAAAAATTTTCGAAAAAATTTTGGAAAAAAAATTTTCGAAAAAAATTTTGCAAAAATTTTGAAAAAAAATTTCGAAAAAAATTTTGAAAAAAATTTTCGAAAAAAAATTTTCGAAAAAAATTTTCGAAAAAAATTTTCAAAAACATTTTCGAAAAAAATTTCGAAAAAAAATTTTCGAAAAAAAATTTGAAAAAATTTTCGAAAAAAAATTTTCGAAAAAAATTTTCGAAAAAAATTTCGAAAAAAAGTTTTCGAAAAAAAATTTCAAAAAAATTTTCGACAAAAAATTTTCTAAAAAAATTTTGAAAAAAAATTTCCCAAAATAATTTAGAAAAAAATTTTCGAAAAAAATTTTGAAAAAAATTTTCAAAAAAATTTCTAAAAAAAATTTTCGAAAGAAATTTCGAAAAAAAATTTTCGTAAAAAATTTCGAAAAAAAATTTTAGAAAAAAATTTTTAAAAAAAATTTTGAAAAAAATTTTGAAAAAAAATTTCGAAAAAAATTTTGAAAAAAATTTCGAAAAAAAATTTTCGAAAAAAATTTTCTAAAAAAATTTCAAAAAAATTTTCGAAAAAAATTTTGAAAAAAATTTTAGAAAAAAATTTCGAAAAAAAATGTTCGAAAAAAATTTTCGAAAAAATTTTCCGAAAAAAATTTTCAAAAAAATTTTCGAAAAAAATTTCGAAAAAAAATTTTCGAAAAAAAATTTGAAAAATTTTTGGAAAAAAAATTTTCGAAAAAAATTTTCGAAAAAAATTTCGAAAAAAAATTTTCGAAAAAAAATTTCAAAAAAATTTTCGAAAAAAAATTTTCAAAAAAAAATTTCCAAAATAATTTAGAAAAAGATTTTCGAAAAAAATTTCGAAAAAAAATTTTGATAATAAATTTCGTAAAAAATTTTCAAAAAAAATTTCGAAAAAATTTTGGAGAAAAATTTGAAAAATTTTTCGAAAAAAAATTTTCGAAAAAAATTTTCGAAAAAAATTTCGAAAAAAATTTTCGAAAAAAAATTTCAAAAAATATTTCGAAAAAAAATTTCGAAAAAAATTTTGAAAAAAATTTTCAAAAAAAATTTCGAAAAAAAATTTTCGAAAAAAATTTCGAAAAAAATTTTGAAAAAAATTTTCGAAAAAAATTCCAAAAAAAAATTTTCGAAAAAAATTTTGAAAAAAAATTTCGAAAAAAATTTTGAAAAAAATTTTCGAAAAAATTTTGGAAAAAAATTTTCAAAAAAAATTTTGAAGAAAAATTTCAAAAAAAAATTTTAAAAAAATATTCGAAAAAATATTCGAAAAAATTTTGGAAAAAAATTTTTTGAAAAAAATAAAAAAAAAAAATTTTCGAAAAAAATTTTCAAAAAAAATTTTGAAAAAAAATTTTCGAAAAAAAATTTGAAAAAATTTTCGAAAAAAAATTTTCGAGAAAAATTTTCGAAAAAAATTTCGAAAAAAAATTTTCGAAAAAATTTTGGAAAAAAAATTTTCGAAAAAAATTTTGCAAAAATTTTGAAAAAAAATTTCGAAAAAAATTTTGAAAAAAATTTTCGAAAAAAAATTTTCGAAAAAAATTTTCGAAAAAAATTTTCAAAAACATTTTCGAAAAAAATTTCGAAAAAAAATTTTCGAAAAAAAATTTGAAAAAATTTTCGAAAAAAAATTTTCGAAAAAAATTTTCGAAAAAAATTTCGAAAAAAAGTTTTCGAAAAAAAATTTCAAAAAAATTTTCGACAAAAAATTTTCTAAAAAAATTTTGAAAAAAAATTTCCCAAAATAATTTAGAAAAAAATTTTCGAAAAAAATTTTGAAAAAAATTTTCGAAAAAAATTTCTAAAAAAAATTTTCGAAAGAAATTTCGAAAAAAAATTTTCGTAAAAAATTTCGAAAAAAAATTTTAGAAAAAAATTTTTAAAAAAAATTTTGAAAAAAATTTTGAAAAAAAATTTCGAAAAAAATTTTGAAAAAAATTTCGAAAAAAAATTTTCGAAAAAAATTTTCTAAAAAAATTTCAAAAAAATTTTCGAAAAAAATTTTGAAAAAAATTTTAGAAAAAAATTTCGAAAAAAAATGTTCGAAAAAAATTTTCGAAAAAATTTTCCGAAAAAAATTTTCAAAAAAATTTTCGAAAAAAATTTCGAAAAAAAATTTTCGAAAAAAAATTTGAAAAATTTTTGGAAAAAAAATTTTCGAAAAAAATTTTCAAAAAAAATTTCGAAAAAAAATTTTCGAAAAAAAATTTCAAAAAAATTTTCGAAAAAAAATTTTCAAAAAAAATTTTCCAAAATAATTTAGAAAAAGATTTTCGAAAAAAATTTCGAAAAAAAATTTTGATAATAAATTTCGTAAAAAATTTTCAAAAAAAATTTCGAAAAAATTTTGGAGAAAAATTTTTCGAAAAATTTTCAAAAAAGTTTTCGAAAAAAATTTTAAAAAAAATTTTCGAAAAAAAATTTTGAAAAAAATTTTGAAAAAAAATTACGAAAAAAATTTTGAAAAAAAATTTCCAAAAGAATTTTGAAAAAAATTTTCGAAAAAAATTTTGAAAAAAAATTTTCTAAAAAATTTTTGAAAAAAAAATTTCGAAAAAAAATTTTCTAAAAAATTTTTGAAAAAAAAATTTCCAAAATAATTTAGAAAAAAATTTTCGAAAAAAATTTCTTAAAAAAAATTTTCGAAAAAAATTTAAAAAAAAAAATCGAAAAAAATTTCGAAAAAAAATTTTAGAAAAAAATTTTTAAAAAAAATTTCGAAAAAAATTTTGAAAAAAATTTTCGAAAAAAATTTTGAAAAAAATTTCGAAAAAAAATTTTCGAAAAAAATTTTCGAAAAAAATTTTGAAAAAAAATTTTCGAAAAAAATTTGTAAAAAAAAAATTTGAAAAAAATTTTCGAAAAAATTTAGAAAAAAAATTTTCGAAAAAAATTTTGAAAAAAAATTTCGAAAAAAATTTTGAAAAAAAATTTCGAAAAAAATTTTGAAAAAAATTTCGAAAAAAAATTTTCGAAAAAAATTTTGAAAAAAAATTTCGAAAAAAATTTTGAAAAAAATTTTCAAAAAAAATTTTGAAAAAAATTTTCAAAAAAAATTTTGAAAAAAATTTTCAAAAAAAAATTTGAAATAAAATTTCGAAAAAAATTTTCAAAAAAATTTTCAAAAAAATTTTCGAAAAAAATTTCGAAAAAAAATTTTCGAAAAAAAGTTTTAAAAAAATTTTCGAAAAAAAATTTTCGAAAAAATTTTTCGAAAAAAATTTTCAAAAAAATTTTCGAAAAAAATTTCGAAAAAAAATTTTCGAAAAAAAATTTGAAAAATTTTTGGAAAAAAAATTTTCGAAAAAAATTTTCGAAAAAAATTTCGAAAAAAAATTTTCAAAAAAAATTTTGAAGAAAAATTTCAAAAAAAAACTAAAAAAATTTTCGAAAAAATTTTGGAAAAAAATTTTTTGAAAAAAATTTTCAAAAAAATTTTCGAAAAAAATTTTTAAAAAATTTTTCAAAAAAAATTTTCAAAAAAAATTTTCGAAAAAAATTTCGAAAAAAATTTCGAAAAAAATTTTGAAAAAAATTTTCGAAAAAAATTTTCAAAAAAATTCTCGAAAAAAAATTTTCGAAAAAATTTTGAAAGAAATTTTCCAAAAAATAAAAAAAAAATTTCGAAAAAAAATTTTGAAAAAAATTTCGAAAAAAATTTTCAAAAAAATTTTCGAAAAAAATTTTGAAAAAAATTTTCAAAAAAAATTTTGAAAAAAAATTTCGAAAAAAATTTTCAAAAATTTTTGGAAAAAAAATTTTCGAAAAAAATTTTCGAAAAAAATTTTCGAAAAAAATTTTGAAAAAAAATTTTCTAAAAAATTTTTGAAAAAAAAATTTCGAAAAAAAATTTTCTAAAAAATTTTTGAAAAAAAAATTTCCAAAATAATTTAGAAAAAAATTTTCGAAAAAAATTTCTTAAAAAAAATTTTCGAAAAAAATTTAAAAAAAAAAATCGAAAAAAATTTCGAAAAAAAATTTTAGAAAAAAATTTTTAAAAAAAATTTCGAAAAAAATTTTGAAAAAAATTTTCGAAAAAAATTTTGAAAAAAATTTCGAAAAATAATTTTCGAAAAAAATTTTCGAAAAAAATTTTGAAAAAAAATTTTCGAAAAAAAATTTAAAAAATTTTTGGAAAAAAAATTTTCGAAAAAAATTTTCGAAAAAAATTTCGAAAAAAAATTTTCGAAAAAAAATTTCAAAAAAATTTTCGAAAAAAAATTTTCTAAAAAAATTTTGAAAAAAAATTTTTCCAAAATAATTTAGAAAAAATTTTTCCAAAATAATTTAGAAAAAAATTTTCGAAAAAAATTTCGAAAAAAAAATTTGATAAAAAATTTCGAAAAAAATTTTCAAAAAAAATTTCGAAAAAATTTTCAAAAAAATTTTCGACAAAAATTTCGAAAAAAAATTTTCGAAAAAAAATTTTCGAAAAAAATTTTGAAAAAAATTTTGAAAAAAAATTACGAAAAAAATTTTGAAAAAAAATTTCGAAAAGAATTTTGAAAAAAATTTTCGAAAAAAATTTCGAAAAAAAATTTTCCAAATAATTTTTGAAAAAAAATTTTCCAAAATAATTTAGAAAAAAATTTTCAAAAAAAATTTCTAAAAAAAATTTTCGAAAAAAATTTCGAAAAAACATTTTCGAAAAAAATTTCGAAAAAAAATTTTAGAAAAAAATTTTTAAAAAAAATTTCGAAAAAAATTTTGAAAAAAATTTTCGAAAAAAATTTTGAAAAAAATTTCGAAAAAAAATTTTCGAAAAAAATTTTCGAAAAAAATTTTGAAAAAAATTTTCGAAAAAAATTTCAAAAAAAAATTTGAAAAAAATTTTCGAAAAAATTTAGAAAAAAAATTTTCGAAAAAAATTTTGAAAAAAATTTTCAAAAAAACTTTTGAAAAAAATTTTCAAAAAAAATTTTGAAAAAAATTTTCAAAAAAAATTTTGAAAAAAATTTTCAAAAAAAATTTTGAAAAAAATTTTCAAAAAAAATTTTGAAAAAAAATTTCGAAAAAAATTTTCAAAAAAATTTTCAAAAAAATTTTCGAAAAAAATTTCGAAAAAAAATTTTCGAAAAAAAGATTTAAAAAAATTTTCGAAAAAAAATTTTCGAAAAAATTTTTCGAAAAAAATTTTCAAAAAAATTTTCGAAAAAAATTTCGAAAAAAAATTTTCGAAAAAAAATTTGAAAAATTTTTGGAAAAAAAATTTTCGAAAAAAATTTTCGAAAAAAATTTCGAAAAAAAATTTTCAAAAAAAGTTTTGAAGAAAAATTTCAAAAAAAAACTAAAAAAATTTTCGAAAAAATTTTGGAAAAAAATTTTTTGAAAAAAATTTTCAAAAAAATTTTCGAAAAAAATTTTGAAAAAATTTTTCAAAAAAAATTTTCAAAAAAATTTTCGAAAAAAATTTCGAAAAAAATTTTGAAAAAGATTTTCGAAAAAAATTTTCAAAAAAATTCTCGAAAAAAAATTTTCGAAAAAATTTTGAAAGAAATTTTTCAAAAAATAAAAAAAAAATTTCGAAAAAAATTTTCAAAAAAATTTCCGAAAAAATTTTGGAAAAAAATTTTTCGAAAAAAATTTTCAAAAAAATTTTCGAAAAAAATTTCGAAAAAAAATTTTCGAAAAAAATTTCGAAAAAAATTTTGAAAAAAATTTTCGAAAAAAATTTTGAAAAAAATTTTAGAAAAAAATTTCGAAAAAAAATGTTCGAAAAAAATTTCGAAAAAAAATTTTCGAAAAAAAGTTTGAAAAAAATTTTCGAAAAATTTTTCGAAAAAAATTTTCAAAAAAATTTTCGAGAAAAATTTCGAAAAAAAATTTTCGAAAAAAAATTTGAAAAAATTTTCGAAAAAAAATTTTCGAGAAAAATTTTCGAAAAAAATTTCGAAAAAAAATTTTCGAAAAAATTTTGGAAAAAAAATTTTCGAAAAAAATTTTGCAAAAATTTTGAAAAAAAATTTCGAAAAAAATTTTGAAAAAAATTTTCGAAAAAAAATTTTCGAAAAAAATTTTCGAAAAAAATTTTCAAAAACATTTTCGAAAAAAATTTTCGAAAAAAATTTCGAAAAAAAGTTTTCGAAAAAAAATTTCAAAAAAATTTTCGAAAAAAAATTTTATAAAAAAATTTTGAAAAAAAATTTCCCAAAATAATTTTGAAAAAAAATTTCGAAAAAAATTTTGAAAAAAATTCCGAAAAAAAATTTTCGAAAAAAATTTTGAAAAAAAATTTCGAAAAAAATTTTGAAAAAAATTTTCAAAAAAACTTTTGAAAAAAATTTTCAAAAAAAATTTTGAAAAAAATTTTCAAAAAAAATTTTGAAAAAAATTTTCAAAAAAAATTTTGAAAAAAATTTTCAAAAAAAATTTTGAAAAAAATTTTCAAAAAAAATTTTGAAAAAAAATTTCGAAAAAAATTTTCAAAAAAATTTTCAAAAAAATTTTCGAAAAAAATTTCGAAAAAAAATTTTCGAAAAAAAGTTTGAAAAAAATTTTCGAAAAAAAATTTTCGAAAAAAAATTTTCAAAAAAAATTTTGAAGAAAAATTTCAAAAAAAAACTAAAAAAAATTTCGAAAAAATTTTGGAAAAAAATTTTTTGAAAAAAATTTTCAAAAAAATTTTCGAAAAAAATTTTGAAAAAATTTTTCAAAAAAAATTTTCAGAAAAATTTTCGAAAAAAATTTCGAAAAAAATTTTGAAAAAAATTTTCGAAAAACATTTTCAAAAAAATTCTCGAAAAAAAAATTTCGAAAAAATTTTGAAAGAAATTTTCCAAAAAATAAAAAAAAAATTTCGAAAAAAAATTTTCGAAAAAAATTTTTCGAAAAAAATTTTCAAAAAAATTTTCGAAAAAAATTTCGAAAAAAAATTTTAGAAAAAAATTTCGAAAAAAATTTTGAAAAAAATTTTCGAAAAAAATTTTGAAAAATAATTTTAGAAAAAAATTTCGAAAAAAAATGTTCGAAAAAAATTTCAAAAAAAAATTTTCGAAAAAAATTTTCGAGAAAAATTTCGAAAAAAAATTTTCGAAAAAAAATTTGAAAAAATTTTCGAAAAAAAATTTTCGAGAAAAATTTTCGAAAAAAATTTCGAAAAAAAATTTTCGAAAAAATTTTGGAAAAAAAATTTTCGAAAAAAATTTTGCAAAAATTTTGAAAAAAAATTTCGAAAAAAATTTTGAAAAAAATTTTCGAAAAAAAATTTTCGAAAAAAATTTTCGAAAAAAATTTTCAAAAACATTTTCGAAAAAAATTTCGAAAAAAAATTTTCGAAAAAAAATTTGAAAAAATTTTCGAAAAAAAATTTTCGAAAAAAATTTTCGAAAAAAATTTCGAAAAAAAGTTTTCGAAAAAAAATTTCAAAAAAATTTTCGAAAAAAAATTTTATAAAAAAATTTTGAAAAAAAATTTCCCAAAATAATTTTGAAAAAAAATTTCGAAAAAAATTTTGAAAAAAATTCCGAAAAAAAATTTTCGAAAAAAATTTTGAAAAAAAATTTCGAAAAAAATTTTGAAAAAAATTTTCAAAAAAACTTTTGAAAAAAATTTTCAAAAAAAATTTTGAAAAAAATTTTCAAAAAAAATTTTGAAAAAAATTTTCAAAAAAAATTTTGAAAAAAATTTTCAAAAAAAATTTTGAAAAAAAATTTCGAAAAAAATTTTCAAAAAAATTTTCAAAAAAATTTTCGAAAAAAATTTCGAAAAAAAATTTTCGAAAAAAAGTTTGAAAAAAATTTTCGAAAAAAAATTTTCGAAAAAATTTTTCGAAAAAAATTTTCAAAAAAATTTTCGAAAAAAATTTCGAAAAAAAATTTTCGAAAAAAAATTTTCAAAAAAAATTTTGAAGAAAAATTTCAAAAAAAAACTAAAAAAATTTTCGAAAAAATTTTGGAAAAAAATTTTTTGAAAAAAATTTTCAAAAAAATTTTCGAAAAAAATTTTGAAAAAATTTTTCAAAAAAAAGTTTCAAAAAAATTTTCGAAAAAAATTTCGAAAAAAATTTTGAAAAAAATTTTCAAAAAAATTCTCGAAAAAAAATTTTCGAAAAAATTTTGAAAGAAATTTTCCAAAAAATAAAAAAAAAATTTCGAAAAAAAATTTTGAAAAAAATTTCGAAAAAAATTTTCAAAAAAATTTCCGAAAAAATTTTGGAAAAAAATTTTTCGAAAAAAATTTTCAAAAAAATTTTCGAAAAAAATTTCGAAAAAAAATTTTCGAAAAAAATTTCGAAAAAAAATTTTCGAAAAAAAATTTGAAAAAATTTTCGAAAAAAAATTTTCGAAAAAAATTTTCGAAAAAAATTTCGAAAAAAAGTTTTCGAAAAAAATTTTGAAAAAAATTTTCAAAAAAAATTTCGAAAAAAAATTTTCGAAAAAAATTTCGAAAAAAATTTTGAAAAAAATTTTCGAAAAAAATTCCAAAAAAAAATTTTCGAAAAAAATTTTGAAAAAAAATTTCGAAAAAAATTTTGAAAAAAATTTTCGAAAAAATTTTGGAAAAAAATTTTCAAAAAAAATTTTGATGAAAAATTTCAAAAAAAAATTTTAAAAAAATATTCGAAAAAATATTCGAAAAAATTTTGGAAAAAAATTTTTTGAAAAAAATTAAAAAAAAAAAATTTTCGAAAAAAATTTTCAAAAAAAATTTTGAAAAAAAATTTTCGAAAAAAAATTTGAAAAAATTTTCGAAAAAAAATTTTCGAGAAAAATTTTCGAAAAAAATTTCGAAAAAAAATTTTCGAAAAAATTTTGGAAAAAAAATTTTCGAAAAAAATTTTGCAAAAATTTTGAAAAAAAATTTCGAAAAAAATTTTGAAAAAAATTTTCGAAAAAAAATTTTCGAAAAAAATTTTCGAAAAAAATTTTCAAAAACATTTTCGAAAAAAATTTCGAAAAAAAATTTTCGAAAAAAAATTTGAAAAAATTTTCGAAAAAAAATTTTCGAAAAAAAATTTTCGAAAAAAATTTTCAAAAAAAATTTCGAAAAAAAGTTTTCGAAAAAAAATTTCAAAAAAATTTTCGACAAAAAATTTTCGAAAAAAATTTTGAAAAAAATTTTCGAAAAAAATTTCTAAAAAAAATTTTCAAAAGAAATTTCGAAAAAAAATTTTCGTAAAAAATTTCGAAAAAAAATTTTAGAAAAAAATTTTTAAAAAAAATTTTGAAAAAAATTTTGAAAAAAAATTTCGAAAAAAATTTTGAAAAAAATTTCGAAAAAAAATTTTCGAAAAAAATTTTCTAAAAAAATTTCAAAAAAATTTTCGAAAAAAATTTTGAAAAAAATTTTAGAAAAAAATTTCGAAAAAAAATGTTCGAAAAAAATTTTCGAAAAAATTTTCCGAAAAAAATTTTCAAAAACATTTTCGAAAAAAATTTCGAAAAAAAATTTTCGAAAAAAAATTTGAAAAATTTGTGGAAAAAAAATTTTCGAAAAAAATTTTCGAAAAAAATTTCGAAAAAAAATTTTCGAAAAAAAATTTCAAAAAAATTTTCGAAAAAAATTTTCAAAAAAAATTTTCCAAAATAATTTAGAAAAAAATTTTCGAAAAAAATTTCGAAAAAAAATTTTGATAATAAATTTCGTAAAAAATTTTCAAAAAAAATTTCGAAAAAATTTTGGAGAAAAATTTTTCGAAAAATTTTCAAAAAAATTTTCGAAAAAAATTTTAAAAAAAATTTTCGAAAAAAATTTTGAAAAAAATTTTGAAAAAAAATTACGAAAAAAATTTTGAAAAAAAATTTCCAAAAGAATTTTGAAAAAAATTTTCGAAAAAAATTTCGAAAAAAAATTTTCTAAAAAATTTTTGAAAAAAAAATTTCGAAAAAAAATTTTCTAAAAAATTTTTGAAAAAAAAATTTCCAAAATAATTTAGAAAAAAATTTTCGAAAAAAATTTCTAAAAAAATTTTCGAAAGAAATTAAAAAAAAAAAAATCGAAAAAAATTTCGAAAAAAAATTTTAGAAAAAAATTTTTAAAAAAAATTTCGAAAAAAATTTTGAAAAAAATTTTCGAAAAAAATTTTGAAAAAAATTTCGAAAAAAAATTTTCGAAAAAAATTTTCGAAAAAAATTTTGAAAAAAATTTTCAAAAAAAATTTCGAAAAAAAATTTTCGAAAAAAATTTCGAAAAAAATTTTGAAAAAAATTTTCGAAAAAAATTCCAAAAAAAAATTTTCGAAAAAAATTTTGAAAAAAAATTTCGAAAAAAATTTTGAAAAAAATTTTCGAAAACTTTGGAAAAAAATTTTCAAAAAAAATTTTGAAGAAAAATTTCAAAAAAAAACTAAAAAAATTTTCGAAAAAATTTTGGAAAAAAATTTTTTGAAAAATATTTTCAAAAAAATTTTCGAAAAAAATTTTGAAAAAATTTTTCGAAAAAAATTTTCAAAATTTTTTCGAAAAAAATTTCGAAAAAAATTTTGAAAAAAATTTTCGAAAAAAATTTTCAAAAAAATTTTCGAAAAAAAATTTTTGAAAAAATTTTGAAAGAAATTTTCCGAAAAAATAAAAAAAAAAATTTCGAAAAAAAATTTCGAAAAAAATTTCGAAAAAAATTTTCAAAAAAATTTCCGAAAAAATTTTGGAAAAAAATTTTTCGAAAAAAATTTTCAAAAAAATTTTCGAAAAAAGTTTCGAAAAAAAATTTTCGAAAAAAATTTCGAAAAAAATTTTGAAAAAAATTTTCGAAAAAAATTTTGAAAAAAATTTTAGAAAAAAATTTCGAAAAAAAATGTTGGAAAAAAATTTTCGAAAAAATTTTTCGAAAAAAATTTTCAAAAAAATTTTCGAAAAAAATTTCGAAAAAAAATTTTCGAAAAAAAATTTGAAAAATTTTGGAAAAAAAATTTTCGAAAAAAATTTTCGAAAAAAATTTCGAAAAAAAAATTTCGAAAAAAAAATTTCAAAAAAATTTTCGAAAAAAAAATTTCTAAAAAAATTTTGAAAAAAAATTTTTCAAAATAATTTAGAAAAAAATTTTCGAAAAAAATTTCGAAAAAAAATTTTGATAATAAATTTTGAAAAAAATTTTCAAAAAAAATTTCGAAAAAATTTTGGAGAAAAATTTTTCGAAAAAAGTTTCAAAAAAATTTTCGAAAAAAATTTTTAAAAAAATTTTCGAAAAAAATTTTTAAAAAAATTTCGAAAAAAATTTTGAAAAAAAATTTCGTAAAAAATTTTGAAAAAAATTTCAAAAAAAAATTTTCGAAAAAAATTTTCGAAAAAAATTTTCGAAAAAAATTTTCGAAAAAAATTTTCAAAAACATTTCCGAAAAAAATTTCGAAAAAAAATTTTCGAAAAAAAATTTGAAAAAATTTTCGAAAAAAAATTTTCTAAAAAAATTTTCGAAAAAAATTTCGAAAAAAAGTTTTCGAAAAAAAATTTCAAAAAAAATTTTCGAAAAAAAATTTTATAAAAAAATTTTGAAAAAAAATTTCCCAAAATAATTTTGAAAAAAAATTTCGAAAAAAATTTTGAAAAAAATTCCGAAAAAAAATTTTCGAAAAAAATTTTGAAAAAAATTTCGAAAAAAATTTTGAAAAAAATTTTCAAAAAAACTTTTGAAAAAAATTTTCAAAAAAAATTTTGAAAAAAATTTTCAAAAAAAATTTTGAAAAAAATTTTCAAAAAAAATTTTGAAAAAAAATTTCGAAAAAAATTTTCAAAAAAATTTTCAAAAAAATTTTCGAAAAAAATTTCGAAAAAAAATTTTCGAAAAAAAGTGTGAAAAAAATTTTCGAAAAAAAATTTTCGAAAAAATTTTTCGAAAAAAATTTTCAAAAAAATTTTCGAAAAAAATTTCGAAAAAAAATTTTCGAAAAAAAATTTGAAAAATTTTTGTAAAAAAAATTTTCGAAAAAAATTTTCGAAAAAAATTTCGAAAAAAAATTTTCAAAAAAAATTTTGAAGAAAAATTTCAAAAAAAAACTAAAAAAATTTTCGAAAAAATTTTGGAAAAAAATTTTTTGAAATAAATTTTCAAAAAAATTTTCGAAAAAAATTTTGAAAAAATTTTTCAAAAAAAATTTTCAAAAAAATTTTCGAAAAAAATTTCGAAAAAAATTTTGAAAAAAATTTTCGAAAAAAATTTTCAAAAAAATTCTCGAAAAAAAATTTTCGAAAAAATTTTGAAAGAAATTTTCCAAAAAATAAAAAAAAAATTTCGAAAAAAAATTTTGAAAAAAATTTCGAAAAAAATTTTCAAAAAAATTTCCGAAAAAATTTTGGAAAAAAATTTTTCGAAAAAAATTTTCAAAAAAATTTTCGAAAAAAGTTTCGAAAAAAAATTTTCGAAAAAAATTTCGAAAAAAATTTTGAAAAAAATTTTCGAAAAAAATTTTGAAAAAAATTTTAGAAAAAAATTTCGAAAAAAAATGTTCGAAAAAAATTTCGAAAAAAAATTTTCGAAAAAAATTTTGAAAAAAATTTTCGAAAAATTTTTCGAAAAAAATTTTCAAAAAAATTTTCGAGAAAAATTTCGAAAAAAAATTTTCGAAAAAAAATTTGAAAAAATTTTCGAAAAAAAATTTTCGAAAAAAATTTTGCAAAAATTTTGAAAAAAAATTTCGAAAAAAATTTTGAAAAAAATTTTCGAAAAAAAATTTTCGAAAAAAATTTTCGAAAAAAATTTTCAAAAACATTTTCGAAAAAAATTTCGAAAAAAAATTTTCTAAAAAAATTTTGAAAAAAATTTCCCAAAATAATTTAGAAAAAAATTTTGAAAAAAATTTTCGAAAAAAATTTCTAAAAAAATTTTTCGAAAGAAATTTCGAAAAAAAATTTTCGTAAAAAATTTCGAAAAAAAATTTTAGAAAAAAATTTTTAAAAAAAATTTTGAAAAAAATTTTGAAAAAAAATTTCGAAAAAAATTTTGAAAAAAATTTCGAAAAAAAATTTTTGAAAAAAATTTTCTAAAAAAATTTCAAAAAATTTTCGAAAAAAATTTTGAAAAAAATTTTAGAAAAAAATTTCGAAAAAAAATGTTCGAAAAAAATTTTCGAAAAAATTTTCCGAAAAAAATTTTCAAAAAAATTTTCGAAAAAAATTTCGAAAAAAAATTTTCGAAAAAAAATTTGAAAAATTTTTGGAAAAAAAATTTTCGAAAAAAATTTTCGAAAAAAATTTCGAAAAAAAATTTTCGAAAAAAAATTTCAAAAAAATTTTCGAAAAAAAATTTTCTAAAAAAATTTTGAAAAAAAATTTTCCAAAATAATTTAGAAAAAAATTTTCGAAAAAAATTTCGAAAAAAAATTTTGATAATAAATTTCGTAAAAAATTTTCAAAAAAAATTTCGAAAAAATTTTGAAAAAAATTTTGAAAAAAAATTACGAAAAAAATTTTGAAAAAAATTTCGAAAAAAAATTTTCGAAAAAAATTTTGAAAAAAATTTCGAAAAAAAATTTTCGAAAAAAATTTTCTAAAAAATTTTCAAAAAAATTTTCGAAAAAAATTTTCGAAAAAAATTTTGAAAAAAATTTTGAAAAAAAATTACGAAAAAAATTTTGAAAAAAAATTTCCAAAAGAATTTTGAAAAAAATTTTCGAAAAAAATTTCGAAAAAAAATTTTCTAAAAAATTTTAAAAAAAAAAATTTCGAAAAAAAATTTTCTAAAAAATTTTTGAAAAAAAATTTCCAAAATAATTTAGAAAAAAATTTTCGAAAAAAATTTCTAAAAAAATTTTCGAAAAAAAATTTTAAAAAAAATTTCGAAAAAAATTTAAAAAAAAAAATTTCGAAAAAAATTTTGAAAAAAATTTCAAAAAAAAATTTTCGAAAAAAATTTTCGAAAAAAATTTTGAAAAAAATTTTCGAAAAAAATTTCAAAAAAAAATTTAAAAAAAATTTTCGAAAAAATTTCGAAAAAAAATTTTCAAAAAAAATTTCTAAGAAAAATTTCAAAAAAAACAAAAAATTTTCGAAAAAATTTTGGAAAAAAATTTTCGAAAAAAATTTTGAAAAAATTTTTCGAAAAAAATTTTCAATAAAATTTTCGAAAAAAATTTCGAAAAAAAATTTTCGAAAAAAATTTTCGAAAAAATTTTTTAAAAAAAATTTTGAAAAAAAATTTCGAAAAAAATTTTCGAAAAAAATTTTCAAAAAAATTTTCGAGAAAAATTTCGAAAAAAAATTTTCGAAAAAAAATTTGAAAAAATTTTGAAAAAAAATTTTCAAAAAAAATTTTGAAAAAAAATTTTGAAAAAAAATTTCGAAAAAAATTTTGAAAAAAAATTTCGAAAAAAATTTTCGAAAAAAATTTTGAAAAACATTTTAGTAAAAAATTTCGAAAAAAATTTTGAAAAAAATTTTCGAAAAAAATTTCGAAAAAAAATTTTCGAAAAATTTTTGAAAAAAAATTTCGAAAAAAATTTCGAAAAAAATTTTGAAAAAAATTTTCAAAAAAATTTTTAAAAAAAAATTTTGAAAAAAAATTTCGAAAAAAATTTTCGAAAAAAATTTTCAAAAAAATTTTCGAGAAAAATTTCGAAAAAAAATTTTCGAAAAAAAATTTGAAAAAATTTTCGAAAAAAAATTTGAAAAAATTTTCGAAAAAAAATTTTCGAAAAAAATTTTCGAAAAAAATTTCGAAAAAAAAGTTTCGAAAAAAATTTCGAAAAAAATTTTGAAAAAAATTTTCGAAAAAAATTTTCGAAAAAATTTTGGAAAAAAATTTTCAAAAAAAATTTTGAAGAAAAATTTCAAAAAAAAACTAAAAAAATTTTCGAAAAAATTTTGGAAAAAAATTTTTTGAAAAAAATTTTCAAAAAAATTTTCGAAAAAAATTTCGAAAAAAATTTTGAAAAAAATTTTCGAAAAACATTTTCAAAAAAATTCTCGAAAAAAAAATTTCGAAAAAATTTTGAAAGAAATTTTCCAAAAAATAAAAAAAAATTTCGAAAAAAAATTTGGAAAAAAATTTTTCGAAAAAAATTTTCAAAAAATTTTCGAAAAAAATTTCGAAAAAAAATTTTCGAAAAAAATTTCGAAAAAAATTTTGAAAAAAATTTTCGAAAAAAACTTTGAAAAATAATTTTAGAAAAAAATTTCGAAAAAAAATGTTCGAAAAAAATTTCGAAAAAAAATTTTCGAAAAAAATTTTCGAGAAAAATTTCGAAAAAAAATTTTCGAAAAAAAATTTGAAAAAATTTTCGAAAAAAAATTTTCGAGAAAAATTTTCGAAAAAAATTTCGAAAAAAAATTTTCGAAAAAATTTTGGAAAAAAAATTTTCGAAAAAAATTTTGCAAAAATTTTGAAAAAAAATTTCGAAAAAAATTTTGAAAAAAATTTTCGAAAAAAAATTTTCGAAAAAAATTTTCGAAAAAAATTTTCAAAAACATTTTCGAAAAAAATTTCGAAAAAAAATTTTCGAAAAAAAATTTGAAAAAATTTTCGAAAAAAAATTTTCGAAAAAAATTTTCGAAAAAAATTTCGAAAAAAAGTTTTCGAAAAAAAATTTCAAAAAAATTTTCGAAAAAAAATTTTATAAAAAAATTTTGAAAAAAAATTTCCCAAAATAATTTTGAAAAAAAATTTCGAAAAAAATTTTGAAAAAAATTCCGAAAAAAAATTTTCGAAAAAAATTTTGAAAAAAAATTTCGAAAAAAATTTTGAAAAAAATTTTCAAAAAAACTTTTGAAAAAAATTTTCAAAAAAAATTTTGAAAAAAATTTTCAAAAAAAATTTTGAAAAAAATTTTCAAAAAAAATTTTGAAAAAAATTTTCAAAAAAAATTTTGAAAAAAAATTTCGAAAAAAATTTTCAAAAAAATTTTCAAAAAAATTTTCGAAAAAAATTTCGAAAAAAAATTTTCGAAAAAAAGTTTGAAAAAAATTTTCGAAAAAAAATTTTCGAAAAAATTTTTCGAAAAAAATTTTCAAAAAAATTTTCGAAAAAAATTTCGAAAAAAAATTTTCGAAAAAAAATTTTCAAAAAAAATTTTGAAGAAAAATTTCAAAAAAAAACTAAAAAAATTTTCGAAAAAATTTTGGAAAAAAATTTTTTGAAAAAAATTTTCAAAAAAATTTTCGAAAAAAATTTTGAAAAAATTTTTCAAAAAAAAGTTTCAAAAAAATTTTCGAAAAAAATTTCGAAAAAAATTTTGAAAAAAATTTTCAAAAAAATTCTCGAAAAAAAATTTTCGAAAAAATTTTGAAAGAAATTTTCCAAAAAATAAAAAAAAAATTTCGAAAAAAAATTTTGAAAAAAATTTCGAAAAAAATTTTCAAAAAAATTTCCGAAAAAATTTTGGAAAAAAATTTTTCGAAAAAAATTTTCAAAAAAATTTTCGAAAAAAATTTCGAAAAAAAATTTTCGAAAAAAATTTCGAAAAAAAATTTTCGAAAAAAAATTTGAAAAAATTTTCGAAAAAAAATTTTCGAAAAAAATTTTCGAAAAAAATTTCGAAAAAAAGTTTTCGAAAAAAATTTTGAAAAAAATTTTCAAAAAAAATTTCGAAAAAAAATTTTCGAAAAAAATTTCGAAAAAAATTTTGAAAAAAATTTTCGAAAAAAATTCCAAAAAAAAATTTTCGAAAAAAATTTTGAAAAAAAATTTCGAAAAAAATTTTGAAAAAAATTTTCGAAAAAATTTTGGAAAAAAATTTTCAAAAAAAATTTTGATGAAAAATTTCAAAAAAAAATTTTAAAAAAATATTCGAAAAAATATTCGAAAAAATTTTGGAAAAAAATTTTTTGAAAAAAATTAAAAAAAAAAAATTTTCGAAAAAAATTTTCAAAAAAAATTTTGAAAAAAAATTTTCGAAAAAAAATTTGAAAAAATTTTCGAAAAAAAATTTTCGAGAAAAATTTTCGAAAAAAATTTCGAAAAAAAATTTTCGAAAAAATTTTGGAAAAAAAATTTTCGAAAAAAATTTTGCAAAAATTTTGAAAAAAAATTTCGAAAAAAATTTTGAAAAAAATTTTCGAAAAAAAATTTTCGAAAAAAATTTTCGAAAAAAATTTTCAAAAACATTTTCGAAAAAAATTTCGAAAAAAAATTTTCGAAAAAAAATTTGAAAAAATTTTCGAAAAAAAATTTTCGAAAAAAATTTTCAAAAAAAATTTCGAAAAAAAGTTTTCGAAAAAAAATTTCAAAAAAATTTTCGACAAAAAATTTTCGAAAAAAATTTTGAAAAAAATTTTCGAAAAAAATTTCTAAAAAAAATTTTCAAAAGAAATTTCGAAAAAAAATTTTCGTAAAAAATTTCGAAAAAAAATTTTAGAAAAAAATTTTTAAAAAAAATTTTGAAAAAAATTTTGAAAAAAAATTTCGAAAAAAATTTTGAAAAAAATTTCGAAAAAAAATTTTCGAAAAAAATTTTCTAAAAAAATTTCAAAAAAATTTTCGAAAAAAATTTTGAAAAAAATTTTAGAAAAAAATTTCGAAAAAAAATGTTCGAAAAAAATTTTCGAAAAAATTTTCCGAAAAAAATTTTCAAAAAAATTTTCGAAAAAAATTTCGAAAAAAAATTTTCGAAAAAAAATTTGAAAAATTTGTGGAAAAAAAATTTTCGAAAAAAATTTTCGAAAAAAATTTCGAAAAAAAATTTTCGAAAAAAAATTTCAAAAAAATTTTCGAAAAAAATTTTCAAAAAAAATTTTCCAAAATAATTTAGAAAAAAATTTTCGAAAAAAATTTCGAAAAAAAATTTTGATAATAAATTTCGTAAAAAATTTTCAAAAAAAATTTCGAAAAAATTTTCGAAAAAAATTTTAAAAAAAATTTTCGAAAAAAATTTTGAAAAAAATTTTGAAAAAAAATTACGAAAAAAATTTTGAAAAAAAATTTCCAAAAGAATTTTGAAAAAAATTTTCGAAAAAAATTTCGAAAAAAAATTTTCTAAAAAATTTTTGAAAAAAAAATTTCGAAAAAAAATTTTCTAAAAAATTTTTGAAAAAAAAATTTCCAAAATAATTTAGAAAAAAATTTTCGAAAAAAATTTCTAAAAAAATTTTCGAAAGAAATTTAAAAAAAAAAAATCGAAAAAAATTTCGAAAAAAAATTTTAGAAAAAAATTTTTAAAAAAAATTTCGAAAAAAATTTTGAAAAAAATTTTCGAAAAAAATTTTGAAAAAAATTTCGAAAAAAAATTTTCGAAAAAAATTTTCGAAAAAAATTTTGAAAAAAATTTTCAAAAAAAATTTCGAAAAAAAATTTTCGAAAAAAATTTCGAAAAAAATTTTGAAAAAAATTTTCGAAAAAAATTCCAAAAAAAAATTTTCGAAAAAAATTTTGAAAAAAAATTTCGAAAAAAATTTTGAAAAAAATTTTCGAAAACTTTGGAAAAAAATTTTCAAAAAAAATTTTGAAGAAAAATTTCAAAAAAAAACTAAAAAAATTTTCGAAAAAATTTTGGAAAAAAATTTTTTGAAAAATATTTTCAAAAAAATTTTCGAAAAAAATTTTGAAAAAATTTTTCGAAAAAAATTTTCAAAATTTTTTCGAAAAAAATTTCGAAAAAAATTTTGAAAAAAATTTTCGAAAAAAATTTTCAAAAAAATTTTCGAAAAAAAATTTTTGAAAAAATTTTGAAAGAAATTTTCCGAAAAAATAAAAAAAAAAATTTCGAAAAAAAATTTCGAAAAAAATTTCGAAAAAAATTTTCAAAAAAATTTCCGAAAAAATTTTGGAAAAAAATTTTTCGAAAAAAATTTTCAAAAAAATTTTCGAAAAAAGTTTCGAAAAAAAATTTTCGAAAAAAATTTCGAAAAAAATTTTGAAAAAAATTTTCGAAAAAAATTTTGAAAAAAATTTTAGAAAAAAATTTCGAAAAAAAATGTTGGAAAAAAATTTTCGAAAAAATTTTTCGAAAAAAATTTTCAAAAAAATTTTCGAAAAAAATTTCGAAAAAAAATTTTCGAAAAAAAATTTGAAAAATTTTGGAAAAAAAATTTTCGAAAAAAATTTTCGAAAAAAATTTCGAAAAAAAAATTTCGAAAAAAAAATTTCAAAAAAATTTTCGAAAAAAAAATTTCTAAAAAAATTTTGAAAAAAAATTTTTCAAAATAATTTAGAAAAAAATTTTCGAAAAAAATTTCGAAAAAAAATTTTGATAATAAATTTCGAAAAAAATTTTCAAAAAAAATTTCGAAAAAATTTTGGAGAAAAATTTTTCGAAAAAAGTTTCAAAAAAATTTTCGAAAAAAATTTTTAAAAAAATTTTCGAAAAAAATTTTTAAAAAAATTTCGAAAAAAATTTTGAAAAAAAATTTCGTAAAAAATTTTGAAAAAAATTTCAAAAAAAAATTTTCGAAAAAAATTTTCGAAAAAAATTTTCGAAAAAAATTTTCAAAAACATTTCCGAAAAAAATTTCGAAAAAAAATTTTCGAAAAAAAATTTGAAAAAATTTTCGAAAAAAAATTTTCTAAAAAAATTTTCGAAAAAAATTTCGAAAAAAAGTTTTCGAAAAAAAATTTCAAATAAAATTTTCGAAAAAAAATTTTATAAAAAAATTTTGAAAAAAAATTTCCCAAAATAATTTTGAAAAAAAATTTCGAAAAAAATTTTGAAAAAAATTCCGAAAAAAAATTTTCGAAAAAAATTTTGAAAAAAAATTTCGAAAAAAATTTTGAAAAAAATTTTCAAAAAAACTTTTGAAAAAAATTTTCAAAAAAAATTTTGAAAAAAATTTTCAAAAAAAATTTTGAAAAAAATTTTCAAAAAAAATTTTGAAAAAAAATTTCGAAAAAAATTTTCAAAAAAATTTTCAAAAAAATTTTCGAAAAAAATTTCGAAAAAAAATTTTCGAAAAAAAGTTTGAAAAAAATTTTCGAAAAAAAATTTTCGAAAAAATTTTTCGAAAAAAATTTTCAAAAAAATTTTCGAAAAAAATTTCGAAAAAAAATTTTCGAAAAAAAATTTGAAAAATTTTTGGAAAAAAAATTTTCGAAAAAAATTTTCGAAAAAAATTTCGAAAAAAAATTTTCAAAAAAAATTTTGAAGAAAAATTTCAAAAAAAAACTAAAAAAATTTTCGAAAAAATTTTGGAAAAAAATTTTTTGAAATAAATTTTCAAAAAAATTTTCGAAAAAAATTTTGAAAAAATTTTTCAAAAAAAATTTTCAAAAAAATTTTCGAAAAAAATTTCGAAAAAAATTTTGAAAAAAATTTTCGAAAAAAATTTTCAAAAAAATTCTCGAAAAAAAATTTTCGAAAAAATTTTGAAAGAAATTTTCCAAAAAATAAAAAAAAAATTTCGAAAAAAAATTTTGAAAAAAATTTCGAAAAAAATTTTCAAAAAAATTTCCGAAAAAATTTTGGAAAAAAATTTTTCGAAAAAAATTTTCAAAAAAATTTTCGAAAAAAGTTTCGAAAAAAAATTTTCGAAAAAAATTTCGAAAAAAATTTTGAAAAAAATTTTCGAAAAAAATTTTGAAAAAAATTTTAGAAAAAAATTTCGAAAATAAATGTTCGAAAAAAATTTCGAAAAAAAATTTTCGAAAAAAATTTTGAAAAAAATTTTCGAAAAATTTTTCGAAAAAAATTTTCAAAAAAATTTTCGAGAAAAATTTCGAAAAAAAATTTTCGAAAAAAAATTTGAAAAAATTTTCGAAAAAAAATTTTCGAGAAAAATTTTCGAAAAAAATTTCGAAAAAAAATTTTCGAAAAAATTTTGGAAAAAAAATTTTCGAAAAAAATTTTGCAAAAATTTTGAAAAAAAATTTCGAAAAAAATTTTGAAAAAAATTTTCGAAAAAAAATTTTCGAAAAAAATTTTCGAAAAAAATTTTCAAAAACATTTTCGAAAAAAATTTCGAAAAAAAATTTTCGAAAAAAAATTTGAAAAAATTTTCGAAAAAAAATTTTCGAAAAAAATTTTCGAAAAAAATTTCGAAAAAAAGTTTTCGAAAAAAAATTTCAAAAAAATTTTCGAAAAAAAATTTTCTAAAAAAATTTTGAAAAAAAATTTCCCAAAATAATTTAGAAAAAAATTTTGAAAAAAATTTTCGAAAAAAATTTCTAAAAAAATTTTTCGAAAGAAATTTCGAAAAAAAATTTTCGTAAAAAATTTCGAAAAAAAATTTTAGAAAAAAATTTTTAAAAAAAATTTTGAAAAAAATTTTGAAAAAAAATTTCGAAAAAAATTTTGAAAAAAATTTCGAAAAAAAATTTTCGAAAAAAATTTTCTAAAAAAATTTCAAAAAAATTTTCGAAAAAAATTTTGAAAAAAATTTTAGAAAAAAATTTCGAAAAAAAATGTTCGAAAAAAATTTTCGAAAAAATTTTCCGAAAAAAATTTTCAAAAAAATTTTCGAAAAAAATTTCGAAAAAAAATTTTCGAAAAAAAATTTGAAAAATTTTGGAAAAAAAATTTTCGAAAAAAATTTTCGAAAAAAATTTCGAAAAAAAATTTTCGAAAAAAAATTTCAAAAAAATTTTCGAAAAAAAATTTTCTAAAAAAATTTTGAAAAAAAATTTTCCAAAATAATTTAGAAAAAAATTTTCGAAAAAAATTTCGAAAAAAAATTTTGATAATAAATTTCGTAAAAAATTTTCAAAAAAAATTTCGAAAAAATTTTGAAAAAAATTTTGAAAAAAAATTACGAAAAAAATTTTGAAAAAAATTTCGAAAAAAAATTTTCGAAAAAAATTTTGAAAAAAATTTCGAAAAAAAATTTTCGAAAAAAATTTTCTAAAAAATTTTCAAAAAAATTTTCGAAAAAAATTTTCGAAAAAAATTTTAAAAAAAATTTTCGAAAAAAATTTTGAAAAAAATTTTGAAAAAAAATTACGAAAAAAATTTTGAAAAAAAATTTCCAAAAGAATTTTGAAAAAAATTTTCGAAAAAAATTTCGAAAAAAAATTTTCTAAAAAATTTTTAAAAAAAAAATTTCGAAAAAAAATTTTCTAAAAAATTTTTGAAAAAAAAATTTCCAAAATAATTTAGAAAAAAATTTTCGAAAAAAATTTCTAAAAAAATTTTCGAAAAAAAATTTAAAAAAAAATTTCGAAAAAAATTTAAAAAAAAAAATTTCGAAAAAAATTTTGAAAAAAATTTCAAAAAAAAATTTTCGAAAAAAATTTTCGAAAAAAATTTCGAAAAAAATTTTGAAAAAAATTTTCGAAAAAAATTTCAAAAAAAAATTTAAAAAAAATTTTCGAAAAAATTTCGAAAAAAAATTTTCAAAAAAAATTTCTAAGAAAAATTTCAAAAAAAAACTAAAAAAATTTTCGAAAAAATTTTGGAAAAAAATTTTCGAAAAAAATTTTGAAAAAATTTTTCGAAAAAAATTTTCAATAAAATTTTCGAAAAAAATTTCGAAAAAAAATTTTCGAAAAAAATTTTCGAAAAAATTTTTTAAAAAAAATTTTGAAAAAAAATTTCGAAAAAAATTTTCGAAAAAAATTTTCAAAAAAATTTTCGAGAAAAATTTCGAAAAAAAATTTTCGAAAAAAAATTTGAAAAAATTTTGAAAAAAAATTTTCAAAAAAAATTTTGAAAAAAAATTTTGAAAAAAAATTTCGAAAAAAATTTTGAAAAAAAATTTCGAAAAAAATTTTCGAAAAAAATTTTGAAAAACATTTTAGTAAAAAATTTCGAAAAAAATTTTGAAAAAAATTTTCGAAAAAAATTTCGAAAAAAAATTTTCGAAAAATTTTTGAAAAAAAATTTCGAAAAAAATTTCGAAAAAAATTTTGAAAAAAATTTTCAAAAAAATTTTTAAAAAAAAATTTTGAAAAAAAATTTCGAAAAAAATTTTCGAAAAAAATTTTCAAAAAAATTTTCGAGAAAAATTTCGAAAAAAAATTTTCGAAAAAAAATTTGAAAAAATTTTCGAAAAAAAATTTGAAAAAATTTTCGAAAAAAAATTTTCGAAAAAAATTTTCGAAAAAAATTTCGAAAAAAAAGTTTCGAAAAAAATTTCGAAAAAAATTTTGAAAAAAATTTTCGAAAAAAATTTTCGAAAAAATTTTGGAAAAAAATTTTCAAAAAAAATTTTGAAGAAAAATTTCAAAAAAAAACTAAAAAAATTTTCGAAAAAATTTTGGAAAAAAATTTTTTGAAAAAAATTTTCAAAAAAATTTTCGAAAAAAATTTTGAAAAAATTTTTCGAAAAAAATTTTCAAAATTTTTTCGAAAAAAATTTCGAAAAAAATTTTGAAAAAAATTTTCGAAAAAAATTTTCAAAAAAATTTTCGAAAAAAATTTTTGAAAAAATTTTGAATAAAATTTTCCGAAAAAATAAAAAAAAAAATTTCGAAAAAAAATTTTGAAAAAAATTTCGAAAAAAATTTTCAAAAAAATTTCCGAAAAAATTTTGGAAAAAAATTTTTCGAAAAAAATTTTCAAAAAAATTTTCGAAAAAAGTTTCGAAAAAAAATTTTCGAAAAAAATTTCGAAAAAAATTTTGAAAAAAATTTCCAAAAAAAATTTTGAAAAAAATTTTAGAAAAAAATTTCGAAAAAAAATGTTGGAAAAAAATTTTCGAAAAAATTTTTCGAAAAAAATTTTCAAAAAAATTTTCGAAAAAAATTTCGAAAAAAAATTTTCGAAAAAAAATTTGAAAAATTTTTGGAAAAAAAATTTTCGAAAAAAATTTTCGAAAAAAATTTCGAAAAAAAAATTTCGAAAAAAAATTTCAAAAAAATTTTCGAAAAAAAAATTTCTAAAAAAATTTTGAAAAAAAATTTTCCAAAATAATTTAGAAAAAAATTTTCGAAAAAAATTTCGAAAAAAAATTTTGATAATAAATTTTGAAAAAAATTTTCAAAAAAAATTTCGAAAAAATTTTGGAGAAAAATTTTTCGAAAAAAGTTTCAAAAAAATTTTCGAAAAAAATTTTTAAAAAAATTTTCTAAAAAAATTTTGAAAAACATTTTGAAAAAAAATTACGAAAAAAATTTTGAAAAAAAATTTCGAAAAGAATTTTGAAAAAAATTTTCGAAAAAAATTTCGAAAAAAAATTTTCTAAAAAATTTTTGAAAAAAAAATTTCCAAAATAATTTAGAAAAAAATTTTCGAAAAAAATTTCTAAAAAAATTTTCGAAAAAAATTTTTAAAAAAATTTCGAAAAAAATTTTGAAAAAAAATTTCGTAAAAAATTTTGAAAAAAATTTCAAAAAAAAATTTTCGAAAAAAATTTTCGAAAAAAATTTTCGAAAAAAATTTTCGAAAAAAATTTTCAAAAACATTTCCGAAAAAAATTTCGAAAAAAAATTTTCGAAAAAAAATTTGAAAAAATTTTCGAAAAAAAATTTTCTAAAAAAATTTTCGAAAAAAATTTCGAAAAAAAGTTTTCGAAAAAAAATTTCAAAAAAATTTTCGAAAAAAAATTTTATAAAAAAATTTTGAAAAAAAATTTCCCAAAATAATTTTGCAAAAAAATTTCGAAAAAAATTTTGAAAAAAATTCCGAAAAAAAAATTTCGAAAAAAATTTTGAAAAAAAATTTCGAAAAAAATTTTGAAAAAAATTTTGAAAGAAATTTTCCAAAAAATAAAAAAAAAATTTCGAAAAAAAATTTTGAAAAAAATTTCGAAAAAAATTTTCAAAAAAATTTCCGAAAAAATTTTGGAAAAAAATTTTTCGAAAAAAATTTTCAAAAAAATTTTCGAAAAAAGTTTCGAAAAAAAATTTTCGAAAAAAATTTCGAAAAAAATTTTGAAAAAAATTTTCGAAAAAAATTTTGAAAAAAATTTTAGAAAAAAATTTCGAAAATAAATGTTCGAAAAAAATTTCGAAAAAAAATTTTCGAAAAAAATTTTGAAAAAAATTTTCGAAAAATTTTTCGAAAAAAATTTTCAAAAAAATTTTCGAGAAAAATTTCGAAAAAAAATTTTCGAAAAAAAATTTGAAAAAATTTTCGAAAAAAAATTTTCGAGAAAAATTTTCGAAAAAAATTTCGAAAAAAAATTTTCGAAAAAATTTTGGAAAAAAAATTTTCGAAAAAAATTTTGCAAAAATTTTGAAAAAAAATTTCGAAAAAAATTTTGAAAAAAATTTTCGAAAAAAAATTTTCGAAAAAAATTTTCGAAAAAAATTTTCAAAAACATTTTCGAAAAAAATTTCGAAAAAAAATTTTCGAAAAAAAATTTGAAAAAATTTTCGAAAAAAAATTTTCGAAAAAAATTTTCGAAAAAAATTTCGAAAAAAAGTTTTCGAAAAAAAATTTCAAAAAAATTTTCGAAAAAAAATTTTCTAAAAAAATTTTGAAAAAAAATTTCCCAAAATAATTTAGAAAAAAATTTTGAAAAAAATTTTCGAAAAAAATTTCTAAAAAAATTTTTCGAAAGAAATTTCGAAAAAAAATTTTCGTAAAAAATTTCGAAAAAAAATTTTAGAAAAAAATTTTTAAAAAAAATTTTGAAAAAAATTTTGAAAAAAAATTTCGAAAAAAATTTTGAAAAAAATTTCGAAAAAAAATTTTCGAAAAAAATTTTCTAAAAAAATTTCAAAAAAATTTTCGAAAAAAATTTTGAAAAAAATTTTAGAAAAAAATTTCGAAAAAAAATGTTCGAAAAAAATTTTCGAAAAAATTTTCCGAAAAAAATTTTCAAAAAAATTTTCGAAAAAAATTTCGAAAAAAAATTTTCGAAAAAAAATTTGAAAAATTTTGGAAAAAAAATTTTCGAAAAAAATTTTCGAAAAAAATTTCGAAAAAAAATTTTCGAAAAAAAATTTCAAAAAAATTTTCGAAAAAAAATTTTCTAAAAAAATTTTGAAAAAAAATTTTCCAAAATAATTTAGAAAAAAATTTTCGAAAAAAATTTCGAAAAAAAATTTTGATAATAAATTTCGTAAAAAATTTTCAAAAAAAATTTCGAAAAAATTTTGAAAAAAATTTTGAAAAAAAATTACGAAAAAAATTTTGAAAAAAATTTCGAAAAAAAATTTTCGAAAAAAATTTTGAAAAAAATTTCGAAAAAAAATTTTCGAAAAAAATTTTCTAAAAAATTTTCAAAAAAATTTTCGAAAAAAATTTTCGAAAAAAATTTTAAAAAAAATTTTCGAAAAAAATTTTGAAAAAAATTTTGAAAAAAAATTACGAAAAAAATTTTGAAAAAAAATTTCCAAAAGAATTTTGAAAAAAATTTTCGAAAAAAATTTCGAAAAAAAATTTTCTAAAAAATTTAAAAAAAAAAAATTTCGAAAAAAAATTTTCTAAAAAATTTTTGAAAAAAAAATTTCCAAAATAATTTAGAAAAAAATTTTCGAAAAAAATTTCTAAAAAAATTTTCGAAAAAAAATTTAAAAAAAAATTTCGAAAAAAATTTAAAAAAAAAAATTTCGAAAAAAATTTTGAAAAAAATTTCAAAAAAAAATTTTCGAAAAAAATTTTCGAAAAAAATTTCGAAAAAAATTTTGAAAAAAATTTTCGAAAAAAATTTCAAAAAAAAATTTAAAAAAAATTTTCGAAAAAATTTCGAAAAAAAATTTTCAAAAAAAATTTCTAAGAAAAATTTCAAAAAAAAACTAAAAAAATTTTCGAAAAAATTTTGGAAAAAAATTTTCGAAAAAAATTTTGAAAAAATTTTTCGAAAAAAATTTTCAATAAAATTTTCGAAAAAAATTTCGAAAAAAAATTTTCGAAAAAAATTTTCGAAAAAATTTTTTAAAAAAAATTTTGAAAAAAAATTTCGAAAAAAATTTTCGAAAAAAATTTTCAAAAAAATTTTCGAGAAAAATTTCGAAAAAAAATTTTCGAAAAAAAATTTGAAAAAATTTTGAAAAAAAATTTTCAAAAAAAATTTTGAAAAAAAATTTTGAAAAAAAATTTCGAAAAAAATTTTGAAAAAAAATTTCGAAAAAAATTTTCGAAAAAAATTTTGAAAAACATTTTAGTAAAAAATTTCGAAAAAAATTTTGAAAAAAATTTTCGAAAAAAATTTCGAAAAAAAATTTTCGAAAAATTTTTGAAAAAAAATTTCGAAAAAAATTTCGAAAAAAATTTTGAAAAAAATTTTCAAAAAAATTTTTAAAAAAAAATTTTGAAAAAAAATTTCGAAAAAAATTTTCGAAAAAAATTTTCAAAAAAATTTTCGAGAAAAATTTCGAAAAAAAATTTTCGAAAAAAAATTTGAAAAAATTTTCGAAAAAAAATTTGAAAAAATTTTCGAAAAAAAATTTTCGAAAAAAATTTTCGAAAAAAATTTCGAAAAAAAAGTTTCGAAAAAAATTTCGAAAAAAATTTTGAAAAAAATTTTCGAAAAAAATTTTCGAAAAAATTTTGGAAAAAAATTTTCAAAAAAAATTTTGAAGAAAAATTTCAAAAAAAAACTAAAAAAATTTTCGAAAAAATTTTGGAAAAAAATTTTTTGAAAAAAATTTTCAAAAAAATTTTCGAAAAAAATTTTGAAAAAATTTTTCGAAAAAAATTTTCAAAATTTTTTCGAAAAAAATTTCGAAAAAAATTTTGAAAAAAATTTTCGAAAAAAATTTTCAAAAAAATTTTCGAAAAAAATTTTTGAAAAAATTTTGAATAAAATTTTCCGAAAAAATAAAAAAAAAAATTTCGAAAAAAAATTTTGAAAAAAATTTCGAAAAAAATTTTCAAAAAAATTTCCGAAAAAATTTTGGAAAAAAATTTTTCGAAAAAAATTTTCAAAAAAATTTTCGAAAAAAGTTTCGAAAAAAAATTTTCGAAAAAAATTTCGAAAAAAATTTTGAAAAAAATTTTCGAAAAAAATTTTGAAAAAAATTTTAGAAAAAAATTTCGAAAAAAAATGTTGGAAAAAAATTTTCGAAAAAATTTTTCGAAAAAAATTTTCAAAAAAATTTTCGAAAAAAATTTCGAAAAAAAATTTTCGAAAAAAAATTTGAAAAATTTTTGGAAAAAAAATTTTCGAAAAAAATTTTCGAAAAAAATTTCGAAAAAAAAATTTCGAAAAAAAATTTCAAAAAAATTTTCGAAAAAAAAATTTCTAAAAAAATTTTGAAAAAAAATTTCCCAAAATAATTTAGAAAAAAATTTTCGAAAAAAATTTCGAAAAAAAATTTTGATAATAAATTTTGAAAAAAATTTTCAAAAAAAATTTCGAAAAAATTTTGGAGAAAAATTTTTCGAAAAAAGTTTCAAAAAAATTTTCGAAAAAAATTTTTAAAAAAATTTTCTAAAAAAATTTTGAAAAACATTTTGAAAAAAAATTACGAAAAAAATTTTGAAAAAAAATTTCGAAAAGAATTTTGAAAAAAATTTTCGAAAAAAATTTCGAAAAAAAATTTTCTAAAAAATTTTTGAAAAAAAAATTTCCAAAATAATTTAGAAAAAAATTTTCGAAAAAAATTTCTAAAAAAATTTTCGAAAAAAATTTTTAAAAAAATTTCGAAAAAAATTTTGAAAAAAAATTTCGTAAAAAATTTTGAAAAAAATTTCAAAAAAAAATTTTCGAAAAAAATTTTCGAAAAAAATTTTCGAAAAAAATTTTCGAAAAAAATTTTCAAAAACATTTCCGAAAAAAATTTCGAAAAGAAATTTTCGAAAAAAAATTTGAAAAAATTTTCGAAAAAAAATTTTCTAAAAAAATTTTCGAAAAAAATTTCGAAAAAAAGTTTTCGAAAAAAAATTTCAAAAAAATTTTCGAAAAAAAATTTTATAAAAAAATTTTGAAAAAAAATTTCCCAAAATAATTTTGCAAAAAAATTTCGAAAAAAATTTTGAAAAAAATTCCGAAAAAAAAATTTCGAAAAAAATTTTGAAAAAAAATTTCGAAAAAAATTTTGAAAAAAATTTTCAAAAAAACTTATGAAAAAAATTTTCAAAAAAAATTTTGAAAAAAATTTTCAAAAAAAATTTTGAAAAAAATTTTCAAAAAAAATTTTGAAAAAAATTTTCAAAAAAAATTTTGAAAAAAAATTTCGAAAAAAATTTTCAAAAAAATTTTCAAAAAAATTTTCGAAAAAAATTTCGAAAAAAAATTTTCGAAAAAAAGTTTGAAAAAAATTTTCGAAAAAAAATTTTCGAAAAAATTTTTCGAAAAAAATTTTCAAAAAAATTTTCGAAAAAAATTTCGAAAAAAAATTTTCGAAAAAAAATTTGAAAAATTTTTGGAAAAAAAATTTTCGAAAAAAATTTTCGAAAAAAATTTTCGAAAAAAATTTCGAAAAAAAATTTTCAAAAAAAATTTTGAAGAAAAATTTCAAAAAAAAAACTAAAAAAATTTTCGAAAAAATTTTGGAAAAAAATTTTTTGAAATAAATTTTCAAAAAAATTTTCGAAAAAAATTTTGAAAAAATTTTTCAAAAAAAATTTTCAAAAATATTTTCGATAAAAATTTCGAAAAAAATTTTGAAAAAAATTTTCGAAAAAAATTTTCAAAAAAATTCTCAAAAAAAAATTTCCGAAAAAATTTTGAAAGAAATTTTCCAAAAAATAAAAAAAAAATTTCGAAAAAAAATTTTGAAAAAAATTTCGAAAAAAATTTTCAAAAAAATTTCCGAAAAAATTTTGGAAAAAAATTTTTCGAAAAAAATTTTCAAAAAAATTTTCGAAAAAAGTTTCGAAAAAAAATTTTCGAAAAAAATTTCGAAAAAAATTTTGAAAAAAATTTTCGAAAAAAATTTTGAAAAAAATTTTAGAAAAAAATTTCGAAAAAAAATGTTCGAAAAAAATTTCGAAAAAAAATTTTCGAAAAAAATTTTGAAAAAAATTTTCGAAAAATTTTTCGAAAAAAATTTTCAAAAAAATTTTCGAGAAAAATTTCGAAAAAAAATTTTCGAAAAAAAATTTGAAAAAATTTTCGAAAAAAAATTTTCGAGAAAAATTTTCGAAAAAAATTTCGAAAAAAAATTTTCGAAAAAATTTTGGAAAAAAAATTTTCGAAAAAAATTTTGCAAAAATTTTGAAAAAAAATTTCGAAAAAAATTTTGAAAAAAATTTTCGAAAAAAAATTTTCGAAAAAAATTTTCAAAAACATTTTCGAAAAAAATTTCGAAAAAAAATTTTCGAAAAAAAATTTGAAAAAATTTTCGAAAAAAAATTTTCGAAAAAAATTTTCGAAAAAAATTTCGAAAAAAAGTTTTCGAAAAAAAATTTCAAAAAAATTTTCGAAAAAAAAATTTCTAAAAAAATTTTGAAAAAAAATTTCCCAAAATAATTTAGAAAAAAATTTTCGAAAAAAATTTTGAAAAAAATTTTCGAAAAAAATTTCTAAAAAAAATTTTCGAAAGAAATTTCGAAAAAAAATTTTCGTAAAAAATTTCGAAAAAAAATTTTAGAAAAAAATTTTTAAAAAAAATTTTGAAAAAAATTTTGAAAAAAAATTTCGAAAAAAATTTTGAAAAAAATTTCGAAAAAAAATTTTCGAAAAAAATTTTCTAAAAAAATTTCAAAAAAATTTTCGAAAAAAATTTTGAAAAAAATTTTAGAAAAAAATTACGAAAAAAAATGTTCGAAAAAATTTTTCGAAAAAATTTTCCGAAAAAAATTTTCAAAAAAATTTTCGAAAAAAATTTCGAAAAAAAATTTTCGAAAAAAAATTTGAAAAATTTTTGGAAAAAAAATTTTCGAAAAAAATTTTCGAAAAAAATTTCGAAAAAAAATTTTCGAAAAAAAATTCAAAAAAATTTTCGAAAAAAAATTTTCTAAAAAAATTTTGAAAAAAAATTTTCCAAAATAATTTAGAAAAAAATTTTCGAAAAAAATTTCGAAAAAAAATTTTGATAATAAATTTCGTAAAAAATTTTCAAAAAAAATTTCGAAAAAATTTTGAAAAAAATTTTGAAAAAAAATTACGAAAAAAATTTTGAAAAAAATTTCGAAAAAAAATTTTCGAAAAAAATTTAAAAAAAATTTCGAAAAAAAATTTTCGAAAAAAATTTTCTAAAAAATTTTCAAAAAAATTTTCGAAAAAAATTTTCGAAAAAAATTTTTAAAAAAATTTTCGAAAAAAATTTTGAAAAAAAATTAGGAAAAAAATTTTGAAAAAAAATTTCCAAAAGAATTTTGAAAAAAATTTTCGAAAAAAATTTCGAAAAAAAATTTTCTAAAAAATTTTGAAAAAAAAATTTCGAAAAAAAATTTTCTAAAAAATTTTTGAAAAAAAAATTTCCAAAATAATTTAGAAAAAAATTTTCGAAAAAAATTTCTAAAAAAATTTTCGAAAAAAAATTTTAAAAAAAATTTCGAAAAAAATTTAAAAAAAAAAATTTCGAAAAAAATTTTGAAAAAAATTTCAAAAAAAAATTTTCGAAAAAAATTTTCGAAAAAAATTTCGAAAAAAATTTTGAAAAAAATTTTCGAAAAAAATTTCAAAAAAAAATTTAAAAAAAATTTTCGAAAAAATTTCGAAAAAAAATTTTCAAAAAAAATTTCGAAGAAAAATTTCAAAAAAAAACTAAAAAAATTTTCGAAAAAATTTTGGAAAAAAATTTTCGAAAAAAATTTTGAAAAAATTTTTCGAAAAAAATTTTCAAAAAAATTTTCGAAAAAAATTTCGAAATAAATTTTGAAAAAATTTTTCGAAATAAATTTTGAAAAAATTTTTCGAAAAAAATTTTCAAAAAAATTTTCGAAAAAAATTTCGAAAAAAAATTTTCGAAAAAAATTTCGAAAAAAACTGAAAAAAATTTTCGAAAAAAATTTTGAAAAAAATTTTAGAAAAAAATTTCGAAAAAAATGTTCAAAAAAAATTTCGAAAAAAAATTTTCGAAAAAATTTTCGAAAAAAAATTTGAAAAAAATTTCCGAAAAAAAATTTTCAAAAAAAATTAAAAAAAAAATTTTCGAAAATAATTTAGAAAAAAATTTTTGAAAAAAAATTTTCAAAAAAAATTTTGAAAAAAAATTTTGAAAAAAAATTTTGAAAAAAAATTTTGAAAAAAAATTTCGAAAAAAATTTTGAAAAAAAATTTCGAAAAAAATTTTCGAAAAAAATTTTGAAAAACATTTTAGTAAAAAATTTCGAAAAAAATTTTGAAAAAAATTTTCGAAAAAAATTTCGAAAAAAAATTTTCGAAAAATTTTTGAAAAAAAATTTCGAAAAAAATTTTGAAAAAAATTTTCAAAAAAATTTTTGAAAAAATTTTTTAAAAAAAATTTTGAAAAAAAATTTCGAAAAAAATTTTCGAAAAAAATTTTCAAAAAAATTTTCGAGAAAAATTTCGAAAAAAAATTTTCGAAAAAAAATTTGAAAAAATTTCGAAAAAAAATTTGAAAAAATTTTCGAAAAAAAATTTTCGAAAAAAATTTTCGAAAAAAATTTCGAAAAAAATTTTCGAAAAAAAATTTCAAAAAATATTTCGAAAAAAAATTTCGAAAAAAATTTTGAAAAAAATTTTCAAAAAAAATTTCGAAAAAAAATTTTCGAAAAAAATTTCGAAAAAAATTTTGAAAAAAATTTTCGAAAAAAATTCCAAAAAAAAATTTTCGAAAAAAATTTTGAAAAAAAATTTCGAAAAAAATTTTGAAAAAAATTTTCGAAAAAATTTTGGAAAAAAATTTTCAAAAAAAATTTTGATGAAAAATTTCAAAAAAAAATTTAAAAAAAATATTCGAAAAAATATTCGAAAAAATTTTGGAAAAAAATTTTTTGAAAAAAATTAAAAAAAAAAAATTTTCGAAAAAAATTTTCAAAAAAAATTTTGAAAAAAAATTTTCGAAAAAAAATTTGAAAAAATTTTCGAAAAAAAATTTTCGAGAAAAATTTTCGAAAAAAATTTCGAAAAAAAATTTTCGAAAAAATTTTGGAAAAAAAATTTTCGAAAAAAATTTTGAAAAAATTTTGAAAAAAAATTTCGAAAAAAATTTTGAAAAAAATTTTCGAAAAAAAATTTTCGAAAAAAATTTTCGAAAAAAATTTTCAAAAACATTTTCGAAAAAAATTTCGAAAAAAAATTTTCGAAAAAAAATTTGAAAAAATTTTCGAAAAAACATTTTCGAAAAAAATTTTCGAAAAAAATTTCGAAAAAAAGTTTTCGAAAAAAAATTTCAAAAAAATTTTCGACAAAAAATTTTCGAAAAAAATTTTGAAAAAAATTTTCGAAAAAAATTTCTAAAAAAAATTTTCAAAAGAAATTTCGAAAAAAAATTTTCGTAAAAAATTTCGAAAAAAAATTTTAGAAAAAAATTTTTAAAAAAAATTTTGAAAAAAATTTTGAAAAAAAATTTCGAAAAAAATTTTGAAAAAAATTTCGAAAAAAAATTTTCGAAAAAAATTTTCTAAAAAAATTTCAAAAAAATTTTCGAAAAAAATTTTGAAAAAAATTTTAGAAAAAAATTTCGAAAAAAAATGTTCGAAAAAAATTTTCGAAAAAATTTTCCGAAAAAAATTTTCAAAAAAATTTTCGAAAAAAATTTCGAAAAAAAATTTTCGAAAAAAAATTTGAAAAATTTGTGGAAAAAAAATTTTCGAAAAAAATTTTCGAAAAAAATTTCGAAAAAAAATTTTCGAAAAAAAATTTCAAAAAAATTTTCGAAAAAAATTTTCAAAAAAAATTTTCCAAAATAATTTAGAAAAAAATTTTCGAAAAAAATTTCGAAAAAAAATTTTGATAATAAATTTCGTAAAAAATTTTCAAAAAAAATTTCGAAAAAATTTTGGAGAAAAATTTTTCGAAAAATTTTCAAAAAAATTTTCGAAAAAAATTTTAAAAAAAATTTTCGAAAAAAATTTTGAAAAAAATTTTGAAAAAAAATTACGAAAAAAATTTTGAAAAAAAATTTCCAAAAGAATTTTGAAAAAAATTTTCGAAAAAAATTTCGAAAAAAAATTTTCTAAAAAATTTTTGAAAAAAAAATTTCGAAAAAAAATTTTCTAAAAAATTTTTGAAAAAAAAATTTCCAAAATAATTTAGAAAAAAATTTTCGAAAAAAATTTCTAAAAAAATTTTCGAAAAAAATTTAAAAAAAAAAAATCGAAAAAAATTTCGAAAAAAAATTTTAGAAAAAAATTTTTAAAAAAAATTTCGAAAAAAATTTTGAAAAAAATTTTCAAAAAAAATTTCGAAAAAAAATTTTCGAAAAAAATTTCGAAAAAAATTTTGAAAAAAATTTTCGAAAAAAATTCCAAAAAAAAATTTTCGAAAAAAATTTTGAAAAAAAATTTCGAAAAAAATTTTGAAAAAAATTTTCGAAAACTTTGGAAAAAAATTTTCAAAAAAAATTTTGAAGAAAAATTTCAAAAAAAAACTAAAAAAATTTTCGAAAAAATTTTGGAAAAAAATTTTTTGAAAAAAATTTTCAAAAAAATTTTCGAAAAAAATTTTGAAAAAATTTTTCGAAAAAAATTTTCAAAATTTTTTCGAAAAAAATTTCGAAAAAAATTTTGAAAAAAATTTTCGAAAAAAATTTTCAAAAAAATTTTCGAAAAAAAATTTTTGAAAAAATTTTGAAAGAAATTTTCCGAAAAAATAAAAAAAAAAATTTCGAAAAAAAATTTCGAAAAAAATTTCGAAAAAAATTTTCAAAAAAATTTCCGAAAAAATTTTGGAAAAAAATTTTTCGAAAAAAATTTTCAAAAAAATTTTCGAAAAAAGTTTCGAAAAAAAATTTTCGAAAAAAATTTCGAAAAAAATTTTGAAAAAAATTTTCGAAAAAAATTTTGAAAAAAATTTTAGAAAAAAATTTCGAAAAAAAATGTTGGAAAAAAATTTTCGAAAAAATTTTTCGAAAAAAATTTTCAAAAAAATTTTCGAAAAAAATTTCGAAAAAAAATTTTCGAAAAAAAATTTGAAAAATTTTGGAAAAAAAATTTTCGAAAAAAATTTTCGAAAAAAATTTCGAAAAAAAAATTTCGAAAAAAAATTTTCGAAAAAAAAATTTCTAAAAAAATTTTGAAAAAAAATTTTTCAAAATAATTTAGAAAAAAATTTTCGAAAAAAATTTCGAAAAAAAATTTTGATAATAAATTTCGAAAAAAATTTTCAAAAAAAATTTCGAAAAAATTTTGGAGAAAAATTTTTCGAAAAAAGTTTCAAAAAAATTTTCGAAAAAAATTTTTAAAAAAATTTTCGAAAAAAATTTTTAAAAAAATTTCGAAAAAAATTTTGAAAAAAAATTTCGTAAAAAATTTTGAAAAAAATTTCAAAAAAAAATTTTCGAAAAAAATTTTCGAAAAAAATTTTCGAAAAAAATTTTCGAAAAAAATTTTCAAAAACATTTCCGAAAAAAATTTCGAAAAAAAATTTTCGAAAAAAAATTTGAAAAAATTTTCGAAAAAAAATTTTCTAAAAAAATTTTCGAAAAAAATTTCGAAAAAAAATTTTTCGAAAAAAAATTTCAAAAAAAATTTTCGAAAAAAAATTTTATAAAAAAATTTTGAAAAAAAATTTCCCAAAATAATTTTGAAAAAAAATTTCGAAAAAAATTTTGAAAAAAATTCCGAAAAAAAATTTTCGAAAAAAATTTTGAAAAAAAATTTCGAAAAAAATTTTGAAAAAAATTTTCAAAAAAACTTTTGAAAAAAATTTTCAAAAAAAATTTTGAAAAAAATTTTCAAAAAAAATTTTGAAAAAAATTTTCAAAAAAAATTTTGAAAAAAAATTTCGAAAAAAATTTTCAAAAAAATTTTCAAAAAAATTTTCGAAAAAAATTTCGAAAAAAAATTTTCGAAAAAAAGTTTGAAAAAAATTTTCGAAAAAAAATTTTCGAAAAAATTTTTCGAAAAAAATTTTCAAAAAAATTTTCGAAAAAAATTTCGAAAAAAAATTTTCGAAAAAAAATTTGAAAAATTTTTGGAAAAAAAATTTTCGAAAAAAATTTTCGAAAAAAATTTCGAAAAAAAATTTTCAAAAAAAATTTTGAAGAAAAATTTCAAAAAAAAACTAAAAAAATTTTCGAAAAAATTTTGGAAAAAAATTTTTTGAAATAAATTTTCAAAAAAAAAGTTTCGAAAAAAATTTTGAAAAAATTTTTCAAAAAAAATTTTCAAAAAAATTTTCGAAAAAAATTTCGAAAAAAATTTTGAAAAAAATTTTCGAAAAAAATTTTCAAAAAAATTCTCGAAAAAAAATTTTCGAAAAAATTTTGAAAGAAATTTTCCAAAAAATAAAAAAAAAATTTCGAAAAAAAATTTTGAAAAAAATTTCGAAAAAAATTTTCAAAAAAATTTCCGAAAAAATTTTGGAAAAAAATTTTTCGAAAAAAATTTTGAAAAAAATTTTCGAAAAAAGTTTCGAAAAAAAATTTTCGAAAAAAATTTCGAAAAAAAATTTTCGAAAAAAATTTTGAAAAAAATTTTCGAAAAATTTTTCGAAAAAAATTTTCAAAAAAATTTTCGAGAAAAATTTCGAAAAAAAATTTTCGAAAAAAAATTTGAAAAAATTTTCGAAAAAAAATTTTCGAGAAAAATTTTCGAAAAAAATTTCGAAAAAAAATTTTCGAAAAAATTTTGGAAAAAAAATTTTCGAAAAAAATTTTGCAAAAATTTTGAAAAAAAATTTCGAAAAAAATTTTGAAAAAAATTTTCGAAAAAAAATTTTCGAAAAAAATTTTCGAAAAAAATTTTCAAAAACATTTTCGAAAAAAATTTCGAAAAAAAATTTTCGAAAAAAAATTTGAAAAAATTTTCGAAAAAAAATTTTCGAAAAAAATTTTCGAAAAAAATTTCGAAAAAAAGTTTTCGAAAAAAAATTTCAAAAAAATTTTCGAAAAAAAATTTTCTAAAAAAATTTTGAAAAAAAATTTCCCAAAATAATTTAGAAAAAAATTTTGAAAAAAATTTTCGAAAAAAATTTCTAAAAAAATTTTTCGAAAGAAATTTCGAAAAAAAATTTTCGTAAAAAATTTCGAAAAAAAATTTTAGAAAAAAATTTTTAAAAAAAATTTTGAAAAAAATTTTGAAAAAAAATTTCGAAAAAAATTTTGAAAAAAATTTCGAAAAAAAATTTTCGAAAAAAATTTTCTAAAAAAATTTCAAAAAAATTTTCCGAAAAAAATTTTCAAAAAAATTTTCGAAAAAAATTTCGAAAAAAAATTTTCGAAAAAAAATTTGAAAAATTTTTGGAAAAAAAATTTTCGAAAAAAATTTTCGAAAAAAATTTCGAAAAAAAATTTTCGAAAAAAAATTTCAAAAAAATTTTCGAAAAAAAATTTTCTAAAAAAATTTTGAAAAAAAATTTTCCAAAATAATTTAGAAAAAAATTTTCGAAAAAAATTTCGAAAAAAAATTTTGATAATAAATTTCGTAAAAAATTTTCAAAAAAAATTTCGAAAAAATTTTGAAAAAAATTTTGAAAAAAAATTACGAAAAAAATTTTGAAAAAAATTTCGAAAAAAAATTTTCGAAAAAAATTTTGAAAAAAATTTCGAAAAAAAATTTTCGAAAAAAATTTTCTAAAAAATTTTCAAAAAAATTTTCGAAAAAAATTTTCGAAAAAAATTTTTAAAAAATTTTCGAAAAAAATTTTGAAAAAAATTTTGAAAAAAAATTACGAAAAAAATTTTGAAAAAAAATTTCCAAAAGAATTTTGAAAAAAATTTTCGAAAAAAATTTCGAAAAAAAATTTTCTAAAAAATTTTTGAAAAAAAAATTTCGAAAAAAAATTTTCTAAAAAATTTTTGAAAAAAAAATTTCCAAAATAATTTAGAAAAAAATTTTCGAAAAAAATTTCTAAAAAAATTTTCGAAAAAAAATTTAAAAAAAAATTTCGAAAAAAATTTAAAAAAAAAAATTTCGAAAAAAATTTTGAAAAAAATTTCAAAAAAAAATTTTCAAAAAAATTTTCGAAAAAAATTTCGAAATAAATTTTGAAAAAATTTTTCGAAATAAATTTTGAAAAAATTTTTCGAAAAAAATTTTCAAAAAAATTTTCGAAAAAAATTTCGAAAAAAAATTTTCGAAAAAAATTTCGAAAAAAACTGAAAAAAATTTTCGAAAAAAATTTTGAAAAAAATTTTAGAAAAAAATTTCGAAAAAAATGTTCAAAAAAAATTTCGAAAAAAAATTTTCGAAAAAATTTTCGAAAAAAAATTTGAAAAAAATTTCCGAAAAAAAATTTTCAAAAAAAATTAAAAAAAAAATTTTCGAAAATAATTTAGAAAAAAATTTTTGAAAAAAAATTTTCAAAAAAAATTTTGAAAAAAAATTTTGAAAAAAAATTTTGAAAAAAAATTTTGAAAAAAAATTTCGAAAAAAATTTTGAAAAAAAATTTCGAAAAAAATTTTCGAAAAAAATTTTGAAAAACATTTTAGTAAAAAATTTCGAAAAAAATTTTGAAAAAAATTTTCGAAAAAAATTTCGAAAAAAAATTTTCGAAAAATTTTTGAAAAAAAATTTCGAAAAAAATTTTGAAAAAAATTTTCAAAAAAATTTTTGAAAAAATTTTTTAAAAAAAATTTTGAAAAAAAATTTCGAAAAAAATTTTCGAAAAAAATTTTCAAAAAAATTTTCGAGAAAAATTTCGAAAAAAAATTTTCGAAAAAAAATTTGAAAAAATTTCGAAAAAAAATTTGAAAAAATTTTCGAAAAAAAATTTTCGAAAAAAATTTTCGAAAAAAATTTCGAAAAAAATTTTCGAAAAAAAATTTCAAAAAATATTTCGAAAAAAAATTTCGAAAAAAATTTTGAAAAAAATTTTCAAAAAAAATTTCGAAAAAAAATTTTCGAAAAAAATTTCGAAAAAAATTTTGAAAAAAATTTTCGAAAAAAATTCCAAAAAAAAATTTTCGAAAAAAATTTTGAAAAAAAATTTCGAAAAAAATTTTGAAAAAAATTTTCGAAAAAATTTTGGAAAAAAATTTTCAAAAAAAATTTTGATGAAAAATTTCAAAAAAAAATTTAAAAAAAATATTCGAAAAAATATTCGAAAAAATTTTGGAAAAAAATTTTTTGAAAAAAATTAAAAAAAAAAAATTTTCGAAAAAAATTTTCAAAAAAAATTTTGAAAAAAAATTTTCGAAAAAAAATTTGAAAAAATTTTCGAAAAAAAATTTTCGAGAAAAATTTTCGAAAAAAATTTCGAAAAAAAATTTTCGAAAAAATTTTGGAAAAAAAATTTTCGAAAAAAATTTTGAAAAAATTTTGAAAAAAAATTTCGAAAAAAATTTTGAAAAAAATTTTCGAAAAAAAATTTTCGAAAAAAATTTTCGAAAAAAATTTTCAAAAACATTTTCGAAAAAAATTTCGAAAAAAAATTTTCGAAAAAAAATTTGAAAAAATTTTCGAAAAAACATTTTCGAAAAAAATTTTCGAAAAAAATTTCGAAAAAAAGTTTTCGAAAAAAAATTTCAAAAAAATTTTCGACAAAAAATTTTCGAAAAAAATTTTGAAAAAAATTTTCGAAAAAAATTTCTAAAAAAAATTTTCAAAAGAAATTTCGAAAAAAAATTTTCGTAAAAAATTTCGAAAAAAAATTTTAGAAAAAAATTTTTAAAAAAAATTTTGAAAAAAATTTTGAAAAAAAATTTCGAAAAAAATTTTGAAAAAAATTTCGAAAAAAAATTTTCGAAAAAAATTTTCTAAAAAAATTTCAAAAAAATTTTCGAAAAAAATTTTGAAAAAAATTTTAGAAAAAAATTTCGAAAAAAAATGTTCGAAAAAAATTTTCGAAAAAATTTTCCGAAAAAAATTTTCAAAAAAATTTTCGAAAAAAATTTCGAAAAAAAATTTTCGAAAAAAAATTTGAAAAATTTGTGGAAAAAAAATTTTCGAAAAAAATTTTCGAAAAAAATTTCGAAAAAAAATTTTCGAAAAAAAATTTCAAAAAAATTTTCGAAAAAAATTTTCAAAAAAAATTTTCCAAAATAATTTAGAAAAAAATTTTCGAAAAAAATTTCGAAAAAAAATTTTGATAATAAATTTCGTAAAAAATTTTCAAAAAAAATTTCGAAAAAATTTTGGAGAAAAATTTTTCGAAAAATTTTCAAAAAAATTTTCGAAAAAAATTTTAAAAAAAATTTTCGAAAAAAATTTTGAAAAAAATTTTGAAAAAAAATTACGAAAAAAATTTTGAAAAAAA
This sequence comes from Uropetala carovei, assembly GCA_036926305.1. NCBI lineage: Eukaryota > Metazoa > Arthropoda > Insecta > Odonata > Petaluridae > Uropetala > Uropetala carovei. The sequence continues at coordinate 10,090,950 of JAXCHB010000188.1, forward strand.
ATTTCCAAAAGAATTTTGAAAAAAATTTTCGAAAAAAATTTCGAAAAAAAATTTTCTAAAAAATTTTTGAAAAAAAAATTTCCAAAATAATTTAGAAAAAAATTTTCGAAAAAAATTTCTAAAAAAATTTTCGAAAAAAATTTAAAAAAAAAAAATCGAAAAAAATTTCGAAAAAAAATTTTAGAAAAAAATTTTTAAAAAAAATTTCGAAAAAAATTTTGAAAAAAATTTTCAAAAAAAATTTCGAAAAAAAATTTTCGAAAAAAATTTCGAAAAAAATTTTGAAAAAAATTTTCGAAAAAAATTCCAAAAAAAAATTTTCGAAAAAAATTTTGAAAAAAAATTTCGAAAAAAATTTTGAAAAAAATTTTCGAAAACTTTGGAAAAAAATTTTCAAAAAAAATTTTGAAGAAAAATTTCAAAAAAAAACTAAAAAAATTTTCGAAAAAATTTTGGAAAAAAATTTTTTGAAAAAAATTTTCAAAAAAATTTTCGAAAAAAATTTTGAAAAAATTTTTCGAAAAAAATTTTCAAAATTTTTTCGAAAAAAATTTCGAAAAAAATTTTGAAAAAAATTTTCGAAAAAAATTTTCAAAAAAATTTTCGAAAAAAAATTTTTGAAAAAATTTTGAAAGAAATTTTCCGAAAAAATAAAAAAAAAAATTTCGAAAAAAAATTTCGAAAAAAATTTCGAAAAAAATTTTCAAAAAAATTTCCGAAAAAATTTTGGAAAAAAATTTTTCGAAAAAAATTTTCAAAAAAATTTTCGAAAAAAGTTTCGAAAAAAAATTTTCGAAAAAAATTTCGAAAAAAATTTTGAAAAAAATTTTCGAAAAAAATTTTGAAAAAAATTTTAGAAAAAAATTTCGAAAAAAAATGTTGGAAAAAAATTTTCGAAAAAATTTTTCGAAAAAAATTTTCAAAAAAATTTTCGAAAAAAATTTCGAAAAAAAATTTTCGAAAAAAAATTTGAAAAATTTTGGAAAAAAAATTTTCGAAAAAAATTTTCGAAAAAAATTTCGAAAAAAAAATTTCGAAAAAAAATTTTCGAAAAAAAAATTTCTAAAAAAATTTTGAAAAAAAATTTTTCAAAATAATTTAGAAAAAAATTTTCGAAAAAAATTTCGAAAAAAAATTTTGATAATAAATTTCGAAAAAAATTTTCAAAAAAAATTTCGAAAAAATTTTGGAGAAAAATTTTTCGAAAAAAGTTTCAAAAAAATTTTCGAAAAAAATTTTTAAAAAAATTTTCGAAAAAAATTTTTAAAAAAATTTCGAAAAAAATTTTGAAAAAAAATTTCGTAAAAAATTTTGAAAAAAATTTCAAAAAAAAATTTTCGAAAAAAATTTTCGAAAAAAATTTTCGAAAAAAATTTTCGAAAAAAATTTTCAAAAACATTTCCGAAAAAAATTTCGAAAAAAAATTTTCGAAAAAAAATTTGAAAAAATTTTCGAAAAAAAATTTTCTAAAAAAATTTTCGAAAAAAATTTCGAAAAAAAATTTTTCGAAAAAAAATTTCAAAAAAAATTTTCGAAAAAAAATTTTATAAAAAAATTTTGAAAAAAAATTTCCCAAAATAATTTTGAAAAAAAATTTCGAAAAAAATTTTGAAAAAAATTCCGAAAAAAAATTTTCGAAAAAAATTTTGAAAAAAAATTTCGAAAAAAATTTTGAAAAAAATTTTCAAAAAAACTTTTGAAAAAAATTTTCAAAAAAAATTTTGAAAAAAATTTTCAAAAAAAATTTTGAAAAAAATTTTCAAAAAAAATTTTGAAAAAAAATTTCGAAAAAAATTTTCAAAAAAATTTTCAAAAAAATTTTCGAAAAAAATTTCGAAAAAAAATTTTCGAAAAAAAGTTTGAAAAAAATTTTCGAAAAAAAATTTTCGAAAAAATTTTTCGAAAAAAATTTTCAAAAAAATTTTCGAAAAAAATTTCGAAAAAAAATTTTCGAAAAAAAATTTGAAAAATTTTTGGAAAAAAAATTTTCGAAAAAAATTTTCGAAAAAAATTTCGAAAAAAAATTTTCAAAAAAAATTTTGAAGAAAAATTTCAAAAAAAAACTAAAAAAATTTTCGAAAAAATTTTGGAAAAAAATTTTTTGAAATAAATTTTCAAAAAAAAAGTTTCGAAAAAAATTTTGAAAAAATTTTTCAAAAAAAATTTTCAAAAAAATTTTCGAAAAAAATTTCGAAAAAAATTTTGAAAAAAATTTTCGAAAAAAATTTTCAAAAAAATTCTCGAAAAAAAATTTTCGAAAAAATTTTGAAAGAAATTTTCCAAAAAATAAAAAAAAAATTTCGAAAAAAAATTTTGAAAAAAATTTCGAAAAAAATTTTCAAAAAAATTTCCGAAAAAATTTTGGAAAAAAATTTTTCGAAAAAAATTTTGAAAAAAATTTTCGAAAAAAGTTTCGAAAAAAAATTTTCGAAAAAAATTTCGAAAAAAAATTTTCGAAAAAAATTTTGAAAAAAATTTTCGAAAAATTTTTCGAAAAAAATTTTCAAAAAAATTTTCGAGAAAAATTTCGAAAAAAAATTTTCGAAAAAAAATTTGAAAAAATTTTCGAAAAAAAATTTTCGAGAAAAATTTTCGAAAAAAATTTCGAAAAAAAATTTTCGAAAAAATTTTGGAAAAAAAATTTTAGAAAAAAATTTTGCAAAAATTTTGAAAAAAAATTTCGAAAAAAATTTTGAAAAAAATTTTCGAAAAAAAATTTTCGAAAAAAATTTTCGAAAAAAATTTTCAAAAACATTTTCGAAAAAAATTTCGAAAAAAAATTTTCGAAAAAAAATTTGAAAAAATTTTCGAAAAAAAATTTTCGAAAAAAATTTTCGAAAAAAATTTCGAAAAAAAGTTTTCGAAAAAAAATTTCAAAAAAATTTTCGAAAAAAAATTTTCTAAAAAAATTTTGAAAAAAAATTTCCCAAAATAATTTAGAAAAAAATTTTGAAAAAAATTTTCGAAAAAAATTTCTAAAAAAATTTTTCGAAAGAAATTTCGAAAAAAAATTTTCGTAAAAAATTTCGAAAAAAAATTTTAGAAAAAAATTTTTAAAAAAAATTTTGAAAAAAATTTTGAAAAAAAATTTCGAAAAAAATTTTGAAAAAAATTTCGAAAAAAAATTTTCGAAAAAAATTTTCTAAAAAAATTTCAAAAAAATTTTCCGAAAAAAATTTTCAAAAAAATTTTCGAAAAAAATTTCGAAAAAAAATTTTCGAAAAAAAATTTGAAAAATTTTTGGAAAAAAAATTTTCGAAAAAAATTTTCGAAAAAAATTTCGAAAAAAAATTTTCGAAAAAAAATTTCAAAAAAATTTTCGAAAAAAAATTTTCTAAAAAAATTTTGAAAAAAAATTTTCCAAAATAATTTAGAAAAAAATTTTCGAAAAAAATTTCGAAAAAAAATTTTGATAATAAATTTCGTAAAAAATTTTCAAAAAAAATTTCGAAAAAATTTTGAAAAAAATTTTGAAAAAAAATTACGAAAAAAATTTTGAAAAAAATTTCGAAAAAAAATTTTCGAAAAAAATTTTGAAAAAAATTTCGAAAAAAAATTTTCGAAAAAAATTTTCTAAAAAATTTTCAAAAAAATTTTCGAAAAAAATTTTCGAAAAAAATTTTTAAAAAATTTTCGAAAAAAATTTTGAAAAAAATTTTGAAAAAAAATTACGAAAAAAATTTTGAAAAAAAATTTCCAAAAGAATTTTGAAAAAAATTTTCGAAAAAAATTTCGAAAAAAAATTTTCTAAAAAATTTTTGAAAAAAAAATTTCGAAAAAAAATTTTCTAAAAAATTTTTGAAAAAAAAATTTCCAAAATAATTTAGAAAAAAATTTTCGAAAAAAATTTCTAAAAAAATTTTCGAAAAAAAATTTAAAAAAAAATTTCGAAAAAAATTTAAAAAAAAAAATTTCGAAAAAAATTTTGAAAAAAATTTCAAAAAAAAATTTTCGAAAAAAATTTTCGAAAAAAATTTCGAAAAAAATTTTGAAAAAAATTTTCGAAAAAAATTCCAAAAAAAAATTTTCGAAAAAAATTTTGAAAAAAAATTTCGAAAGAAATTTTGAAAAAAATTTTCGAAAAAATTTTGGAAAAAAATTTTCAAAAAAAATTTTGAAGAAAAATTTTAAAAAAAATTTTCGAAAAAAATTTTGAAAAAAAATTACGAAAAAAATTTTGAAAAAAAATTTCCAAAAGAATTTTGAAAAAAATTTTCGAAAAAAATTTCGAAAAAAAATTTTCTAAAAAATTTTTGAAAAAAAAATTTCGAAAAAAAATTTTCTAAAAAATTTTTGAAAAAAAAATTTCCAAAATAATTTAGAAAAAAATTTTCGAAAAAAATTTCTAAAAAAATTTTCGAAAAAAAATTTAAAAAAAAATTTCGAAAAAAATAAAAAAAAAAAAATTTCGAAAAAAATTTTGAAAAAAATTTCAAAAAAAAATTTTCGAAAAAAATTTTCGAAAAAAATTTCGAAAAAAATTTTGAAAAAAATTTTCGAAAAAAATTTCAAAAAAAAATTTAAAAAAAATTTTCGAAAAAATTTCGAAAAAAAATTTTCGAAAAAAATTTTGAAAAAAATTTTCGAAAAATTTTTCGAAAAAAATTTTCAAAAAAATTTTCGAGAAAAATTTCGAAAAAAAATTTTCGAAAAAAAATTTGAAAAAATTTTCGAAAAAAAATTTTCGAGAAAAATTTTCGAAAAAAATTTCGAAAAAAAATTTTCGAAAAAATTTTGGAAAAAAAATTTTCGAAAAAAATTTTGCAAAAATTTTGAAAAAAAATTTCGAAAAAAATTTTGAAAAAAATTTTCGAAAAAAAATTTTCGAAAAAAATTTTCAAAAACATTTTCGAAAAAAATTTCGAAAAAAAATTTTCGAAAAAAAATTTGAAAAAATTTTCGAAAAAAAATTTTCGAAAAAAATTTTCGAAAAAAATTTCGAAAAAAAGTTTTCGAAAAAAAATTTCAAAAAAATTTTCGAAAAAAAAATTTCTAAAAAAATTTTGAAAAAAAATTTCCCAAAATAATTTAGAAAAAAATTTTCGAAAAAAATTTTGAAAAAAATTTTCGAAAAAAATTTCTAAAAAAAATTTTCGAAAGAAATTTCGAAAAAAAATTTTCGTAAAAAATTTCGAAAAAAAATTTTAGAAAAAAATTTTTAAAAAAAATTTTGAAAAAAATTTTGAAAAAAAATTTCGAAAAAAATTTTGAAAAAAATTTCGAAAAAAAATTTTCGAAAAAAATTTTCTAAAAAAATTTCAAAAAAATTTTCGAAAAAAATTTTGAAAAAAATTTTAGAAAAAAATTACGAAAAAAAATGTTCGAAAAAATTTTTCGAAAAAATTTTCCGAAAAAAATTTTCAAAAAAATTTTCGAAAAAAATTTCGAAAAAAAATTTTCGAAAAAAAATTTGAAAAATTTTTGGAAAAAAAATTTTCGAAAAAAATTTTCGAAAAAAATTTCGAAAAAAAATTTTCGAAAAAAAATTCAAAAAAATTTTCGAAAAAAAATTTTCTAAAAAAATTTTGAAAAAAAATTTTCCAAAATAATTTAGAAAAAAATTTTCGAAAAAAATTTCGAAAAAAAATTTTGATAATAAATTTCGTAAAAAATTTTCAAAAAAAATTTCGAAAAAATTTTGAAAAAAATTTTGAAAAAAAATTACGAAAAAAATTTCGAAAAAAAATTTTCGAAAAAAATTTTGAAAAAAATTTCGAAAAAAAATTTTCGAAAAAAATTTTCTAAAAAATTTTCAAAAAAATTTTCGAAAAAAATTTTCGAAAAAAATTTTAAAAAAATTTTCGAAAAAAATTTTGAAAAAAATTTTGAAAAAAAATTACGAAAAAAATTTTGAAAAAAAATTTCCAAAAGAATTTTGAAAAAAATTTTCGAAAAAAATTTCGAAAAAAAATTTTCTAAAAAATTTTTGAAAAAAAAATTTCGAAAAAAAATTTTCTAAAAAATTTTTGAAAAAAAAATTTCCAAAATAATTTAGAAAAAAATTTTCGAAAAAAATTTCTAAAAAAATTTTCGAAAAAAAATTTTAAAAAAAATTTCGAAAAAAATTTAAAAAAAAAAATTTCGAAAAAAATTTTGAAAAAAATTTCAAAAAAAAATTTTCGAAAAAAATTTTCGAAAAAAATTTCGAAAAAAATTTTGAAAAAAATTTTCGAAAAAAATTTCAAAAAAAAATTTAAAAAAAATTTTCGAAAAAATTTCGAAAAAAAATTTTCAAAAAAAATTTCGAAGAAAAATTTCAAAAAAAAACTAAAAAAATTTTCGAAAAAATTTTGGAAAAAAATTTTCGAAAAAAATTTTGAAAAAATTTTTCGAAAAAAATTTTCAAAAAAATTTTCGAAAAAAATTTCGAAATAAATTTTGAAAAAATTTTTCGAAAAAAATTTTCAAAAAAATTTTCGAAAAAAATTTCGAAAAAAAATTTTCGAAAAAAATTTCGAAAAAAACTTTGAAAAAAATTTTCGAAAAAAATTTTGAAAAAAATTTTAGAAAAAAATTTCGAAAAAAATGTTCAAAAAAAATTTCGAAAAAAAATTTTCGAAAAAAATTTTCGAAAAAAAATTTGATAAAAATTTCCGAAAAAAAATTTTCAAAAAAAATTTAAAAAAAAAATTTTCGAAAATAATTTAGAAAAAAATTTTTGAAAAAAAATTTTCAAAAAAAATTTTGAAAAAAAATTTTCAAAAAAAATTTTGAAAAAAAATTTTGAAAAAAAATTTCGAAAAAAATTTTGAAAAAAAATTTCGAAAAAAATTTTCGAAAAAAATTTTGAAAAACATTTTAGTAAAAAATTTCGAAAAAAATTTTCAAAAAAATTTTCGAGAAAAATTTCGAAAAAAAATTTGAAAAAATTTCGAAAAAAAATTTGAAAAAATTTTCGAAAAAAAATTTTCGAAAAAAATTTTCGAAAAAAATTTCGAAAAAAATTTTCGAAAAAAAATTTCAAAAAATATTTCGAAAAAAAATTTCGAAAAAAATTTTGAAAAAAATTTTCAAAAAAAATTTCGAAAAAAAATTTTCGAAAAAAATTTCGAAAAAAATTTTGAAAAAAATTTTCGAAAAAAATTCCAAAAAAAAATTTTCGAAAAAAATTTTGAAAAAAAATTTCGAAAGAAATTTTGAAAAAAATTTTCGAAAAAATTTTGGAAAAAAATTTTCAAAAAAAATTTTGAAGAAAAATTTTAAAAAAAATTTTCGAAAAAAATTTTGAAAAAAAATTACGAAAAAAATTTTGAAAAAAAATTTCCAAAAGAATTTTGAAAAAAATTTTCGAAAAAAATTTCGAAAAAAAATTTTCTAAAAAATTTTTGAAAAAAAAATTTCGAAAAAAAATTTTCTAAAAAATTTTTGAAAAAAAAATTTCCAAAATAATTTAGAAAAAAATTTTCGAAAAAAATTTCTAAAAAAATTTTCGAAAAAAAATTTAAAAAAAAATTTCGAAAAAAATAAAAAAAAAAAAATTTCGAAAAAAATTTTGAAAAAAATTTCAAAAAAAAATTTTCGAAAAAAATTTTCGAAAAAAATTTCGAAAAAAATTTTGAAAAAAATTTTCGAAAAAAATTTCAAAAAAAAATTTAAAAAAAATTTTCGAAAAAATTTCGAAAAAAAATTTTCAAAAAAAATTTCGAAGAAAAATTTCAAAAAAAAACTAAAAAAATTTTCGAAAAAATTTTGGAAAAAAATTTTCGAAAAAAATTTTGAAAAAATTTTTCGAAAAAAATTTTCAAAAAAATTTTCGAAAAAAATTTCGAAATAAATTTTGAAAAAATTTTTCGAAAAAAATTTTCAAAAAAATTTTCGAAAAAAATTTCGAAAAAAAATTTTCGAAAAAAATTTCGAAAAAAACTTTGAAAAAAATTTTCGAAAAAAATTTTGAAAAAAATTTTAGAAAAAAATTTCGAAAAAAATGTTCAAAAAAAATTTCGAAAAAAAATTTTCGAAAAAAATTTTCGAAAAAAAATTTGAAAAAAATTTCCGAAAAAAAATTTTCAAAAAAAATTTAAAAAAAAAATTTTCGAAAATAATTTAGAAAAAAATTTTTGAAAAAAAATTTTCAAAAAAAATTTTGAAAAAAAATTTTCAAAAAAAATTTTGAAAAAAAATTTTGAAAAAAAAATTCGAAAAAAATTTTGAAAAAAAATTTCGAAAAAAATTTTCGAAAAAAATTTTGAAAAACATTTTAGTAAAAAATTTCGAAAAAAATTTTGAAAAAAATTTTCGAAAAAAATTTCGAAAAAAAATTTTCGAAAAATTTTTGAAAAAAAATTTCGAAAAAAATTTTGAAAAAAATTTTCAAAAAAATTTTTGAAAAACTTTTTTAAAAAAAATTTTGAAAAAAAATTTCGAAAAAAATTTTCGAAAAAAATTTTCAAAAAAATTTTCGAGAAAAATTACGAAAAAAAATTTTCGAAAAAAAATTTGAAAAAATTTCGAAAAAAAATTTGAAAAAATTTTCGAAAAAAAATTTTCGAAAAAAATTTTCGAAAAAAATTTCGAAAAAAATTTTCGAAAAAAAATTTCAAAAAATATTTCGAAAAAAAATTTCGAAAAAAATTTTGAAAAAAATTTTCAAAAAAAATTTCGAAAAAAAATTTTCGAAAAAAATTTCGAAAAAAATTTTGAAAAAAATTTTCGAAAAAAATTCCAAAAAAAAATTTTCGAAAAAAATTTTGAAAAAAAATTTCGAAAAAAATTTTGAAAAAAATTTTCGAAAAAATATTCGAAAAAATTTTGGAAAAAAATTTTTTGAAAAAAATTAAAAAAAAAAAATTTTCGAAAAAAATTTTCAAAAAAAATTTTGAAAAAAAATTTTCGAAAAAAAATTTGAAAAAATTTTCGAAAAAAAATTTTCGAGAAAAATTTTCGAAAAAAATTTCGAAAAAAAATTTTCGAAAAAATTTTGGAAAAAAAATTTTCGAAAAAAATTTTGCAAAAATTTTGAAAAAAAATTTCGAAAAAAATTTTGAAAAAAATTTTCGAAAAAAAATTTTCGAAAAAAATTTTCGAAAAAAATTTTCAAAAACATTTTCGAAAAAAATTTCGAAAAAAAATTTTCGAAAAAAAATTTGAAAAAATTTTCGAAAAAAAATTTTCGAAAAAAATTTTCGAAAAAAATTTCGAAAAAAAGTTTTCGAAAAAAATTTTGAAAAAAATTTTCAAAAAAAATTTCGAAAAAAAATTTTCGAAAAAAATTTCGAAAAAAATTTTGAAAAAAATTTTCGAAAAAAATTCCAAAAAAAAATTTTCGAAAAAAATTTTGAAAAAAATTTTCGAAAAAAATTTTGAAAAAAATTTTCGAAAAAATTTTGGAAAAAAATTTTCAAAAAAAATTTTCAAGAAAAATTTCAAAAAAAAATTTTAAAAAAATATTCGAAAAAATATTCGAAAAAATTTTGGAAAAAAATTTTTTGAAAAAAATTAAAAAAAAAAATTTTCGAAAAAAATTTTCAAAAAAAATTTTGAAAAAAAATTTTCGAAAAAAAATTTGAAAAAATTTTCGAAAAAAAATTTTCGAGAAAAATTTTCGAAAAAAATTTCGAAAAAAAATTTTCGAAAAAATTTTGGAAAAAAAATTTACGAAAAAATATTTTGCAAAAATTTTGAAAAAAAATTTCGAAAAAAATTTTGAAAAAAATTTTCGAAAAAAAATTTTCGAAAAAAATTTTCGAAAAAAATTTTCAAAAACATTTTCGAAAAAAATTTCGAAAAAAAATTTTCGAAAAAAAATTTGAAAAAATTTTCGAAAAAAAATTTTCGAAAAAAAATTTTCGAAAAAAATTTTCGAAAAAAATTTCGAAAAAAAGTTTTCGAAAAAAAATTTCAAAAAAATTTTCGACAAAAAATTTTCTAAAAAAATTTTGAAAAAAAATTTCCCAAAATAATTTAGAAAAAAATTTTCGTAAAAAATTTCGAAAAAAAATTTTAGAAAAAAATTTTTAAAAAAAATTTTGAAAAAAATTTTGAAAAAAAATTTCGAAAAAAATTTTGAAAAAAATTTCCAAAAAAAATTTTCGAAAAAAATTTTCTAAAAAAATTTCAAAAAAATTTTCGAAAAAAATTTTGAAAAAAATTTTAGAAAAAAATTTCGAAAAAAAATGTTCGAAAAAAATTTTCGAAAAAATTTTCCGAAAAAAATTTTCAAAAAAATTTTCGAAAAAAATTTCGAAAAAAAATTTTCGAAAAAAAATTTGAAAAATTTTTGGAAAAAAAATTTTCGAAAAAAATTTTCGAAAAAAATTTCGAAAAAAAATTTTCGAAAAAAAATTTCAAAAAAATTTTCGAAAAAAATTTTCAAAAAAAATTTTCCAAAATAATTTAGAAAAAAATTTTCGAAAAAAATTTCCTAAAAAAATTTTGATAATAAATTTCGTAAAAAATTTTCAAAAAAAATTTCGAAAAAATTTTGGAGAAAAATTTTTCGAAAAATTTTCAAAAAAATTTTCGAAAAAAATTTTAAAAAAAATTTTCGAAAAAAATTTTGAAAAAAATTTTGAAAAAAATTTTGAAAAAAAATTACGAAAAAAATTTTGAAAAAAAATTTCCAAAAGAATTTTGAAAAAAATTTTCGAAAAAAATTTCGAAAAAAAATTTTCTAAAAAATTTTTTAAAAAAAAAATTTCGAAAAAAAATTTTCTAAAAAATTTTTGAAAAAAAAATTTCCAAAATAATTTAGAAAAAAATTTTCGAAAAAAATTTCTAAAAAAATTTTCGAAAAAAATTTAAAAAAAAAAAATCGAAAAAAATTTCGAAAAAAAATTTTAGAAAAAAATTTTTAAAAAAAATTTCGAAAAAAATTTTGAAAAAAATTTTCGAAAAAAATTTCGAAAAAAAATTTTCGAAAAATTTTTGAAAAAAAATTTCGAAAAAAATTTTGAAAAAAATTTTCAAAAAAATTTTTGAAAAAATTTTTTAAAAAAAATTTTGAAAAAAAATTTCGAAAAAAATTTTCGAAAAAAATTTTCAAAAAAATTTTCGAGAAAAATTTCGAAAAAAAATTTTCGAAAAAAAATTTGAAAAAATTTCGAAAAAAAATTTGAAAAAATTTTCGAAAAAAAATTTTCGAAAAAAATTTTCGAAAAAAATTTCGAAAAAAATTTTCGAAAAAAAATTTAAAAAAATATTTCGAAAAAAAATTTCGAAAAAAATTTTGAAAAAAATTTTCAAAAAAAATTTCGAAAAAAAATTTTCAAAAAAAATTTCGAAAAAAATTTTGAAAAAAATTTTCGAAAAAAATTCCAAAAAAAAATTTTCGAAAAAAATTTTGAAAAAAAATTTCGAAAAAAATTTTAAAAAAAATTTTCGAAAAAATTTTGGAAAAAAATTTTCAAAAAAAATTTTGAAGAAAAATTTCAAAAAAAAATTTTAAAAAAATATTCGAAAAAATATTCGAAAAAATTTTGGAAAAAAATTTTTTGAAAAAAATTAAAAAAAAAAAATTTTCGAAAAAAATTTTCAAAAAAAATTTTGAAAAAAAATTTTCGAAAAAAAATTTGAAAAAATTTTCGAAAAAAAATTTTCGAGAAAAATTTTCGAAAAAAATTTCGAAAAAAAATTTTCGAAAAAATTTTGGAAAAAAAATTTTCGAAAAAAATTTTGCAAAAATTTTGAAAAAAAATTTCGAAAAAAATTTTGAAAAAAATTTTCGAAAAAAAATTTTCGAAAAAAATTTTCGAAAAAAATTTTCAAAAACATTTTCGAAAAAAATTTCGAAAAAAAATTTTCGAAAAAAAATTTGAAAAAATTTTCGAAAAAAAATTTTCGAAAAAAATTTTCGAAAAAAATTTCGAAAAAAAGTTTTCGAAAAAAATTTTGAAAAAAATTTTCAACAAAAATTTCGAAAAAAAATTTTCGAAAAAAATTTCGAAAAAAATTTTGAAAAAAATTTTCGAAAAAAATTCCAAAAAAAAATTTTCGAAAAAAATTTTGAAAAAAAATTTCGAAAAAAATTTTGAAAAAAATTTTCGAAAAAATTTTGGAAAAAAATTTTCAAAAAAAATTTTGATGAAAAATTTCAAAAAAAAATTTTAAAAAAATATTCGAAAAAATATTCGAAAAAATTTTGGAAAAAAAATTTTTTGAAAAAAATTAAAAAAAAAAAATTTTCGAAAAAAATTTTCAAAAAAAATTTAAAAAAAAAATAATCGAAAAAAAATTTGAAAAAATTTTCGAAAAAAAATTTTCGAGAAAAATTTTCGAAAAAAATTTCGAAAAAAAATTTTCGAAAAAATTTTGGAAAAAAAATTTTCGAAAAAAATTTTGCAAAAATTTTGAAAAAAAATTTCGAAAAAAATTTTGAAAAAAATTTTCGAAAAAAAATTTTCGAAAAAAATTTTCAAAAACATTTTCGAAAAAAATTTCGAAAAAAAATTTTCGAAAAAAAATTTGAAAAAATTTTCGAAAAAAAATTTTCGAAAAAAATTTTCGAAAAAAATTTCGAAAAAAAGTTTTCGAAAAAAAATTTCAAAAAAATTTTCGAAAAAAAATTTTCTAAAAAAATTTTGAAAAAAAATTTCCCAAAATAATTTAGAAAAAAATTTTCGAAAAAAATTTTGAAAAAAATTTTCGAAAAAAATTTCTAAAAAAAATTTTCGATAGAAATTTCGAAAAAAAATTTTCGTAAAAAATTTCGAAAAAAAATTTTAGAAAAAAATTTTTAAAAAAAATTTTGAAAAAAATTTTGAAAAAAAATTTCGAAAAAAATTTTGAAAAAAATTTCGAAAAAAAATTTTCGAAAAAAATTTTCTAAAAAAATTTCAAAAAAATTTTCGAAAAAAATTTTGAAAAAAATTTTAGAAAAAAATTTCGAAAAAAAATGTTCGAAAAAATTTTTCGAAAAAATTTTCCGAAAAAAATTTTTAAAAAAATTTTCGAAAAAAATTTCGAAAAAAAATTTTCGAAAAAAAATTCAAAAAAATTTTCGAAAAAAAATTTTCTAAAAAAATTTTGAAAAAAAATTTTCCAAAATAATTTAGAAAAAAATTTTCGAAAAAAATTTCGAAAAAAAATTTTGATAATAAATTTCGTAAAAAATTTTCAAAAAAAATTTCGAAAAAATTTTGAAAAAAATTTTGAAAAAAAATTACGAAAAAAATTTTGAAAAAAATTTCGAAAAAAAATTTTCGAAAAAAATTTTGAAAAAAATTTCGAAAAAAAATTTTCGAAAAAAATTTTCTAAAAAATTTTCAAAAAAATTTTCGAAAAAAATTTTCGAAAAAAATTTTAAAAAAAATTTTCGAAAAAAATTTTGAAAAAAAATTACGAAAAAAATTTTGAAAAAAAATTTCCCAAAGAATTTTGAAAAAAATTTTCGAAAAAAATTTCGAAAAAAAATTTTCTAAAAAATTTTTGAAAAAAAAATTTCGAAAAAAAATTTTCTAAAAAATTTTTGAAAAAAAAATTTCCAAAATAATTTAGAAAAAAATTTTCGAAAAAAATTTCTAAAAAAATTTTCGAAAAAAAATTTAAAAAAAAATTTCGAAAAAAATTTAAAAAAAAAAATTTCGAAAAAAATTTTGAAAAAAATTTCAAAAAAAAATTTTCGAAAAAAATTTTCGAAAAAAATTTCGAAAAAAATTTTGAAAAAAATTTTCGAAAAAAATTTCAAAAAAAAATTTTAAAAAAATTTTCGAAAAAATTTCGAAAAAAAATTTTCAAAAAAAATTTCGAAGAAAAATTTCAAAAAAAAACTAAAAAAATTTTCGAAAAAATTTTGGAAAAAAATTTTCGAAAAAAATTTTGAAAAAATTTTTCGAAAAAAATTTTCAAAAAAATTTTCGAAAAAAATTTCGAAATAAATTTTGAAAAAATTTTTCGAAAAAAATTTTCAAAAAAATTTTCGAAAAAAATTTCGAAAAAAAATTTTCGAAAAAACTGAAAAAAATTTTCGAAAAAAATTTCGAAAAAAATTTTAGAAAAAAATTTCGAAAAAAATGTTCAAAAAAAATTTCGAAAAAAAATTTTCGAAAAAATTTTCGAAAAAAAATTTGAAAAAAATTTCCGAAAAAAAATTTTCAAAAAAAATTAAAAAAAAAAATTTTCGAAAATAATTTAGAAAAAAATTTTTGAAAAAAAATTTTCAAAAAAAATTTTGAAAAAAAATTTTGAAAAAAAATTTTGAAAAAAAATTTTAAAAAAAAATTTTGAAAAAAAATTTCGAAAAAAATTTTGAAAAAAAATTTCGAAAAAAATTTTCGAAAAAAATTTTGAAAAACATTTTAGTAAAAAATTTCGAAAAAAATTTTGAAAAAAATTTTCGAAAAAAATTTCGAAAAAAAATTTTCGAAAAATTTTTGAAAAAAAATTTCGAAAAAAATTTTGAAAAAAATTTTCAAAAAAATTTTTGAAAAAATTTTTTAAAAAAAATTTTGAAAAAAAATTTCGAAAAAAATTTTCGAAAAAAATTTTCAAAAAAATTTTCGAGAAAAATTTCGAAAAAAAATTTTCGAAAAAAAATTTGAAAAAATTTCGAAAAAAAATTTGAAAAAATTTTCGAAAAAAAATTTTCGAAAAAAATTTTCGAAAAAAATTTCGAAAAAAATTTTCGAAAAAAAATTTCAAAAAATATTTCGAAAAAAAATTTCGAAAAAAATTTTGAAAAAAATTTTCAAAAAAAATTTCGAAAAAAAATTTTCGAAAAAAATTTCGAAAAAAATTTTGAAAAAAATTTTCGAAAAAAATTCCAAAAAAAAATTTTCGAAAAAAATTTTGAAAAAAAATTTCGAAAAAAATTTTAAAAAAAATTTTCGAAAAAATTTTGGAAAAAAATTTTCAAAAAAAATTTTGAAGAAAAATTTCAAAAAAAAATTTTAAAAAAATATTCGAAAAAATATTCGAAAAAATTTTGGAAAAAAATTTTTTGAAAAAAATTAAAAAAAAAAAATTTTCGAAAAAAATTTTCAAAAAAAATTTTGAAAAAAAATTTTCGAAAAAAAATTTGAAAAAATTTTCGAAAAAAAATTTTCGAGAAAAATTTTCGAAAAAAATTTCGAAAAAAAATTTTCGAAAAAATTTTGGAAAAAAAATTTTCGAAAAAAATTTTGCAAAAATTTTGAAAAAAAATTTCGAAAAAAATTTTGAAAAAAATTTTCGAAAAAAAATTTTCGAAAAAAATTTTCGAAAAAAATTTTCAAAAACATTTTCGAAAAAAATTTCGAAAAAAAATTTTCGAAAAAAAATTTGAAAAAATTTTCGAAAAAAAATTTTCGAAAAAAATTTTCGAAAAAAATTTCGAAAAAAAGTTTTCGAAAAAAATTTTGAAAAAAATTTTCAAAAAAAATTTCGAAAAAAAATTTTCGAAAAAAATTTCGAAAAAAATTTTGAAAAAAATTTTCGAAAAAAATTCCAAAAAAAAATTTTCGAAAAAAATTTTGAAAAAAAATTTCGAAAAAAATTTTGAAAAAAATTTTCGAAAAAATTTTGGAAAAAAATTTTCAAAAAAAATTTTGATGAAAAATTTCAAAAAAAGTTTTGAAAAAAATTTTCGAAAAAAAATTTTCGAAAAAAATTTTCGAAAAAAATTTTCAAAAACATTTTCGAAAAAAATTTCGAAAAAAAATTTTCGAAAAAAAATTTGAAAAAATTTTCGAAAAAAAATTTTCGAAAAAAATTTTCAAAAAAAATTTCGAAAAAAAGTTTTCGAAAAAAAATTTCAAAAAAATTTTCGACAAAAAATTTTCGAAAAAAATTTTGAAAAAAATTTTCGAAAAAAATTTCTAAAAAAAATTTTCAAAAGAAATTTCGAAAAAAAATTTTCGTAAAAAATTTCGAAAAAAAATTTTAGAAAAAATTTTTTAAAAAAAATTTTGAAAAAAATTTTGAAAAAAAATTTCGAAAAAAATTTTGAAAAAAATTTCGAAAAAAAATTTTCGAAAAAAATTTTCTAAAAAAATTTCAAAAAAATTTTCGAAAAAAATTTTGAAAAAAATTTTAGAAAAAAATTTCGAAAAAAAATGTTCGAAAAAAATTTTCGAAAAAATTTTCCGAAAAAAATTTTCAAAAAAATTTTCGAAAAAAATTTCGAAAAAAAATTTTCGAAAAAAAATTTGAAAAATTTGTGGAAAAAAAATTTTCGAAAAAAATTTTCGAAAAAAATTTCGAAAAAAAATTTTCGAAAAAAAATTTCAAAAAAATTTTCGAAAAAAATTTTCAAAAAAAATTTTCCAAAATAATTTAGAAAAAAATTTTCGAAAAAAATTTCGAAAAAAAATTTTGATAATAAATTTCGTAAAAAATTTTCAAAAAAAATTTCGAAAAAATTTTGGAGAAAAATTTTTCGAAAAATTTTCAAAAAAATTTTCGAAAAAAATTTTAAAAAAAATTTTCGAAAAAAATTTTGAAAAAAATTTTGAAAAAAAATTACGAAAAAAATTTTGAAAAAAAATTTCCAAAAGAATTTTGAAAAAAATTTTCGAAAAAAATTTCGAAAAAAAATTTTCTAAAAAATTTTTGAAAAAAAAATTTCGAAAAAAAATTTTCTAAAAAATTTTTGAAAAAAAAATTTCCAAAATAATTTAGAAAAAAATTTTCGAAAAAAATTTCTAAAAAAATTTTCGAAAAAAATTTAAAAAAAAAAAATCGAAAAAAATTTCGAAAAAAAATTTTAGAAAAAAATTTTTAAAAAAAATTTCGAAAAAAATTTTGAAAAAAATTTTCGAAAAAAATTTTGAAAAAAATTTCGAAAAAAAATTTTCGAAAAAAATTTTCGAAAAAAATTTTGAAAAAAATTTTCAAAAAAAATTTCGAAAAAAAATTTTCGAAAAAAATTTCGAAAAAAATTTTGAAAAAAATTTTCGAAAAAAATTCCAAAAAAAAATTTTCGAAAAAAATTTTGAAAAAAAATTTCGAAAAAAATTTTGAAAAAAATTTTCGAAAACTTTGGAAAAAAATTTTCAAAAAAAATTTTGAAGAAAAATTTCAAAAAAAAACTAAAAAAATTTTCGAAAAAATTTTGGAAAAAAATTTTTTGAAAAAAATTTTCAAAAAAATTTTCGAAAAAAATTTTGAAAAAATTTTTCGAAAAAAATTTTCAAAATTTTTTCGAAAAAAATTTCGAAAAAAATTTTGAAAAAAATTTTCGAAAAAAATTTTCAAAAAAATTTTCGAAAAAAAATTTTTGAAAAAATTTTGAAAGAAATTTCCCGAAAAAATAAAAAAAAAAATTTCGAAAAAAAATTTCGAAAAAAATTTCGAAAAAAATTTTCAAAAAAATTTCCGAAAAAATTTTGGAAAAAAATTTTTCGAAAAAAATTTTCAAAAAAATTTTCGAAAAAAGTTTCGAAAAAAAATTTTCGAAAAAAATTTCGAAAAAAATTTTGAAAAAAATTTTCGAAAAAAATTTTGAAAAAAATTTTAGAAAAAAATTTCGAAAAAAAATGTTGGAAAAAAATTTTCGAAAAAATTTTTCGAAAAAAATTTTCAAAAAAATTTTCGAAAAAAATTTCGAAAAAAAATTTTCGAAAAAAAATTTGAAAAATTTTGGAAAAAAAATTTTCGAAAAAAATTTTCGAAAAAAATTTCGAAAAAAAAATTTCGAAAAAAAATTTCAAAAAAATTTTCGAAAAAAAAATTTCTAAAAAAATTTTGAAAAAAAATTTTTCAAAATAATTTAGAAAAAAATTTTCGAAAAAAATTTCGAAAAAAAATTTTGATAATAAATTTCGAAAAAAATTTTCAAAAAAAATTTCGAAAAAATTTTGGAGAAAAATTTTTCGAAAAAAGTTTCAAAAAAATTTTCGAAAAAAATTTTTAAAAAAATTTTCGAAAAAAATTTTTAAAAAAATTTCGAAAAAAATTTTGAAAAAAAATTTCGTAAAAAATTTTGAAAAAAATTTCAAAAAAAAATTTTCGAAAAAAATTTTCGAAAAAAATTTTCGAAAAAAATTTTCGAAAAAAATTTTCAAAAACATTTCCGAAAAAAATTTCGAAAAAAAATTTTCGAAAAAAAATTTGAAAAAATTTTCGAAAAAAAATTTTCTAAAAAAATTTTCGAAAAAAATTTCGAAAAAAAGTTTTCGAAAAAAAATTTCAAAAAAAATTTTCGAAAAAAAATTTTATAAAAAAATTTTGAAAAAAAATTTCCCAAAATAATTTTGAAAAAAAATTTCGAAAAAAATTTTGAAAAAAATTCCGAAAAAAAATTTTCGAAAAAAATTTTGAAAAAAAATTTCGAAAAAAATTTTGAAAAAAATTTTCAAAAAAACTTTTGAAAAAAATTTTCAAAAAAAATTTTGAAAAAAATTTTCAAAAAAAATTTTGAAAAAAATTTTCAAAAAAAATTTTGAAAAAAATTTTCAAAAAAAATTTTGAAAAAAAATTTCGAAAAAAATTTTCAAAAAAATTTTCAAAAAAATTTTCGAAAAAAATTTCGAAAAAAAATTTTCGAAAAAAAGTTTGAAAAAAATTTTCGAAAAAAAATTTTCGAAAAAATTTTTCGAAAAAAATTTTCAAAAAAATTTTCGAAAAAAATTTCGAAAAAAAATTTTCGAAAAAAAATTTGAAAAATTTTTGGAAAAAAAATTTTCGTAAAAAATTTCGAAAAAAATTTCGAAAAAAAATTTTCAAAAAAAATTTTGAAGAAAAATTTCAAAAAAAAACTAAAAAAATTTTCGAAAAAATTTTGGAAAAAAATTTTTTGAAATAAATTTTCAAAAAAATTTTCGAAAAAAATTTTGAAAAAATTTTTCAAAAAAAATTTTCAAAAAAATTTTCGAAAAAAATTTCGAAAAAAATTTTGAAAAAAATTTTCGAAAAAAATTTTCAAAAAAATTCTCGAAAAAAAATTTTCGAAAAAATTTTGAAAGAAATTTTCCAAAAAATAAAAAAAAAATTTCGAAAAAAAATTTTGAAAAAAATTTCGAAAAAAATTTTCAAAAAAATTTCCGAAAAAATTTTGGAAAAAAATTTTTCGAAAAAAATTTTCAAAAAAATTTTCGAAAAAAGTTTCGAAAAAAAATTTTCGAAAAAAATTTCGAAAAATATTTTGAAAAAAATTTTCGAAAAAAATTTTGAAAAAAATTTTAGAAAAAAATTTCGAAAAAAAATGTTCGAAAAAAATTTCGAAAAAAAATTTTCGAAAAAAATTTTGAAAAAAATTTTCGAAAAATTTTTCGAAAAAAATTTTCAAAAAAATTTTCGAGAAAAATTTCGAAAAAAAATTTTCGAAAAAAAATTTGAAAAAATTTTCGAAAAAAAATTTTCGAGAAAAATTTTCGAAAAAAATTTCGAAAAAAAATTTTCGAAAAAATTTTGAAAAAAAAATTTTCGAAAAAAATTTTGCAAAAATTTTGAAAAAAAATTTCGAAAAAAATTTTGAAAAAAATTTTCGAAAAAAAATTTTCGAAAAAAAATTTTCGAAAAAAATTTTCAAAAACATTTTCGAAAAAAATTTCGAAAAAAAATTTTCGAAAAAAAATTTGAAAAAATTTTCGAAAAAAAATTTTCAAAAAAAATTTTCGAAAAAAATTTCGAAAAAAAGTTTTCGAAAAAAAATTTCAAAAAAATTTTCGAAAAAAAATTTTCTAAAAAAATTTTGAAAAAAAATTTCCCAAAATAATTTAGAAAAAAATTTTGAAAAAAATTTTCGAAAAAAATTTCTAAAAAAATTTTTCGAAAGAAATTTCGAAAAAAAATTTTCGTAAAAAATTTCGAAAAAAAATTTTAGAAAAAAATTTTTAAAAAAAATTTTGAAAAAAATTTTGAAAAAAAATTTCGAAAAAAATTTTGAAAAAAATTTCGAAAAAAAATTTTCGAAAAAAATTTTCTAAAAAAATTTCAAAAAAATTTTCGAAAAAAATTTTGAAAAAAATTTTAGAAAAAAATTTCGAAAAAAAATGTTCGAAAAAAATTTTCGAAAAAATTTTCCGAAAAAAATTTTCAAAAAAATTTTCGAAAAAAATTTCGAAAAAAAATTTTCGAAAAAAAATTTGAAAAATTTTTGGAAAAAAAATTTTCGAAAAAAATTTTCGAAAAAAATTTCGAAAAAAAATTTTCGAAAAAAAATTTCAAAAAAATTTTCGAAAAAAAATTTTCTAAAAAAATTTTGAAAAAAAATTTTCCAAAATAATTTAGAAAAAAATTTTCGAAAAAAATTTCGAAAAAAAATTTTGATAATAAATTTCGTAAAAAATTTTCAAAAAAAATTTCGAAAAAATTTTGAAAAAAATTTTGAAAAAAAATTACGAAAAAAATTTTGAAAAAAATTTCGAAAAAAAATTTTCGAAAAAAATTTTGAAAAAAATTTCGAAAAAAAATTTTCGAAAAAAATTTTCTAAAAAATTTTCAAAAAAATTTTCGAAAAAAATTTTCGAAAAAAATTTTAAAAAAAATTTTCGAAAAAAATTTTGAAAAAAATTTTGAAAAAAAATTACGAAAAAAATTTTGAAAAAAAATTTCCAAAAGAATTTTGAAAAAAATTTTCGAAAAAAATTTCGAAAAAAAATTTTCTAAAAAATTTTTGAAAAAAAAAATTTCGAAAAAAAATTTTCTAAAAAATTTTTGAAAAAAAAATTTCCAAAATAATTTAGAAAAAAATTTTCGAAAAAAATTTCTAAAAAAATTTTCGAAAAAAAATTTAAAAAAAAATTTCGAAAAAAATTTAAAAAAAAAAATTTCGAAAAAAATTTTGAAAAAAATTTCAAAAAAAAATTTTCGAAAAAAATTTTCGAAAAAAATTTCGAAAAAAATTTTGAAAAAAATTTTCGAAAAAAATTTCAAAAAAAAATTTAAAAAAAATTTTCGAAAAAATTTCGAAAAAAAATTTTCAAAAAAAATTTCTAAGAAAAATTTCAAAAAAAAACTAAAAAAATTTTCGAAAAAATTTTGGAAAAAAATTTTCGAAAAAAATTTTGAAAAAATTTTTCGAAAAAAATTTTCAATAAAATTTTCGAAAAAAATTTCGAAAAAAAATTTTCGAAAAAAATTTTCGAAAAAATTTTTTAAAAAAAATTTTGAAAAAAAATTTCGAAAAAAATTTTCGAAAAAAATTTTCAAAAAAATTTTCGAGAAAAATTTCGAAAAAAAATTTTCGAAAAAAAATTTGAAAAAATTTTGAAAAAAAATTTTCAAAAAAAATTTTGAAAAAAAATTTTGAAAAAAAATTTCGAAAAAAATTTTGAAAAAAAATTTCGAAAAAAATTTTCGAAAAAAATTTTGAAAAACATTTTAGTAAAAAATTTCGAAAAAAATTTTGAAAAAAATTTTCGAAAAAAATTTCGAAAAAAAATTTTCGAAAAATTTTTGAAAAAAAATTTCGAAAAAAATTTCGAAAAAAATTTTGAAAAAAATTTTCAAAAAAATTTTTAAAAAAAAATTTTGAAAAAAAATTTCGAAAAAAATTTTCGAAAAAAATTTTCAAAAAAATTTTCGAGAAAAATTTCGAAAAAAAATTTTCGAAAAAAAATTTGAAAAAATTTTCGAAAAAAAATTTGAAAAAATTTTCGAAAAAAAATTTTCGAAAAAAATTTTCGAAAAAAATTTCGAAAAAAAAGTTTCGAAAAAAATTTCGAAAAAAATTTCGAAAAAAATTTTCGAAAAAAATTTTCGAAAAAATTTTGGAAAAAAATTTTCAAAAAAAATTTTGAAGAAAAATTTCAAAAAAAAACTAAAAAAATTTTCGAAAAAATTTTGGAAAAAAATTTTTTGAAAAAAATTTTCAAAAAAATTTTCGAAAAAAATTTTGAAAAAATTTTTCGAAAAAAATTTTCAAAATTTTTTCGAAAAAAATTTCGAAAAAAATTTTGAAAAAAATTTTCGAAAAAAATTTTCAAAAAAATTTTCGAAAAAAAATTTTTGAAAAAATTTTGAATAAAATTTTCCGAAAAAATAAAAAAAAAAATTTCGAAAAAAAATTTTGAAAAAAATTTCGAAAAAAATTTTCAAAAAAATTTCCGAAAAAATTTTGGAAAAAAATTTTTCGAAAAAAATTTTCAAAAAAATTTTCGAAAAAAGTTTCGAAAAAAAATTTTCGAAAAAAATTTCGAAAAAAATTTTGAAAAAAATTTTCGAAAAAAATTTTGAAAAAAATTTTAGAAAAAAATTTCGAAAAAAAATGTTGGAAAAAAATTTTCGAAAAAATTTTTCGAAAAAAATTTTCAAAAAAATTTTCGAAAAAAATTTCGAAAAAAAATTTTCGAAAAAAAATTTGAAAAATTTTTGGAAAAAAAATTTTCGAAAAAAATTTTCGAAAAAAATTTCGAAAAAAAAATTTCGAAAAAAAATTTCAAAAAAATTTTCGAAAAAAAAATTTCTAAAAAAATTTTGAAAAAAAATTTTCCAAAATAATTTAGAAAAAAATTTTCGAAAAAAATTTCGAAAAAAAATTTTGATAATAAATTTTGAAAAAAATTTTCAAAAAAAATTTCGAAAAAATTTTGGAGAAAAATTTTTCGAAAAAAGTTTCAAAAAAATTTTCGAAAAAAATTTTTAAAAAAATTTTCTAAAAAAATTTTGAAAAAAATTTTGAAAAAAAATTACGAAAAAAATTTTGAAAAAAAATTTCGAAAAGAATTTTGAAAAAAATTTTCGAAAAAAATTTCGAAAAAAAATTTTCTAAAAAATTTTTGAAAAAAAAATTTCCAAAATAATTTAGAAAAAAATTTTCGAAAAAAATTTCTAAAAAAATTTTCGAAAAAAATTTTTAAAAAAATTTCGAAAAAAATTTTGAAAAAAAATTTCGTAAAAAATTTTGAAAAAAATTTCAAAAAAAAATTTTCGAAAAAAATTTTCGAAAAAAATTTTCGAAAAAAATTTTCGAAAAAAATTTTCGAAAAAAATTTTCAAAAACATTTCCGAAAAAAATTTCGAAAAAAAATTTTCGAAAAAAAATTTGAAAAAATTTTCGAAAAAAAATTTTCTAAAAAAATTTTCGAAAAAAATTTCGAAAAAAAGTTTTCGAAAAAAAATTTCAAAAAAATTTTCGAAAAAAAATTTTATAAAAAAATTTTGAAAAAAAATTCCCAAAATAATTTTGAAAAAAAATTTCGAAAAAAATTTTGAAAAAAATTCCGAAAAAAAATTTTCGAAAAAAATTTTGAAAAAAAATTTCGAAAAAAATTTTGAAAAAAATTTTCAAAAAAACTTATGAAAAAAATTTTCAAAAAAAATTTTGAAAAAAATTTTCAAAAAAAATTTTGAAAAAAATTTTCAAAAAAAATTTTGAAAAAAATTTTCAAAAAAAATTTTGAAAAAAAATTTCGAAAAAAATTTTCAAAAAAATTTTCAAAAAAATTTTCGAAAAAAATTTCGAAAAAAAATTTTCGAAAAAAAGTTTGAAAAAAATTTTCGAAAAAAAATTTTCGAAAAAATTTTTCGAAAAAAATTTTCAAAAAAATTTTCGAAAAAAATTTCGAAAAAAAATTTTCGAAAAAAAATTTGAAAAATTTTTGGAAAAAAAATTTTCGAAAAAAATTTTCGAAAAAAATTTCGAAAAAAAATTTTCAAAAAAAATTTTGAAGAAAAATTTCAAAAAAAAAACTAAAAAAATTTTCGAAAAAATTTTGGAAAAAAATTTTTTGAAATAAATTTTCAAAAAAATTTTCGAAAAAAATTTTGAAAAAATTTTTCAAAAAAAATTTTCAAAAAAATTTTCGAAAAAAATTTCGAAAAAAATTTTGAAAAAAATTTTCGAAAAAAATTTTCAAAAAAATTCTCAAAAAAAAATTTTCGAAAAAATTTTGAAAGAAATTTTCCAAAAAATAAAAAAAAAATTTCGAAAAAAAATTTTGAAAAAAATTTCGAAAAAAATTTTCAAAAAAATTTCCGAAAAAATTTTGGAAAAAAATTTTTCGAAAAAAATTTTCAAAAAAATTTTCGAAAAAAGTTTCGAAAAAAAATTTTCGAAAAAAATTTCGAAAAAAATTTTGAAAAAAATTTTCGAAAAAAATTTTGAAAAAAATTTTAGAAAAAAATTTCGAAAAAAAATGTTCGAAAAAAATTTCGAAAAAAAATTTTCGAAAAAAATTTTGAAAAAAATTTTCGAAAAATTTTTCGAAAAAAATTTTCAAAAAAATTTTCGAGAAAAATTTCGAAAAAAAATTTTCGAAAAAAAATTTGAAAAAATTTTCGAAAAAAAATTTTCGAGAAAAATTTTCGAAAAAAATTTCGAAAAAAAATTTTCGAAAAAATTTTGGAAAAAAAATTTTCGAAAAAAATTTTGCAAAAATTTTGAAAAAAAATTTCGAAAAAAATTTTGAAAAAAATTTTCGAAAAAAAATTTTCGAAAAAAATTTTCAAAAACATTTTCGAAAAAAATTTCGAAAAAAAATTTTCGAAAAAAAATTTGAAAAAATTTTCGAAAAAAAATTTTCGAAAAAAATTTTCGAAAAAAATTTCGAAAAAAAGTTTTCGAAAAAAAATTTCAAAAAAATTTTCGAAAAAAAATTTTCTAAAAAAATTTTGAAAAAAAATTTCCCAAAATAATTTAGAAAAAAATTTTCGAAAAAAATTTTGAAAAAAATTTTCGAAAAAAATTTATAAAAAAAATTTTCGAAAGAAATTTCGAAAAAAAATTTTCGTAAAAAATTTCGAAAAAAAATTTTAGAAAAAAATTTTTAAAAAAAATTTTGAAAAAAATTTTGAAAAAAAATTTCGAAAAAAATTTTGAAAAAAATTTCGAAAAAAAATTTTCGAAAAAAATTTTCTAAAAAAATTTCAAAAAAATTTTCGAAAAAAATTTTGAAAAAAATTTTAGAAAAAAATTTCGAAAAAAAATGTTCGAAAAAATTTTTCGAAAAAATTTTCCGAAAAAAATTTTCAAAAAAATTTTCGAAAAAAATTTCGAAAAAAAATTTTCGAAAAAAAATTTGAAAAATTTTTGGAAAAAAAATTTTCGAAAAAAATTTTCGAAAAAAATTTCGAAAAAAAATTTTCGAAAAAAAATTCAAAAAAATTTTCGAAAAAAAATTTTCTAAAAAAATTTTGAAAAAAAATTTTCCAAAATAATTTAGAAAAAAATTTTCGAAAAAAATTTCGAAAAAAAATTTTGATAATAAATTTCGTAAAAAATTTTCAAAAAAAATTTCGAAAAAATTTTGAAAAAAATTTTGAAAAAAAATTACGAAAAAAATTTTGAAAAAAATTTCGAAAAAAAATTTTCGAAAAAAATTTTGAAAAAAATTTCGAAAAAAAATTTTCGAAAAAAATTTTCTAAAAAATTTTCAAAAAAATTTTCGAAAAAAATTTTCGAAAAAAATTTTAAAAAAAATTTTCGAAAAAAATTTTGAAAAAAAATTACGAAAAAAATTTTGAAAAAAAATTTCCAAAAGAATTTTGAAAAAAATTTTCGAAAAAAATTTCGAAAAAAAATTTTCTAAAAAATTTTTGAAAAAAAAATTTCGAAAAAAAATTTTCTAAAAAATTTTTGAAAAAAAAATTTCCAAAATAATTTAGAAAAAAATTTTCGAAAAAAATTTCTAAAAAAATTTTCGAAAAAAAATTTAAAAAAAAATTTCGAAAAAAATTGAAAAAAAAAAATTTCGAAAAAAATTTTGAAAAAAATTTCAAAAAAAAATTTTCGAAAAAAATTTTCGAAAAAAATTTCGAAAAAAATTTTGAAAAAAATTTTCGAAAAAAATTTCAAAAAAAAATTTAAAAAAAATTTTCGAAAAAATTTCGAAAAAAAATTTTCAAAAAAAATTTCGAAGAAAAATTTCAAAAAAAAACTAAAAAAATTTTCGAAAAAATTTTGGAAAAAAATTTTCGAAAAAAATTTTGAAAAAATTTTTCGAAAAAAATTTTCACAAAAATTTTCGAAAAAAATTTCGAAATAAATTTTGAAAAAATTTTTCGAAAAAAATTTTCAAAAAAATTTTCGAAAAAAATTTCGAAAAAAAATTTTCGAAAAAAATTTCGAAAAAAACTGAAAAAAATTTTCGAAAAAAATTTTGAAAAAAATTTTAGAAAAAAATTTCGAAAAAAATGTTCAAAAAAAATTTCGAAAAAAAATTTTCGAAAAAATTTTCGAAAAAAAATTTGAAAAAAATTTCCGAAAAAAAATTTTCAAAAAAAATTAAAAAAAAAATTTTCGAAAATAATTTAGAAAAAAATTTTTGAAAAAAAATTTTCAAAAAAAATTTTGAAAAAAAATTTTGAAAAAAAATTTTGAAAAAAAATTTTGAAAAGAATTTTGAAAAAAATTTTCGAAAAAAATTTCGAAAAAAAATTTTCTAAAAAATTTTTGAAAAAAAAATTTCCAAAATAATTTAGAAAAAAATTTTCGAAAAAAATTTCTAAAAAAATTTTCGAAAAAAATTTTTAAAAAAATTTCGAAAAAAATTTTGAAAAAAAATTTCGTAAAAAATTTTGAAAAAAATTTCAAAAAAAAATTTTCGAAAAAAATTTTCGAAAAAAATTTTCGAAAAAAATTTTCGAAAAAAATTTTCGAAAAAAATTTTCGAAAAAAATTTTCAAAAACATTTCCGAAAAAAATTTCGAAAAAAAATTTTCGAAAAAAAATTTGAAAAAATTTTCGAAAAAAAATTTTCTAAAAAAATTTTCGAAAAAAATTTCGAAAAAAAGTTTTCGAAAAAAAATTTCAAAAAAATTTTCGAAAAAAAATTTTATAAAAAAATTTTGAAAAAAAATTTCCCAAAATAATTTTGAAAAAAAATTTCGAAAAAAATTTTGAAAAAAATTCCGAAAAAAAATTTTCGAAAAAAATTTTGAAAAAAAATTTCGAAAAAAATTTTGAAAAAAATTTTCAAAAAAACTTATGAAAAAAATTTTCAAAAAAAATTTTGAAAAAAATTTTCAAAAAAAATTTTGAAAAAAATTTTCAAAAAAAATTTTGAAAAAAATTTTCAAAAAAAATTTTGAAAAAAATTTTCAAAAAAAATTTTGAAAAAAAATTTCGAAAAAAATTTTCAAAAAAATTTTCAAAAAAATTTTCGAAAAAAATTTCGAAAAAAAATTTTCGAAAAAAAGTTTGAAAAAAATTTTCGAAAAAAAATTTTCGAAAAAATTTTTCGAAAAAAATTTTCAAAAAAATTTTCGAAAAAAATTTCGAAAAAAAATTTTCGAAAAAAAATTTGAAAAATTTTTGGAAAAAAAATTTTCGAAAAAAATTTTCGAAAAAAATTTCGAAAAAAAATTTTCAAAAAAAATTTTGAAGAAAAATTTCAAAAAAAAAACTAAAAAAATTTTCGAAAAAATTTTGGAAAAAAATTTTTTGAAATAAATTTTCAAAAAAATTTTCGAAAAAAATTTTGAAAAAATTTTTCAAAAAAAATTTTCAAAAAAATTTTCGAAAAAAATTTCGAAAAAAATTTTGAAAAAAATTTTCGAAAAAAATTTTCAAAAAAATTCTCAAAAAAAAATTTTCGAAAAAATTTTGAAAGAAATTTTCCAAAAAATAAAAAAAAAATTTCGAAAAAAAATTTTGAAAAAAATTTCGAAAAAAATTTTCAAAAAAATTTCCGAAAAAATTTTGGAAAAAAATTTTTCGAAAAAAATTTTCAAAAAAATTTTCGAAAAAAGTTTCGAAAAAAAATTTTCGAAAAAAATTTCGAAAAAAATTTTGAAAAAAATTTTCGAAAAAAATTTTGAAAAAAATTTTAGAAAAAAATTTCGAAAAAAAATGTTCGAAAAAAATTTCGAAAAAAAATTTTCGAAAAAAATTTTGAAAAAAATTTTCGAAAAATTTTTCGAAAAAAATTTTCAAAAAAATTTTCGAGAAAAATTTCGAAAAAAAATTTTCGAAAAAAAATTTGAAAAAATTTTCGAAAAAAAATTTTCGAGAAAAATTTTCGAAAAAAATTTCGAAAAAAAATTTTCGAAAAAATTTTGGAAAAAAAATTTTCGAAAAAAATTTTGCAAAAATTTTGAAAAAAAATTTCGAAAAAAATTTTGAAAAAAATTTTCGAAAAAAAATTTTCGAAAAAAATTTTCAAAAACATTTTCGAAAAAAATTTCGAAAAAAAATTTTCGAAAAAAAATTTGAAAAAATTTTCGAAAAAAAATTTTCGAAAAAAATTTTCGAAAAAAATTTCGAAAAAAAGTTTTCGAAAAAAAATTTCAAAAAAAGTTTCGAAAAAAAATTTTCTAAAAAAATTTTGAAAAAAAATTTCCCAAAATAATTTAGAAAAAAATTTTCGAAAAAAATTTTGAAAAAAATTTTCGAAAAAAATTTCTAAAAAAAATTTTCGAAAGAAATTTCGAAAAAAAATTTTCGTAAAAAATTTCGAAAAAAAATTTTAGAAAAAAATTTTTAAAAAAAATTTTGAAAAAAATTTTGAAAAAAAATTTCGAAAAAAATTTTGAAAAAAATTTCGAAAAAAAATTTTCGAAAAAAATTTTCTAAAAAAATTTCAAAAAAATTTTCGAAAAAAATTTTGAAAAAAATTTTAGAAAAAAATTTCGAAAAAAAATGTTCGAAAAAATTTTTCGAAAAAATTTTCCGAAAAAAATTTTTAAAAAAATTTTCGAAAAAAATTTCGAAAAAAAATTTTCGAAAAAAAATTTGAAAAATTTTTGGAAAAAAAATTTTCGAAAAAAATTTTCGAAAAAAATTTCGAAAAAAAATTTTCGAAAAAAAATTCAAAAAAATTTTCGAAAAAAAATTTTCTAAAAAAATTTTGAAAAAAAATTTTCCAAAATAATTTAGAAAAAAATTTTCGAAAAAAATTTCGAAAAAAAATTTTGATAATAAATTTCGTAAAAAATTTTCAAAAAAAATTTCGAAAAAATTTTGAAAAAAATTTTGAAAAAAAATTACGAAAAAAATTTTGAAAAAAATTTCGAAAAAAAATTTTCGAAAAAAATTTTGAAAAAAATTTCGAAAAAAAATTTTCGAAAAAAATTTTCTAAAAAATTTTCAAAAAAATTTTCGAAAAAAATTTTCGAAAAAAATTTTAAAAAAAATTTTCGAAAAAAATTTTGAAAAAAAATTACGAAAAAAATTTTGAAAAAAAATTTCCAAAAGAATTTTGAAAAAAATTTTCGAAAAAAATTTCGAAAAAAAATTTTCTAAAAAATTTTTGAAAAAAAAATTTCGAAAAAAAATTTTCTAAAAAATTTTTGAAAAAAAAATTTCCAAAATAATTTAGAAAAAAATTTTCGAAAAAAATTTCTAAAAAAATTTTCGAAAAAAAATTTAAAAAAAAATTTCGAAAAAAATTTAAAAAAAAAAATTTCGAAAAAAATTTTGAAAAAAATTTCAAAAAAAAATTTTCGAAAAAAATTTTCGAAAAAAATTTCGAAAAAAATTTTGAAAAAAATTTTCGAAAAAAATTTCAAAAAAAAATTTAAAAAAAATTTTCGAAAAAATTTTCAAAAAAAATTTCGAAGAAAAATTTCAAAAAAAAACTAAAAAAATTTTCGAAAAAATTTTGGAAAAAAATTTTCGAAAAAAATTTTGAAAAAATTTTTCGAAAAAAATTTTCAAAAAAATTTTCGAAAAAAATTTCGAAATAAATTTTGAAAAAATTTTTCGAAAAAAATTTTCAAAAAAATTTTCGAAAAAAATTTCGAAAAAAAATTTTCGAAAAAAATTTCGAAAAAAACTGAAAAAAATTTTCGAAAAAAATTTTGAAAAAAATTTTAGAAAAAAATTTCGAAAAAAATGTTCAAAAAAAATTTCGAAAAAAAATTTTCGAAAAAATTTTCGAAAAAAAATTTGAAAAAAATTTCCGAAAAAAAATTTTCAAAAAAAATTAAAAAAAAAAATTTTCGAAAATAATTTAGAAAAAAATTTTTGAAAAAAAATTTTCAAAAAAAATTTTGAAAAAAAATTTTGAAAAAAAATTTTGAAAAAAAATTTTGAAAAAAAATTTTGAAAAAAAATTTCGAAAAAAATTTTGAAAAAAAATTTCGAAAAAAATTTTCGAAAAAAATTTTGAAAAACATTTTAGTAAAAAATTTCGAAAAAAATTTTGAAAAAAATTTTCGAAAAAAATTTCGAAAAAAAATTTTCGAAAAATTTTTGAAAAAAAATTTCGAAAAAAATTTTGAAAAAAATTTTCAAAAAAATTTTTGAAAAAATTTTTTAAAAAAAATTTTGAAAAAAAATTTCGAAAAAAATTTTCGAAAAAAATTTTCAAAAAAATTTTCGAGAAAAATTTCGAAAAAAAATTTTCGAAAAAAAATTTGAAAAAATTTCGAAAAAAAATTTGAAAAAATTTTCGAAAAAAAATTTTCGAAAAAAATTTTCGAAAAAAATTTCGAAAAAAATTTTCGAAAAAAAATTTCAAAAAATATTTCGAAAAAAAATTTCGAAAAAAATTTTGAAAAAAATTTTCAAAAAAAATTTCGAAAAAAAATTTTCGAAAAAAATTTCGAAAAAAATTTTGAAAAAAATTTTCGAAAAAAATTCCAAAAAAAAATTTTCGAAAAAAATTTTGAAAAAAAATTTTCGAAAAAAATTTCTAAAAAAAATTTTCGAAAGAAATTTCGAAAAAAAATTTTCGTAAAAAATTTCGAAAAAAAATTTTAGAAAAAAATTTTTAAAAAAAATTTTGAAAAAAATTTTGAAAAAAAATTTCGAAAAAAATTTTGAAAAAAATTTCGAAAAAAAATTTTCGAAAAAAATTTTCTAAAAAAATTTCAAAAAAATTTTCGAAAAAAATTTTGAAAAAAATTTTAGAAAAAAATTTCGAAAAAAAATGTTCGAAAAAATTTTTCGAAAAAATTTTCCGAAAAAAATTTTCAAAAAAATTTTCGAAAAAAATTTCGAAAAAAAATTTTCGAAAAAAAATTTGAAAAATTTTTGGAAAAAAAATTTTCGAAAAAAATTTTCGAAAAAAATTTCGAAAAAAAATTTTCGAAAAAAAATTCAAAAAAATTTTCGAAAAAAAATTTTCTAAAAAAATTTTGAAAAAAAATTTTCCAAAATAATTTAGAAAAAAATTTTCGAAAAAAATTTCGAAAAAAAATTTTGATAATAAATTTCGTAAAAAATTTTCAAAAAAAATTTCGAAAAAATTTTGAAAAAAATTTTGAAAAAAAATTACGAAAAAAATTTTGAAAAAAATTTCGAAAAAAAATTTTCGAAAAAAATTTTGAAAAAAATTTCGAAAAAAAATTTTCGAAAAAAATTTTCTAAAAAATTTTCAAAAAAATTTTCAAAAAAATTTTCGAAAAAAATTTTCGAAAAAAATTTTTAAAAAAATTTTCGAAAAAAATTTTGAAAAAAAATTACGAAAAAAATTTTGAAAAAAAATTTCCAAAAGAATTTTGAAAAAAATTTTCGAAAAAAATTTCGAAAAAAAATTTTCTAAAAAATTTTTGAAAAAAAAATTTCGAAAAAAAATTTTCTAAAAAATTTTTGAAAAAAAAATTTCCAAAATAATTTAGAAAAAAATTTTCGAAAAAAATTTCTAAAAAAATTTTCGAAAAAAAATTTAAAAAAAAATTTCGAAAAAAATTAAAAAAAAAAAATTTCGAAAAAAATTTTGAAAAAAATTTCAAAAAAAAATTTTCGAAAAAAATTTTCGAAAAAAATTTCGAAAAAAATTTTGAAAAAAATTTTCGAAAAAAATTTCAAAAAAAAATTTAAAAAAAATTTTCAAAAAAAATTTCTAAGAAAAATTTCAAAAAAAAACTAAAAAAATTTTCGAAAAAATTTTGGAAAAAAATTTTCGAAAAAAATTTTGAAAAAATTTTTCGAAAAAAATTTTCAAAAAAATTTTCGAAAAAAATTTCGAAATAAATTTTGAAAAAATTTTTCGAAAAAAATTTTCAAAAAAATTTTCGAAAAAAATTTCGAAAAAAAATTTTCGAAAAAAATTTCGAAAAAAACTTTGAAAAAAATTTTCGAAAAAAATTTTGAAAAAAATTTTAGAAAAAAATTTCGAAAAAAATGTTCAAAAAAAATTTCGAAAAAAAATTTTCGAAAAAAATTTTCGAAAAAAAATTTGAAAAAAATTTCCGAAAAAAAATTTTCAAAAAAAATTTAAAAAAAAAATTTTCGAAAATAATTTAGAAAAAAATTTTTGAAAAAAAATTTTCAAAAAAAATTTTGAAAAAAAATTTTCAAAAAAAATTTTGAAAAAAAATTTTGAAAAAAAATTTCGAAAAAAATTTTGAAAAAAAATTTCGAAAAAAATTTTCGAAAAAAATTTTGAAAAACATTTTAGTAAAAAATTTCGAAAAAAATTTTGAAAAAAATTTTCGAAAAAAATTTCGAAAAAAAATTTTCGAAAAATTTTTGAAAAAAAATTTCGAAAAAAATTTTGAAAAAAATTTTCAAAAAAATTTTTGAAAAAATTTTTTAAAAAAAATTTTGAAAAAAAATTTCGAAAAAAATTTTCGAAAAAAATTTTCAAAAAAATTTTCGAGAAAAATTTCGAAAAAAAATTTTCGAAAAAAAATTTGAAAAAATTTCGAAAAAAAATTTGAAAAAATTTTCGAAAAAAAATTTTCGAAAAAAATTTTCGAAAAAAATTTTCGAAAAAAATTTCGAAAAAAATTTTCGAAAAAAAATTTCAAAAAATATTTCGAAAAAAAATATCGAAAAAAATTTTGAAAAAAATTTTCAAAAAAAATTTCGAAAAAAAATTTTCGAAAAAAATTTCGAAAAAAATTTTGAAAAAAATTTTCGAAAAAAATTCCAAAAAAAAATTTTCGAAAAAAATTTTGAAAAAAAATTTCGAAAGAAATTTTGAAAAAAATTTTCGAAAAAATTTTGGAAAAAAATTTTCAAAAAAAATTTTGAAGAAAAATTTTAAAAAAAATTTTCGAAAAAAATTTTGAAAAAAAATTACGAAAAAAATTTTGAAAAAAAATTTCCAAAAGAATTTTGAAAAAAATTTTCGAAAAAAATTTCGAAAAAAAATTTTCTAAAAAATTTTTGAAAAAAAAATTTCGAAAAAAAATTTTCTAAAAAATTTTTGAAAAAAAAATTTCCAAAATAATTTAGAAAAAAATTTTCGAAAAAAATTTCTAAAAAAATTTTCGAAAAAAAATTTAAAAAAAAATTTCGAAAAAAATTAAAAAAAAAAAATTTCGAAAAAAATTTTGAAAAAAATTTCGAAAAAAAATTTTCAAAAAAAATTTCGAAGAAAAATTTCAAAAGAAAACTAAAAAAATTTTCGAAAAAATTTTGGAAAAAAATTTTCGAAAAAAATTTTGAAAAAATTTTTCGAAAAAAATTTTCAAAAAAATTTTCGAAAAAAATTTCGAAATAAATTTTGAAAAAATTTTTCGAAAAAAATTTTCAAAAAAATTTTCGAAAAAAATTTCGAAAAAAAATTTTCGAAAAAAATTTCGAAAAAAACTTTGAAAAAAATTTTCGAAAAAAATTTTGAAAAAAATTTTAGAAAAAAATTTCGAAAAAATGTTCAAAAAAAATTTCGAAAAAAAATTTTCGAAAAAAATTTTCGAAAAAAAATTTGAAAAAAATTTCCGAAAAAAAATTTTCAAAAAAAATTTAAAAAAAAAATTTTCGAAAATAATTTAGAAAAAAATTTTTGAAAAAAAATTTTCAAAAAAAATTTTGAAAAAAAATTTTCAAAAAAAATTTTGAAAAAAAATTTTGAAAAAAAAATTCGAAAAAAATTTTGAAAAAAAATTTCGAAAAAAATTTTCGAAAAAAATTTTGAAAAACATTTTAGTAAAAAATTTCGAAAAAAATTTTGAAAAAAATTTTCGAAAAAAATTTCGAAAAAAAATTTTCGAAAAATTTTTGAAAAAAAATTTCGAAAAAAATTTTGAAAAAAATTTTCAAAAAAATTTTTGAAAAACTTTTTTAAAAAAAATTTTGAAAAAAAATTTCGAAAAAAATTTTCGAAAAAAATTTTCAAAAAAATTTTCGAGAAAAATTACGAAAAAAAATTTTCGAAAAAAAATTTGAAAAAATTTCGAAAAAAAATTTGAAAAAATTTTCGAAAAAAAATTTTCGAAAAAAATTTTCGAAAAAAATTTCGAAAAAAATTTTCGAAAAAAAATTTCAAAAAATATTTCGAAAAAAAATTTCGAAAAAAATTTTGAAAAAAATTTTCAAAAAAAATTTCGAAAAAAAATTTTCGAAAAAAATTTCGAAAAAAATTTTGAAAAAAATTTTCGAAAAAAATTCCAAAAAAAAATTTTCGAAAAAAATTTTGAAAAAAAATTTCGAAAAAAATTTTGAAAAAAATTTTCGAAAAAATATTCGAAAAAAATTTGGAAAAAAATTTTTTGAAAAAAATTAAAAAAAAAAAATTTTCGAAAAAAATTTTCAAAAAAAATTTTGAAAAAAAATTTTCGAAAAAAAATTTGAAAAAATTTTCGAAAAAAAATTTTCGAGAAAAATTTTCGAAAAAAATTTCGAAAAAAAATTTTCGAAAAAATTTTGGAAAAAAAATTTTCGAAAAAAATTTTGCAAAAATTTTGAAAAAAAATTTCGAAAAAAATTTTGAAAAAAATTTTCGAAAAAAAATTTTCGAAAAAAATTTTCGAAAAAAATTTTCAAAAACATTTTCGAAAAAAATTTCGAAAAAAAATTTTCGAAAAAAAATTTGAAAAAATTTTCGAAAAAAAATTTTCGAAAAAAATTTTCGAAAAAAATTTCGAAAAAAAGTTTTCGAAAAAAATTTTGAAAAAAATTTTCAAAAAAAATTTCGAAAAAAAATTTTCGAAAAAAATTTCGAAAAAAATTTTGAAAAAAATTTTCGAAAAAAATTCCAAAAAAAAATTTTCGAAAAAAATTTTGAAAAAAAATTTCGAAAAAAATTTTGAAAAAAATTTTCGAAAAAATTTTGGAAAAAAATTTTCAAAAAAAATTTTGAAGAAAAATTTCAAAAAAAAATTTTAAAAAAATATTCGAAAAAATATTCGAAAAAATTTTGGAAAAAAATTTTTTGAAAAAAATTTAAAAAAAAAAATTTTCGAAAAAAATTTTCAAAAAAAATTTTGAAAAAAAATTTTCGAAAAAAAATTTGAAAAAATTTTCGAAAAAAAATTTTCGAGAAAAATTTTCGAAAAAAATTTCGAAAAAAAATTTTCGAAAAAATTTTGGAAAAAAAATTTTCGAAAAAAATTTTGCAAAAATTTTGAAAAAAAATTTCGAAAAAAATTTTGAAAAAAATTTTCGAAAAAAAATTTTCGAAAAAAATTTTCAAAAACATTTTCGAAAAAAATTTCGAAAAAAAATTTTCGAAAAAAAATTTGAAAAAATTTTCGAAAAAAAATTTTCGAAAAAAATTTTCGAAAAAAATTTCGAAAAAAAGTTTTCGAAAAAAAATTTCAAAAAAATTTTCGAAAAAAAATTTTCTAAAAAAATTTTGAAAAAAAATTTCCCAAAATAATTTAGAAAAAAATTTTCGAAAAAAATTTTGAAAAAAATTTTCGAAAAAAATTTCTAAAAAAAATTTTCGAAAGAAATTTCGAAAAAAAATTTTCGTAAAAAATTTCGAAAAAAAATTTTAGAAAAAAATTTTTAAAAAAAATTTTGAAAAAAAT
Organism: Uropetala carovei; assembly: GCA_036926305.1. Taxonomy (NCBI): domain Eukaryota; kingdom Metazoa; phylum Arthropoda; class Insecta; order Odonata; family Petaluridae; genus Uropetala; species Uropetala carovei. Next base: position 10,126,329 of record JAXCHB010000188.1, read on the forward strand.
TTTGAAAAAAAATTTCGAAAAAAATTTTGAAAAAAATTTCGAAAAAAAATTTTCGAAAAAAATTTTCTAAAAAAATTTCAAAAAAATTTTCGAAAAAAATTTTGAAAAAAATTTTAGAAAAAAATTTCGAAAAAAAATGTTCGAAAAAATTTTTCGAAAAAATTTTCCGAAAAAAATTTTCAAAAAAATTTTCGAAAAAAATTTCGAAAAAAAATTTTCGAAAAAAAATTTGAAAAATTTTTGGAAAAAAAATTTTCGAAAAAAATTTTCGAAAAAAATTTTCGAAAAAAATTTCGAAAAAAAATTTTCGAAAAAAAATTCAAAAAAATTTTCGAAAAAAAATTTTCTAAAAAAATTTTGAAAAAAAATTTTCCAAAATAATTTAGAAAAAAATTTTCGAAAAAAATTTCGAAAAAAAATTTTGATAATAAATTTCGTAAAAAATTTTCAAAAAAAATTTCGAAAAAATTTTGAAAAAAATTTTGAAAAAAAATTACGAAAAAAATTTTGAAAAAAATTTCGAAAAAAAATTTTCGAAAAAAATTTTGAAAAAAATTTCGAAAAAAAATTTTCGAAAAAAATTTTCTAAAAAATTTTCAAAAAAATTTTCGAAAAAAATTTTCGAAAAAAATTTTTAAAAAAATTTTCGAAAAAAATTTTGAAAAAAAATTACGAAAAAAATTTTGAAAAAAAATTTCCAAAAGAATTTTGAAAAAAATTTTCGAAAAAAATTTCGAAAAAAAATTTTCTAAAAAATTTTTGAAAAAAAAATTTCGAAAAAAAATTTTCTAAAAAATTTTTGAAAAAAAAATTTCCAAAATAATTTAGAAAAAAATTTTCGAAAAAAATTTCTAAAAAAATTTTCGAAAAAAAATTTAAAAAAAAATTTCGAAAAAAATTTAAAAAAAAAAATTTCGAAAAAAATTTTGAAAAAAATTTCAAAAAAAAATTTTCGAAAAAAATTTTCGAAAAAAATTTCGAAAAAAATTTTGAAAAAAATTTTCGAAAAAAATTTCAAAAAAAAATTTAAAAAAAATTTTCGAAAAAATTTCGAAAAAAAATTTTCAAAAAAAATTTCGAAGAAAAATTTCAAAAAAAAACTAAAAAAATTTTCGAAAAAATTTTGGAAAAAAATTTTCGAAAAAAATTTTGAAAAAATTTTTCGAAAAAAATTTTCAAAAAAATTTTCGAAAAAAATTTCGAAATAAATTTTGAAAAAATTTTTCGAAAAAAATTTTCAAAAAAATTTTCGAAAAAAATTTCGAAAAAAAATTTTCGAAAAAAATTTCGAAAAAAACTGAAAAAAATTTTCGAAAAAAATTTTGAAAAAAATTTTAGAAAAAAATTTCGAAAAAAATGTTCAAAAAAAATTTCGAAAAAAAATTTTCGAAAAAATTTTCGAAAAAAAATTTGAAAAAAATTTCCGAAAAAAAATTTTCAAAAAAAATTAAAAAAAAAAATTTTCGAAAATAATTTAGAAAAAAATTTTTGAAAAAAAATTTTGAAAAAAAATTTTGAAAAAAAATTTTGAAAAAAAATTTTGAAAAAAAATTTTGAAAAAAAATTTTGAAAAAAAATTTCGAAAAAAATTTTGAAAAAAAATTTCGAAAAAAATTTTCGAAAAAAATTTTGAAAAACATTTTAGTAAAAAATTTCGAAAAAAATTTTGAAAAAAATTTTCGAAAAAAATTTCGAAAAAAAATTTTCGAAAAATTTTTGAAAAAAAATTTCGAAAAAAATTTTGAAAAAAATTTTCAAAAAAATTTTTGAAAAAATTTTTTAAAAAAAATTTTGAAAAAAAATTTCGAAAAAAATTTTCGAAAAAAATTTTCAAAAAAATTTTCGAGAAAAATTTCGAAAAAAAATTTTCGAAAAAAAATTTGAAAAAATTTCGAAAAAAAATTTGAAAAAATTTTCGAAAAAAAATTTTCGAAAAAAATTTTCGAAAAAAATTTCGAAAAAAATTTTCGAAAAAAAATTTCAAAAAATATTTCGAAAAAAAATTTCGAAAAAAATTTTGAAAAAAATTTTCAAAAAAAATTTCGAAAAAAAATTTTCGAAAAAAATTTCGAAAAAAATTTTGAAAAAAATTTTCGAAAAAAATTCCAAAAAAAAATTTTCGAAAAAAATTTTGAAAAAAAATTTCGAAAAAAATTTTAAAAAAAATTTTCGAAAAAATTTTGGAAAAAAATTTTCAAAAAAAATTTTGAAGAAAAATTTCAAAAAAAAATTTTAAAAAAATATTCGAAAAAATATTCGAAAAAATTTTGGAAAAAAATTTTTTGAAAAAAATTAAAAAAAAAAAATTTTCGAAAAAAATTTTCAAAAAAAATTTTGAAAAAAAATTTTCGAAAAAAAATTTGAAAAAATTTTCGAAAAAAAATTTTCGAGAAAAATTTTCGAAAAAAATTTCGAAAAAAAATTTTCGAAAAAATTTTGGAAAAAAAATTTTCGAAAAAAATTTTGCAAAAATTTTGAAAAAAAATTTCGAAAAAAATTTTGAAAAAAATTTTCGAAAAAAAATTTTCGAAAAAAATTTTCGAAAAAAATTTTCAAAAACATTTTTGAAAAAAATTTCGAAAAAAAATTTTCGAAAAAAAATTTGAAAAAATTTTCGAAAAAAAATTTTCGAAAAAAATTTTCGAAAAAAATTTCAAAAAAAAGTTTTCGAAAAAAATTTTGAAAAAAATTTTCAAAAAAAATTTCGAAAAAAAATTTTCGAAAAAAATTTCGAAAAAAATTTTGAAAAAAATTTTCGAAAAAAATTCCAAAAAAAATTTTCGAAAAAAATTTTGAAAAAAAATTTCGAAAAAAATTTTGAAAAAAATTTTCGAAAAAATTTTGGAAAAAAATTTTCAAAAAAAATTTTGATGAAAAATTTCAAAAAAAAATTTTAAAAAAATATTCGAAAAAATATTCGAAAAAATTTTGGAAAAAAATTTTTTGAAAAAAATTAAAAAAAAAAAATTTTCGAAAAAAATTTTCAAAAAAAATTTTGAAAAAAAATTTTCGAAAAAAAATTTGAAAAAATTTTCGAAAAAAAATTTTCGAGAAAAATTTTCGAAAAAAATTTCGAAAAAAAATTTTCGAAAAAATTTTGGAAAAAAAATTTTCGAAAAAAATTTTGCAAAAATTTTGAAAAAAAATTTCGAAAAAAATTTTGAAAAAAATTTTCGAAAAAAAATTTTCGAAAAAAATTTTCGAAAAAAATTTTCAAAAACATTTTCGAAAAAAATTTCGAAAAAAAATTTTCGAAAAAAAATTTGAAAAAATTTTCGAAAAAAAATTTTCGAAAAAAATTTTCGAAAAAAATTTCGAAAAAAAGTTTTCGAAAAAAAATTTCAAAAAAATTTTCGACAAAAAATTTTCGAAAAAAATTTTGAAAAAAATTTTCGAAAAAAATTTCTAAAAAAAATTTTCAAAAGAAATTTCGAAAAAAAATTTTCGTAAAAAATTTCGAAAAAAAATTTTAGAAAAAAATTTTTAAAAAAAATTTTGAAAAAAATTTTGAAAAAAAATTTCGAAAAAAATTTTGAAAAAAATTTCGAAAAAAAATTTTCGAAAAAAATTTTCTAAAAAAATTTCAAAAAAATTTTCGAAAAAATTTTGAAAAAAATTTTAGAAAAAAATTTCGAAAAAAAATGTTCGAAAAAAATTTTCGAAAAAATTTTCCGAAAAAAATTTTCAAAAAAATTTTCGAAAAAAATTTCGAAAAAAAATTTTCGAAAAAAAATTTGAAAAATTTGTGGAAAAAAAATTTTCGAAAAAAATTTCGAAAAAAAATTTTCGAAAAAAAATTTCAAAAAAATTTTCGAAAAAAATTTTCAAAAAAAATTTTCCAAAATAATTTAGAAAAAAATTTTCGAAAAAAATTTCGAAAAAAAATTTTGATAATAAATTTCGTAAAAAATTTTCAAAAAAAATTTCGAAAAAATTTTGGAGAAAAACTTTTCGAAAAATTTTCAAAAAAATTTTCGAAAAAAATTTTAAAAAAAATTTTCGAAAAAAATTTTGAAAAAAATTTTGAAAAAAAATTACGAAAAAAATTTTGAAAAAAAATTTCCAAAAGAATTTTGAAAAAAATTTTCGAAAAAAATTTCGAAAAAAAATTTTCTAAAAAATTTTTGAAAAAAAAATTTCGAAAAAAAATTTTCTAAAAAATTTTTGAAAAAAAAATTTCCAAAATAATTTAGAAGAAAATTTTCGAAAAAAATTTCTAAAAAAATTTTCGAAAAAAATTTAAAAAAAAAAAATCGAAAAAAATTTCGAAAAAAAATTTTAGAAAAAAATTTTTAAAAAAAATTTCGAAAAAAATTTTGAAAAAAATTTTCGAAAAAAATTTTGAAAAAAATTTCTAAAAAAAATTTTCGAAAAAAATTTTCGAAAAAAATTTTGAAAAAAATTTTCAAAAAAAATTTCGAAAAAAAATTTTCGAAAAAAATTTCGAAAAAAATTTTGAAAAAAATTTTCGAAAAAAATTCCAAAAAAAAATTTTCGAAAAAAATTTTGAAAAAAAATTTCGAAAAAAATTTTGAAAAAAATTTTCGAAAACTTTGGAAAAAAATTTTCAAAAAAATTTTTGAAGAAAAATTTCAAAAAAAAACTAAAAAAATTTTCGAAAAAATTTTGGAAAAAAATTTTTTGAAAAAAATTTTCAAAAAAATTTTCGAAAAAAATTTTGAAAAAATTTTTCGAAAAAAATTTTCAAAATTTTTTCGAAAAAAATTTCGAAAAAAATTTTGAAAAAAATTTTCGAAAAAAATTTTCAAAAAAATTTTCAAAAAAAAATTTTTGAAAAAATTTTGAAAGAAATTTTCCGAAAAAATAAAAAAAAAAATTTCGAAAAAAAATTTCGAAAAAAATTTCGAAAAAAATTTTCAAAAAAATTTCCGAAAAAATTTTGGAAAAAAATTTTTCGAAAAAAATTTTCAAAAAAATTTTCGAAAAAAGTTTCGAAAAAAAATTTTCGAAAAAAATTTCGAAAAAAATTTTGAAAAAAATTTTCGAAAAAAATTTTGAAAAAAATTTTAGAAAAAAATTTCGAAAAAAAATGTTGGAAAAAAATTTTCGAAAAAATTTTTCGAAAAAAATTTTCAAAAAAATTTTCGAAAAAAATTTCGAAAAAAAATTTTCGAAAAAAAATTTGAAAAATTTTGGAAAAAAAATTTTCGAAAAAAATTTTCGAAAAAAATTTCGAAAAAAAAATTTCGAAAAAAAATTTCAAAAAAATTTTCGAAAAAAAAATTTCTAAAAAAATTTTGAAAAAAAATTTTTCAAAATAATTTAGAAAAAAATTTTCGAAAAAAATTTCGAAAAAAAATTTTGATAATAAATTTCGAAAAAAATTTTCAAAAAAAATTTCGAAAAAATTTTGGAGAAAAATTTTTCGAAAAAAGTTTCAAAAGAATTTTCGAAAAAATTTTTAAAAAAAATTTTCGAAAAAAATTTTTAAAAAAATTTCGAAAAAAATTTTGAAAAAAAATTTCGTAAAAAATTTTGAAAAAAATTTCAAAAAAAAATTTTCGAAAAAAATTTTCGAAAAAAATTTTCGAAAAAAATTTTCGAAAAAAATTTTCAAAAACATTTCCGAAAAAAATTTCGAAAAAAAATTTTCGAAAAAAAATTTGAAAAAATTTTCGAAAAAAAATTTTCTAAAAAAATTTTCGAAAAAAATTTCGAAAAAAAGTTTTCGAAAAAAATTTTGAAAAAAATTTTCAAAAAAAATTTCGAAAAAAAATTTTCGAAAAAAATTTCGAAAAAAATTTTGAAAAAAATTTTCGAAAAAAATTCCAAAAAAAAATTTTCGAAAAAAATTTTGAAAAAAAATTTCGAAAAAAATTTTGAAAAAAATTTTCGAAAAAATTTTGGAAAAAAATTTTCAAAAAAAATTTTGAAGAAAAATTTCAAAAAAAAATTTTAAAAAAATATTCGAAAAAATATTCGAAAAAATTTTGGAAAAAAATTTTTTGAAAAAAATTTAAAAAAAAAAATTTTCGAAAAAAATTTTCAAAAAAAATTTTGAAAAAAAATTTTCGAAAAAAAATTTGAAAAAATTTTCGAAAAAAAATTTTCGAGAAAAATTTTCGAAAAAAATTTCGAAAAAAAATTTTCGAAAAAATTTTGGAAAAAAAATTTTCGAAAAAAATTTTGCAAAAATTTTGAAAAAAAATTTCGAAAAAAATTTTGAAAAAAATTTTCGAAAAAAAATTTTCGAAAAAAATTTTCAAAAACATTTTCGAAAAAAATTTCGAAAAAAAATTTTCGAAAAAAAATTTGAAAAAATTTTCGAAAAAAAATTTTCGAAAAAAATTTTCGAAAAAAATTTCGAAAAAAAGTTTTCGAAAAAAAATTTCAAAAAAATTTTCGAAAAAAAATTTTCTAAAAAAATTTTGAAAAAAAATTTCCCAAAATAATTTAGAAAAAAATTTTCGAAAAAAATTTTGAAAAAAATTTTCGAAAAAAATTTCTAAAAAAAATTTTCGAAAGAAATTTCGAAAAAAAATTTTCGTAAAAAATTTCGAAAAAAAATTTTAGAAAAAAATTTTTAAAAAAAATTTTGAAAAAAATTTTGAAAAAAAATTTCGAAAAAAATTTTGAAAAAAATTTCGAAAAAAAATTTTCGAAAAAAATTTTCTAAAAAAATTTCAAAAAAATTTTCGAAAAAAATTTTGAAAAAAATTTTAGAAAAAAATTTCGAAAAAAAATGTTCGAAAAAATTTTTCGAAAAAATTTTCCGAAAAAAATTTTCAAAAAAATTTTCGAAAAAAATTTCGAAAAAAAATTTTCGAAAAAAAATTTGAAAAATTTTTGGAAAAAAAATTTTCGAAAAAAATTTTCGAAAAAAATTTTCGAAAAAAATTTCGAAAAAAAATTTTCGAAAAAAAATTCAAAAAAATTTTCGAAAAAAAATTTTCTAAAAAAATTTTGAAAAAAAATTTTCCAAAATAATTTAGAAAAAAATTTTCGAAAAAAATTTCGAAAAAAAATTTTGATAATAAATTTCGTAAAAAATTTTCAAAAAAAATTTCGAAAAAATTTTGAAAAAAATTTTGAAAAAAAATTACGAAAAAAATTTTGAAAAAAATTTCGAAAAAAAATTTTCGAAAAAAATTTTGAAAAAAATTTCGAAAAAAAATTTTCGAAAAAAATTTTCTAAAAAATTTTCAAAAAAATTTTCGAAAAAAATTTTCGAAAAAAATTTTTAAAAAAATTTTCGAAAAAAATTTTGAAAAAAAATTACGAAAAAAATTTTGAAAAAAAATTTCCAAAAGAATTTTGAAAAAAATTTTCGAAAAAAATTTCGAAAAAAAATTTTCTAAAAAATTTTTGAAAAAAAAATTTCGAAAAAAAATTTTCTAAAAAATTTTTGAAAAAAAAATTTCCAAAATAATTTAGAAAAAAATTTTCGAAAAAAATTTCTAAAAAAATTTTCGAAAAAAAATTTAAAAAAAAATTTCGAAAAAAATTTAAAAAAAAAAATTTCGAAAAAAATTTTGAAAAAAATTTCAAAAAAAAATTTTCGAAAAAAATTTTCGAAAAAAATTTCGAAAAAAATTTTGAAAAAAATTTTCGAAAAAAATTTCAAAAAAAAATTTAAAAAAAATTTTCGAAAAAATTTCGAAAAAAAATTTTCAAAAAAAATTTCGAAGAAAAATTTCAAAAAAAAACTAAAAAAATTTTCGAAAAAATTTTGGAAAAAAATTTTCGAAAAAAATTTTGAAAAAATTTTTCGAAAAAAATTTTCAAAAAAATTTTCGAAAAAAATTTCGAAATAAATTTTGAAAAAATTTTTCGAAAAAAATTTTCAAAAAAATTTTCGAAAAAAATTTCGAAAAAAAATTTTCGAAAAAAATTTCGAAAAAAACTGAAAAAAATTTTCGAAAAAAATTTTGAAAAAAATTTTAGAAAAAAATTTCGAAAAAAATGTTCAAAAAAAATTTCGAAAAAAAATTTTCGAAAAAATTTTCGAAAAAAAATTTGAAAAAAATTTCCGAAAAAAAATTTTCAAAAAAAATTAAAAAAAAAAATTTTCGAAAATAATTTAGAAAAAAATTTTTGAAAAAAAATTTTGAAAAAAAATTTTGAAAAAAAATTTTGAAAAAAAATTTTGAAAAAAAATTTTGAAAAAAAATTTTGAAAAAAAATTTCGAAAAAAATTTTGAAAAAAAATTTCGAAAAAAATTTTCGAAAAAAATTTTGAAAAACATTTTAGTAAAAAATTTCGAAAAAAATTTTGAAAAAAATTTTCGAAAAAAATTTCGAAAAAAAATTTTCGAAAAATTTTTGAAAAAAAATTTCGAAAAAAATTTTGAAAAAAATTTTCAAAAAAATTTTTGAAAAAATTTTTTAAAAAAAATTTTGAAAAAAAATTTCGAAAAAAATTTTCGAAAAAAATTTTCAAAAAAATTTTCGAGAAAAATTTCGAAAAAAAATTTTCGAAAAAAAATTTGAAAAAATTTCGAAAAAAAATTTGAAAAAATTTTCGAAAAAAAATTTTCGAAAAAAATTTTCGAAAAAAATTTCGAAAAAAATTTTCGAAAAAAAATTTCAAAAAATATTTCGAAAAAAAATTTCGAAAAAAATTTTGAAAAAAATTTTCAAAAAAAATTTCGAAAAAAAATTTTCGAAAAAAATTTCGAAAAAAATTTTGAAAAAAATTTTCGAAAAAAATTCCAAAAAAAAATTTTCGAAAAAAATTTTGAAAAAAAATTTCGAAAAAAATTTTAAAAAAAATTTTCGAAAAAATTTTGGAAAAAAATTTTCAAAAAAAATTTTGAAGAAAAATTTCAAAAAAAAATTTTAAAAAAATATTCGAAAAAATATTCGAAAAAATTTTGGAAAAAAATTTTTTGAAAAAAATTAAAAAAAAAAAATTTTCGAAAAAAATTTTCAAAAAAAATTTTGAAAAAAAATTTTCGAAAAAAAATTTGAAAAAATTTTCGAAAAAAAATTTTCGAGAAAAATTTTCGAAAAAAATTTCGAAAAAAAATTTTCGAAAAAATTTTGGAAAAAAAATTTTCGAAAAAAATTTTGCAAAAATTTTGAAAAAAAATTTCGAAAAAAATTTTGAAAAAAATTTTCGAAAAAAAATTTTCGAAAAAAATTTTCGAAAAAAATTTTCAAAAACATTTTTGAAAAAAATTTCGAAAAAAAATTTTCGAAAAAAAATTTGAAAAAATTTTCGAAAAAAAATTTTCGAAAAAAATTTTCGAAAAAAATTTCGAAAAAAAGTTTTCGAAAAAAATTTTGAAAAAAATTTTCAAAAAAAATTTCGAAAAAAAATTTTCGAAAAAAATTTCGAAAAAAATTTTGAAAAAAATTTTCGAAAAAAATTCCAAAAAAAATTTTCGAAAAAAATTTTGAAAAAAAATTTCGAAAAAAATTTTGAAAAAAATTTTCGAAAAAATTTTGGAAAAAAATTTTCAAAAAAAATTTTGATGAAAAATTTCAAAAAAAAATTTTAAAAAAATATTCGAAAAAATATTCGAAAAAATTTTGGAAAAAAATTTTTTGAAAAAAATTAAAAAAAAAAAATTTTCGAAAAAAATTTTCAAAAAAAATTTTGAAAAAAAATTTTCGAAAAAAAATTTGAAAAAATTTTCGAAAAAAAATTTTCGAGAAAAATTTTCGAAAAAAATTTCGAAAAAAAATTTTCGAAAAAATTTTGGAAAAAAAATTTTCGAAAAAAATTTTGCAAAAATTTTGAAAAAAAATTTCGAAAAAAATTTTGAAAAAAATTTTCGAAAAAAAATTTTCGAAAAAAATTTTCGAAAAAAATTTTCAAAAACATTTTCGAAAAAAATTTCGAAAAAAAATTTTCGAAAAAAAATTTGAAAAAATTTTCGAAAAAAAATTTTCGAAAAAAATTTTCGAAAAAAATTTCGAAAAAAAGTTTTCGAAAAAAAATTTCAAAAAAATTTTCGACAAAAAATTTTCGAAAAAAATTTTGAAAAAAATTTTCGAAAAAAATTTCTAAAAAAAATTTTCAAAAGAAATTTCGAAAAAAAATTTTCGTAAAAAATTTCGAAAAAAAATTTTAGAAAAAAATTTTTAAAAAAAATTTTGAAAAAAATTTTGAAAAAAAATTTCGAAAAAAATTTTGAAAAAAATTTCGAAAAAAAATTTTCGAAAAAAATTTTCTAAAAAAATTTCAAAAAAATTTTCGAAAAAAATTTTGAAAAAAATTTTAGAAAAAAATTTCGAAAAAAAATGTTCGAAAAAAATTTTCGAAAAAATTTTCCGAAAAAAATTTTCAAAAAAATTTTCGAAAAAAATTTCGAAAAAAAATTTTCGAAAAAAAATTTGAAAAATTTGTGGAAAAAAAATTTTCGAAAAAAATTTCGAAAAAAAATTTTCGAAAAAAAATTTCAAAAAAATTTTCGAAAAAAATTTTCAAAAAAAATTTTCCAAAATAATTTAGAAAAAAATTTTCGAAAAAAATTTCGAAAAAAAATTTTGATAATAAATTTCGTAAAAAATTTTCAAAAAAAATTTCGAAAAAATTTTGGAGAAAAATTTTTCGAAAAATTTTCAAAAAAATTTTCGAAAAAAATTTTAAAAAAAATTTTCGAAAAAAATTTTGAAAAAAATTTTGAAAAAAAATTACGAAAAAAATTTTGAAAAAAAATTTCCAAAAGAATTTTGAAAAAAATTTTCGAAAAAAATTTCGAAAAAAAATTTTCTAAAAAATTTTTGAAAAAAAAATTTCGAAAAAAAATTTTCTAAAAAATTTTTGAAAAAAAAATTTCCAAAATAATTTAGAAGAAAATTTTCGAAAAAAATTTCTAAAAAAATTTTCGAAAAAAATTTAAAAAAAAAAAATCGAAAAAAATTTCGAAAAAAAATTTTAGAAAAAAATTTTTAAAAAAAATTTCGAAAAAAATTTTGAAAAAAATTTTCGAAAAAAATTTTGAAAAAAATTTCTAAAAAAAATTTTCGAAAAAAATTTTCGAAAAAAATTTTGAAAAAAATTTTCAAAAAAAATTTCGAAAAAAAATTTTCGAAAAAAATTTCGAAAAAAATTTTGAAAAAAATTTTCGAAAAAAATTCCAAAAAAAAATTTTCGAAAAAAATTTTGAAAAAAAATTTCGAAAAAAATTTTGAAAAAAATTTTCGAAAACTTTGGAAAAAAATTTTCAAAAAAATTTTTGAAGAAAAATTTCAAAAAAAAACTAAAAAAATTTTCGAAAAAATTTTGGAAAAAAATTTTTTGAAAAAAATTTTCAAAAAAATTTTCGAAAAAAATTTTGAAAAAATTTTTCGAAAAAAATTTTCAAAATTTTTTCGAAAAAAATTTCGAAAAAAATTTTGAAAAAAATTTTCGAAAAAAATTTTCAAAAAAATTTTCAAAAAAAAATTTTTGAAAAAATTTTGAAAGAAATTTTCCGAAAAAATAAAAAAAAAAATTTCGAAAAAAAATTTCGAAAAAAATTTCGAAAAAAATTTTCAAAAAAATTTCCGAAAAAATTTTGGAAAAAAATTTTTCGAAAAAAATTTTCAAAAAAATTTTCGAAAAAAGTTTCGAAAAAAAATTTTCGAAAAAAATTTCGAAAAAAATTTTGAAAAAAATTTTCGAAAAAAATTTTGAAAAAAATTTTAGAAAAAAATTTCGAAAAAAAATGTTGGAAAAAAATTTTCGAAAAAATTTTTCGAAAAAAATTTTCAAAAAAATTTTCGAAAAAAATTTCGAAAAAAAATTTTCGAAAAAAAATTTGAAAAATTTTGGAAAAAAAATTTTCGAAAAAAATTTTCGAAAAAAATTTCGAAAAAAAAATTTCGAAAAAAAATTTCAAAAAAATTTTCGAAAAAAAAATTTCTAAAAAAATTTTGAAAAAAAATTTTTCAAAATAATTTAGAAAAAAATTTTCGAAAAAAATTTCGAAAAAAAATTTTGATAATAAATTTCGAAAAAAATTTTCAAAAAAAATTTCGAAAAAATTTTGGAGAAAAATTTTTCGAAAAAAGTTTCAAAAGAATTTTCGAAAAAATTTTTAAAAAAAATTTTCGAAAAAAATTTTTAAAAAAATTTCGAAAAAAATTTTGAAAAAAAATTTCGTAAAAAATTTTGAAAAAAATTTCAAAAAAAAATTTTCGAAAAAAATTTTCGAAAAAAATTTTCGAAAAAAATTTTCGAAAAAAATTTTCAAAAACATTTCCGAAAAAAATTTCGAAAAAAAATTTTCGAAAAAAAATTTGAAAAAATTTTCGAAAAAAAATTTTCTAAAAAAATTTTCGAAAAAAATTTCGAAAAAAAGTTTTCGAAAAAAAATTTCAAAAAAAATTTTCGAAAAAAAATTTTATAAAAAAATTTTGAAAAAAAATTTCCCAAAATAATTTTGAAAAAAAATTTCGAAAAAAATTTTGAAAAAAATTCCGAAAAAAAATTTTCGAAAAAAATTTTGAAAAAAAATTTCGAAAAAAATTTTGAAAAAAATTTTCAAAAAAACTTTTGAAAAAAATTTTCAAAAAAAATTTTGAAAAAAATTTTCAAAAAAAATTTTGAAAAAAATTTTCAAAAAAAATTTTGAAAAAAATTTTCAAAAAAAATTTTGAAAAAAAATTTCGAAAAAAATTTTCAAAAAAATTTTCAAAAAAATTTTCGAAAAAAATTTCGAAAAAAAATTTTCGAAAAAAAGTTTGAAAAAAATTTTCGAAAAAAAATTTTCGAAAAAATTTTTCGAAAAAAATTTTCAAAAAAATTTTCGAAAAAAATTTCGAAAAAAAATTTTCGAAAAAAAATTTGAAAAATTTTTGGAAAAAAAATTTTCGAAAAAAATTTTCGAAAAAAATTTCGAAAAAAAATTTTCAAAAAAAATTTTGAAGAAAAATTTCAAAAAAAAACTAAAAAAATTTTCGAAAAAATTTTGGAAAAAAATTTTTTGAAATAAATTTTCAAAAAAATTTTCGAAAAAAATTTTGAAAAAATTTTTCAAAAAAAATTTTCAAAAAAATTTTCGAAAAAAATTTCGAAAAAAATTTTGAAAAAAATTTTCGAAAAAAATTTTCAAAAAAATTCTCGAAAAAAAATTTTCGAAAAAATTTTGAAAGAAATTTTCCAAAAAATAAAAAAAAAATTTCGAAAAAAAATTTTGAAAAAAATTTCGAAAAAAATTTTCAAAAAAATTTCCGAAAAAATTTTGGAAAAAAATTTTTCGAAAAAAATTTTCAAAAAAATTTTCGAAAAAAGTTTCGAAAAAAAATTTTCGAAAAAAATTTCGAAAAAAATTTTGAAAAAAATTTTCGAAAAAAATTTTGAAAAAAATTTTAGAAAAAAATTTCGAAAAAAAATGTTCGAAAAAAATTTCGAAAAAAAATTTTCGAAAAAAATTTTGAAAAAAATTTTCGAAAAATTTTTCGAAAAAAATTTTCAAAAAAATTTTCGAGAAAAATTTCGAAAAAAAATTTTCGAAAAAAAATTTGAAAAAATTTTCGAAAAAAAAATTTTCGAGAAAAATTTTCGAAAAAAATTTCGAAAAAAAATTTTCGAAAAAATTTTGGAAAAAAAATTTTCGAAAAAAATTTTGCAAAAATTTTGAAAAAAAATTTCGAAAAAAATTTTGAAAAAAATTTTCGAAAAAAAATTTTCGAAAAAAATTTTCGAAAAAAATTTTCAAAAACATTTTCGAAAAAAATTTCGAAAAAAAATTTTCGAAAAAAAATTTGAAAAAATTTTCGAAAAAAAATTTTCGAAAAAAATTTTCGAAAAAAATTTCGAAAAAAAGTTTTCGAAAAAAAATTTCAAAAAAATTTTCGAAAAAAAATTTTCTAAAAAAATTTTGAAAAAAAATTTCCCAAAATAATTTAGAAAAAAATTTTGAAAAAAATTTTCGAAAAAAATTTCTAAAAAAATTTTTCGAAAGAAATTTCGAAAAAAAATTTTCGTAAAAAATTTCGAAAAAAAATTTTAGAAAAAAATTTTTAAAAAAAATTTTGAAAAAAATTTTGAAAAAAAATTTCGAAAAAAATTTTGAAAAAAATTTCGAAAAAAAATTTTCGAAAAAAATTTTCTAAAAAAATTTCAAAAAAATTTTCGAAAAAAATTTTGAAAAAAATTTTAGAAAAAAATTTCGAAAAAAAATGTTCGAAAAAAATTTTCGAAAAAATTTTCCGAAAAAAATTTTCAAAAAAATTTTCGAAAAAAATTTCGAAAAAAAATTTTCGAAAAAAAATTTGAAAAATTTTTGGAAAAAAAATTTTCGAAAAAAATTTTCGAAAAAAATTTCGAAAAAAAATTTTCGAAAAAAAATTTCAAAAAAATTTTCGAAAAAAAATTTTCTAAAAAAATTTTGAAAAAAAATTTTCCAAAATAATTTAGAAAAAAATTTTCGAAAAAAATTTCGAAAAAAAATTTTGATAATAAATTTCGTAAAAAATTTTCAAAAAAAATTTCGAAAAAATTTTGAAAAAAATTTCGAAAAAAAATTTTCGAAAAAAATTTTGAAAAAAATTTCGAAAAAAAATTTTCGAAAAAAATTTTCTAAAAAATTTTCAAAAATTTTCGAAAAAAATTTTCGAAAAAAATTTTTAAAAAAATTTTCGAAAAAAATTTTGAAAAAAATTTTGAAAAAAAATTACGAAAAAAATTTTGAAAAAAAATTTCCAAAAGAATTTTGAAAAAAATTTTCGAAAAAAATTTCGAAAAAAAATTTTCTAAAAAATTTTTGAAAAAAAAATTTCGAAAAAAAATTTTCTAAAAAATTTTTGAAAAAAAAATTTCCAAAATAATTTAGAAAAAAATTTTCGAAAAAAATTTCTAAAAAAATTTTCGAAAAAAAATTTAAAAAAAAATTTCGAAAAAAATTAAAAAAAAAAAATTTCGAAAAAAATTTTGAAAAAAATTTCAAAAAAAAATTTTCGAAAAAAATTTTCGAAAAAAATTTCGAAAAAAATTTTGAAAAAAATTTTCGAAAAAAATTTCAAAAAAAAATTTAAAAAAAATTTTCGAAAAAATTTCGAAAAAAAATTTTCAAAAAAAATTTCTAAGAAAAATTTCAAAAAAAAACTAAAAAAATTTTCGAAAAAATTTTGGAAAAAAATTTTCGAAAAAAATTTTGAAAAAATTTTTCGAAAAAAATTTTCAAAAAAATTTTCGAAAAAAATTTCGAAATAAATTTTGAAAAAATTTTTCGAAAAAAATTTTCAAAAAAATTTTCGAAAAAAATTTCGAAAAAAAATTTTCGAAAAAAATTTCGAAAAAAACTTTGAAAAAAATTTTCGAAAAAAATTTTGAAAAAAATTTTAGAAAAAAATTTCGAAAAAAATGTTCAAAAAAAATTTCGAAAAAAAATTTTCGAAAAAAATTTTCGAAAAAAAATTTGAAAAAAATTTCCGAAAAAAAATTTTCAAAAAAAATTTAAAAAAAAAATTTTCGAAAATAATTTAGAAAAAAATTTTTGAAAAAAAATTTTCAAAAAAAATTTTGAAAAAAAATTTTCAAAAAAAATTTTGAAAAAAAATTTTGAAAAAAAATTTCGAAAAAAATTTTGAAAAAAAATTTCGAAAAAAATTTTCGAAAAAAATTTTGAAAAACATTTTAGTAAAAAATTTCGAAAAAAATTTTGAAAAAAATTTTCGAAAAAAATTTCGAAAAAAAATTTTCGAAAAATTTTTGAAAAAAAATTTCGAAAAAAATTTTGAAAAAAATTTTCAAAAAAATTTTTGAAAAAATTTTTTAAAAAAAATTTTGAAAAAAAATTTCGAAAAAAATTTTCGAAAAAAATTTTCAAAAAAATTTTCGAGAAAAATTTCGAAAAAAAATTTTCGAAAAAAAATTTGAAAAAATTTCGAAAAAAAATTTGAAAAAATTTTCGAAAAAAAATTTTCGAAAAAAATTTTCGAAAAAAATTTCGAAAAAAATTTTCGAAAAAAAATTTCAAAAAATATTTCGAAAAAAAATATCGAAAAAAATTTTGAAAAAAATTTTCAAAAAAAATTTCGAAAAAAAATTTTCGAAAAAAATTTCGAAAAAAATTTTGAAAAAAATTTTCGAAAAAAATTCCAAAAAAAAATTTTCGAAAAAAATTTTGAAAAAAAATTTCGAAAGAAATTTTGAAAAAAATTTTCGAAAAAATTTTGGAAAAAAATTTTCAAAAAAAATTTTGAAGAAAAATTTTAAAAAAAATTTTCGAAAAAAATTTTGAAAAAAAATTACGAAAAAAATTTTGAAAAAAAATTTCCAAAAGAATTTTGAAAAAAATTTTCGAAAAAAATTTCGAAAAAAAATTTTCTAAAAAATTTTTGAAAAAAAAATTTCGAAAAAAAATTTTCTAAAAAATTTTTGAAAAAAAAATTTCCAAAATAATTTAGAAAAAAATTTTCGAAAAAAATTTCTAAAAAAATTTTCGAAAAAAAATTTAAAAAAAAATTTCGAAAAAAATTAAAAAAAAAAAATTTCGAAAAAAATTTTGAAAAAAATTTCGAAAAAAAATTTTCAAAAAAAATTTCGAAGAAAAATTTCAAAAAAAAACTAAAAAAATTTTCGAAAAAATTTTGGAAAAAAATTTTCGAAAAAAATTTTGAAAAAATTTTTCGAAAAAAATTTTCAAAAAAATTTTCGAAAAAAATTTCGAAATAAATTTTGAAAAAATTTTTCGAAAAAAATTTTCAAAAAAATTTTCGAAAAAAATTTCGAAAAAAAATTTTCGAAAAAAATTTCGAAAAAAACTTTGAAAAAAATTTTCGAAAAAAATTTTGAAAAAAATTTTAGAAAAAAATTTCGAAAAAAATGTTCAAAAAAAATTTCGAAAAAAAATTTTCGAAAAAAATTTTCGAAAAAAAATTTGAAAAAAATTTCCGAAAAAAAATTTTCAAAAAAAATTTAAAAAAAAAATTTTCGAAAATAATTTAGAAAAAAATTTTTGAAAAAAAATTTTCAAAAAAAATTTTGAAAAAAAATTTTCAAAAAAAATTTTGAAAAAAAATTTTGAAAAAAAAATTCGAAAAAAATTTTGAAAAAAAATTTCGAAAAAAATTTTCGAAAAAAATTTTGAAAAACATTTTAGTAAAAAATTTCGAAAAAAATTTTGAAAAAAATTTTCGAAAAAAATTTCGAAAAAAAATTTTCGAAAAATTTTTGAAAAAAAATTTCGAAAAAAATTTTGAAAAAAATTTTCAAAAAAATTTTGGAAAAAAATTTTCGAAAAAAATTTCGAAAAAAATTTTGAAAAAAATTTTCGAAAAAAATTCCAAAAAAAAATTTTCGAAAAAAATTTTGAAAAAAAATTTCGAAAGAAATTTTGAAAAAAATTTTCGAAAAAATTTTGGAAAAAAATTTTCAAAAAAAATTTTGAAGAAAAATTTTAAAAAAAATTTTCGAAAAAAATTTTGAAAAAAAATTACGAAAAAAATTTTGAAAAAAAATTTCCAAAAGAATTTTGAAAAAAATTTTCGAAAAAAATTTCGAAAAAAAATTTTCTAAAAAATTTTTGAAAAAAAAATTTCGAAAAAAAATTTTCTAAAAAATTTTTGAAAAAAAAATTTCCAAAATAATTTAGAAAAAAATTTTCGAAAAAAATTTCTAAAAAAATTTTCGAAAAAAAATTTAAAAAAAAATTTCGAAAAAAATTAAAAAAAAAAAATTTCGAAAAAAATTTTGAAAAAAATTTCGAAAAAAAATTTTCAAAAAAAATTTCGAAGAAAAATTTCAAAAGAAAACTAAAAAAATTTTCGAAAAAATTTTGGAAAAAAATTTTCGAAAAAAATTTTGAAAAAATTTTTCGAAAAAAATTTTCAAAAAAATTTTCGAAAAAAATTTCGAAATAAATTTTGAAAAAATTTTTCGAAAAAAATTTTCAAAAAAATTTTCGAAAAAAATTTCGAAAAAAAATTTTCGAAAAAAATTTCGAAAAAAACTTTGAAAAAAATTTTCGAAAAAAATTTTGAAAAAAATTTTAGAAAAAAATTTCGAAAAAATGTTCAAAAAAAATTTCGAAAAAAAATTTTCGAAAAAAATTTTCGAAAAAAAATTTGAAAAAAATTTCCGAAAAAAAATTTTCAAAAAAAATTTAAAAAAAAAATTTTCGAAAATAATTTAGAAAAAAATTTTTGAAAAAAAATTTTCAAAAAAAATTTTGAAAAAAAATTTTCAAAAAAAATTTTGAAAAAAAATTTTGAAAAAAAAATTCGAAAAAAATTTTGAAAAAAAATTTCGAAAAAAATTTTCGAAAAAAATTTTGAAAAACATTTTAGTAAAAAATTTCGAAAAAAATTTTGAAAAAAATTTTCGAAAAAAATTTCGAAAAAAAATTTTCGAAAAATTTTTGAAAAAAAATTTCGAAAAAAATTTTGAAAAAAATTTTCAAAAAAATTTTTGAAAAACTTTTTTAAAAAAAATTTTGAAAAAAAATTTCGAAAAAAATTTTCGAAAAAAATTTTCAAAAAAATTTTCGAGAAAAATTACGAAAAAAAATTTTCGAAAAAAAATTTGAAAAAATTTCGAAAAAAAATTTGAAAAAATTTTCGAAAAAAAATTTTCGAAAAAAATTTTCGAAAAAAATTTCGAAAAAAATTTTCGAAAAAAAATTTCAAAAAATATTTCGAAAAAAAATTTCGAAAAAAATTTTGAAAAAAATTTTCAAAAAAAATTTCGAAAAAAAATTTTCGAAAAAAATTTCGAAAAAAATTTTGAAAAAAATTTTCGAAAAAAATTCCAAAAAAAAATTTTCGAAAAAAATTTTGAAAAAAAATTTCGAAAAAAATTTTGAAAAAAATTTTCGAAAAAATATTCGAAAAAAATTTGGAAAAAAATTTTTTGAAAAAAATTAAAAAAAAAAAATTTTCGAAAAAAATTTTCAAAAAAAATTTTGAAAAAAAATTTTCGAAAAAAAATTTGAAAAAATTTTCGAAAAAAAATTTTCGAGAAAAATTTTCGAAAAAAATTTCGAAAAAAAATTTTCGAAAAAATTTTGGAAAAAAAATTTTCGAAAAAAATTTTGCAAAAATTTTGAAAAAAAATTTCGAAAAAAATTTTGAAAAAAATTTTCGAAAAAAAATTTTCGAAAAAAATTTTCGAAAAAAATTTTCAAAAACATTTTCGAAAAAAATTTCGAAAAAAAATTTTCGAAAAAAAATTTGAAAAAATTTTCGAAAAAAAATTTTCGAAAAAAATTTTCGAAAAAAATTTCGAAAAAAAGTTTTCGAAAAAAATTTTGAAAAAAATTTTCAAAAAAAATTTCGAAAAAAAATTTTCGAAAAAAATTTCGAAAAAAATTTTGAAAAAAATTTTCGAAAAAAATTCCAAAAAAAAATTTTCGAAAAAAATTTTGAAAAAAAATTTCGAAAAAAATTTTGAAAAAAATTTTCGAAAAAATTTTGGAAAAAAATTTTCAAAAAAAATTTTAAAGAAATATTCGAAAAAATATTCGAAAAAATTTTGGAAAAAAATTTTTTGAAAAAAATTTAAAAAAAAAAATTTTCGAAAAAAATTTTCAAAAAAAATTTTGAAAAAAAATTTTCGAAAAAAAATTTGAAAAAATTTTCGAAAAAAAATTTTCGAGAAAAATTTTCGAAAAAAATTTCGAAAAAAAATTTTCGAAAAAATTTTGGAAAAAAAATTTTCGAAAAAAATTTTGCAAAAATTTTGAAAAAAAATTTCGAAAAAAATTTTGAAAAAAATTTTCGAAAAAAAATTTTCGAAAAAAATTTTCAAAAACATTTTCGAAAAAAATTTCGAAAAAAAATTTTCGAAAAAAAATTTGAAAAAATTTTCGAAAAAAAATTTTCGAAAAAAATTTTCGAAAAAAATTTCGAAAAAAAGTTTTCGAAAAAAAATTTCAAAAAAATTTTCGAAAAAAAATTTTCTAAAAAAATTTTGAAAAAAAATTTCCCAAAATAATTTAGAAAAAAATTTTCGAAAAAAATTTTGAAAAAAATTTTCGAAAAAAATTTCTAAAAAAAATTTTCGAAAGAAATTTCGAAAAAAAATTTTCGTAAAAAATTTCGAAAAAAAATTTTAGAAAAAAATTTTTAAAAAAAATTTTGAAAAAAATTTTGAAAAAAAATTTCGAAAAAAATTTTGAAAAAAATTTCGAAAAAAAATTTTCGAAAAAAATTTTCTAAAAAAATTTCAAAAAAATTTTCGAAAAAAATTTTGAAAAAAATTTTAGAAAAAAATTTCGAAAAAAAATGTTCGAAAAAATTTTTCGAAAAAATTTTCCGAAAAAAATTTTCAAAAAAATTTTCGAAAAAAATTTCGAAAAAAAATTTTCGAAAAAAAATTTGAAAAATTTTTGGAAAAAAAATTTTCGAAAAAAATTTTCGAAAAAAATTTTCGAAAAAAATTTCGAAAAAAAATTTTCGAAAAAAAATTCAAAAAAATTTTCGAAAAAAAATTTTCTAAAAAAATTTTGAAAAAAAATTTTCCAAAATAATTTAGAAAAAAATTTTCGAAAAAAATTTCGAAAAAAAATTTTGATAATAAATTTCGTAAAAAATTTTCAAAAAAAATTTCGAAAAAATTTTGAAAAAAATTTTGAAAAAAAATTACGAAAAAAATTTTGAAAAAAATTTCGAAAAAAAATTTTCGAAAAAAATTTTGAAAAAAATTTCGAAAAAAAATTTTCGAAAAAAATTTTCTAAAAAATTTTCAAAAAAATTTTCGAAAAAAATTTTCGAAAAAAATTTTTAAAAAAATTTTCGAAAAAAATTTTGAAAAAAAATTACGAAAAAAATTTTGAAAAAAAATTTCCAAAAGAATTTTGAAAAAAATTTTCGAAAAAAATTTCGAAAAAAAATTTTCTAAAAAATTTTTGAAAAAAAAATTTCGAAAAAAAATTTTCTAAAAAATTTTTGAAAAAAAAATTTCCAAAATAATTTAGAAAAAAATTTTCGAAAAAAATTTCTAAAAAAATTTTCGAAAAAAAATTTAAAAAAAAATTTCGAAAAAAATTAAAAAAAAAAAATTTCGAAAAAAATTTTGAAAAAAATTTCAAAAAAAAATTTTCGAAAAAAATTTTCGAAAAAAATTTCGAAAAAAATTTTGAAAAAAATTTTCGAAAAAAATTTCAAAAAAAAATTTAAAAAAAATTTTCGAAAAAATTTCGAAAAAAAATTTTCAAAAAAAATTTCGAAGAAAAATTTCAAAAAAAAACTAAAAAAATTTTCGAAAAAATTTTGGAAAAAAATTTTCGAAAAAAATTTTGAAAAAATTTTTCGAAAAAAATTTTCAAAAAAATTTTCGAAAAAAATTTCGAAATAAATTTTGAAAAAATTTTTCGAAAAAAATTTTCAAAAAAATTTTCGAAAAAAATTTCGAAAAAAAATTTTCGAAAAAAATTTCGAAAAAAACTGAAAAAAATTTTCGAAAAAAATTTTGAAAAAAATTTTAGAAAAAAATTTCGAAAAAAATGTTCAAAAAAAATTTCGAAAAAAAATTTTCGAAAAAATTTTCGAAAAAAAATTTGAAAAAAATTTCCGAAAAAAAATTTTCAAAAAAAATTAAAAAAAAAAATTTTCGAAAATAATTTAGAAAAAAATTTTTGAAAAAAAATTTTGAAAAAAAATTTTGAAAAAAAATTTTGAAAAAAAATTTTGAAAAAAAATTTTGAAAAAAAATTTTGAAAAAAAATTTCGAAAAAAATTTTGAAAAAAAATTTCGAAAAAAATTTTCGAAAAAAATTTTGAAAAACATTTTAGTAAAAAATTTCGAAAAAAATTTTGAAAAAAATTTTCGAAAAAAATTTCGAAAAAAAATTTTCGAAAAATTTTTGAAAAAAAATTTCGAAAAAAATTTTGAAAAAAATTTTCAAAAAAATTTTTGAAAAAATTTTTTAAAAAAAATTTTGAAAAAAAATTTCGAAAAAAATTTTCGAAAAAAATTTTCAAAAAAATTTTCGAGAAAAATTTCGAAAAAAAATTTTCGAAAAAAAATTTGAAAAAATTTCGAAAAAAAATTTGAAAAAATTTTCGAAAAAAAATTTTCGAAAAAAATTTTCGAAAAAAATTTCGAAAAAAATTTTCGAAAAAAAATTTCAAAAAATATTTCGAAAAAAAATTTCGAAAAAAATTTTGAAAAAAATTTTCAAAAAAAATTTCGAAAAAAAATTTTCGAAAAAAATTTCGAAAAAAATTTTGAAAAAAATTTTCGAAAAAAATTCCAAAAAAAAATTTTCGAAAAAAATTTTGAAAAAAAATTTCGAAAAAAATTTTAAAAAAAATTTTCGAAAAAATTTTGGAAAAAAATTTTCAAAAAAAATTTTGAAGAAAAATTTCAAAAAAAAATTTTAAAAAAATATTCGAAAAAATATTCGAAAAAATTTTGGAAAAAAATTTTTTGAAAAAAATTAAAAAAAAAAAATTTTCGAAAAAAATTTTCAAAAAAAATTTTGAAAAAAAATTTTCGAAAAAAAATTTGAAAAAATTTTCGAAAAAAAATTTTCGAGAAAAATTTTCGAAAAAAATTTCGAAAAAAAATTTTCGAAAAAATTTTGGAAAAAAAATTTTCGAAAAAAATTTTGCAAAAATTTTGAAAAAAAATTTCGAAAAAAATTTTGAAAAAAATTTTCGAAAAAAAATTTTCGAAAAAAATTTTCGAAAAAAATTTTCAAAAACATTTTTGAAAAAAATTTCGAAAAAAAATTTTCGAAAAAAAATTTGAAAAAATTTTCGAAAAAAAATTTTCGAAAAAAATTTTCGAAAAAAATTTCGAAAAAAAGTTTTCGAAAAAAATTTTGAAAAAAATTTTCAAAAAAAATTTCGAAAAAAAATTTTCGAAAAAAATTTCGAAAAAAATTTTGAAAAAAATTTTCGAAAAAAATTCCAAAAAAAATTTTCGAAAAAAATTTTGAAAAAAAATTTCGAAAAAAATTTTGAAAAAAATTTTCGAAAAAATTTTGGAAAAAAATTTTCAAAAAAAATTTTGATGAAAAATTTCAAAAAAAAATTTTAAAAAAATATTCGAAAAAATATTCGAAAAAATTTTGGAAAAAAATTTTTTGAAAAAAATTAAAAAAAAAAAATTTTCGAAAAAAATTTTCAAAAAAAATTTTGAAAAAAAATTTTCGAAAAAAAATTTGAAAAAATTTTCGAAAAAAAATTTTCGAGAAAAATTTTCGAAAAAAATTTCGAAAAAAAATTTTCGAAAAAATTTTGGAAAAAAAATTTTCGAAAAAAATTTTGCAAAAATTTTGAAAAAAAATTTCGAAAAAAATTTTGAAAAAAATTTTCGAAAAAAAATTTTCGAAAAAAATTTTCGAAAAAAATTTTCAAAAACATTTTCGAAAAAAATTTCGAAAAAAAATTTTCGAAAAAAAATTTGAAAAAATTTTCGAAAAAAAATTTTCGAAAAAAATTTTCGAAAAAAATTTCGAAAAAAAGTTTTCGAAAAAAAATTTCAAAAAAATTTTCGACAAAAAATTTTCGAAAAAAATTTTGAAAAAAATTTTCGAAAAAAATTTCTAAAAAAAATTTTCAAAAGAAATTTCGAAAAAAAATTTTCGTAAAAAATTTCGAAAAAAAATTTTAGAAAAAAATTTTTAAAAAAAATTTTGAAAAAAATTTTGAAAAAAAATTTCGAAAAAAATTTTGAAAAAAATTTCGAAAAAAAATTTTCGAAAAAAATTTTCTAAAAAAATTTCAAAAAAATTTTCGAAAAAAATTTCGAAAAAAAATGTTCGAAAAAAATTTTCGAAAAAATTTTCCGAAAAAAATTTTCAAAAAAATTTTCGAAAAAAATTTCGAAAAAAAATTTTCGAAAAAAAATTTGAAAAATTTGTGGAAAAAAAATTTTCGAAAAAAATTTCGAAAAAAAATTTTCGAAAAAAAATTTCAAAAAAATTTTCGAAAAAAATTTTCAAAAAAAATTTTCCAAAATAATTTAGAAAAAAATTTTCGAAAAAAATTTCGAAAAAAAATTTTGATAATAAATTTCGTAAAAAATTTTCAAAAAAAATTTCGAAAAAATTTTGGAGAAAAATTTTTCGAAAAATTTTCAAAAAAATTTTCGAAAAAAATTTTAAAAAAAATTTTCGAAAAAAATTTTGAAAAAAATTTTGAAAAAAAATTACGAAAAAAATTTTGAAAAAAAATTTCCAAAAGAATTTTGAAAAAAATTTTCGAAAAAAATTTCGAAAAAAAATTTTCTAAAAAATTTTTGAAAAAAAAATTTCGAAAAAAAATTTTCTAAAAAATTTTTGAAAAAAAAATTTCCAAAATAATTTAGAAGAAAATTTTCGAAAAAAATTTCTAAAAAAATTTTCGAAAAAAATTTAAAAAAAAAAAATCGAAAAAAATTTCGAAAAAAAATTTTAGAAAAAAATTTTTAAAAAAAATTTCGAAAAAAATTTTGAAAAAAATTTTCGAAAAAAATTTTGAAAAAAATTTCTAAAAAAAATTTTCGAAAAAAATTTTCGAAAAAAATTTTGAAAAAAATTTTCAAAAAAAATTTCGAAAAAAAATTTTCGAAAAAAATTTCGAAAAAAATTTTGAAAAAAATTTTCGAAAAAAATTCCAAAAAAAAATTTTCGAAAAAAATTTTGAAAAAAAATTTCGAAAAAAATTTTGAAAAAAATTTTCGAAAACTTTGGAAAAAAATTTTCAAAAAAATTTTTGAAGAAAAATTTCAAAAAAAAACTAAAAAAATTTTCGAAAAAATTTTGGAAAAAAATTTTTTGAAAAAAATTTTCAAAAAAATTTTCGAAAAAAATTTTGAAAAAATTTTTCGAAAAAAATTTTCAAAATTTTTTCGAAAAAAATTTCGAAAAAAATTTTGAAAAAAATTTTCGAAAAAAATTTTCAAAAAAATTTTCAAAAAAAAATTTTTGAAAAAATTTTGAAAGAAATTTTCCGAAAAAATAAAAAAAAAAATTTCGAAAAAAAATTTCGAAAAAAATTTCGAAAAAAATTTTCAAAAAAATTTCCGAAAAAATTTTGGAAAAAAATTTTTCGAAAAAAATTTTCAAAAAAATTTTCGAAAAAAGTTTCGAAAAAAAATTTTCGAAAAAAATTTCGAAAAAAATTTTGAAAAAAATTTTCGAAAAAAATTTTGAAAAAAATTTTAGAAAAAAATTTCGAAAAAAAATGTTGGAAAAAAATTTTCGAAAAAATTTTTCGAAAAAAATTTTCAAAAAAATTTTCGAAAAAAATTTCGAAAAAAAATTTTCGAAAAAAAATTTGAAAAATTTTGGAAAAAAAATTTTCGAAAAAAATTTTCGAAAAAAATTTCGAAAAAAAAATTTCGAAAAAAAATTTCAAAAAAATTTTCGAAAAAAAAATTTCTAAAAAAATTTTGAAAAAAAATTTTTCAAAATAATTTAGAAAAAAATTTTCGAAAAAAATTTCGAAAAAAAATTTTGATAATAAATTTCGAAAAAAATTTTCAAAAAAAATTTCGAAAAAATTTTGGAGAAAAATTTTTCGAAAAAAGTTTCAAAAGAATTTTCGAAAAAATTTTTAAAAAAAATTTTCGAAAAAAATTTTTAAAAAAATTTCGAAAAAAATTTTGAAAAAAAATTTCGTAAAAAATTTTGAAAAAAATTTCAAAAAAAAATTTTCGAAAAAAATTTTCGAAAAAAATTTTCGAAAAAAATTTTCGAAAAAAATTTTCAAAAACATTTCCGAAAAAAATTTCGAAAAAAAATTTTCGAAAAAAAATTTGAAAAAATTTTCGAAAAAAAATTTTCTAAAAAAATTTTCGAAAAAAATTTCGAAAAAAAGTTTTCGAAAAAAATTTTGAAAAAAATTTTCAAAAAAAATTTCGAAAAAAAATTTTCGAAAAAAATTTCGAAAAAAATTTTGAAAAAAATTTTCGAAAAAAATTCCAAAAAAAAATTTTCGAAAAAAATTTTGAAAAAAAATTTCGAAAAAAATTTTGAAAAAAATTTTCGAAAAAATTTTGGAAAAAAATTTTCAAAAAAAATTTTGAAGAAAAATTTCAAAAAAAAATTTTAAAAAAATATTCGAAAAAATATTCGAAAAAATTTTGGAAAAAAATTTTTTGAAAAAAATTTAAAAAAAAAAATTTTCGAAAAAAATTTTCAAAAAAAATTTTGAAAAAAAATTTTCGAAAAAAAATTTGAAAAAATTTTCGAAAAAAAATTTTCGAGAAAAATTTTCGAAAAAAATTTCGAAAAAAAATTTTCGAAAAAATTTTGGAAAAAAAATTTTCGAAAAAAATTTTGCAAAAATTTTGAAAAAAAATTTCGAAAAAAATTTTGAAAAAAATTTTCGAAAAAAAATTTTCGAAAAAAATTTTCAAAAACATTTTCGAAAAAAATTTCGAAAAAAAATTTTCGAAAAAAAATTTGAAAAAATTTTCGAAAAAAAATTTTCGAAAAAAATTTTCGAAAAAAATTTCGAAAAAAAGTTTTCGAAAAAAAATTTCAAAAAAATTTTCGAAAAAAAATTTTCTAAAAAAATTTTGAAAAAAAATTTCCCAAAATAATTTAGAAAAAAATTTTCGAAAAAAATTTTGAAAAAAATTTTCGAAAAAAATTTCTAAAAAAAATTTTCGAAAGAAATTTCGAAAAAAAATTTTCGTAAAAAATTTCGAAAAAAAATTTTAGAAAAAAATTTTTAAAAAAAATTTGAAAAAAATTTTGAAAAAAAATTTCGAAAAAAATTTTGAAAAAAATTTCGAAAAAAAATTTTCGAAAAAAATTTTCTAAAAAAATTTCAAAAAAATTTTCGAAAAAAATTTTGAAAAAAATTTTAGAAAAAAATTTCGAAAAAAAATGTTCGAAAAAATTTTTCGAAAAAATTTTCCGAAAAAAATTTTCAAAAAAATTTTCGAAAAAAATTTCGAAAAAAAATTTTCGAAAAAAAATTTGAAAAATTTTTGGAAAAAAAATTTTCGAAAAAAATTTTCGAAAAAAATTTTCGAAAAAAATTTCGAAAAAAAATTTTCGAAAAAAAATTCAAAAAAATTTTCGAAAAAAAATTTTCTAAAAAAATTTTGAAAAAAAATTTTCCAAAATAATTTAGAAAAAAATTTTCGAAAAAAATTTCGAAAAAAAATTTTGATAATAAATTTCGTAAAAAATTTTCAAAAAAAATTTCGAAAAAATTTTGAAAAAAATTTTGAAAAAAAATTACGAAAAAAATTTTGAAAAAAATTTCGAAAAAAAATTTTCGAAAAAAATTTTGAAAAAAATTTCGAAAAAAAATTTTCGAAAAAAATTTTCTAAAAAATTTTCAAAAAAATTTTCGAAAAAAATTTTCGAAAAAAATTTTTAAAAAAATTTTCGAAAAAAATTTTGAAAAAAAATTACGAAAAAAATTTTGAAAAAAAATTTCCAAAAGAATTTTGAAAAAAATTTTCGAAAAAAATTTCGAAAAAAAATTTTCTAAAAAATTTTTGAAAAAAAAATTTCGAAAAAAAATTTTCTAAAAAATTTTTGAAAAAAAAATTTCCAAAATAATTTAGAAAAAAATTTTCGAAAAAAATTTCTAAAAAAATTTTCGAAAAAAAATTTAAAAAAAAATTTCGAAAAAAATTTAAAAAAAAAAATTTCGAAAAAAATTTTGAAAAAAATTTCAAAAAAAAATTTTCGAAAAAAATTTTCGAAAAAAATTTCGAAAAAAATTTTGAAAAAAATTTTCGAAAAAAATTTCAAAAAAAAATTTAAAAAAAATTTTCGAAAAAATTTCGAAAAAAAATTTTCAAAAAAAATTTTGAAGAAAAATTTCAAAAAAAAACTAAAAAAATTTTCGAAAAAATTTTGGAAAAAAATTTTCGAAAAAAATTTTGAAAAAATTTTTCGAAAAAAATTTTCAAAAAAATTTTCGAAAAAAATTTCGAAATAAATTTTGAAAAAATTTTTCGAAAAAAATTTTCAAAAAAATTTTCGAAAAAAATTTCGAAAAAAAATTTTCGAAAAAAATTTCGAAAAAAACTGAAAAAAATTTTCGAAAAAAATTTTGAAAAAAATTTTAGAAAAAAATTTCGAAAAAAATGTTCAAAAAAAATTTCGAAAAAAAATTTTCGAAAAAATTTTCGAAAAAAAATTTGAAAAAAATTTCCGAAAAAAAATTTTCAAAAAAAATTAAAAAAAAAAATTTTCGAAAATAATTTAGAAAAAAATTTTTGAAAAAAAATTTTGAAAAAAAATTTTGAAAAAAAATTTTGAAAAAAAATTTTGAAAAAAAATTTTGAAAAAAAATTTTGAAAAAAAATTTCGAAAAAAATTTTGAAAAAAAATTTCGAAAAAAATTTTCGAAAAAAATTTTGAAAAACATTTTAGTAAAAAATTTCGAAAAAAATTTTGAAAAAAATTTTCGAAAAAAATTTCGAAAAAAAATTTTCGAAAAATTTTTGAAAAAAAATTTCGAAAAAAATTTTGAAAAAAATTTTCAAAAAAATTTTTGAAAAAATTTTTTAAAAAAAATTTTGAAAAAAAATTTCGAAAAAAATTTTCGAAAAAAATTTTCAAAAAAATTTTCGAGAAAAATTTCGAAAAAAAATTTTCGAAAAAAAATTTGAAAAAATTTCGAAAAAAAATTTGAAAAAATTTTCGAAAAAAAATTTTCGAAAAAAATTTTCGAAAAAAATTTCGAAAAAAATTTTCGAAAAAAAATTTCAAAAAATATTTCGAAAAAAAATTTCGAAAAAAATTTTGAAAAAAATTTTCAAAAAAAATTTCGAAAAAAAATTTTCGAAAAAAATTTCGAAAAAAATTTTGAAAAAAATTTTCGAAAAAAATTCCAAAAAAAAATTTTCGAAAAAAATTTTGAAAAAAAATTTCGAAAAAAATTTTAAAAAAAATTTTCGAAAAAATTTTGGAAAAAAATTTTCAAAAAAAATTTTGAAGAAAAATTTCAAAAAAAAATTTTAAAAAAATATTCGAAAAAATATTCGAAAAAATTTTGGAAAAAAATTTTTTGAAAAAAATTAAAAAAAAAAAATTTTCGAAAAAAATTTTCAAAAAAAATTTTGAAAAAAAATTTTCGAAAAAAAATTTGAAAAAATTTTCGAAAAAAAATTTTCGAGAAAAATTTTCGAAAAAAATTTCGAAAAAAAATTTTCGAAAAAATTTTGGAAAAAAAATTTTCCAAAAAAATTTTGCAAAAATTTTGAAAAAAAATTTCGAAAAAAATTTTGAAAAAAATTTTCGAAAAAAAATTTTCGAAAAAAATTTTCGAAAAAAATTTTCAAAAACATTTTTGAAAAAAATTTCGAAAAAAAATTTTCGAAAAAAAATTTGAAAAAATTTTCGAAAAAAAATTTTCGAAAAAAATTTTCGAAAAAAATTTCGAAAAAAAGTTTTCGAAAAAAATTTTGAAAAAAATTTTCAAAAAAAATTTCGAAAAAAAATTTTCGAAAAAAATTTCGAAAAAAATTTTGAAAAAAATTTTCGAAAAAAATTCCAAAAAAAATTTTCGAAAAAAATTTTGAAAAAAAATTTCGAAAAAAATTTTGAAAAAAATTTTCGAAAAAATTTTGGAAAAAAATTTTCAAAAAAAATTTTGATGAAAAATTTCAAAAAAAAATTTTAAAAAAATATTCGAAAAAATATTCGAAAAAATTTTGGAAAAAAATTTTTTGAAAAAAATTAAAAAAAAAAAATTTTCGAAAAAAATTTTCAAAAAAAATTTTGAAAAAAAATTTTCGAAAAAAAATTTGAAAAAATTTTCGAAAAAAAATTTTCGAGAAAAATTTTCGAAAAAAATTTCGAAAAAAAATTTTCGAAAAAATTTTGGAAAAAAAATTTTCGAAAAAAATTTTGCAAAAATTTTGAAAAAAAATTTCGAAAAAAATTTTGAAAAAAATTTTCGAAAAAAAATTTTCGAAAAAAATTTTCGAAAAAAATTTTCAAAAACATTTTCGAAAAAAATTTCGAAAAAAAATTTTCGAAAAAAAATTTGAAAAAATTTTCGAAAAAAAATTTTCGAAAAAAATTTTCGAAAAAAATTTCGAAAAAAAGTTTTCGAAAAAAAATTTCAAAAAAATTTTCGACAAAAAATTTTCGAAAAAAATTTTGAAAAAAATTTTCGAAAAAAATTTCTAAAAAAAATTTTCAAAAGAAATTTCGAAAAAAAATTTTCGTAAAAAATTTCGAAAAAAAATTTTAGAAAAAAATTTTTAAAAAAAATTTTGAAAAAAATTTTGAAAAAAAATTTCGAAAAAAATTTTGAAAAAAATTTCGAAAAAAAATTTTCGAAAAAAATTTTCTAAAAAAATTTCAAAAAAATTTTCGAAAAAAATTTTGAAAAAAATTTTAGAAAAAAATTTCGAAAAAAAATGTTCGAAAAAAATTTTCGAAAAAATTTTCCGAAAAAAATTTTCAAAAAAATTTTCGAAAAAAATTTCGAAAAAAAATTTTCGAAAAAAAATTTGAAAAATTTGTGGAAAAAAAATTTTCGAAAAAAATTTCGAAAAAAAATTTTCGAAAAAAAATTTCAAAAAAATTTTCGAAAAAAATTTTCAAAAAAAATTTTCCAAAATAATTTAGAAAAAAATTTTCGAAAAAAATTTCGAAAAAAAATTTTGATAATAAATTTCGTAAAAAATTTTCAAAAAAAATTTCGAAAAAATTTTGGAGAAAAATTTTTCGAAAAATTTTCAAAAAAATTTTCGAAAAAAATTTTAAAAAAAATTTTCGAAAAAAATTTTGAAAAAAATTTTGAAAAAAAATTACGAAAAAAATTTTGAAAAAAAATTTCCAAAAGAATTTTGAAAAAAATTTTCGAAAAAAATTTCGAAAAAAAATTTTCTAAAAAATTTTTGAAAAAAAAATTTCGAAAAAAAATTTTCTAAAAAATTTTTGAAAAAAAAATTTCCAAAATAATTTAGAAGAAAATTTTCGAAAAAAATTTCTAAAAAAATTTTCGAAAAAAATTTTGAAAAAAATTTTCGAAAAAAATTTTGAAAAAAATTTCTAAAAAAAATTTTCGAAAAAAATTTTCGAAAAAAATTTTGAAAAAAATTTTCAAAAAAAATTTCGAAAAAAAATTTTCGAAAAAAATTTCGAAAAAAATTTTGAAAAAAATTTTCGAAAAAAATTCCAAAAAAAAATTTTCGAAAAAAATTTTGAAAAAAAATTTCGAAAAAAATTTTGAAAAAAATTTTCGAAAACTTTGGAAAAAAATTTTCAAAAAAATTTTTGAAGAAAAATTTCAAAAAAAAACTAAAAAAATTTTCGAAAAAATTTTGGAAAAAAATTTTTTGAAAAAAATTTTCAAAAAAATTTTCGAAAAAAATTTTGAAAAAATTTTTCGAAAAAAATTTTCAAAATTTTTTCGAAAAAAATTTCGAAAAAAATTTTGAAAAAAATTTTCGAAAAAAATTTTCAAAAAAATTTTCAAAAAAAAATTTTTGAAAAAATTTTGAAAGAAATTTTCCGAAAAAATAAAAAAAAAAATTTCGAAAAAAAATTTCGAAAAAAATTTCGAAAAAAATTTTCAAAAAAATTTCCGAAAAAATTTTGGAAAAAAATTTTTCGAAAAAAATTTTCAAAAAAATTTTCGAAAAAAGTTTCGAAAAAAAATTTTCGAAAAAAATTTCGAAAAAAATTTTGAAAAAAATTTTCGAAAAAAATTTTGAAAAAAATTTTAGAAAAAAATTTCGAAAAAAAATGTTGGAAAAAAATTTTCGAAAAAATTTTTCGAAAAAAATTTTCAAAAAAATTTTCGAAAAAAATTTCGAAAAAAAATTTTCGAAAAAAAATTTGAAAAATTTTGGAAAAAAAATTTTCGAAAAAAATTTTCGAAAAAAATTTCGAAAAAAAAATTTCGAAAAAAAATTTCAAAAAAATTTTCGAAAAAAAAATTTCTAAAAAAATTTTGAAAAAAAATTTTTCAAAATAATTTAGAAAAAAATTTTCGAAAAAAATTTCGAAAAAAAATTTTGATAATAAATTTCGAAAAAAATTTTCAAAAAAAATTTCGAAAAAATTTTGGAGAAAAATTTTTCGAAAAAAGTTTCAAAAGAATTTTCGAAAAAATTTTTAAAAAAAATTTTCGAAAAAAATTTTTAAAAAAATTTCGAAAAAAATTTTGAAAAAAAATTTCGTAAAAAATTTTGAAAAAAATTTCAAAAAAAAATTTTCGAAAAAAATTTTCGAAAAAAATTTTCGAAAAAAATTTTCAAAAACATTTCCGAAAAAAATTTCGAAAAAAAATTTTCGAAAAAAAATTTGAAAAAATTTTCGAAAAAAAATTTTCTAAAAAAATTTTCGAAAAAAATTTCGAAAAAAAGTTTTCGAAAAAAAATTTCAAAAAAAATTTTCGAAAAAAAATTTTATAAAAAAATTTTGAAAAAAAATTTCCCAAAATAATTTTGAAAAAAAATTTCGAAAAAAATTTTGAAAAAAATTCCGAAAAAAAATTTTCGAAAAAAATTTTGAAAAAAAATTTCGAAAAAAATTTTGAAAAAAATTTTCAAAAAAACTTTTGAAAAAAATTTTCAAAAAAAATTTTGAAAAAAATTTTCAAAAAAAATTTTGAAAAAAATTTTCAAAAAAAATTTTGAAAAAAATTTTCAAAAAAAATTTTGAAAAAAAATTTCGAAAAAAATTTTCAAAAAAATTTTCAAAAAAATTTTCGAAAAAAATTTCGAAAAAAAATTTTCGAAAAAAAGTTTGAAAAAAATTTTCGAAAAAAAATTTTCGAAAAAATTTTTCGAAAAAAATTTTCAAAAAAATTTTCGAAAAAAATTTCGAAAAAAAATTTTCGAAAAAAAATTTGAAAAATTTTTGGAAAAAAAATTTTCGAAAAAAATTTTCGAAAAAAATTTCGAAAAAAAATTTTCAAAAAAAATTTTGAAGAAAAATTTCAAAAAAAAACTAAAAAAATTTTCGAAAAAATTTTGGAAAAAAATTTTTTGAAATAAATTTTCAAAAAAATTTTCGAAAAAAATTTTGAAAAAATTTTTCAAAAAAAATTTTCAAAAAAATTTTCGAAAAAAATTTCGAAAAAAATTTTGAAAAAAATTTTCGAAAAAAATTTTCAAAAAAATTCTCGAAAAAAAATTTTCGAAAAAATTTTGAAAGAAATTTTCCAAAAAATAAAAAAAAAATTTCGAAAAAAAATTTTGAAAAAAATTTCGAAAAAAATTTTCAAAAAAATTTCCGAAAAAATTTTGGAAAAAAATTTTTCGAAAAAAATTTTCAAAAAAATTTTCGAAAAAAGTTTCGAAAAAAAATTTTCGAAAAAAATTTCGAAAAAAATTTTGAAAAAAATTTTCGAAAAAAATTTTGAAAAAAATTTTAGAAAAAAATTTCGAAAAAAAATGTTCGAAAAAAATTTCGAAAAAAAATTTTCGAAAAAAATTTTGAAAAAAATTTTCGAAAAATTTTTCGAAAAAAATTTTCAAAAAAATTTTCGAGAAAAATTTCGAAAAAAAATTTTCGAAAAAAAATTTGAAAAAATTTTCGAAAAAAAAATTTTCGAGAAAAATTTTCGAAAAAAATTTCGAAAAAAAATTTTCGAAAAAATTTTGGAAAAAAAATTTTCGAAAAAAATTTTGCAAAAATTTTAAAAAAAAATTTCGAAAAAAATTTTGAAAAAAATTTTCGAAAAAAAATTTTCGAAAAAAATTTTCGAAAAAAATTTTCAAAAACATTTTCGAAAAAAATTTCGAAAAAAAATTTTCGAAAAAAAATTTGAAAAAATTTTCGAAAAAAAATTTTCGAAAAAAATTTTCGAAAAAAATTTCGAAAAAAAGTTTTCGAAAAAAAATTTCAAAAAAATTTTCGAAAAAAAATTTTCTAAAAAAATTTTGAAAAAAAATTTCCCAAAATAATTTAGAAAAAAATTTTGAAAAAAATTTTCGAAAAAAATTTCTAAAAAAATTTTTCGAAAGAAATTTCGAAAAAAAATTTTCGTAAAAAATTTCGAAAAAAAATTTTAGAAAAAAATTTTTAAAAAAAATTTTGAAAAAAATTTTGAAAAAAAATTTCGAAAAAAATTTTGAAAAAAATTTCGAAAAAAAATTTTCGAAAAAAATTTTCTAAAAAAATTTCAAAAAAATTTTCGAAAAAAATTTTGAAAAAAATTTTAGAAAAAAATTTCGAAAAAAAATGTTCGAAAAAAATTTTCGAAAAAATTTTCCGAAAAAAATTTTCAAAAAAATTTTCGAAAAAAATTTCGAAAAAAAATTTTCGAAAAAAAATTTGAAAAATTTTTGGAAAAAAAATTTTCGAAAAAAATTTTCGAAAAAAATTTCGAAAAAAAATTTTCGAAAAAAAATTTCAAAAAAATTTTCGAAAAAAAATTTTCTAAAAAAATTTTGAAAAAAAATTTTCCAAAATAATTTAGAAAAAAATTTTCGAAAAAAATTTCGAAAAAAAATTTTGATAATAAATTTCGTAAAAAATTTTCAAAAAAAATTTCGAAAAAATTTTGAAAAAAATTTCGAAAAAAAATTTTCGAAAAAAATTTTGAAAAAAATTTCGAAAAAAAATTTTCGAAAAAAATTTTCTAAAAAATTTTCAAAAATTTTCGAAAAAAATTTTCGAAAAAAATTTTTAAAAAAATTTTCGAAAAAAATTTTGAAAAAAATTTTGAAAAAAAATTACGAAAAAAATTTTGAAAAAAAATTTCCAAAAGAATTTTGAAAAAAATTTTCGAAAAAAATTTCGAAAAAAAATTTTCTAAAAAATTTTTGAAAAAAAAATTTCGAAAAAAAATTTTCTAAAAAATTTTTGAAAAAAAAATTTCCAAAATAATTTAGAAAAAAATTTTCGAAAAAAATTTCTAAAAAAATTTTCGAAAAAAAATTTAAAAAAAAATTTCGAAAAAAATTAAAAAAAAAAAATTTCGAAAAAAATTTTGAAAAAAATTTCAAAAAAAAATTTTCGAAAAAAATTTTCGAAAAAAATTTCGAAAAAAATTTTGAAAAAAATTTTCGAAAAAAATTTCAAAAAAAAATTTAAAAAAAATTTTCGAAAAAATTTCGAAAAAAAATTTTCAAAAAAAATTTCTAAGAAAAATTTCAAAAAAAAACTAAAAAAATTTTCGAAAAAATTTTGGAAAAAAATTTTCGAAAAAAATTTTGAAAAAATTTTTCGAAAAAAATTTTCAAAAAAATTTTCGAAAAAAATTTCGAAATAAATTTTGAAAAAATTTTTCGAAAAAAATTTTCAAAAAAATTTTCGAAAAAAATTTCGAAAAAAAATTTTCGAAAAAAATTTCGAAAAAAACTTTGAAAAAAATTTTCGAAAAAAATTTTGAAAAAAATTTTAGAAAAAAATTTCGAAAAAAATGTTCAAAAAAAATTTCGAAAAAAAATTTTCGAAAAAAATTTTCGAAAAAAAATTTGAAAAAAATTTCCGAAAAAAAATTTTCAAAAAAAATTTAAAAAAAAAATTTTCGAAAATAATTTAGAAAAAAATTTTTGAAAAAAAATTTTCAAAAAAAATTTTGAAAAAAAATTTTCAAAAAAAATTTTGAAAAAAAATTTTGAAAAAAAATTTCGAAAAAAATTTTGAAAAAAAATTTCGAAAAAAATTTTCGAAAAAAATTTTGAAAAACATTTTAGTAAAAAATTTCGAAAAAAATTTTGAAAAAAATTTTCGAAAAAAATTTCGAAAAAAAATTTTCGAAAAATTTTTGAAAAAAAATTTCGAAAAAAATTTTGAAAAAAATTTTCAAAAAAATTTTTGAAAAAATTTTTTAAAAAAAATTTTGAAAAAAAATTTCGAAAAAAATTTTCGAAAAAAATTTTCAAAAAAATTTTCGAGAAAAATTTCGAAAAAAAATTTTCGAAAAAAAATTTGAAAAAATTTCGAAAAAAAATTTGAAAAAATTTTCGAAAAAAAATTTTCGAAAAAAATTTTCGAAAAAAATTTCGAAAAAAATTTTCGAAAAAAAATTTCAAAAAATATTTCGAAAAAAAATATCGAAAAAAATTTTGAAAAAAATTTTCAAAAAAAATTTCGAAAAAAAATTTTCGAAAAAAATTTCGAAAAAAATTTTGAAAAAAATTTTCGAAAAAAATTCCAAAAAAAAATTTTCGAAAAAAATTTTGAAAAAAAATTTCGAAAGAAATTTTGAAAAAAATTTTCGAAAAAATTTTGGAAAAAAATTTTCAAAAAAAATTTTGAAGAAAAATTTTAAAAAAAATTTTCGAAAAAAATTTTGAAAAAAAATTACGAAAAAAATTTTGAAAAAAAATTTCCAAAAGAATTTTGAAAAAAATTTTCGAAAAAAATTTCGAAAAAAAATTTTCTAAAAAATTTTTGAAAAAAAAATTTCGAAAAAAAATTTTCTAAAAAATTTTTGAAAAAAAAATTTCCAAAATAATTTAGAAAAAAATTTTCGAAAAAAATTTCTAAAAAAATTTTCGAAAAAAAATTTAAAAAAAAATTTCGAAAAAAATTAAAAAAAAAAAATTTCGAAAAAAATTTTGAAAAAAATTTCGAAAAAAAATTTTCAAAAAAAATTTCGAAGAAAAATTTCAAAAAAAAACTAAAAAAATTTTCGAAAAAATTTTGGAAAAAAATTTTCGAAAAAAATTTTGAAAAAATTTTTCGAAAAAAATTTTCAAAAAAATTTTCGAAAAAAATTTCGAAATAAATTTTGAAAAAATTTTTCGAAAAAAATTTTCAAAAAAATTTTCGAAAAAAATTTCGAAAAAAAATTTTCGAAAAAAATTTCGAAAAAAACTTTGAAAAAAATTTTCGAAAAAAATTTTGAAAAAAATTTTAGAAAAAAATTTCGAAAAAAATGTTCAAAAAAAATTTCGAAAAAAAATTTTCGAAAAAAATTTTCGAAAAAAAATTTGAAAAAAATTTCCGAAAAAAAATTTTCAAAAAAAATTTAAAAAAAAAATTTTCGAAAATAATTTAGAAAAAAATTTTTGAAAAAAAATTTTCAAAAAAAATTTTGAAAAAAAATTTTCAAAAAAAATTTTGAAAAAAAATTTTGAAAAAAAAATTCGAAAAAAATTTTGAAAAAAAATTTCGAAAAAAATTTTCGAAAAAAATTTTGAAAAACATTTTAGTAAAAAATTTCGAAAAAAATTTTGAAAAAAATTTTCGAAAAAAATTTCGAAAAAAAATTTTCGAAAAATTTTTGAAAAAAAATTTCGAAAAAAATTTTGAAAAAAATTTTCAAAAAAATTTTTGAAAAACTTTTTTAAAAAAAATTTTGAAAAAAAATTTCGAAAAAAATTTTCGAAAAAAATTTTCAAAAAAATTTTCGAGAAAAATTACGAAAAAAAATTTTCGAAAAAAAATTTGAAAAAATTTCGAAAAAAAATTTGAAAAAATTTTCGAAAAAAAATTTTCGAAAAAAATTTTCGAAAAAAATTTCGAAAAAAATTTTCGAAAAAAAATTTCAAAAAATATTTCGAAAAAAAATTTCGAAAAAAATTTTGAAAAAAATTTTCAAAAAAAATTTCGAAAAAAAATTTTCGAAAAAAATTTTGAAAAAAATTTTCGAAAAAAATTCCAAAAAAAAATTTTCGAAAAAAATTTTGAAAAAAAATTTCGAAAAAAATTTTGAAAAAAATTTTCGAAAAAATATTCGAAAAAAATTTGGAAAAAAATTTTTTGAAAAAAATTAAAAAAAAAAATTTTCGAAAAAAATTTTCAAAAAAAATTTTGAAAAAAAATTTTCGAAAAAAAATTTGAAAAAATTTTCGAAAAAAAATTTTCGAGAAAAATTTTCGAAAAAAATTTCGAAAAAAAATTTTCGAAAAAATTTTGGAAAAAAAATTTTCGAAAAAAATTTTGCAAAAATTTTGAAAAAAAATTTCGAAAAAAATTTTGAAAAAAATTTTCGAAAAAAAATTTTCGAAAAAAATTTTCGAAAAAAATTTTCAAAAACATTTTCGAAAAAAATTTCGAAAAAAAATTTTCGAAAAAAAATTTGAAAAAATTTTCGAAAAAAAATTTTCGAAAAAAATTTTCGAAAAAAATTTCGAAAAAAAGTTTTCGAAAAAAATTTTGAAAAAAATTTTCAAAAAAAATTTCGAAAAAAAATTTTCGAAAAAAATTTCGAAAAAAATTTTGAAAAAAATTTTCGAAAAAAATTCCAAAAAAAAATTTTCGAAAAAAATTTTGAAAAAAAATTTCGAAAAAAATTTTGAAAAAAATTTTCGAAAAAATTTTGGAAAAAAATTTTCAAAAAAAATTTTGAAGAAAAATTTCAAAAAAAAATTTTAAAAAAATATTCGAAAAAATATTCGAAAAAATTTTGGAAAAAAATTTTTTGAAAAAAATTTAAAAAAAAAAATTTTCGAAAAAAATTTTCAAAAAAAATTTTGAAAAAAAATTTTCGAAAAAAAATTTGAAAAAATTTTCGAAAAAAAATTTTCGAGAAAAATTTTCGAAAAAAATTTCGAAAAAAAATTTTCGAAAAAATTTTGGAAAAAAAATTTTCGAAAAAAATTTTGCAAAAATTTTGAAAAAAAATTTCGAAAAAAATTTTGAAAAAAATTTTCGAAAAAAAATTTTCGAAAAAAATTTTCGAAAAAAATTTTCAAAAACATTTTCGAAAAAAATTTCGAAAAAAAATTTTCGAAAAAAAATTTGAAAAAATTTTCGAAAAAAAATTTTCGAAAAAAAATTTTCGAAAAAAATTTTCGAAAAAAATTTCGAAAAAAAGTTTTCGAAAAAAAATTTCAAAAAAATTTTCGACAAAAAATTTTCTAAAAAAATTTTGAAAAAAAATTTCCCAAAATAATTTAGAAAAAAATTTTCGAAAAAAATTTTGAAAAAAATTTTCGAAAAAAATTTCTAAAAAAAATTTTCGAAAGAAATTTCGAAAAAAAATTTTCGTAAAAAATTTCGAAAAAAAATTTTAGAAAAAAATTTTTAAAAAAAATTTTGAAAAAAATTTTGAAAAAAAATTTCGAAAAAAATTTTGAAAAAAATTTCGAAAAAAAATTTTCGAAAAAAATTTTCTAAAAAAATTTCAAAAAAATTTTCGAAAAAAATTTTGAAAAAAATTTTAGAAAAAAATTTCGAAAAAAAATGTTCGAAAAAAATTTTCGAAAAAATTTTCCGAAAAAAATTTTCAAAAAAATTTTCGAAAAAAATTTCGAAAAAAAATTTTCGAAAAAAAATTTGAAAAATTTTTGGAAAAAAAATTTTCGAAAAAAATTTTCGAAAAAAATTTCGAAAAAAAATTTTCGAAAAAAAATTTCAAAAAAATTTTCGAAAAAAATTTTCAAAAAAAATTTTCCAAAATAATTTAGAAAAAAATTTTCGAAAAAAATTTCCTAAAAAAATTTTGATAATAAATTTCGTAAAAAATTACCAAAAAAAATTTCGAAAAAATTTTGGAGAAAAATTTTTCGAAAAATTTTCAAAAAAATTTTCGAAAAAAATTTTAAAAAAAATTTTCGAAAAAAATTTTGAAAAAAATTTTGAAAAAAATTTTGAAAAAAAATTACGAAAAAAATTTTGAAAAAAAATTTCCAAAAGAATTTTGAAAAAAATTTTCGAAAAAAATTTCGAAAAAAAATTTTCTAAAAAATTTTAAAAAAAAAAAATTTCGAAAAAAAATTTTCTAAAAAATTTTTGAAAAAAAAATTTCCAAAATAATTTAGAAAAAAATTTTCGAAAAAAATTTCTAAAAAAATTTTCGAAAAAAATTTAAAAAAAAAAAAATCGAAAAAAATTTCGAAAAAAAATTTTAGAAAAAAATTTTTAAAAAAAATTTCGAAAAAAATTTTGAAAAAAATTTTCGAAAAAAATTTCGAAAAAAAATTTTCGAAAAATTTTTGAAAAAAAATTTCGAAAAAAATTTTGAAAAAAATTTTCAAAAAAATTTTTGAAAAAATTTTTTAAAAAAAATTTTGAAAAAAAATTTCGAAAAAAATTTTCGAAAAAAATTTTCAAAAAAATTTTCGAGAAAAATTTCGAAAAAAAATTTTCGAAAAAAAATTTGAAAAAATTTCGAAAAAAAATTTGAAAAAATTTTCGAAAAAAAATTTTCGAAAAAAATTTTCGAAAAAAATTTCGAAAAAAATTTTCGAAAAAAAATTTCAAAAAATATTTCGAAAAAAAATTTCGAAAAAAATTTTGAAAAAAATTTTCAAAAAAAATTTCGAAAAAAAATTTTCGAAAAAAATTTCGAAAAAAATTTTGAAAAAAATTTTCGAAAAAAATTCCAAAAAAAAATTTTCGAAAAAAATTTTGAAAAAAAATTTCGAAAAAAATTTTAAAAAAAATTTTCGAAAAAATTTTGGAAAAAAATTTTCAAAAAAAATTTTGAAGAAAAATTTCAAAAAAAAATTTTAAAAAAATATTCGAAAAAATATTCGAAAAAATTTTGGAAAAAAATTTTTTGAAAAAAATAAAAAAAAAAAAATTTTCGAAAAAAATTTTCAAAAAAAATTTTGAAAAAAAATTTTCGAAAAAAAATTTGAAAAAATTTTCGAAAAAAAATTTTCGAGAAAAATTTTCGAAAAAAATTTCGAAAAAAAATTTTCGAAAAAATTTTGGAAAAAAAATTTTCGAAAAAAATTTGGCAAAAATTTTGAAAAAAAATTTCGAAAAAAATTTTGAAAAAAATTTTCGAAAAAAAATTTTCGAAAAAAATTTTCGAAAAAAATTTTCAAAAACATTTTCGAAAAAAATTTCGAAAAAAAATTTTCGAAAAAAAATTTGAAAAAATTTTCGAAAAAAAATTTTCGAAAAAAATTTTCGAAAAAAATTTCGAAAAAAAGTTTTCGAAAAAAATTTTGAAAAAAATTTTCAAAAAAAATTTCGAAAAAAAATTTTCGAAAAAAATTTCGAAAAAAATTTTGAAAAAAATTTTCGAAAAAAATTCCAAAAAAAAATTTTCGAAAAAAATTTTGAAAAAAAATTTCGAAAAAAATTTTGAAAAAAATTTTCGAAAAAATTTTGGAAAAAAATTTTCAAAAAAAATTTTGATGAAAAATTTCAAAAAAAAATTTTAAAAAAATATTCGAAAAAATATTCGAAAAAATTTTGGAAAAAAATTTTTTGAAAAAAATTAAAAAAAAAAAATTTTCGAAAAAAATTTTCAAAAAAAATTTTGAAAAAAAATTTTCGAAAAAAAATTTGAAAAAATTTTCGAAAAAAAATTTTCGAGAAAAATTTTCGAAAAAAATTTCGAAAAAAAATTTTCGAAAAAATTTTGGAAAAAAAATTTTCGAAAAAAATTTTGCAAAAATTTTGAAAAAAAATTTCGAAAAAAATTTTGAAAAAAATTTTCGAAAAAAAATTTTCGAAAAAAATTTTCGAAAAAAATTTTCAAAAACATTTTCGAAAAAAATTTCGAAAAAAAATTTTCGAAAAAAAATTTGAAAAAATTTTCGAAAAAAAATTTTCGAAAAAAATTTTCGAAAAAAATTTCGAAAAAAAGTTTTCGAAAAAAAATTTCAAAAAAATTTTCGAAAAAAAATTTTCTAAAAAAATTTTGAAAAAAAATTTCCCAAAATAATTTAGAAAAAAATTTTGAAAAAAATTTTCGAAAAAAATTTCTAAAAAAATTTTTCGAAAGAAATTTCGAAAAAAAATTTTCGTAAAAAATTTCGAAAAAAAATTTTAGAAAAAAATTTTTAAAAAAAATTTTGAAAAAAATTTTGAAAAAAAATTTCGAAAAAAATTTTGAAAAAAATTTCGAAAAAAAATTTTCGAAAAAAATTTTCTAAAAAAATTTCAAAAAAATTTTCGAAAAAAATTTTGAAAAAAATTTTAGAAAAAAATTTTGAAAAAAAATGTTCGAAAAAAATTTTCGAAAAAATTTTCCGAAAAAAATTTTCAAAAAAATTTTCGAAAAAAATTTCGAAAAAAAATTTTCGAAAAAAAATTTGAAAAATTTTTGGAAAAAAAATTTTCGAAAAAAATTTTCGAAAAAAATTTCGAAAAAAAATTTTCGAAAAAAAATTTCAAAAAAATTTTCGAAAAAAAATTTTCTAAAAAAATTTTGAAAAAAAATTTTCCAAAATAATTTAGAAAAAAATTTTCGAAAAAAATTTCGAAAAAAAATTTTGATAATAAATTTCGTAAAAAATTTTCAAAAAAAATTTCGAAAAAATTTTGAAAAAAATTTTGAAAAAAAATTACGAAAAAAATTTTGAAAAAAATTTCGAAAAAAAATTTTCGAAAAAAATTTTGAAAAAAATTTCGAAAAAAAATTTTCGAAAAAAATTTTCTAAAAAATTTTCAAAAAAATTTTCGAAAAAAATTTTCGAAAAAAATTTTAAAAAAAATTTTCGAAAAAAATTTTGAAAAAAATTTTGAAAAAAAATTACGAAAAAAATTTTGAAAAAAAATTTCCAAAAGAATTTTGAAAAAAATTTTCGAAAAAAATTTCGAAAAAAAATTTTCTAAAAAATTTTTGAAAAAAAAATTTCGAAAAAAAATTTTCTAAAAAATTTTTGAAAAAAAAATTTCCAAAATAATTTAGAAAAAAATTTTCGAAAAAAATTTCTAAAAAAATTTTCGAAAAAAAATTTTAAAAAAAATTTCGAAAAAAATTTAAAAAAAAAAATTTCGAAAAAAATTTTGAAAAAAATTTCAAAAAAAAATTTTCGAAAAAAATTTTCGAAAAAAATTTCGAAAAAAATTTTGAAAAAAATTTTCGAAAAAAATTTCAAAAAAAAATTTAAAAAAAATTTTCGAAAAAATTTCGAAAAAAAATTTTCAAAAAAAATTTCTAAGAAAAATTTCAAAAAAAAACTAAAAAAATTTTCGAAAAAATTTTGGAAAAAAATTTTCGAAAAAAATTTTGAAAAAATTTTTCGAAA
The DNA here is from genome assembly GCA_036926305.1 of Uropetala carovei. Classification (NCBI taxonomy): domain Eukaryota; kingdom Metazoa; phylum Arthropoda; class Insecta; order Odonata; family Petaluridae; genus Uropetala; species Uropetala carovei. Next base: position 10,168,924 of record JAXCHB010000188.1, read on the forward strand.
AAAATTTTCAAAAAAATTTTCGAAAAAAATTTCGAAATAAATTTTGAAAAAATTTTTCGAAAAAAATTTTCAAAAAAATTTTCGAAAAAAATTTCGAAAAAAAATTTTCGAAAAAAATTTCGAAAAAAACTGAAAAAAATTTTCGAAAAAAATTTTGAAAAAAATTTTAGAAAAAAATTTCGAAAAAAATGTTCAAAAAAAATTTCGAAAAAAAATTTTCGAAAAAAATTTTCGAAAAAAAATTTGAAAAAAATTTCCGAAAAAAAATTTTCAAAAAAAATTTAAAAAAAAAATTTTCGAAAATAAATTAGAAAAAAATTTTTGAAAAAAAATTTTCAAAAAAAATTTTGAAAAAAAATTTTCAAAAAAAATTTTGAAAAAAAATTTTGAAAAAAAATTTCGAAAAAAATTTTGAAAAAAAATTTCGAAAAAAATTTTCGAAAAAAATTTTGAAAAACATTTTAGTAAAAAATTTCGAAAAAAATTTTGAAAAAAATTTTCGAAAAAAATTTCGAAAAAAAATTTTCGAAAAATTTTTGAAAAAAAATTTCGAAAAAAATTTTGAAAAAAATTTTCAAAAAAATTTTTGAAAAAATTTTTTAAAAAAAATTTTGAAAAAAAATTTCGAAAAAAATTTTCGAAAAACATTTTCAAAAAAATTTTCGAGAAAAATTTCGAAAAAAAATTTTCGAAAAAAAATTTGAAAAAATTTCGAAAAAAAATTTGAAAAAATTTTCGAAAAAAAATTTTCGAAAAAAATTTTCGAAAAAAATTTCGAAAAAAATTTTCGAAAAAAAATTTCAAAAAATATTTCGAAAAAAAATTTCGAAAAAAATTTTGAAAAAAATTTTCAAAAAAAATTTCGAAAAAAAATTTTCGAAAAAAATTTCGAAAAAAATTTTGAAAAAAATTTTCGAAAAAAATTCCAAAAAAAAATTTTCGAAAAAAATTTTGAAAAAAATTTTCGAAAAAAATTTTGAAAAAAATTTCGAAAAAAAATTTTCGAAAAAAATTTTCTAAAAAATTTTCAAAAAAATTTTCGAAAAAAATTTTCGAAAAAAATTTTAAAAAAAATTTTCGAAAAAAATTTTGAAAAAAATTTTGAAAAAAAATTACGAAAAAAATTTTGAAAAAAAATTTCCAAAAGAATTTTGAAAAAAATTTTCGAAAAAAATTTCGAAAAAAAATTTTCTAAAAAATTTTTGAAAAAAAAATTTCGAAAAAAAATTTTCTAAAAAATTTTTGAAAAAAAAATTTCCAAAATAATTTAGAAAAAAATTTTCGAAAAAAATTTCTAAAAAAATTTTCGAAAAAAAATTTAAAAAAAAATTTCGAAAAAAAATTTAAAAAAAAAAATTTCGAAAAAAATTTTGCAAAAAATTTCAAAAAAAAATTTTCGAAAAAAATTTTCGAAAAAAATTTCGAAAAAAAATTTGAAAAAAATTTTCGAAAAAAATTTCAAAAAAAAATTTAAAAAAAATTTTCGAAAAAATTTCGAAAAAAAATTTTCAAAAAAAATTTCTAAGAAAAATTTCAAAAAAAAACTAAAAAAATTTTCGAAAAAATTTTGGAAAAAAATTTTCGAGAAAAATTTCGAAAAAAAATTTTCGAAAAAAAATTTGAAAACATTTTGAAAAAAAATTTTCAAAAAAAATTTTGAAAAAAAATTTTGAAAAAAAATTTCGAAAAAAATTTTGAAAAAAAATTTCGAAAAAAATTTTCGAAAAAAATTTTGAAAAACATTTTAGTAAAAAATTTCGAAAAAAATTTTGAAAAAAATTTTCGAAAAAAATTTCGAAAAAAAATTTTCGAAAAAAAATTTGAAAAAATTTTCGAAAAAAAATTTGAAAAAATTTTCGAAAAAAAATTTTCGAAAAAAATTTTCGAAAAAAATTTCGAAAAAAAAGTTTCGAAAAAAATTTCGAAAAAAATTTTGAAAAAAATTTTCGAAAAAAATTTTCGAAAAAATTTTGGAAAAAAATTTTCAAAAAAAATTTTGAAGAAAAATTTCAAAAAAAAACTAAAAAAATTTTCGAAAAAATTTTGGAAAAAAATTTTTTGAAAAAAATTTTCAAATAAATTTTCGAAAAAAATTTTGAAAAAATTTTTCGAAAAAAATTTTCAAAATTTTTTCGAAAAAAATTTCGAAAAAAATTTCGAAAAAAATTTTCGAAAAATATTTTCAAAAAAATTTTCGAAAAAAAATTTTTGAAAAAATTTTGAATAAAATTTTCCGAAAAAATAAAAAAAAAAATTTCGAAAAAAAATTTTGAAAAAAATTTCGAAAAAAATTTTCAAAAAAATTTCGAAAAAAATTTTCAAAAAAATTTCCGAAAAAATTTTGGAAAAAAATTTTTCGAAAAAAATTTTCAAAAAAATTTTCGAAAAAAGTTTCGAAAAAAAATTTTCGAAAAAAATTTCGAAAAAAATTTTGAAAAAAATTTTCGAAAAAAATTTTGAAAAAAATTTTAGAAAAAAATTTCGAAAAAAAATGTTGGAAGAAAATTTTCGAAAAAATTTTTCGAAAAAAATTTTCAAAAAAATTTTCGAAAAAAATTTCGAAAAAAAATTTTCGAAAAAAAATTTGAAAAATTTTTGGAAAAAAAATTTTCGAAAAAAATTTTCGAAAAAAATTTCGAAAAAAAAATTTCTAAAAAAATTTTGAAAAAAAATTTTCCAAAAAAATTTTGAAAAAAATTTTGAAAAAAAATTACGAAAAAAATTTTGAAAAAAAATTTCGAAAAGAATTTTGAAAAAAATTTTCGAAAAAAATTTCGAAAAAAAATTTTCTAAAAAATTTTTGAAAAAAAAATTTCCAAAATAATTTAGAAAAAAATTTTCGAAAAAAATTTCTAAAAAAATTTTCGAAAAAAATTTTTAAAAAAATTTCGAAAAAAATTTTGAAAAAAAATTTTCGAAAAAAAGTTTCGAAAAAAATTTTCGAAAAAAATTTTCGAAAAAAATTTTCGAAAAAAATTTTCAAAAACATTTCCGAAAAAAATTTCGAAAAAAAATTTTCGAAAAAAAATTTGAAAAAATTTTCGAAAAAAAATTTTCTAAAAAAATTTTCGAAAAAAATTTCGAAAAAAAGTTTTCGAAAAAAAATTTCAAAAAAATTTTCGAAAAAAAATTTTATAAAAAAATTTTGAAAAAAAATTTCCCAAAATAATTTTGAAAAAAAATTTCGAAAAAAATTTTGAAAAAAATTCCGAAAAAAAATTTTCGAAAAAAATTTTGAAAAAAAATTTCGAAAAAAATTTTGAAAAAAATTTTCAAAAAAACTTATGAAAAAAATTTTCAAAAAAAATTTTGAAAAAAATTTTCAAAAAAAATTTTGAAAAAAATTTTCAAAAAAAATTTTGAAAAAAATTTTCAAAAAAAATTTTGAAAAAAATTTTCAAAAAAAATTTTGAAAAAAAATTTCGAAAAAAATTTTCAAAAAAATTTTCAAAAAAATTTTCGAAAAAAATTTCGAAAAAAAATTTTCGAAAAAAAGTTTGAAAAAAATTTTCGAAAAAACATTTTCGAAAAAATTTTTCGAAAAAAATTTTCAAAAAAATTTTCGAAAAAAATTTCGAAAAAAAATTTTCGAAAAAAAATTTGAAAAATTTTTGGAAAAAAAATTTTCGAAAAAAATTTTCGAAAAAAATTTCGAAAAAAAATTTTCAAAAAAAATTTTGAAGAAAAATTTCAAAAAAAAAACTAAAAAAATTTTCGAAAAAATTTTGGAAAAAAATTTTTTGAAATAAATTTTCAAAAAAATTTTCGAAAAAAATTTTGAAAAAATTTTTCAAAAAAAATTTTCAAAAAAATTTTCGAAAAAAATTTCGAAAAAAATTTTGAAAAAAATTTTCGAAAAAAATTTTCAAAAAAATTCTCAAAAAAAAATTTTCGAAAAAATTTTGAAAGAAATTTTCCAAAAAATAAAAAAAAAATTTCGAAAAAAAATTTTGAAAAAAATTTCGAAAAAAATTTTCAAAAAAATTTCCGAAAAAATTTTGGAAAAAAATTTTTCGAAAAAAATTTTCAAAAAAATTTTCGAAAAAAGTTTCGAAAAAAAATTTTCGAAAAAAATTTCGAAAAAAATTTTGAAAAAAATTTTCGAAAAAAATTTTGAAAAAAATTTTAGAAAAAAATTTCGAAAAAAAATGTTCGTAAAAAATTTCGAAAAAAAATTTTCGAAAAAAATTTTGAAAAAAATTTTCGAAAAATTTTTCGAAAAAAATTTTCAAAAAAATTTTCGAGAAAAATTTCGAAAAAAAATTTTCGAAAAAAAATTTGAAAAAATTTTCGAAAAAAAATTTTCGAGAAAAATTTTCGAAAAAAATTTCGAAAAAAAATTTTCGAAAAAATTTTGGAAAAAAAATTTTCGAAAAAAATTTTGCAAAAATTTTGAAAAAAAATTTCGAAAAAAATTTTGAAAAAAATTTTCGAAAAAAAATTTTCGAAAAAAATTTTCAAAAACATTTTCGAAAAAAATTTCGAAAAAAAATTTTCGAAAAAAAATTTGAAAAAATTTTCGAAAAAAAATTTTCGAAAAAAATTTTCGAAAAAAATTTCGAAAAAAAGTTTTCGAAAAAAAATTTCAAAAAAATTTTCGAAAAAAAATTTTCTAAAAAAATTTTGAAAAAAAATTTCCCAAAATAATTTAGAAAAAAATTTTCGAAAAAAATTTTGAAAAAAATTTTCGAAAAAAATTTCTAAAAAAAATTTTCGAAAGAAATTTCGAAAAAAAATTTTCGTAAAAAATTTCGAAAAAAAATTTTAGAAAAAAATTTTTAAAAAAAATTTTGAGAAAAATTTTGAAAAAAAATTTCGAAAAAAATTTTGAAAAAAATTTCGAAAAAAAATTTTCGAAAAAAATTTTCTAAAAAAATTTCAAAAAAATTTTCGAAAAAAATTTTGAAAAAAATTTTAGAAAAAAATTTCGAAAAAAAATGTTCGAAAAAATTTTTCGAAAAAATTTTCCGAAAAAAATTTTCAAAAAAATTTTCGAAAAAAATTTCGAAAAAAAATTTTCGAAAAAAAATTTGAAAAATTTTTGGAAAAAAAATTTTCGAAAAAAATTTTCGAAAAAAATTTCGAAAAAAAATTTTCGAAAAAAAATTCAAAAAAATTTTCGAAAAAAAATTTTCTAAAAAAATTTTGAAAAAAAATTTTCCAAAATAATTTAGAAAAAAATTTTCGAAAAAAATTTCGAAAAAAAATTTTGATAATAAATTTCGTAAAAAATTTTCAAAAAAAATTTCGAAAAAATTTTGAAAAAAATTTTGAAAAAAAATTACGAAAAAAATTTTGAAAAAAATTTCGAAAAAAAATTTTCGAAAAAAATTTTGAAAAAAATTTCGAAAAAAAATTTTCGAAAAAAATTTTCTAAAAAATTTTCAAAAAAATTTTCGAAAAAAATTTTCGAAAAAAATTTTCAAAAAAATTTTCGAAAAAAATTTTGAAAAAATTTTTCGAAAAAAATTTTCAAAATTTTTTCGAAAAAAATTTCGAAAAAAATTTTGAAAAAAATTTTCGAAAAAAATTTTCAAAAAAATTTTCGAAAAAAAATTTTTGAAAAAATTTTGAATAAAATTTTCCGAAAAAATAAAAAAAAAAATTTCGAAAAAAAATTTTGAAAAAAATTTCGAAAAAAATTTTCAAAAAAATTTCCGAAAAAATTTTGGAAAAAAATTTTTCGAAAAAAATTTTCAAAAAAATTTTCGAAAAAAGTTTCGAAAAAAAATTTTCGAAAAAAATTTCGAAAAAAATTTTGAAAAAAATTTTCGAAAAAAATTTTGAAAAAAATTTTAGAAAAAAATTTCGAAAAAAAATGTTGGAAAAAAATTTTCGAAAAAATTTTTCGAAAAAAATTTTCAAAAAAATTTTCGAAAAAAATTTCGAAAAAAAATTTTCGAAAAAAAATTTGAAAAATTTTTGGAAAAAAAATTTTCGAAAAAAATTTTCGAAAAAAATTTCGAAAAAAATTTTCAAAAAAATTCCCAAAAAAAAATTTTCGAAAAAATTTTGAAAGAAATTTTCCAAAAAATAAAAAAAAAATTTCGAAAAAAAATTTTGAAAAAAATTTCGAAAAAAATTTTCAAAAAAATTTCCGAAAAAATTTTGGAAAAAAATTTTTCGAAAAAAATTTTCAAAAAAATTTTCGAAAAAAGTTTCGAAAAAAAATTTTCGAAAAAAATTTCGAAAAAAATTTTGAAAAAAATTTTCGAAAAAAATTTTGAAAAAAATTTTAGAAAAAAATTTCGAAAAAAAATGTTCGAAAAAAATTTCGAAAAAAAATTTTCGAAAAAAATTTTGAAAAAAATTTTCGAAAAATTTTTCGAAAAAAATTTTCAAAAAAATTTTCGAGAAAAATTTCGAAAAAAAATTTTCGAAAAAAAATTTGAAAAAATTTTCGAAAAAAAATTTTCGAGAAAAATTTTCGAAAAAAATTTCGAAAAAAAATTTTCGAAAAAATTTTGGAAAAAAAATTTTCGAAAAAAATTTTGCAAAAATTTTGAAAAAAAATTTCGAAAAAAATTTTGAAAAAAATTTTCGAAAAAAAATTTTCGAAAAAAATTTTCAAAAACATTTTCGAAAAAAATTTCGAAAAAAAATTTTCGAAAAAAAATTTGAAAAAATTTTCGAAAAAAAATTTTCGAAAAAAATTTTCGAAAAAAATTTCGAAAAAAAGTTTTCGAAAAAAAATTTCAAAAAAATTTTCGAAAAAAAATTTTCTAAAAAAATTTTGAAAAAAAATTTCCCAAAATAATTTAGAAAAAAATTTTCGAAAAAAATTTTGAAAAAAATTTTCGAAAAAAATTTCTAAAAAAAATTTTCGAAAGAAATTTCGAAAAAAAATTTTCGTAAAAAATTTCGAAAAAAAATTTTAGAAAAAAATTTTTAAAAAAAATTTTGAAAAAAATTTTGAAAAAAAATTTCGAAAAAAATTTTGAAAAAAATTTCGAAAAAAAATTTTCGAAAAAAATTTTCTAAAAAAATTTCAAAAAAATTTTCGAAAAAAATTTTGAAAAAAATTTTAGAAAAAAATTTCGAAAAAAAATGTTCGAAAAAATTTTTCGAAAAAATTTTCCGAAAAAAATTTTCGAAAAAAAATTTTCGAAAAAATTTTTCGAAAAAAATTTTCAAAAAAATTTTCGAAAAAAATTTCGAAAAAAAAGTTTCGAAAAAAAATTTGAAAAATTTTTGGAAAAAAAATTTTCGAAAAAGATTTTCGAAAAAAATTTCGAAAAAAAATTTTCAAAAAAAATTTTGAAGAAAAATTTCAAAAAAAAAACTAAAAAAATTTTCGAAAAAATTTTGGAAAAAAATTTTTTGAAATAAATTTTCAAAAAAATTTTCGAAAAAAATTTTGAAAAAATTTTTCAAAAAAAATTTTCAAAAAAATTTTCGAAAAAAATTTCGAAAAAAATTTTGAAAAAAATTTTCGAAAAAAATTTTCAAAAAAATTCTCAAAAAAAAATTTTCGAAAAAATTTTGAAAGAAATTTTCCAAAAAATAAAAAAAAAATTTCGAAAAAAAATTTTGAAAAAAATTTCGAAAAAAATTTTCAAAAAAATTTCCGAAAAAATTTTGGAAAAAAATTTTCAAAAAAATTTTCGAAAAAAGTTTCGAAAAAAAATTTTCGAAAAAATTTTCGAAAAAAAATTTTCGAGAAAAATTTTCGAAAAAAATTTCGAAAAAAAATTTTCGAAAAAATTTTGGAAAAAAAATTTTCGAAAAAAATTTTGCAAAAATTTTGAAAAAAAATTTCGAAAAAAATTTTGAAAAAAATTTTCGAAAAAAAATTTTCGAAAAAAATTTTCAAAAACATTTTCGAAAAAAATTTCGAAAAAAAATTTTCGAAAAAAAATTTGAAAAAATTTTCGAAAAAAAATTTTCGAAAAAAATTTTCGAAAAAAATTTCGAAAAAAAGTTTTCGAAAAAAAATTTCAAAAAAATTTTCGAAAAAAAATTTTCTAAAAAAATTTTGAAAAAAAATTTCCCAAAATAATTTAGAAAAAAATTTTCGAAAAAAATTTTGAAAAAAATTTTCGAAAAAAATTTCTAAAAAAAATTTTCGAAAGAAATTTCGAAAAAAAATTTTCGTAAAAAATTTCGAAAAAAAATTTTAGAAAAAAATTTTTAAAAAAAATTTTGAAAAAAATTTTGAAAAAAAATTTCGAAAAAAATTTTGAAAAAAATTTCGAAAAAAAATTTTCGAAAAAAATTTTCTAAAAAAATTTCAAAAAAATTTTCGAAAAAAATTTTGAAAAAAATTTTAGAAAAAAATTTCGAAAAAAAATGTTCGAAAAAATTTTTCGAAAAAATTTTCCGAAAAAAATTTTCAAAAAAATTTTCGAAAAAAATTTCGAAAAAAAATTTTCGAAAAAAAATTTGAAAAATTTTTGGAAAAAAAATTTTCGAAAAAAATTTTCGAAAAAAATTTCGAAAAAAAATTTTCGAAAAAAAATTCAAAAAAATTTTCGAAAAAAAATTTTCTAAAAAAATTTTGAAAAAAAATTTTCCAAAATAATTTAGAAAAAAATTTTCGAAAAAAATTTCGAAAAAAAATTTTGATAATAAATTTCGTAAAAAATTTTCAAAAAAAATTTCGAAAAAATTTTGAAAAAAATTTTGAAAAAAAATTACGAAAAAAATTTTGAAAAAAATTTCGAAAAAAAATTTTCGAAAAAAATTTTGAAAAAAATTTCGAAAAAAAATTTTCGAAAAAAATTTTCTAAAAAATTTTCAAAAAAATTTTCGAAAAAAATTTTCGAAAAAAATTTTAAAAAAAATTTTCGAAAAAAATTTTGAAAAAAAATTACGAAAAAAATTTTGAAAAAAAATTTCCAAAAGAATTTTGAAAAAAATTTTCGAAAAAAATTTCGAAAAAAAATTTTCTAAAAAATTTTTGAAAAAAAAATTTCGAAAAAAAATTTTCTAAAAAATTTTTGAAAAAAAAATTTCCAAAATAATTTAGAAAAAAATTTTCGAAAAAAATTTCTAAAAAAATTTTCGAAAAAAAATTTAAAAAAAAATTTCGAAAAAAATTTAAAAAAAAAAATTTCGAAAAAAATTTTGAAAAAAATTTCAAAAAAAAATTTTCGAAAAAAATTTTCGAAAAAAATTTCGAAAAAAATTTTGAAAAAAATTTTCGAAAAAAATTTCAAAAAAAAATTTAAAAAAAATTTTCGAAAAAATTTCGAAAAAAAATTTTCAAAAAAAATTTCGAAGAAAAATTTCAAAAAAAAACTAAAAAAATTTTCGAAAAAATTTTGGAAAAAAATTTTCGAAAAAAATTTTGAAAAAATTTTTCGAAAAAAATTTTCAAAAAAATTTTCGAAAAAAATTTCGAAATAAATTTTGAAAAAATTTTTCGAAAAAAATTTTGAAAAAATTTTCGAAAAAAATTTCGAAAAAAAATTTTCGAAAAAAATTTCGAAAAAAACTGAAAAAAATTTTCGAAAAAAATTTTGAAAAAAATTTTAGAAAAAAATTTCGAAAAAAATGTTCAAAAAAAATTTCGAAAAAAAATTTTCGAAAAAATTTTCGAAAAAAAATTTGAAAAAAATTTCCGAAAAAAAATTTTCAAAAAAAATTAAAAAAAAAAATTTTCGAAAATAATTTAGAAAAAAATTTTTGAAAAAAAATTTTCAAAAAAAATTTTGAAAAAAAATTTTGAAAAAAAATTTTGAAAAAAAATTTTGAAAAAAAATTTTGAAAAAAAATTTTGAAAAAAAATTTCGAAAAAAATTTTGAAAAAAAATTTCGAAAAAAATTTTCGAAAAAAATTTTGAAAAACATTTTAGTAAAAAATTTCGAAAAAAATTTTGAAAAAAATTTTCGAAAAAAATTTCGAAAAAAAATTTTCGAAAAATTTTTGAAAAAAAATTTCGAAAAAAATTTTGAAAAAAATTTTCAAAAAAATTTTTGAAAAAATTTTTTAAAAAAAATTTTGAAAAAAAATTTCGAAAAAAATTTTCGAAAAAAATTTTCAAAAAAATTTTCGAGAAAAATTTCGAAAAAAAATTTTCGAAAAAAAATTTGAAAAAATTTCGAAAAAAAATTTGAAAAAATTTTCGAAAAAAAATTTTCGAAAAAAATTTTCGAAAAAAATTTCGAAAAAAATTTTCGAAAAAAAATTTCAAAAAATATTTCGAAAAAAAATTTCGAAAAAAATTTTGAAAAAAATTTTCAAAAAAAATTTCGAAAAAAAATTTTCGAAAAAAATTTCGAAAAAAATTTTGAAAAAAATTTTCGAAAAAAATTCCAAAAAAAAATTTTCGAAAAAAATTTTGAAAAAAAATTTCGAAAAAAATTTTAAAAAAAATTTTCGAAAAAATTTTGGAAAAAAATTTTCAAAAAAAATTTTGAAGAAAAATTTCAAAAAAAAATTTTAAAAAAATATTCGAAAAAATATTCGAAAAAATTTTGGAAAAAAATTTTTTGAAAAAAATTAAAAAAAAAAAATTTTCGAAAAAAATTTTCAAAAAAAATTTTGAAAAAAAATTTTCGAAAAAAAATTTGAAAAAATTTTCGAAAAAAAATTTTCGAGAAAAATTTTCGAAAAAAATTTCGAAAAAAAATTTTCGAAAAAATTTTGGAAAAAAAATTTTCGAAAAAAATTTTGCAAAAATTTTGAAAAAAAATTTCGAAAAAAATTTTGAAAAAAATTTTCGAAAAAAAATTTTCGAAAAAAATTTTCGAAAAAAATTTTCAAAAACATTTTCGAAAAAAATTTCGAAAAAAAATTTTCGAAAAAAAATTTGAAAAAATTTTCGAAAAAAAATTTTCGAAAAAAATTTTCGAAAAAAATTTCGAAAAAAAGTTTTCGAAAAAAATTTTGAAAAAAATTTTCAAAAAAAATTTCGAAAAAAAATTTTCGAAAAAAATTTCGAAAAAAATTTTGAAAAAAATTTTCGAAAAAAATTCCAAAAAAAAATTTTCGAAAAAAATTTTGAAAAAAAATTTCGAAAAAAATTTTGAAAAAAATTTTCGAAAAAATTTTGGAAAAAAATTTTCAAAAAAAATTTTGATGAAAAATTTCAAAAAAAAATTTTAAAAAAATATTCGAAAAAATATTCGAAAAAATTTTGGAAAAAAATTTTTTGAAAAAAATTAAAAAAAAAAAATTTTCGAAAAAAATTTTCAAAAAAATTTTTGAAAAAAAATTTTCGAAAAAAAATTTGAAAAAATTTTCGAAAAAAAATTTTCGAGAAAAATTTTCGAAAAAAATTTCGAAAAAAAATTTTCGAAAAAATTTTGGAAAAAAAATTTTCGAAAAAAATTTTGCAAAAATTTTGAAAAAAAATTTCGAAAAAAATTTTGAAAAAAATTTTCGAAAAAAAATTTTCGAAAAAAATTTTCGAAAAAAATTTTCAAAAACATTTTCGAAAAAAATTTCGAAAAAAAATTTTCGAAAAAAAATTTGAAAAAATTTTCGAAAAAAAATTTTCGAAAAAAATTTTCGAAAAAAATTTCGAAAAAAAGTTTTCGAAAAAAAATTTCAAAAAAATTTTCGACAAAAAATTTTCGAAAAAAATTTTGAAAAAAATTTTCGAAAAAAATTTCTAAAAAAAATTTTCAAAAGAAATTTCGAAAAAAAATTTTCGTAAAAAATTTCGAAAAAAAATTTTAGAAAAAAATTTTTAAAAAAAATTTTCGAAAAAAATTTTCTAAAAAAATTTCAAAAAAATTTTCGAAAAAAATTTTGAAAAAAATTTTAGAAAAAAATTTCGAAAAAAAATGTTCGAAAAAAATTTTCGAAAAAATTTTCCGAAAAAAATTTTCGAAAAAATTTTCGAAAAAAATTTCGAAAAAAAATTTTCGAAAAAAAATTTGAAAAATTTGTGGAAAAAAAATTTTCGAAAAAAATTTCGAAAAAAAATTTTCGAAAAAAAATTTCAAAAAAATTTTCGAAAAAAATTTTCAAAAAAAATTTTCCAAAATAATTTAGAAAAAAATTTTCGAAAAAAATTTCGAAAAAAAATTTTGATAATAAATTTCGTAAAAAATTTTCAAAAAAAATTTCGAAAAAATTTTGGAGAAAAATTTTTCGAAAAATTTTCAAAAAAATTTTCGAAAAAAATTTTTAAAAAAATTTTCGAAAAAAATTTTGAAAAAAATTTTGAAAAAAAATTACGAAAAAAATTTTGAAAAAAAATTTCCAAAAGAATTTTGAAAAAAATTTTCGAAAAAAATTTCGAAAAAAAAATTTCTAAAAAATTTTTGAAAAAAAAATTTCGAAAAAAAATTTTCTAAAAAATTTTTGAAAAAAAAATTTCCAAAATAATTTAGAAAAAAATTTTCGAAAAAAATTTCTAAAAAAATTTTCGAAAAAAATTTAAAAAAAAAAAATCGAAAAAAATTTCGAAAAAAAATTTTAGAAAAAAATTTTTAAAAAAAATTTCGAAAAAAATTTTGAAAAAAATTTTCGAAAAAAATTTTGAAAAAAATTTCGAAAAAAAATTTTCGAAAAAAATTTTCGAAAAAAATTTTGAAAAAAATTTTCAAAAAAAATTTCGAAAAAAAATTTTCGAAAAAAATTTCGAAAAAAATTTTGAAAAAAATTTTCGAAAAAAATTCCAAAAAAAAATTTTCGAAAAAAATTTTGAAAAAAAATTTCGAAAAAAATTTTGAAAAAAATTTTCGAAAACTTTGGAAAAAAATTTTCAAAAAAATTTTTGAAGAAAAATTTCAAAAAAAAACTAAAAAAATTTTCGAAAAAATTTTGGAAAAAAATTTTTTGAAAAAAATTTTCAAAAAAATTTTCAAAAAAAATTTTGAAAAAATTTTTCGAAAAAAATTTTCAAAATTTTTTCGAAAAAAATTTCGAAAAAAATTTTGAAAAAAATTTTCGAAAAAAATTTTCAAAAAAATTTTCGAAAAAAAATTTTTGAAAAAATTTTGAAAGAAATTTTCCGAAAAAATAAAAAAAAAAATTTCGAAAAAAAATTTCGAAAAAAATTTCGAAAAAAATTTTCAAAAAAATTTCCGAAAAAATTTTGGAAAAAAATTTTTCGAAAAAAATTTTCAAAAAAATTTTCGAAAAAAGTTTCGAAAAAAAATTTTCGAAAAAAATTTCGAAAAAAATTTTGAAAAAAATTTTCGAAAAAAATTTTGAAAAAAATTTTAGAAAAAAATTTCGAAAAAAAATGTTGGAAAAAAATTTTCGAAAAAATTTTTCGAAAAAAATTTTCAAAAAAATTTTCGAAAAAAATTTCGAAAAAAAATTTTCGAAAAAAAATTTGAAAAATTTTGGAAAAAAAATTTTCGAAAAAAATTTTCGAAAAAAATTTCGAAAAAAAAATTTCGAAAAAAATTTTCAAAAAAATTTTCGAAAAAAAAATTTCTAAAAAAATTTTGAAAAACAATTTTTCAAAATAATTTAGAAAAAAATTTTCGAAAAAAATTTCGAAAAAAAATTTTGATAATAAATTTCGAAAAAAATTTTCAAAAAAAATTTCGAAAAAATTTTGGAGAAAAATTTTTCGAAAAAAGTTTCAAAAGAATTTTCGAAAAAATTTTTAAAAAAAATTTTCGAAAAAAATTTTTAAAAAAATTTCGAAAAAAATTTTGAAAAAAAATTTCGTAAAAAATTTTGAAAAAAATTTCAAAAAAAAATTTTCGAAAAAAATTTTCGAAAAAAATTTTCGAAAAAAATTTTCGAAAAAAATTTTCAAAAACATTTCCGAAAAAAATTTCGAAAAAAAATTTTCGAAAAAAAATTTGAAAAAATTTTCGAAAAAAAATTTTCTAAAAAAATTTTCGAAAAAAATTTCGAAAAAAAGTTTTCGAAAAAAATTTTGAAAAAAATTTTCAAAAAAAATTTCGAAAAAAAATTTTCGAAAAAAATTTCGAAAAAAATTTTGAAAAAAATTTTCGAAAAAAATTCCAAAAAAAAATTTTCGAAAAAAATTTTGAAAAAAAATTTCGAAAAAAATTTTGAAAAAAATTTTCGAAAAAATTTTGGAAAAAAATTTTCAAAAAAAATTTTGAAGAAAAATTTCAAAAAAAAATTTTAAAAAAATATTCGAAAAAATATTCGAAAAAATTTTGGAAAAAAATTTTTTGAAAAAAATTTAAAAAAAAAAATTTTCGAAAAAAATTTTCAAAAAAAATTTTGAAAAAAAATTTTCGAAAAAAAATTTGAAAAAATTTTCGAAAAAAAATTTTCGAGAAAAATTTTCGAAAAAAATTTCGAAAAAAAATTTTCGAAAAAATTTTGGAAAAAAAATTTTCGAAAAAAATTTTGCAAAAATTTTGAAAAAAAATTTCGAAAAAAATTTTGAAAAAAATTTTCGAAAAAAAATTTTCGAAAAAAATTTTCAAAAACATTTTCGAAAAAAATTTCGAAAAAAAATTTTCGAAAAAAAATTTGAAAAAATTTTCGAAAAAAAATTTTCGAAAAAAATTTTCGAAAAAAATTTCGAAAAAAAGTTTTCGAAAAAAAATTTCAAAAAAATTTTCGAAAAAAAATTTTCTAAAAAAATTTTGAAAAAAAATTTCCCAAAATAATTTAGAAAAAAATTTTCGAAAAAAATTTTGAAAAAAATTTTCGAAAAAAATTTCTAAAAAAAATTTTCGAAAGAAATTTCGAAAAAAAATTTTCGTAAAAAATTTCGAAAAAAAATTTTAGAAAAAAATTTTTAAAAAAAATTTTGAAAAAAATTTTGAAAAAAAATTTCGAAAAAAATTTTGAAAAAAATTTCGAAAAAAAATTTTCGAAAAAAATTTTCTAAAAAAATTTCAAAAAAATTTTCGAAAAAAATTTTGAAAAAAATTTTAGAAAAAAATTTCGAAAAAAAATGTTCGAAAAAATTTTTCGAAAAAATTTTCCGAAAAAAATTTTCAAAAAAATTTTCGAAAAAAATTTCGAAAAAAAATTTTCGAAAAAAAATTTGAAAAATTTTTGGAAAAAAAATTTTCGAAAAAAATTTTCGAAAAAAATTTTCGAAAAAAATTTCGAAAAAAAATTTTCGAAAAAAAATTCAAAAAAATTTTCGAAAAAAAATTTTCTAAAAAAATTTTGAAAAAAAATTTTCCAAAATAATTTAGAAAAAAATTTTCGAAAAAAATTTCGAAAAAAAATTTTGATAATAAATTTCGTAAAAAATTTTCAAAAAAAATTTCGAAAAAATTTTGAAAAAAATTTTGAAAAAAAATTACGAAAAAAATTTTGAAAAAAATTTCGAAAAAAAATTTTCGAAAAAAATTTTGAAAAAAATTTCGAAAAAAAATTTTCGAAAAAAATTTTCTAAAAAATTTTCAAAAAAATTTTCGAAAAAAATTTTCGAAAAAAATTTTTAAAAAAATTTTCGAAAAAAATTTTGAAAAAAAATTACGAAAAAAATTTTGAAAAAAAATTTCCAAAAGAATTTTGAAAAAAATTTTCGAAAAAAATTTCGAAAAAAAATTTTCTAAAAAATTTTTGAAAAAAAAATTTCGAAAAAAAATTTTCTAAAAAATTTTTGAAAAAAAAATTTCCAAAATAATTTAGAAAAAAATTTTCGAAAAAAATTTCTAAAAAAATTTTCGAAAAAAAATTTAAAAAAAAATTTCGAAAAAAATTTAAAAAAAAAAATTTCGAAAAAAATTTTGAAAAAAATTTCAAAAAAAAATTTTCGAAAAAAATTTTCGAAAAAAATTTCGAAAAAAATTTTGAAAAAAATTTTCGAAAAAAATTTCAAAAAAAAATTTAAAAAAAATTTTCGAAAAAATTTCGAAAAAAAATTTTCAAAAAAAATTTTGAAGAAAAATTTCAAAAAAAAACTAAAAAAATTTTCGAAAAAATTTTGGAAAAAAATTTTCGAAAAAAATTTTGAAAAAATTTTTCGAAAAAAATTTTCAAAAAAATTTTCGAAAAAAATTTCGAAATAAATTTTGAAAAAATTTTTCGAAAAAAATTTTCAAAAAAATTTTCGAAAAAAATTTCGAAAAAAAATTTTCGAAAAAAATTTCGAAAAAAACTGAAAAAAATTTTCGAAAAAAATTTTGAAAAAAATTTTAGAAAAAAATTTCGAAAAAAATGTTCAAAAAAAATTTCGAAAAAAAATTTTCGAAAAAATTTTCGAAAAAAAATTTGAAAAAAATTTCCGAAAAAAAATTTTCAAAAAAAATTAAAAAAAAAAATTTTCGAAAATAATTTAGAAAAAAATTTTTGAAAAAAAATTTTGAAAAAAAATTTTGAAAAAAAATTTTGAAAAAAAATTTTGAAAAAAAATTTTGAAAAAAAATTTTGAAAAAAAATTTCGAAAAAAATTTTGAAAAAAAATTTCGAAAAAAATTTTCGAAAAAAATTTTGAAAAACATTTTAGTAAAAAATTTCGAAAAAAATTTTGAAAAAAATTTTCGAAAAAAATTTCGAAAAAAAATTTTCGAAAAATTTTTGAAAAAAAATTTCGAAAAAAATTTTGAAAAAAATTTTCAAAAAAATTTTTGAAAAAATTTTTTAAAAAAAATTTTGAAAAAAAATTTCGAAAAAAATTTTCGAAAAAAATTTTCAAAAAAATTTTCGAGAAAAATTTCGAAAAAAAATTTTCGAAAAAAAATTTGAAAAAATTTCGAAAAAAAATTTGAAAAAATTTTCGAAAAAAAATTTTCGAAAAAAATTTTCGAAAAAAATTTCGAAAAAAATTTTCGAAAAAAAATTTCAAAAAATATTTCGAAAAAAAATTTCGAAAAAAATTTTGAAAAAAATTTTCAAAAAAAATTTCGAAAAAAAATTTTCGAAAAAAATTTCGAAAAAAATTTTGAAAAAAATTTTCGAAAAAAATTCCAAAAAAAAATTTTCGAAAAAAATTTTGAAAAAAAATTTCGAAAAAAATTTTAAAAAAAATTTTCGAAAAAATTTTGGAAAAAAATTTTCAAAAAAAATTTTGAAGAAAAATTTCAAAAAAAAATTTTAAAAAAATATTCGAAAAAATATTCGAAAAAATTTTGGAAAAAAATTTTTTGAAAAAAATTAAAAAAAAAAAATTTTCGAAAAAAATTTTCAAAAAAAATTTTGAAAAAAAATTTTCGAAAAAAAATTTGAAAAAATTTTCGAAAAAAAATTTTCGAGAAAAATTTTCGAAAAAAATTTCGAAAAAAAATTTTCGAAAAAATTTTGGAAAAAAAATTTTCCAAAAAAATTTTGCAAAAATTTTGAAAAAAAATTTCGAAAAAAATTTTGAAAAAAATTTTCGAAAAAAAATTTTCGAAAAAAATTTTCGAAAAAAATTTTCAAAAACATTTTTGAAAAAAATTTCGAAAAAAAATTTTCGAAAAAAAATTTGAAAAAATTTTCGAAAAAAAATTTTCGAAAAAAATTTTCGAAAAAAATTTCGAAAAAAAGTTTTCGAAAAAAATTTTGAAAAAAATTTTCAAAAAAAATTTCGAAAAAAAATTTTCGAAAAAAATTTCGAAAAAAATTTTGAAAAAAATTTTCGAAAAAAATTCCAAAAAAAATTTTCGAAAAAAATTTTGAAAAAAAATTTCGAAAAAAATTTTGAAAAAAATTTTCGAAAAAATTTTGGAAAAAAATTTTCAAAAAAAATTTTGATGAAAAATTTCAAAAAAAAATTTTAAAAAAATATTCGAAAAAATATTCGAAAAAATTTTGGAAAAAAATTTTTTGAAAAAAATTAAAAAAAAAAAATTTTCGAAAAAAATTTTCAAAAAAAATTTTGAAAAAAAATTTTCGAAAAAAAATTTGAAAAAATTTTCGAAAAAAAATTTTCGAGAAAAATTTTCGAAAAAAATTTCGAAAAAAAATTTTCGAAAAAATTTTGGAAAAAAAATTTTCGAAAAAAATTTTGCAAAAATTTTGAAAAAAAATTTCGAAAAAAATTTTGAAAAAAATTTTCGAAAAAAAATTTTCGAAAAAAATTTTCGAAAAAAATTTTCAAAAACATTTTCGAAAAAAATTTCGAAAAAAAATTTTCGAAAAAAAATTTGAAAAAATTTTCGAAAAAAAATTTTCGAAAAAAATTTTCGAAAAAAATTTCGAAAAAAAGTTTTCGAAAAAAAATTTCAAAAAAATTTTCGACAAAAAATTTTCGAAAAAAATTTTGAAAAAAATTTTCGAAAAAAATTTCTAAAAAAAATTTTCAAAAGAAATTTCGAAAAAAAATTTTCGTAAAAAATTTCGAAAAAAAATTTTAGAAAAAAATTTTTAAAAAAAATTTTGAAAAAAATTTTGAAAAAAAATTTCGAAAAAAATTTTGAAAAAAATTTCGAAAAAAAATTTTCGAAAAAAATTTTCTAAAAAAATTTCAAAAAAATTTTCGAAAAAAATTTTGAAAAAAATTTTAGAAAAAAATTTCGAAAAAAAATGTTCGAAAAAAATTTTCGAAAAAATTTTCCGAAAAAAATTTTCAAAAAAATTTTCGAAAAAAATTTCGAAAAAAAATTTTCGAAAAAAAATTTGAAAAATTTGTGGAAAAAAAATTTTCGAAAAAAATTTCGAAAAAAAATTTTCGAAAAAAAATTTCAAAAAAATTTTCGAAAAAAATTTTCAAAAAAAATTTTCCAAAATAATTTAGAAAAAAATTTTCGAAAAAAATTTCGAAAAAAAATTTTGATAATAAATTTCGTAAAAAATTTTCAAAAAAAATTTCGAAAAAATTTTGGAGAAAAATTTTTCGAAAAATTTTCAAAAAAATTTTCGAAAAAAATTTTAAAAAAAATTTTCGAAAAAAATTTTGAAAAAAATTTTGAAAAAAAATTACGAAAAAAATTTTGAAAAAAAATTTCCAAAAGAATTTTGAAAAAAATTTTCGAAAAAAATTTCGAAAAAAAATTTTCTAAAAAATTTTTGAAAAAAAAATTTCGAAAAAAAATTTTCTAAAAAATTTTTGAAAAAAAAATTTCCAAAATAATTTAGAAGAAAATTTTCGAAAAAAATTTCTAAAAAAATTTTCGAAAAAAATTTAAAAAAAAAAAATCGAAAAAAATTTCGAAAAAAAATTTTAGAAAAAAATTTTTAAAAAAAATTTCGAAAAAAATTTTGAAAAAAATTTTCGAAAAAAATTTTGAAAAAAATTTCTAAAAAAAATTTTCGAAAAAAATTTCAAAAAAAAATTTTCGAAAAAAATTTTGAAAAAAAATTTCGAAAAAAATTTTGAAAAAAATTTTCGAAAACTTTGGAAAAAAATTTTCAAAAAAATTTTTGAAGAAAAATTTCAAAAAAAAACTAAAAAAATTTTCGAAAAAATTTTGGAAAAAAATTTTTTGAAAAAAATTTTCAAAAAAATTTTCGAAAAAAATTTTGAAAAAATTTTTCGAAAAAAATTTTCAAAATTTTTTCGAAAAAAATTTCGAAAAAAATTTTGAAAAAAATTTTCGAAAAAAATTTTCAAAAAAATTTTCAAAAAAAAATTTTTGAAAAAATTTTGAAAGAAATTTTCCGAAAAAATAAAAAAAAAAATTTCGAAAAAAAATTTCGAAAAAAATTTCGAAAAAAATTTTCAAAAAAATTTCCGAAAAAATTTTGGAAAAAAATTTTTCGAAAAAAATTTTCAAAAAAATTTTCGAAAAAAGTTTCGAAAAAAAATTTTCGAAAAAAATTTCGAAAAAAATTTTGAAAAAAATTTTCGAAAAAAATTTTGAAAAAAATTTTAGAAAAAAATTTCGAAAAAAAATGTTGGAAAAAAATTTTCGAAAAAATTTTTCGAAAAAAATTTTCAAAAAAATTTTCGAAAAAAATTTCGAAAAAAAATTTTCGAAAAAAAATTTGAAAAATTTTGGAAAAAAAATTTTCGAAAAAAATTTTCGAAAAAAATTTCGAAAAAAAAATTTCGAAAAAAAATTTCAAAAAAATTTTCGAAAAAAAAATTTCTAAAAAAATTTTGAAAAAAAATTTTTCAAAATAATTTAGAAAAAAATTTTCGAAAAAAATTTCGAAAAAAAATTTTGATAATAAATTTCGAAAAAAATTTTCAAAAAAAATTTCGAAAAAATTTTGGAGAAAAATTTTTCGAAAAAAGTTTCAAAAGAATTTTCGAAAAAATTTTTAAAAAAAATTTTCGAAAAAAATTTTTAAAAAAATTTCGAAAAAAATTTTGAAAAAAAATTTCGTAAAAAATTTTGAAAAAAATTTCAAAAAAAAATTTTCGAAAAAAATTTTCGAAAAAAATTTTCGAAAAAAATTTTCAAAAACATTTCCGAAAAAAATTTCGAAAAAAAATTTTCGAAAAAAAATTTGAAAAAATTTTCGAAAAAAAATTTTCTAAAAAAATTTTCGAAAAAAATTTCGAAAAAAAGTTTTCGAAAAAAAATTTCAAAAAAAATTTTCGAAAAAAAATTTTATAAAAAAATTTTGAAAAAAAATTTCCCAAAATAATTTTGAAAAAAAATTTCGAAAAAAATTTTGAAAAAAATTCCGAAAAAAAATTTTCGAAAAAAATTTTGAAAAAAAATTTCGAAAAAAATTTTGAAAAAAATTTTCAAAAAAACTTTTGAAAAAAATTTTCAAAAAAAATTTTGAAAAAAATTTTCAAAAAAAATTTTGAAAAAAATTTTCAAAAAAAATTTTGAAAAAAATTTTCAAAAAAAATTTTGAAAAAAAATTTCGAAAAAAATTTTCAAAAAAATTTTCAAAAAAATTTTCGAAAAAAATTTCGAAAAAAAATTTTCGAAAAAAAGTTTGAAAAAAATTTTCGAAAAAAAATTTTCGAAAAAATTTTTCGAAAAAAATTTTCAAAAAAATTTTCGAAAAAAATTTCGAAAAAAAATTTTCGAAAAAAAATTTGAAAAATTTTTGGAAAAAAAATTTTCGAAAAAAATTTTCGAAAAAAATTTCGAAAAAAAATTTTCAAAAAAAATTTTGAAGAAAAATTTCAAAAAAAAACTAAAAAAATTTTCGAAAAAATTTTGGAAAAAAATTTTTTGAAATAAATTTTCAAAAAAATTTTCGAAAAAAATTTTGAAAAAATTTTTCAAAAAAAATTTTCAAAAAAATTTTCGAAAAAAATTTCGAAAAAAATTTTGAAAAAAATTTTCGAAAAAAATTTTCAAAAAAATTCTCGAAAAAAAATTTTCGAAAAAATTTTGAAAGAAATTTTCCAAAAAATAAAAAAAAAATTTCGAAAAAAAATTTTGAAAAAAATTTCGAAAAAAATTTTCAAAAAAATTTCCGAAAAAATTTTGGAAAAAAATTTTTCGAAAAAAATTTTCAAAAAAATTTTCGAAAAAAGTTTCGAAAAAAAATTTTCGAAAAAAATTTCGAAAAAAATTTTGAAAAAAATTTTCGAAAAAAATTTTGAAAAAAATTTTAGAAAAAAATTTCGAAAAAAAATGTTCGAAAAAAATTTCGAAAAAAAATTTTCGAAAAAAATTTTGAAAAAAATTTTCGAAAAATTTTTCGAAAAAAATTTTCAAAAAAATTTTCGAGAAAAATTTCGAAAAAAAATTTTCGAAAAAAAATTTGAAAAAATTTTCGAAAAAAAAATTTTCGAGAAAAATTTTCGAAAAAAATTTCGAAAAAAAATTTTCGAAAAAATTTTGGAAAAAAAATTTTCGAAAAAAATTTTGCAAAAATTTTAAAAAAAAATTTCGAAAAAAATTTTGAAAAAAATTTTCGAAAAAAAATTTTCGAAAAAAATTTTCGAAAAAAATTTTCAAAAACATTTTCGAAAAAAATTTCGAAAAAAAATTTTCGAAAAAAAATTTGAAAAAATTTTCGAAAAAAAATTTTCGAAAAAAATTTTCGAAAAAAATTTCGAAAAAAAGTTTTCGAAAAAAAATTTCAAAAAAATTTTCGAAAAAAAATTTTCTAAAAAAATTTTGAAAAAAAATTTCCCAAAATAATTTAGAAAAAAATTTTGAAAAAAATTTTCGAAAAAAATTTCTAAAAAAATTTTTCGAAAGAAATTTCGAAAAAAAATTTTCGTAAAAAATTTCGAAAAAAAATTTTAGAAAAAAATTTTTAAAAAAAATTTTGAAAAAAATTTTGAAAAAAAATTTCGAAAAAAATTTTGAAAAAAATTTCGAAAAAAAATTTTCGAAAAAAATTTTCTAAAAAAATTTCAAAAAAATTTTCGAAAAAAATTTTGAAAAAAATTTTAGAAAAAAATTTCGAAAAAAAATGTTCGAAAAAAATTTTCGAAAAAATTTTCCGAAAAAAATTTTCAAAAAAATTTTCGAAAAAAATTTCGAAAAAAAATTTTCGAAAAAAAATTTGAAAAATTTTTGGAAAAAAAATTTTCGAAAAAAATTTTCGAAAAAAATTTCGAAAAAAAATTTTCGAAAAAAAATTTCAAAAAAATTTTCGAAAAAAAATTTTCTAAAAAAATTTTGAAAAAAAATTTTCCAAAATAATTTAGAAAAAAATTTTCGAAAAAAATTTCGAAAAAAAATTTTGATAATAAATTTCGTAAAAAATTTTCAAAAAAAATTTCGAAAAAATTTTGAAAAAAATTTCGAAAAAAAATTTTCGAAAAAAATTTTGAAAAAAATTTCGAAAAAAAATTTTCGAAAAAAATTTTCTAAAAAATTTTCAAAAATTTTCGAAAAAAATTTTCGAAAAAAATTTTTAAAAAAATTTTCGAAAAAAATTTTGAAAAAAATTTTGAAAAAAAATTACGAAAAAAATTTTGAAAAAAAATTTCCAAAAGAATTTTGAAAAAAATTTTCGAAAAAAATTTCGAAAAAAAATTTTCTAAAAAATTTTTGAAAAAAAAATTTCGAAAAAAAATTTTCTAAAAAATTTTTGAAAAAAAAATTTCCAAAATAATTTAGAAAAAAATTTTCGAAAAAAATTTCTAAAAAAATTTTCGAAAAAAAATTTAAAAAAAAATTTCGAAAAAAATTAAAAAAAAAAAATTTCGAAAAAAATTTTGAAAAAAATTTCAAAAAAAAATTTTCGAAAAAAATTTTCGAAAAAAATTTCGAAAAAAATTTTGAAAAAAATTTTCGAAAAAAATTTCAAAAAAAAATTTAAAAAAAATTTTCGAAAAAATTTCGAAAAAAAATTTTCAAAAAAAATTTCTAAGAAAAATTTCAAAAAAAAACTAAAAAAATTTTCGAAAAAATTTTGGAAAAAAATTTTCGAAAAAAATTTTGAAAAAATTTTTCGAAAAAAATTTTCAAAAAAATTTTCGAAAAAAATTTCGAAATAAATTTTGAAAAAATTTTTCGAAAAAAATTTTCAAAAAAATTTTCGAAAAAAATTTCGAAAAAAAATTTTCGAAAAAAATTTCGAAAAAAACTTTGAAAAAAATTTTCGAAAAAAATTTTGAAAAAAATTTTAGAAAAAAATTTCGAAAAAAATGTTCAAAAAAAATTTCGAAAAAAAATTTTCGAAAAAAATTTTCGAAAAAAAATTTGAAAAAAATTTCCGAAAAAAAATTTTCAAAAAAAATTTAAAAAAAAAATTTTCGAAAATAATTTAGAAAAAAATTTTTGAAAAAAAATTTTCAAAAAAAATTTTGAAAAAAAATTTTCAAAAAAAATTTTGAAAAAAAATTTTGAAAAAAAATTTCGAAAAAAATTTTGAAAAAAAATTTCGAAAAAAATTTTCGAAAAAAATTTTGAAAAACATTTTAGTAAAAAATTTCGAAAAAAATTTTGAAAAAAATTTTCGAAAAAAATTTCGAAAAAAAATTTTCGAAAAATTTTTGAAAAAAAATTTCGAAAAAAATTTTGAAAAAAATTTTCAAAAAAATTTTTGAAAAAATTTTTTAAAAAAAATTTTGAAAAAAAATTTCGAAAAAAATTTTCGAAAAAAATTTTCAAAAAAATTTTCGAGAAAAATTTCGAAAAAAAATTTTCGAAAAAAAATTTGAAAAAATTTCGAAAAAAAATTTGAAAAAATTTTCGAAAAAAAATTTTCGAAAAAAATTTTCGAAAAAAATTTCGAAAAAAATTTTCGAAAAAAAATTTCAAAAAATATTTCGAAAAAAAATATCGAAAAAAATTTTGAAAAAAATTTTCAAAAAAAATTTCGAAAAAAAATTTTCGAAAAAAATTTCGAAAAAAATTTTGAAAAAAATTTTCGAAAAAAATTCCAAAAAAAAATTTTCGAAAAAAATTTTGAAAAAAAATTTCGAAAGAAATTTTGAAAAAAATTTTCGAAAAAATTTTGGAAAAAAATTTTCAAAAAAAATTTTGAAGAAAAATTTTAAAAAAAATTTTCGAAAAAAATTTTGAAAAAAAATTACGAAAAAAATTTTGAAAAAAAATTTCCAAAAGAATTTTGAAAAAAATTTTCGAAAAAAATTTCGAAAAAAAATTTTCTAAAAAATTTTTGAAAAAAAAATTTCGAAAAAAAATTTTCTAAAAAATTTTTGAAAAAAAAATTTCCAAAATAATTTAGAAAAAAATTTTCGAAAAAAATTTCTAAAAAAATTTTCGAAAAAAAATTTAAAAAAAAATTTCGAAAAAAATTAAAAAAAAAAAATTTCGAAAAAAATTTTGAAAAAAATTTCGAAAAAAAATTTTCAAAAAAAATTTCGAAGAAAAATTTCAAAAAAAAACTAAAAAAATTTTCGAAAAAATTTTGGAAAAAAATTTTCGAAAAAAATTTTGAAAAAATTTTTCGAAAAAAATTTTCAAAAAAATTTTCGAAAAAAATTTCGAAATAAATTTTGAAAAAATTTTTCGAAAAAAATTTTCAAAAAAATTTTCGAAAAAAATTTCGAAAAAAAATTTTCGAAAAAAATTTCGAAAAAAACTTTGAAAAAAATTTTCGAAAAAAATTTTGAAAAAAATTTTAGAAAAAAATTTCGAAAAAAATGTTCAAAAAAAATTTCGAAAAAAAATTTTCGAAAAAAATTTTCGAAAAAAAATTTGAAAAAAATTTCCGAAAAAAAATTTTCAAAAAAAATTTAAAAAAAAAATTTTCGAAAATAATTTAGAAAAAAATTTTTGAAAAAAAATTTTCAAAAAAAATTTTGAAAAAAAATTTTCAAAAAAAATTTTGAAAAAAAATTTTGAAAAAAAAATTCGAAAAAAATTTTGAAAAAAAATTTCGAAAAAAATTTTCGAAAAAAATTTTGAAAAACATTTTAGTAAAAAATTTCGAAAAAAATTTTGAAAAAAATTTTCGAAAAAAATTTCGAAAAAAAATTTTCGAAAAATTTTTGAAAAAAAATTTCGAAAAAAATTTTGAAAAAAATTTTCAAAAAAATTTTTGAAAAACTTTTTTAAAAAAAATTTTGAAAAAAAATTTCGAAAAAAATTTTCGAAAAAAATTTTCAAAAAAATTTTCGAGAAAAATTACGAAAAAAAATTTTCGAAAAAAAATTTGAAAAAATTTCGAAAAAAAATTTGAAAAAATTTTCGAAAAAAAATTTTCGAAAAAAATTTTCGAAAAAAATTTCGAAAAAAATTTTCGAAAAAAAATTTCAAAAAATATTTCGAAAAAAAATTTCGAAAAAAATTTTGAAAAAAATTTTCAAAAAAAATTTCGAAAAAAAATTTTCGAAAAAAATTTTGAAAAAAATTTTCGAAAAAAATTCCAAAAAAAAATTTTCGAAAAAAATTTTGAAAAAAAATTTCGAAAAAAATTTTGAAAAAAATTTTCGAAAAAATATTCGAAAAAAATTTGGAAAAAAATTTTTTGAAAAAAATTAAAAAAAAAAATTTTCGAAAAAAATTTTCAAAAAAAATTTTGAAAAAAAATTTTCGAAAAAAAATTTGAAAAAATTTTCGAAAAAAAATTTTCGAGAAAAATTTTCGAAAAAAATTTCGAAAAAAAATTTTCGAAAAAATTTTGGAAAAAAAATTTTCGAAAAAAATTTTGCAAAAATTTTGAAAAAAAATTTCGAAAAAAATTTTGAAAAAAATTTTCGAAAAAAAATTTTCGAAAAAAATTTTCGAAAAAAATTTTCAAAAACATTTTCGAAAAAAATTTCGAAAAAAAATTTTCGAAAAAAAATTTGAAAAAATTTTCGAAAAAAAATTTTCGAAAAAAATTTTCGAAAAAAATTTCGAAAAAAAGTTTTCGAAAAAAATTTTGAAAAAAATTTTCAAAAAAAATTTCGAAAAAAAATTTTCGAAAAAAATTTCGAAAAAAATTTTGAAAAAAATTTTCGAAAAAAATTCCAAAAAAAAATTTTCGAAAAAAATTTTGAAAAAAAATTTCGAAAAAAATTTTGAAAAAAATTTTCGAAAAAATTTTGGAAAAAAATTTTCAAAAAAAATTTTGAAGAAAAATTTCAAAAAAAAATTTTAAAAAAATATTCGAAAAAATATTCGAAAAAATTTTGGAAAAAAATTTTTTGAAAAAAATTTAAAAAAAAAAATTTTCGAAAAAAATTTTCAAAAAAAATTTTGAAAAAAAATTTTCGAAAAAAAATTTGAAAAAATTTTCGAAAAAAAATTTTCGAGAAAAATTTTCGAAAAAAATTTCGAAAAAAAATTTTCGAAAAAATTTTGGAAAAAAAATTTTCGAAAAAAATTTTGCAAAAATTTTGAAAAAAAATTTCGAAAAAAATTTTGAAAAAAATTTTCGAAAAAAAATTTTCGAAAAAAATTTTCGAAAAAAATTTTCAAAAACATTTTCGAAAAAAATTTCGAAAAAAAATTTTCGAAAAAAAATTTGAAAAAATTTTCGAAAAAAAATTTTCGAAAAAAAATTTTCGAAAAAAATTTTCGAAAAAAATTTCGAAAAAAAGTTTTCGAAAAAAAATTTCAAAAAAATTTTCGACAAAAAATTTTCTAAAAAAATTTTGAAAAAAAATTTCCCAAAATAATTTAGAAAAAAATTTTCGAAAAAAATTTTGAAAAAAATTTTCGAAAAAAATTTCTAAAAAAAATTTTCGAAAGAAATTTCGAAAAAAAATTTTCGTAAAAAATTTCGAAAAAAAATTTTAGAAAAAAATTTTTAAAAAAAATTTTGAAAAAAATTTTGAAAAAAAATTTCGAAAAAAATTTTGAAAAAAATTTCGAAAAAAAATTTTCGAAAAAAATTTTCTAAAAAAATTTCAAAAAAATTTTCGAAAAAAATTTTGAAAAAAATTTTAGAAAAAAATTTCGAAAAAAAATGTTCGAAAAAAATTTTCGAAAAAATTTTCCGAAAAAAATTTTCAAAAAAATTTTCGAAAAAAATTTCGAAAAAAAATTTTCGAAAAAAAATTTGAAAAATTTTTGGAAAAAAAATTTTCGAAAAAAATTTTCGAAAAAAATTTCGAAAAAAAATTTTCGAAAAAAAATTTCAAAAAAATTTTCGAAAAAAATTTTCAAAAAAAATTTTCCAAAATAATTTAGAAAAAAATTTTCGAAAAAAATTTCCTAAAAAAATTTTGATAATAAATTTCGTAAAAAATTACCAAAAAAAATTTCGAAAAAATTTTGGAGAAAAATTTTTCGAAAAATTTTCAAAAAAATTTTCGAAAAAAATTTTAAAAAAAATTTTCGAAAAAAATTTTGAAAAAAATTTTGAAAAAAATTTTGAAAAAAAATTACGAAAAAAATTTTGAAAAAAAATTTCCAAAAGAATTTTGAAAAAAATTTTCGAAAAAAATTTCGAAAAAAAATTTTCTAAAAAATTTTTAAAAAAAAAATTTCGAAAAAAAATTTTCTAAAAAATTTTTGAAAAAAAAATTTCCAAAATAATTTAGAAAAAAATTTTCGAAAAAAATTTCTAAAAAAATTTTCGAAAAAAATTTAAAAAAAAAAAAATCGAAAAAAATTTCGAAAAAAAATTTTAGAAAAAAATTTTTAAAAAAAATTTCGAAAAAAATTTTGAAAAAAATTTTCGAAAAAAATTTCGAAAAAAAATTTTCGAAAAATTTTTGAAAAAAAATTTCGAAAAAAATTTTGAAAAAAATTTTCAAAAAAATTTTTGAAAAAATTTTTTAAAAAAAATTTTGAAAAAAAATTTCGAAAAAAATTTTCGAAAAAAATTTTCAAAAAAATTTTCGAGAAAAATTTCGAAAAAAAATTTTCGAAAAAAAATTTGAAAAAATTTCGAAAAAAAATTTGAAAAAATTTTCGAAAAAAAATTTTCGAAAAAAATTTTCGAAAAAAATTTCGAAAAAAATTTTCGAAAAAAAATTTCAAAAAATATTTCGAAAAAAAATTTCGAAAAAAATTTTGAAAAAAATTTTCAAAAAAAATTTCGAAAAAAAATTTTCGAAAAAAATTTCGAAAAAAATTTTGAAAAAAATTTTCGAAAAAAATTCCAAAAAAAAATTTTCGAAAAAAATTTTGAAAAAAAATTTCGAAAAAAATTTTAAAAAAAATTTTCGAAAAAATTTTGGAAAAAAATTTTCAAAAAAAATTTTGAAGAAAAATTTCAAAAAAAAATTTTAAAAAAATATTCGAAAAAATATTCGAAAAAATTTTGGAAAAAAATTTTTTGAAAAAAATAAAAAAAAAAAAATTTTCGAAAAAAATTTTCAAAAAAAATTTTGAAAAAAAATTTTCGAAAAAAAATTTGAAAAAATTTTCGAAAAAAAATTTTCGAGAAAAATTTTCGAAAAAAATTTCGAAAAAAAATTTTCGAAAAAATTTTGGAAAAAAAATTTTCGAAAAAAATTTGGCAAAAATTTTGAAAAAAAATTTCGAAAAAAATTTTGAAAAAAATTTTCGAAAAAAAATTTTCGAAAAAAATTTTCGAAAAAAATTTTCAAAAACATTTTCGAAAAAAATTTCGAAAAAAAATTTTCGAAAAAAAATTTGAAAAAATTTTCGAAAAAAAATTTTCGAAAAAAATTTTCGAAAAAAATTTCGAAAAAAAGTTTTCGAAAAAAATTTTGAAAAAAATTTTCAAAAAAAATTTCGAAAAAAAATTTTCGAAAAAAATTTCGAAAAAAATTTTGAAAAAAATTTTCGAAAAAAATTCCAAAAAAAAATTTTCGAAAAAAATTTTGAAAAAAAATTTCGAAAAAAATTTTGAAAAAAATTTTCGAAAAAATTTTGGAAAAAAATTTTCAAAAAAAATTTTGATGAAAAATTTCAAAAAAAAATTTTAAAAAAATATTCGAAAAAATATTCGAAAAAATTTTGGAAAAAAATTTTTTGAAAAAAATTAAAAAAAAAAAATTTTCGAAAAAAATTTTCAAAAAAAATTTTGAAAAAAAATTTTCGAAAAAAAATTTGAAAAAATTTTCGAAAAAAAATTTTCGAGAAAAATTTTCGAAAAAAATTTCGAAAAAAAATTTTCGAAAAAATTTTGGAAAAAAAATTTTCGAAAAAAATTTTGCAAAAATTTTGAAAAAAAATTTCGAAAAAAATTTTGAAAAAAATTTTCGAAAAAAAATTTTCGAAAAAAATTTTCGAAAAAAATTTTCAAAAACATTTTCGAAAAAAATTTCGAAAAAAAATTTTCGAAAAAAAATTTGAAAAAATTTTCGAAAAAAAATTTTCGAAAAAAATTTTCGAAAAAAATTTCGAAAAAAAGTTTTCGAAAAAAAATTTCAAAAAAATTTTCGAAAAAAAATTTTCTAAAAAAATTTTGAAAAAAAATTTCCCAAAATAATTTAGAAAAAAATTTTGAAAAAAATTTTCGAAAAAAATTTCTAAAAAAATTTTTCGAAAGAAATTTCGAAAAAAAATTTTCGTAAAAAATTTCGAAAAAAAATTTTAGAAAAAAATTTTTAAAAAAAATTTTGAAAAAAATTTTGAAAAAAAATTTCGAAAAAAATTTTGAAAAAAATTTCGAAAAAAAATTTTCGAAAAAAATTTTCTAAAAAAATTTCAAAAAAATTTTCGAAAAAAATTTTGAAAAAAATTTTAGAAAAAAATTTTGAAAAAAAATGTTCGAAAAAAATTTTCGAAAAAATTTTCCGAAAAAAATTTTCAAAAAAATTTTCGAAAAAAATTTCGAAAAAAAATTTTCGAAAAAAAATTTGAAAAATTTTTGGAAAAAAAATTTTCGAAAAAAATTTTCGAAAAAAATTTCGAAAAAAAATTTTCGAAAAAAAATTTCAAAAAAATTTTCGAAAAAAAATTTTCTAAAAAAATTTTGAAAAAAAATTTTCCAAAATAATTTAGAAAAAAATTTTCGAAAAAAATTTCGAAAAAAAATTTTGATAATAAATTTCGTAAAAAATTTTCAAAAAAAATTTCGAAAAAATTTTGAAAAAAATTTTGAAAAAAAATTACGAAAAAAATTTTGAAAAAAATTTCGAAAAAAAATTTTCGAAAAAAATTTTGAAAAAAATTTCGAAAAAAAATTTTCGAAAAAAATTTTCTAAAAAATTTTCAAAAAAATTTTCGAAAAAAATTTTCGAAAAAAATTTTAAAAAAAATTTTCGAAAAAAATTTTGAAAAAAATTTTGAAAAAAAATTACGAAAAAAATTTTGAAAAAAAATTTCCAAAAGAATTTTGAAAAAAATTTTCGAAAAAAATTTCGAAAAAAAATTTTCTAAAAAATTTTTGAAAAAAAAATTTCGAAAAAAAATTTTCTAAAAAATTTTTGAAAAAAAAATTTCCAAAATAATTTAGAAAAAAATTTTCGAAAAAAATTTCTAAAAAAATTTTCGAAAAAAAATTTTAAAAAAAATTTCGAAAAAAATTTAAAAAAAAAAATTTCGAAAAAAATTTTGAAAAAAATTTCAAAAAAAAATTTTCGAAAAAAATTTTCGAAAAAAATTTCGAAAAAAATTTTGAAAAAAATTTTCGAAAAAAATTTCAAAAAAAAATTTAAAAAAAATTTTCGAAAAAATTTCGAAAAAAAATTTTCAAAAAAAATTTCTAAGAAAAATTTCAAAAAAAAACTAAAAAAATTTTCGAAAAAATTTTGGAAAAAAATTTTCGAAAAAAATTTTGAAAAAATTTTTCGAAAAAAATTTTCAAAAAAATTTTCGAAAAAAATTTCGAAATAAATTTTGAAAAAATTTTTCGAAAAAAATTTTCAAAAAAATTTTCGAAAAAAATTTCGAAAAAAAATTTTCGAAAAAAATTTCGAAAAAAACTGAAAAAAATTTTCGAAAAAAATTTTGAAAAAAATTTTAGAAAAAAATTTCGAAAAAAATGTTCAAAAAAAATTTCGAAAAAAAATTTTCGAAAAAAATTTTCGAAAAAAAATTTGAAAAAAATTTCCGAAAAAAAATTTTCAAAAAAAATTTAAAAAAAAAATTTTCGAAAATAAATTAGAAAAAAATTTTTGAAAAAAAATTTTCAAAAAAAATTTTGAAAAAAAATTTTCAAAAAAAATTTTGAAAAAAAATTTTGAAAAAAAATTTCGAAAAAAATTTTGAAAAAAAATTTCGAAAAAAATTTTCGAAAAAAATTTTGAAAAACATTTTAGTAAAAAATTTCGAAAAAAATTTTGAAAAAAATTTTCGAAAAAAATTTCGAAAAAAAATTTTCGAAAAATTTTTGAAAAAAAATTTCGAAAAAAATTTTGAAAAAAATTTTCAAAAAAATTTTTGAAAAAATTTTTTAAAAAAAATTTTGAAAAAAAATTTCGAAAAAAATTTTCGAAAAACATTTTCAAAAAAATTTTCGAGAAAAATTTCGAAAAAAAATTTTCGAAAAAAAATTTGAAAAAATTTCGAAAAAAAATTTGAAAAAATTTTCGAAAAAAAATTTTCGAAAAAAATTTTCGAAAAAAATTTCGAAAAAAATTTTCGAAAAAAAATTTCAAAAAATATTTCGAAAAAAAATTTCGAAAAAAATTTTGAAAAAAATTTTCAAAAAAAATTTCGAAAAAAAATTTTCGAAAAAAATTTCGAAAAAAATTTTGAAAAAAATTTTCGAAAAAAATTCCAAAAAAAAATTTTCGAAAAAAATTTTGAAAAAAATTTTCGAAAAAAATTTTGAAAAAAATTTCGAAAAAAAATTTTCGAAAAAAATTTTCTAAAAAATTTTCAAAAAAATTTTCGAAAAAAATTTTCGAAAAAAATTTTAAAAAAAATTTTCGAAAAAAATTTTGAAAAAAATTTTGAAAAAAAATTACGAAAAAAATTTTGAAAAAAAATTTCCAAAAGAATTTTGAAAAAAATTTTCGAAAAAAATTTCGAAAAAAAATTTTCTAAAAAATTTTTGAAAAAAAAATTTCGAAAAAAAATTTTCTAAAAAATTTTTGAAAAAAAAATTTCCAAAATAATTTAGAAAAAAATTTTCGAAAAAAATTTCTAAAAAAATTTTCGAAAAAAAATTTAAAAAAAAATTTCGAAAAAAAATTTAAAAAAAAAAATTTCGAAAAAAATTTTGCAAAAAATTTCAAAAAAAAATTTTCGAAAAAAATTTTCGAAAAAAATTTCGAAAAAAAATTTGAAAAAAATTTTCGAAAAAAATTTCAAAAAAAAATTTAAAAAAAATTTTCGAAAAAATTTCGAAAAAAAATTTTCAAAAAAAATTTCTAAGAAAAATTTCAAAAAAAAACTAAAAAAATTTTCGAAAAAATTTTGGAAAAAAATTTTCGAGAAAAATTTCGAAAAAAAATTTTCGAAAAAAAATTTGAAAACATTTTGAAAAAAAATTTTCAAAAAAAATTTTGAAAAAAAATTTTGAAAAAAAATTTCGAAAAAAATTTTGAAAAAAAATTTCGAAAAAAATTTTCGAAAAAAATTTTGAAAAACATTTTAGTAAAAAATTTCGAAAAAAATTTTGAAAAAAATTTTCGAAAAAAATTTCGAAAAAAAATTTTCGAAAAAAAATTTGAAAAAATTTTCGAAAAAAAATTTGAAAAAATTTTCGAAAAAAAATTTTCGAAAAAAATTTTCGAAAAAAATTTCGAAAAAAAAGTTTCGAAAAAAATTTCGAAAAAAATTTTGAAAAAAATTTTCGAAAAAAATTTTCGAAAAAATTTTGGAAAAAAATTTTCAAAAAAAATTTTGAAGAAAAATTTCAAAAAAAAACTAAAAAAATTTTCGAAAAAATTTTGGAAAAAAATTTTTTGAAAAAAATTTTCAAATAAATTTTCGAAAAAAATTTTGAAAAAATTTTTCGAAAAAAATTTTCAAAATTTTTTCGAAAAAAATTTCGAAAAAAATTTCGAAAAAAATTTTCGAAAAATATTTTCAAAAAAATTTTCGAAAAAAAATTTTTGAAAAAATTTTGAATAAAATTTTCCGAAAAAATAAAAAAAAAAATTTCGAAAAAAAATTTTGAAAAAAATTTCGAAAAAAATTTTCAAAAAAATTTCGAAAAAAATTTTCAAAAAAATTTCCGAAAAAATTTTGGAAAAAAATTTTTCGAAAAAAATTTTCAAAAAAATTTTCGAAAAAAGTTTCGAAAAAAAATTTTCGAAAAAAATTTCGAAAAAAATTTTGAAAAAAATTTTCGAAAAAAATTTTGAAAAAAATTTTAGAAAAAAATTTCGAAAAAAAATGTTGGAAGAAAATTTTCGAAAAAATTTTTCGAAAAAAATTTTCAAAAAAATTTTCGAAAAAAATTTCGAAAAAAAATTTTCGAAAAAAAATTTGAAAAATTTTTGGAAAAAAAATTTTCGAAAAAAATTTTCGAAAAAAATTTCGAAAAAAAAATTTCGAAAAAAAATTTCAAAAAAATTTTCGAAAAAAAAATTTCTAAAAAAATTTTGAAAAAAAATTTTCCAAAAAAATTTTGAAAAAAATTTTGAAAAAAAATTACGAAAAAAATTTTGAAAAAAAATTTCGAAAAGAATTTTGAAAAAAATTTTCGAAAAAAATTTCGAAAAAAAATTTTCTAAAAAATTTTTGAAAAAAAATTTTCCAAAATAATTTAGAAAAAAATTTTCGAAAAAAATTTCTAAAAAAATTTTCGAAAAAAATTTTTAAAAAAATTTCGAAAAAAATTTTGAAAAAAAATTTTCGAAAAAAAGTTTCGAAAAAAATTTTCGAAAAAAATTTTCGAAAAAAATTTTCGAAAAAAATTTTCAAAAACATTTCCGAAAAAAATTTCGAAAAAAAATTTTCGAAAAAAAATTTGAAAAAATTTTCGAAAAAAAATTTTCTAAAAAAATTTTCGAAAAAAATTTCGAAAAAAAGTTTTCGAAAAAAAATTTCAAAAAAATTTTCGAAAAAAAATTTTATAAAAAAATTTTGAAAAAAAATTTCCCAAAATAATTTTGAAAAAAAATTTCGAAAAAAATTTTGAAAAAAATTCCGAAAAAAAATTTTCGAAAAAAATTTTGAAAAAAAATTTCGAAAAAAATTTTGAAAAAAATTTTCAAAAAAACTTATGAAAAAAATTTTCAAAAAAAATTTTGAAAAAAATTTTCAAAAAAAATTTTGAAAAAAATTTTCAAAAAAAATTTTGAAAAAAATTTTCAAAAAAAATTTTGAAAAAAATTTTCAAAAAAAATTTTGAAAAAAAATTTCGAAAAAAATTTTCAAAAAAATTTTCAAAAAAATTTTCGAAAAAAATTTCGAAAAAAAATTTTCGAAAAAAAGTTTGAAAAAAATTTTCGAAAAAACATTTTCGAAAAAATTTTTCGAAAAAAATTTTCAAAAAAATTTTCGAAAAAAATTTCGAAAAAAAATTTTCGAAAAAAAATTTGAAAAATTTTTGGAAAAAAAATTTTCGAAAAAAATTTTCGAAAAAAATTTCGAAAAAAAATTTTCAAAAAAAATTTTGAAGAAAAATTTCAAAAAAAAAACTAAAAAAATTTTCGAAAAAATTTTGGAAAAAAATTTTTTGAAATAAATTTTCAAAAAAATTTTCGAAAAAAATTTTGAAAAAATTTTTCAAAAAAAATTTTCAAAAAAATTTTCGAAAAAAATTTCGAAAAAAATTTTGAAAAAAATTTTCGAAAAAAATTTTCAAAAAAATTCTCAAAAAAAAATTTTCGAAAAAATTTTGAAAGAAATTTTCCAAAAAATAAAAAAAAAATTTCGAAAAAAAATTTTGAAAAAAATTTCGAAAAAAATTTTCAAAAAAATTTCCGAAAAAATTTTGGAAAAAAATTTTTCGAAAAAAATTTTCAAAAAAATTTTCGAAAAAAGTTTCGAAAAAAAATTTTCGAAAAAAATTTCGAAAAAAATTTTGAAAAAAATTTTCGAAAAAAATTTTGAAAAAAATTTTAGAAAAAAATTTCGAAAAAAAATGTTCGTAAAAAATTTCGAAAAAAAATTTTCGAAAAAAATTTTGAAAAAAATTTTCGAAAAATTTTTCGAAAAAAATTTTCAAAAAAATTTTCGAGAAAAATTTCGAAAAAAAATTTTCGAAAAAAAATTTGAAAAAATTTTCGAAAAAAAATTTTCGAGAAAAATTTTCGAAAAAAATTTCGAAAAAAAATTTTCGAAAAAATTTTGGAAAAAAAATTTTCGAAAAAAATTTTGCAAAAATTTTGAAAAAAAATTTCGAAAAAAATTTTGAAAAAAATTTTCGAAAAAAAATTTTCGAAAAAAATTTTCAAAAACATTTTCGAAAAAAATTTCGAAAAAAAATTTTCGAAAAAAAATTTGAAAAAATTTTCGAAAAAAAATTTTCGAAAAAAATTTTCGAAAAAAATTTCGAAAAAAAGTTTTCGAAAAAAAATTTCAAAAAAATTTTCGAAAAAAAATTTTCTAAAAAAATTTTGAAAAAAAATTTCCCAAAATAATTTAGAAAAAAATTTTCGAAAAAAATTTTGAAAAAAATTTTCGAAAAAAATTTCTAAAAAAAATTTTCGAAAGAAATTTCGAAAAAAAATTTTCGTAAAAAATTTCGAAAAAAAATTTTAGAAAAAAATTTTTAAAAAAAATTTTGAGAAAAATTTTGAAAAAAAATTTCGAAAAAAATTTTGAAAAAAATTTCGAAAAAAAATTTTCGAAAAAAATTTTCTAAAAAAATTTCAAAAAAATTTTCGAAAAAAATTTTGAAAAAAATTTTAGAAAAAAATTTCGAAAAAAAATGTTCGAAAAAATTTTTCGAAAAAATTTTCCGAAAAAAATTTTCAAAAAAATTTTCGAAAAAAATTTCGAAAAAAAATTTTCGAAAAAAAATTTGAAAAATTTTTGGAAAAAAAATTTTCGAAAAAAATTTTCGAAAAAAATTTCGAAAAAAAATTTTCGAAAAAAAATTCAAAAAAATTTTCGAAAAAAAATTTTCTAAAAAAATTTTGAAAAAAAATTTTCCAAAATAATTTAGAAAAAAATTTTCGAAAAAAATTTCGAAAAAAAATTTTGATAATAAATTTCGTAAAAAATTTTCAAAAAAAATTTCGAAAAAATTTTGAAAAAAATTTTGAAAAAAAATTACGAAAAAAATTTTGAAAAAAATTTCGAAAAAAAATTTTCGAAAAAAATTTTGAAAAAAATTTCGAAAAAAAATTTTCGAAAAAAATTTTCTAAAAAATTTTCAAAAAAATTTTCGAAAAAAATTTTCGAAAAAAATTTTCAAAAAAATTTTCGAAAAAAATTTTGAAAAAATTTTTCGAAAAAAATTTTCAAAATTTTTTCGAAAAAAATTTCGAAAAAAATTTTGAAAAAAATTTTCGAAAAAAATTTTCAAAAAAATTTTCGAAAAAAAATTTTTGAAAAAATTTTGAATAAAATTTTCCGAAAAAATAAAAAAAAAAATTTCGAAAAAAAATTTTGAAAAAAATTTCGAAAAAAATTTTCAAAAAAATTTCCGAAAAAATTTTGGAAAAAAATTTTTCGAAAAAAATTTTCAAAAAAATTTTCGAAAAAAGTTTCGAAAAAAAATTTTCGAAAAAAATTTCGAAAAAAATTTTGAAAAAAATTTTCGAAAAAAATTTTGAAAAAAATTTTAGAAAAAAATTTCGAAAAAAAATGTTGGAAAAAAATTTTCGAAAAAATTTTTCGAAAAAAATTTTCAAAAAAATTTTCGAAAAAAATTTCGAAAAAAAATTTTCGAAAAAAAATTTGAAAAATTTTTGGAAAAAAAATTTTCGAAAAAAATTTTCGAAAAAAATTTCGAAAAAAATTTTCAAAAAAATTCCCAAAAAAAAATTTTCGAAAAAATTTTGAAAGAAATTTTCCAAAAAATAAAAAAAAAATTTCGAAAAAAAATTTTGAAAAAAATTTCGAAAAAAATTTTCAAAAAAATTTCCGAAAAAATTTTGGAAAAAAATTTTTCGAAAAAAATTTTCAAAAAAATTTTCGAAAAAAGTTTCGAAAAAAAATTTTCGAAAAAAATTTCGAAAAAAATTTTGAAAAAAATTTTCGAAAAAAATTTTGAAAAAAATTTTAGAAAAAAATTTCGAAAAAAAATGTTCGAAAAAAATTTCGAAAAAAAATTTTCGAAAAAAATTTTGAAAAAAATTTTCGAAAAATTTTTCGAAAAAAATTTTCAAAAAAATTTTCGAGAAAAATTTCGAAAAAAAATTTTCGAAAAAAAATTTGAAAAAATTTTCGAAAAAATATTTTCGAGAAAAATTTTCGAAAAAAATTTCGAAAAAAAATTTTCGAAAAAATTTTGGAAAAAAAATTTTCGAAAAAAATTTTGCAAAAATTTTGAAAAAAAATTTCGAAAAAAATTTTGAAAAAAATTTTCGAAAAAAAATTTTCGAAAAAAATTTTCAAAAACATTTTCGAAAAAAATTTCGAAAAAAAATTTTCGAAAAAAAATTTGAAAAAATTTTCGAAAAAAAATTTTCGAAAAAAATTTTCGAAAAAAATTTCGAAAAAAAGTTTTCGAAAAAAAATTTCAAAAAAATTTTCGAAAAAAAATTTTCTAAAAAAATTTTGAAAAAAAATTTCCCAAAATAATTTAGAAAAAAATTTTCGAAAAAAATTTTGAAAAAAATTTTCGAAAAAAATTTCTAAAAAAAATTTTCGAAAGAAATTTCGAAAAAAAATTTTCGTAAAAAATTTCGAAAAAAAATTTTAGAAAAAAATTTTTAAAAAAAATTTTGAAAAAAATTTTGAAAAAAAATTTCGAAAAAAATTTTGAAAAAAATTTCGAAAAAAAATTTTCGAAAAAAATTTTCTAAAAAAATTTCAAAAAAATTTTCGAAAAAAATTTTGAAAAAAATTTTAGAAAAAAATTTCGAAAAAAAATGTTCGAAAAAATTTTTCGAAAAAATTTTCCGAAAAAAATTTTCGAAAAAAAATTTTCGAAAAAATTTTTCGAAAAAAATTTTCAAAAAAATTTTCGAAAAAAATTTCGAAAAAAAAGTTTCGAAAAAAAATTTGAAAAATTTTTGGAAAAAAAATTTTCGAAAAAGATTTTCGAAAAAAATTTCGAAAAAAAATTTTCAAAAAAAATTTTGAAGAAAAATTTCAAAAAAAAAACTAAAAAAATTTTCGAAAAAATTTTGGAAAAAAATTTTTTGAAATAAATTTTCAAAAAAATTTTCGAAAAAAATTTTGAAAAAATTTTTCAAAAAAAATTTTCAAAAAAATTTTCGAAAAAAATTTCGAAAAAAATTTTGAAAAAAATTTTCGAAAAAAATTTTCAAAAAAATTCTCAAAAAAAAATTTTCGAAAAAATTTTGAAAGAAATTTTCCAAAAAATAAAAAAAAAATTTCGAAAAAAAATTTTGAAAAAAATTTCGAAAAAAATTTTCAAAAAAATTTCCGAAAAAATTTTGGAAAAAAATTTTCAAAAAAATTTTCGAAAAAAGTTTCGAAAAAAAATTTTCGAAAAAATTTTCGAAAAAAAATTTTCGAGAAAAATTTTCGAAAAAAATTTCGAAAAAAAATTTTCGAAAAAATTTTGGAAAAAAAATTTTCGAAAAAAATTTTGCAAAAATTTTGAAAAAAAATTTCGAAAAAAATTTTGAAAAAAATTTTCGAAAAAAAATTTTCGAAAAAAATTTTCAAAAACATTTTCGAAAAAAATTTCGAAAAAAAATTTTCGAAAAAAAATTTGAAAAAATTTTCGAAAAAAAATTTTCGAAAAAAATTTTCGAAAAAAATTTCGAAAAAAAGTTTTCGAAAAAAAATTTCAAAAAAATTTTCGAAAAAAAATTTTCTAAAAAAATTTTGAAAAAAAATTTCCCAAAATAATTTAGAAAAAAATTTTCGAAAAAAATTTTGAAAAAAATTTTCGAAAAAAATTTCTAAAAAAAATTTTCGAAAGAAATTTCGAAAAAAAATTTTCGTAAAAAATTTCGAAAAAAAATTTTAGAAAAAAATTTTTAAAAAAAATTTTGAAAAAAATTTTGAAAAAAAATTTCGAAAAAAATTTTGAAAAAAATTTCGAAAAAAAATTTTCGAAAAAAATTTTCTAAAAAAATTTCAAAAAAATTTTCGAAAAAAATTTTGAAAAAAATTTTAGAAAAAAATTTCGAAAAAAAATGTTCGAAAAAATTTTTCGAAAAAATTTTCCGAAAAAAATTTTCAAAAAAATTTTCGAAAAAAATTTCGAAAAAAAATTTTCGAAAAAAAATTTGAAAAATTTTTGGAAAAAAAATTTTCGAAAAAAATTTTCGAAAAAAATTTCGAAAAAAAATTTTCGAAAAAAAATTCAAAAAAATTTTCGAAAAAAAATTTTCTAAAAAAATTTTGAAAAAAAATTTTCCAAAATAATTTAGAAAAAAATTTTCGAAAAAAATTTCGAAAAAAAATTTTGATAATAAATTTCGTAAAAAATTTTCAAAAAAAATTTCGAAAAAATTTTGAAAAAAATTTTGAAAAAAAATTACGAAAAAAATTTTGAAAAAAATTTCGAAAAAAAATTTTCGAAAAAAATTTTGAAAAAAATTTCGAAAAAAAATTTTCGAAAAAAATTTTCTAAAAAATTTTCAAAAAAATTTTCGAAAAAAATTTTCGAAAAAAATTTTAAAAAAAATTTTCGAAAAAAATTTTGAAAAAAAATTACGAAAAAAATTTTGAAAAAAAATTTCCAAAAGAATTTTGAAAAAAATTTTCGAAAAAAATTTCGAAAAAAAATTTTCTAAAAAATTTTTGAAAAAAAAATTTCGAAAAAAAATTTTCTAAAAAATTTTTGAAAAAAAAATTTCCAAAATAATTTAGAAAAAAATTTTCGAAAAAAATTTCTAAAAAAATTTTCGAAAAAAAATTTAAAAAAAAATTTCGAAAAAAATTTAAAAAAAAAAATTTCGAAAAAAATTTTGAAAAAAATTTCAAAAAAAAATTTTCGAAAAAAATTTTCGAAAAAAATTTCGAAAAAAATTTTGAAAAAAATTTTCGAAAAAAATTTCAAAAAAAAATTTAAAAAAAATTTTCGAAAAAATTTCGAAAAAAAATTTTCAAAAAAAATTTCGAAGAAAAATTTCAAAAAAAAACTAAAAAAATTTTCGAAAAAATTTTGGAAAAAAATTTTCGAAAAAAATTTTGAAAAAATTTTTCGAAAAAAATTTTCAAAAAAATTTTCGAAAAAAATTTCGAAATAAATTTTGAAAAAATTTTTCGAAAAAAATTTTGAAAAAATTTTCGAAAAAAATTTCGAAAAAAAATTTTCGAAAAAAATTTCGAAAAAAACTGAAAAAAATTTTCGAAAAAAATTTTGAAAAAAATTTTAGAAAAAAATTTCGAAAAAAATGTTCAAAAAAAATTTCGAAAAAAAATTTTCGAAAAAATTTTCGAAAAAAAATTTGAAAAAAATTTCCGAAAAAAAATTTTCAAAAAAAATTAAAAAAAAAAATTTTCGAAAATAATTTAGAAAAAAATTTTTGAAAAAAAATTTTCAAAAAAAATTTTGAAAAAAAATTTTGAAAAAAAATTTTGAAAAAAAATTTTGAAAAAAAATTTTGAAAAAAAATTTTGAAAAAAAATTTCGAAAAAAATTTTGAAAAAAAATTTCGAAAAAAATTTTCGAAAAAAATTTTGAAAAACATTTTAGTAAAAAATTTCGAAAAAAATTTTGAAAAAAATTTTCGAAAAAAATTTCGAAAAAAAATTTTCGAAAAATTTTTGAAAAAAAATTTCGAAAAAAATTTTGAAAAAAATTTTCAAAAAAATTTTTGAAAAAATTTTTTAAAAAAAATTTTGAAAAAAAATTTCGAAAAAAATTTTCGAAAAAAATTTTCAAAAAAATTTTCGAGAAAAATTTCGAAAAAAAATTTTCGAAAAAAAATTTGAAAAAATTTCGAAAAAAAATTTGAAAAAATTTTCGAAAAAAAATTTTCGAAAAAAATTTTCGAAAAAAATTTCGAAAAAAATTTTCGAAAAAAAATTTCAAAAAATATTTCGAAAAAAAATTTCGAAAAAAATTTTGAAAAAAATTTTCAAAAAAAATTTCGAAAAAAAATTTTCGAAAAAAATTTCGAAAAAAATTTTGAAAAAAATTTTCGAAAAAAATTCCAAAAAAAAATTTTCGAAAAAAATTTTGAAAAAAAATTTCGAAAAAAATTTTAAAAAAAATTTTCGAAAAAATTTTGGAAAAAAATTTTCAAAAAAAATTTTGAAGAAAAATTTCAAAAAAAAATTTTAAAAAAATATTCGAAAAAATATTCGAAAAAATTTTGGAAAAAAATTTTTTGAAAAAAATTAAAAAAAAAAAATTTTCGAAAAAAATTTTCAAAAAAAATTTTGAAAAAAAATTTTCGAAAAAAAATTTGAAAAAATTTTCGAAAAAAAATTTTCGAGAAAAATTTTCGAAAAAAATTTCGAAAAAAAATTTTCGAAAAAATTTTGGAAAAAAAATTTTCGAAAAAAATTTTGCAAAAATTTTGAAAAAAAATTTCGAAAAAAATTTTGAAAAAAATTTTCGAAAAAAAATTTTCGAAAAAAATTTTCGAAAAAAATTTTCAAAAACATTTTCGAAAAAAATTTCGAAAAAAAATTTTCGAAAAAAAATTTGAAAAAATTTTCGAAAAAAAATTTTCGAAAAAAATTTTCGAAAAAAATTTCGAAAAAAAGTTTTCGAAAAAAATTTTGAAAAAAATTTTCAAAAAAAATTTCGAAAAAAAATTTTCGAAAAAAATTTCGAAAAAAATTTTGAAAAAAATTTTCGAAAAAAATTCCAAAAAAAAATTTTCGAAAAAAATTTTGAAAAAAAATTTCGAAAAAAATTTTGAAAAAAATTTTCGAAAAAATTTTGGAAAAAAATTTTCAAAAAAAATTTTGATGAAAAATTTCAAAAAAAAATTTTAAAAAAATATTCGAAAAAATATTCGAAAAAATTTTGGAAAAAAATTTTTTGAAAAAAATTAAAAAAAAAAAATTTTCGAAAAAAATTTTCAAAAAAATTTTTGAAAAAAAATTTTCGAAAAAAAATTTGAAAAAATTTTCGAAAAAAAATTTTCGAGAAAAATTTTCGAAAAAAATTTCGAAAAAAAATTTTCGAAAAAATTTTGGAAAAAAAATTTTCGAAAAAAATTTTGCAAAAATTTTGAAAAAAAATTTCGAAAAAAATTTTGAAAAAAATTTTCGAAAAAAAATTTTCGAAAAAAATTTTCGAAAAAAATTTTCAAAAACATTTTCGAAAAAAATTTCGAAAAAAAATTTTCGAAAAAAAATTTGAAAAAATTTTCGAAAAAAAATTTTCGAAAAAAATTTTCGAAAAAAATTTCGAAAAAAAGTTTTCGAAAAAAAATTTCAAAAAAATTTTCGACAAAAAATTTTCGAAAAAAATTTTGAAAAAAATTTTCGAAAAAAATTTCTAAAAAAAATTTTCAAAAGAAATTTCGAAAAAAAATTTTCGTAAAAAATTTCGAAAAAAAATTTTAGAAAAAAATTTTTAAAAAAAATTTTCGAAAAAAATTTTCTAAAAAAATTTCAAAAAAATTTTCGAAAAAAATTTTGAAAAAAATTTTAGAAAAAAATTTCGAAAAAAAATGTTCGAAAAAAATTTTCGAAAAAATTTTCCGAAA
Source organism: Uropetala carovei (assembly GCA_036926305.1). NCBI lineage: Eukaryota > Metazoa > Arthropoda > Insecta > Odonata > Petaluridae > Uropetala > Uropetala carovei. The sequence goes on from JAXCHB010000188.1 coordinate 10,211,433, forward strand.
AAAATTTTCGAAAAAATTTTCGAAAAAAATTTCGAAAAAAAATTTTCGAAAAAAAATTTGAAAAATTTGTGGAAAAAAAATTTTCGAAAAAAATTTCGAAAAAAAATTTTCGAAAAAAAATTTCAAAAAAATTTTCGAAAAAAATTTTCAAAAAAAATTTTCCAAAATAATTTAGAAAAAAATTTTCGAAAAAAATTTCGAAAAAAAATTTTGATAATAAATTTCGTAAAAAAGTTTCAAAAAAAATTTCGAAAAAATTTTGGAGAAAAATTTTTCGAAAAATTTTCAAAAAAATTTTCGAAAAAAATTTTTAAAAAAATTTTCGAAAAAAATTTTGAAAAAAATTTTGAAAAAAAATTACGAAAAAAATTTTGAAAAAAAATTTCCAAAAGAATTTTGAAAAAAATTTTCGAAAAAAATTTCGAAAAAAAAATTTCTAAAAAATTTTTGAAAAAAAAATTTCGAAAAAAAATTTTCTAAAAAATTTTTGAAAAAAAAATTTCCAAAATAATTTAGAAAAAAATTTTCGAAAAAAATTTCTAAAAAAATTTTCGAAAAAAATTTAAAAAAAAAAAATCGAAAAAAATTTCGAAAAAAAATTTTAGAAAAAAATTTTTAAAAAAAATTTCGAAAAAAATTTTGAAAAAAATTTTCGAAAAAAATTTTGAAAAAAATTTCGAAAAAAAATTTTCGAAAACAATTTTCGAAAAAAATTTTGAAAAAAATTTTCAAAAAAAATTTCGAAAAAAAATTTTCGAAAAAAATTTCGAAAAAAATTTTGAAAAAAATTTTCGAAAAAAATTCCAAAAAAAAATTTTCGAAAAAAATTTTGAAAAAAAATTTCGAAAAAAATTTTGAAAAAAATTTTCGAAAACTTTGGAAAAAAATTTTCAAAAAAATTTTTGAAGAAAAATTTCAAAAAAAAACTAAAAAAATTTTCGAAAAAATTTTGGAAAAAAATTTTTTGAAAAAAATTTTCAAAAAAATTTTCAAAAAAAATTTTGAAAAAATTTTTCGAAAAAAATTTTCAAAATTTTTTCGAAAAAAATTTCGAAAAAAATTTTGAAAAAAATTTTCGAAAAAAATTTTCAAAAAAATTTTCGAAAAAAAATTTTTGAAAAAATTTTGAAAGAAATTTTCCGAAAAAATAAAAAAAAAAATTTCGAAAAAAAATTTCGAAAAAAATTTCGAAAAAAATTTTCAAAAAAATTTCCGAAAAAATTTTGGAAAAAAATTTTTCGAAAAAAATTTTCAAAAAAATTTTCGAAAAAAGTTTCGAAAAAAAATTTTCGAAAAAAATTTCGAAAAAAATTTTGAAAAAAATTTTCGAAAAAAATTTTGAAAAAAATTTTAGAAAAAAATTTCGAAAAAAAATGTTGGAAAAAAATTTTCGAAAAAATTTTTCGAAAAAAATTTTCAAAAAAATTTTCGAAAAAAATTTCGAAAAAAAATTTTCGAAAAAAAATTTGAAAAATTTTGGAAAAAAAATTTTCGAAAAAAATTTTCGAAAAAAATTTCGAAAAAAAAATTTCGAAAAAAATTTTCAAAAAAATTTTCGAAAAAAAAATTTCTAAAAAAATTTTGAAAAACAATTTTTCAAAATAATTTAGAAAAAAATTTTCGAAAAAAATTTCGAAAAAAAATTTTGATAATAAATTTCGAAAAAAATTTTCAAAAAAAATTTCGAAAAAATTTTGGAGAAAAATTTTTCGAAAAAAGTTTCAAAAAAATTTTCGAAAAAAATTTTTAAAAAAATTTTCGAAAAAAATTTTGAAAAAAATTTTCAAAAAAACTTTTGAAAAAAATTTTCAAAAAAAATTTTGAAAAAAATTTTCAAAAAAAATTTTGAAAAAAATTTTCAAAAAAAATTTTGAAAAAAATTTTCAAAAAAAATTTTGAAAAAAAATTTCGAAAAAAATTTTCAAAAAAATTTTCAAAAAAATTTTCGAAAAAAATTTCGAAAAAAAATTTTCGAAAAAAAGTTTGAAAAAAATTTTCGAAAAAAAATTTTCGAAAAAATTTTTCGAAAAAAATTTTCAAAAAAATTTTCGAAAAAAATTTCGAAAAAAAATTTTCGAAAAAAAATTTGAAAAATTTTTGGAAAAAAAATTTTCGAAAAAAATTTTCGAAAAAAATTTCGAAAAAAAATTTTCAAAAAAAATTTTGAAGAAAAATTTCAAAAAAAAACTAAAAAAATTTTCGAAAAAATTTTGGAAAAAAATTTTTTGAAATAAATTTTCAAAAAAATTTTCGAAAAAAATTTTGAAAAAATTTTTCAAAAAAAATTTTCAAAAAAATTTTCGAAAAAAATTTCGAAAAAAATTTTGAAAAAAATTTTCGAAAAAAATTTTCAAAAAAATTCTCGAAAAAAAATTTTCGAAAAAATTTTGAAAGAAATTTTCCAAAAAATAAAAAAAAAATTTCGAAAAAAAATTTTGAAAAAAATTTCGAAAAAAATTTTCAAAAAAATTTCCGAAAAAATTTTGGAAAAAAATTTTTCGAAAAAAATTTTCAAAAAAATTTTCGAAAAAAGTTTCGAAAAAAAATTTTCGAAAAAAATTTCGAAAAAAATTTTGAAAAAAATTTTCAAAAAAAATTTTGAAAAAAATTTTAGAAAAAAATTTCGAAAAAAAATGTTCGAAAAAAATTTCGAAAAAAAATTTTCGAAAAAAATTTTGAAAAAAATTTTCGAAAAATTTTTCGAAAAAAATTTTCAAAAAAATTTTCGAGAAAAATTTCGAAAAAAAATTTTCGAAAAAAAATTTGAAAAAATTTTCGAAAAAAAATTTTCGAGAAAAATTTTCGAAAAAAATTTCGAAAAAAAATTTTCGAAAAAATTTTGGAAAAAAAATTTTCGAAAAAAATTTTGCAAAAATTTTGAAAAAAAATTTCGAAAAAAATTTTGAAAAAAATTTTCGAAAAAAATTTTCGAAAAAAATTTTCGAAAAAAATTTTCAAAAACATTTTCGAAAAAAATTTCGAAAAAAAATTTTCGAAAAAAAATTTGAAAAAATTTTCGAAAAAAAATTTTCGAAAAAAATTTTCGAAAAAAATTTCGAAAAAAAGTTTTCGAAAAAAAATTTCAAAAAAATTTTCGAAAAAAAATTTTCTAAAAAAATTTTGAAAAAAAATTTCCCAAAATAATTTAGAAAAAAATTTTGAAAAAAATTTTCGAAAAAAATTTCTAAAAAAATTTTTCGAAAGAAATTTCGAAAAAAAATTTTCGTAAAAAATTTCGAAAAAAAATTTTAGAAAAAAATTTTTAAAAAAAATTTTGAAAAAAATTTTGAAAAAAAATTTCGAAAAAAATTTTGAAAAAAATTTCGAAAAAAAATTTTCGAAAAAAATTTTCTAAAAAAATTTCAAAAAAATTTTCGAAAAAAATTTTGAAAAAAATTTTTGAAAAAAATTTCGAAAAAAAATGTTCGAAAAAAATTTTCGAAAAAATTTTCCGAAAAAAATTTTCAAAAAAATTTTCGAAAAAAATTTCGAAAAAAAATTTTCGAAAAAAAATTTGAAAAATTTTTGGAAAAAAAATTTTCGAAAAAAATTTTCGAAAAAAATTTCGAAAAAAAATTTTCGAAAAAAAATTTCAAAAAAATTTTCGAAAAAAAATTTTCTAAAAAAATTTTGAAAAAAAATTTTCCAAAATAATTTAGAAAAAAATTTTCGAAAAAAATTTCGAAAAAAAATTTTGATAATAAATTTCGTAAAAAATTTTCAAAAAAAATTTCGAAAAAATTTTGAAAAAAATTTTGAAAAAAAATTACGAAAAAAATTTTGAAAAAAATTTCGAAAAAAAATTTTCGAAAAAAATTTTGAAAAAAATTTCAAAAAAAAATTTTCGAAAAAAATTTTCTAAAAAATTTTCAAAAATTTTCGAAAAAAATTTTCGAAAAAAATTTTTAAAAAAATTTTCGAAAAAAATTTTGAAAAAAATTTTGAAAAAAAATTACGAAAAAAATTTTGAAAAAAAATTTCCAAAAGAATTTTGAAAAAAATTTTCGAAAAAAATTTCGAAAAAAAATTTTCTAAAAAATTTTTGAAAAAAAAATTTCGAAAAAAAATTTTCTAAAAAATTTTTGAAAAAAAAATTTCCAAAATAATTTAGAAAAAAATTTTCGAAAAAAATTTCTAAAAAAATTTTCGAAAAAAAATTTAAAAAAAAATTTCGAAAAAAATTAAAAAAAAAAAATTTCGAAAAAAATTTTGAAAAAAATTTCAAAAAAAAATTTTCGAAAAAAATTTTCGAAAAAAATTTCGAAAAAAATTTTGAAAAAAATTTTCGAAAAAAATTTCAAAAAAAAATTTAAAAAAAATTTTCGAAAAAATTTCGAAAAAAAATTTTCAAAAAAAATTTCTAAGAAAAATTTCAAAAAAAAACTAAAAAAATTTTCGAAAAAATTTTGGAAAAAAATTTTCGAAAAAAATTTTGAAAAAATTTTTCGAAAAAAATTTTCAAAAAAATTTTCGAAAAAAATTTCGAAATAAATTTTGAAAAAATTTTTCGAAAAAAATTTTCAAAAAAATTTTCGAAAAAAATTTCGAAAAAAAATTTTCGAAAAAAATTTCGAAAAAAACTGAAAAAAATTTTCGAAAAAAAATTTGAAAAAAATTTTAGAAAAAAATTTCGAAAAAAATGTTCAAAAAAAATTTCGAAAAAAAATTTTCGAAAAAAATTTTCGAAAAAAAATTTGAAAAAAATTTCCGAAAAAAAATTTTCAAAAAAAATTTAAAAAAAAAATTTTCGAAAATAATTTAGAAAAAAATTTTTGAAAAAAAATTTTCAAAAAAAATTTTGAAAAAAAATTTTCAAAAAAAATTTTGAAAAAAAATTTTGAAAAAAAATTTCGAAAAAAATTTTGAAAAAAAATTTCGAAAAAAATTTTCGAAAAAAATTTTGAAAAACATTTTAGTAAAAAATTTCGAAAAAAATTTTGAAAAAAATTTTCGAAAAAAATTTCGAAAAAAAATTTTCGAAAAATTTTTGAAATAAAATTTCGAAAAAAATTTTGAAAAAAATTTTCAAAAAAAATTTTCAAAAAAATTTTCGAGAAAAATTTCGAAAAAAAATTTTCGAAAAAAAATTTGAAAAAATTTCGAAAAAAAATTTGAAAAAATTTTCGAAAAAAAATTTTCGAAAAAAATTTTCGAAAAAAATTTCGAAAAAAATTTTCGAAAAAAAATTTCAAAAAATATTTCGAAAAAAAATATCGAAAAAAATTTTGAAAAAAATTTTCAAAAAAAATTTCGAAAAAAAATTTTCGAAAAAAATTTCGAAAAAAATTTTGAAAAAAATTTTCGAAAAAAATTCCAAAAAAAAATTTTCGAAAAAAATTTTCGAAAAAAATTTTGAAAAAAAATTTCGAAAGAAATTTTGAAAAAAATTTTCGAAAAAATTTTGGAAAAAAATTTTCAAAAAAAATTTTGAAGAAAAATTTTAAAAAAAAATTTCGAAAAAAATTTTGAAAAAAAATTACGAAAAAAATTTTGAAAAAAAATTTCCAAAAGAATTTTGAAAAAAATTTTCGAAAAAAATTTCGAAAAAAAATTTTCTAAAAAATTTTTGAAAAAAAAATTTCGAAAAAAAAATTTCTAAAAAATTTTTGAAAAAAAAATTTCCAAAATAATTTAGAAAAAAATTTTCGAAAAAAATTTCTAAAAAAATTTTCGAAAAAAAATTTAAAAAAAAATTTCGAAAAAAATAAAAAAAAAAAAATTTCGAAAAAAATTTTGAAAAAAATTTCGAAAAAAAATTTTCAAAAAAAATTTCGAAGAAAAATTTCAAAAAAAAACTAAAAAAATTTTCGAAAAAATTTTGGAAAAAAATTTTCGAAAAAAATTTTGAAAAAATTTTTCGAAAAAAATTTTCAAAAAAATTTTCGAAAAAAATTTCGAAATAAATTTTGAAAAAATTTTTCGAAAAAAATTTTCAAAAAAATTTTCGAAAAAAATTTCGAAAAAAAATTTTCGAAAAAAATTTCGAAAAAAACTTTGAAAAAAATTTTCGAAAAAAATTTTGAAAAAAATTTTAGAAAAAAATTTCGAAAAAAATGTTCAAAAAAAATTTCGAAAAAAAATTTTCGAAAAAAATTTTCGAAAAAAAATTTGAAAAAAATTTCCGAAAAAAAATTTTCAAAAAAAATTTAAAAAAAAAATTTTCGAAAATAATTTAGAAAAAAATTTTTGAAAAAAAATTTTCAAAAAAAATTTTGAAAAAAAATTTTCAAAAAAAATTTTGAAAAAAAATTTTGAAAAAAAAATTCGAAAAAAATTTTGAAAAAAAATTTCGAAAAAAATTTTCGAAAAAAATTTTGAAAAACATTTTAGTAAAAAATTTCGAAAAAAATTTTGAAAAAAATTTTCGAAAAAAATTTCGAAAAAAAATTTTCGAAAAATTTTTGAAAAAAAATTTCGAAAAAAATTTTGAAAAAAATTTTCAAAAAAATTTTTGAAAAACTTTTTTAAAAAAAATTTTGAAAAAAAATTTCGAAAAAAATTTTCGAAAAAAATTTTCAAAAAAATTTTCGAGAAAAATTACGAAAAAAAATTTTCGAAAAAAAATTTGAAAAAATTTCGAAAAAAAATTTGAAAAAATTTTCGAAAAAAAATTTTCGAAAAAAATTTTCGAAAAAAATTTCGAAAAAAATTTTCGAAAAAAAATTTCAAAAAATATTTCGAAAAAAAATTTCGAAAAAAATTTTGAAAAAAATTTTCAAAAAAAATTTCGAAAAAAAATTTTCGAAAAAAATTTCGAAAAAAATTTTGAAAAAAATTTTCGAAAAAAATTCCAAAAAAAAATTTTCGAAAAAAATTTTGAAAAAAAATTTCGAAAAAAATTTTGAAAAAAATTTTCGAAAAAATATTCGAAAAAAATTTGGAAAAAAATTTTTTGAAAAAAATTAAAAAAAAAAAATTTTCGAAAAAAATTTTCAAAAAAAATTTTGAAAAAAAATTTTCGAAAAAAAATTTGAAAAAATTTTCGAAAAAAAATTTTCGAGAAAAATTTTCGAAAAAAATTTCGAAAAAAAATTTTCGAAAAAATTTTGGAAAAAAAATTTTCGAAAAAAATTTTGCAAAAATTTTGAAAAAAAATTTCGAAAAAAATTTTGAAAAAAATTTTCGAAAAAAAATTTTCGAAAAAAATTTTCGAAAAAAATTTTCAAAAACATTTTCGAAAAAAATTTCGAAAAAAAATTTTCGAAAAAAAATTTGAAAAAATTTTCGAAAAAAAATTTTCGAAAAAAATTTTCGAAAAAAATTTCGAAAAAAAGTTTTCGAAAAAAATTTTGAAAAAAATTTTCAAAAAAAATTTCGAAAAAAAATTTTCGAAAAAAATTTCGAAAAAAATTTTGAAAAAAATTTTCGAAAAAAATTCCAAAAAAAAATTTTCGAAAAAAATTTTGAAAAAAAATTTCGAAAAAAATTTTGAAAAAAATTTTCGAAAAAATTTTGGAAAAAAATTTTCAAAAAAAATTTTGAAGAAAAATTTCAAAAAAAAATTTTAAAAAAATATTCGAAAAAATATTCGAAAAAATTTTGGAAAAAATTTTTTGAAAAAAATTAAAAAAAAAAAATTTTCGAAAAAAATTTTCAAAAAAAATTTTGAAAAAAAATTTTCGAAAAAAAATTTGAAAAAATTTTCGAAAAAAAATTTTCGAGAAAAATTTTCGAAAAAAATTTCGAAAAAAAATTTTCGAAAAAATTTTGGAAAAAAAATTTTCGAAAAAAATTTTGCAAAAATTTTGAAAAAAAATTTCGAAAAAAATTTTGAAAAAAATTTTCGAAAAAAAATTTTCGAAAAAAATTTTCAAAAACATTTTCGAAAAAAATTTCGAAAAAAAATTTTCGAAAAAAAATTTGAAAAAATTTTCGAAAAAAAATTTTCGAAAAAAAATTTTCGAAAAAAATTTTCGAAAAAAATTTCGAAAAAAAGTTTTCGAAAAAAAATTTCAAAAAAATTTTCGACAAAAAATTTTCTAAAAAAATTTTGAAAAAAAATTTCCCAAAATAATTTAGAAAAAAATTTTCGAAAAAAATTTTGAAAAAAATTTTCGAAAAAAATTTCTAAAAAAAATTTTCGAAAGAAATTTCGAAAAAAAATTTTCGTAAAAAATTTCGAAAAAAAATTTTAGAAAAAAATTTTTAAAAAAAATTTTGAAAAAAATTTTGAAAAAAAATTTCGAAAAAAATTTTGAAAAAAATTTCGAAAAAAAATTTTCGAAAAAAATTTTCTAAAAAAATTTCAAAAAAATTTTCGAAAAAAATTTTGAAAAAAATTTTAGAAAAAAATTTCGAAAAAAAATGTTCGAAAAAAATTTTCGAAAAAATTTTCCGAAAAAAATTTTCAAAAAAATTTTCGAAAAAAATTTCGAAAAAAAATTTTCGAAAAAAAATTTGAAAAATTTTTGGAAAAAAAATTTTCGAAAAAAATTTTCGAAAAAAATTTCGAAAAAAAATTTTCGAAAAAAAATTTCAAAAAAATTTTCGAAAAAAATTTTCAAAAAAAATTTTCCAAAATAATTTAGAAAAAAATTTTCGAAAAAAATTTCCTAAAAAAATTTTGATAATAAATTTCGTAAAAAATTTTCAAAAAAAATTTCGAAAAAATTTTGGAGAAAAATTTTTCGAAAAATTTTCAAAAAAATTTTCGAAAAAAATTTTAAAAAAAATTTTCGAAAAAAATTTTGAAAAAAATTTTGAAAAAAATTTTGAAAAAAAATTACGAAAAAAATTTTGAAAAAAAATTTCCAAAAGAATTTTGAAAAAAATTTTCGAAAAAAATTTCGAAAAAAAATTTTCTAAAAAATTTTTTAAAAAAAAAATTTCGAAAAAAAATTTTCTAAAAAATTTTTGAAAAAAAAATTTCCAAAATAATTTAGAAAAAAATTTTCGAAAAAAATTTCTAAAAAAATTTTCGAAAAAAATTTAAAAAAAAAAATCGAAAAAAATTTCGAAAAAAAATTTTAGAAAAAAATTTTTAAAAAAAATTTCGAAAAAAATTTTGAAAAAAATTTTCGAAAAAAATTTCGAAAAAAAATTTTCGAAAAATTTTTGAAAAAAAATTTCGAAAAAAATTTTGAAAAAAATTTTCAAAAAAATTTTTGAAAAAATTTTTTAAAAAAAATTTTGAAAAAAAATTTCGAAAAAAATTTTCGAAAAAAATTTTCAAAAAAATTTTCGAGAAAAATTTTGAAAAAAAATTTTCGAAAAAAAATTTGAAAAAATTTCGAAAAAAAATTTGAAAAAATTTTCGAAAAAAAATTTTCGAAAAAAATTTTCGAAAAAAATTTCGAAAAAAATTTTCGAAAAAAAATTTCAAAAAATATTTCGAAAAAAAATTTCGAAAAAAATTTTGAAAAAAATTTTCAAAAAAAATTTCGAAAAAAAATTTTCGAAAAAAATTTCGAAAAAAATTTTGAAAAAAATTTTCGAAAAAAATTCCAAAAAAAAATTTTCGAAAAAAATTTTGAAAAAAAATTTCGAAAAAAATTTTCGAAAAAATTTTGGAAAAATTTTTCAAAAAAAATTTTGAAGAAAAATTTCAAAAAAAAATTTTAAAAAAATATTCGAAAAAATATTCGAAAAAATTTTGGAAAAAAATTTTTTGAAAAAAATTAAAAAAAAAAAGTTTTCGAAAAAAATTTTCAAAAAAAATTTTGAAAAAAAATTTTCGAAAAAAAATTTGAAAAAATTTTCGAAAAAAAATTTTCGAGAAAAATTTTCGAAAAAAATTTCGAAAAAAAATTTTCGAAAAAATTTTGGAAAAAAAATTTTCGAAAAAAATTTTGCAAAAATTTTGAAAAAAAATTTCGAAAAAAATTTTGAAAAAAATTTTCGAAAAAAAATTTTCGAAAAAAATTTTCGAAAAAAATTTTCAAAAACATTTTCGAAAAAAATTTCGAAAAAAAATTTTCGAAAAAAAATTTGAAAAAATTTTCGAAAAAAAATTTTCGAAAAAAATTTTCGAAAAAAATTTCGAAAAAAAGTTTTCGAAAAAAATTTTGAAAAAAATTTTCAAAAAAAATTTCGAAAAAAAATTTTCGAAAAAAATTTCGAAAAAAATTTTGAAAAAAATTTTCGAAAAAAATTCCAAAAAAAAATTTTCGAAAAAAATTTTGAAAAAAAATTTCGAAAAAAATTTTGAAAAAAATTTTCGAAAAAATTTTGGAAAAAAATTTTCAAAAAAAATTTTGATGAAAAATTTCAAAAAAAAATTTTAAAAAAATATTCGAAAAAATATTCGAAAAAATTTTGGAAAAAAATTTTTTGAAAAAAATTTAAAAAAAAAAAATTTTCAAAAAAAATTTTGAAAAAAAATTTTCGAAAAAAAATTTGAAAAAATTTTCGAAAAAAAATTTTCGAGAAAAATTTTCGAAAAAAATTTCGAAAAAAAATTTTCGAAAAAATTTTGGAAAAAAAATTTTCGAAAAAAATTTTGCAAAAATTTTGAAAAAAAATTTCGAAAAAAATTTTGAAAAAAATTTTCGAAAAAAAATTTCGAAAAAAATTTTCGAAAAAAATTTTCAAAAACATTTTCGAAAAAAATTTCGAAAAAAAATTTTCGAAAAAAAATTTGAAAAAATTTTCGAAAAAAAATTTTCGAAAAAAATTTTCGAAAAAAATTTCGAAAAAAAGTTTTCGAAAAAAAATTTCAAAAAAATTTTCGAAAAAAAATTTTCTAAAAAAATTTTGAAAAAAAATTTCCCAAAATAATTTAGAAAAAAATTTTGAAAAAAATTTTCGAAAAAAATTTCTAAAAAAATTTTTCGAAAGAAATTTCGAAAAAAAATTTTCGTAAAAAATTTCGAAAAAAAATTTTAGAAAAAAATTTTTAAAAAAAATTTTGAAAAAAATTTTGAAAAAAAATTTCGAAAAAAATTTTGAAAAAAATTTCGAAAAAAAATTTTCGAAAAAAATTTTCTAAAAAAATTTCAAAAAAATTTTCGAAAAAAATTTTGAAAAAAATTTTAGAAAAAAATTTCGAAAAAAAATGTTCGAAAAAAATTTTCGAAAAAATTTTCCGAAAAAAATTTTCAAAAAAATTTTCGAAAAAAATTTCGAAAAAAAATTTTCGAAAAAAAATTTGAAAAATTTTTGGAAAAAAAATTTTCGAAAAAAATTTTCGAAAAAAATTTCGAAAAAAAATTTTCGAAAAAAAATTTCAAAAAAATTTTCGAAAAAAAATTTTCTAAAAAAATTTTGAAAAAAAATTTTCCAAAATAATTTAGAAAAAATTTTCGAAAAAAATTTCGAAAAAAAATTTTGATAATAAATTTCGTAAAAAATTTTCAAAAAAAATTTCGAAAAAATTTTGAAAAAAATTTTGAAAAAAAATTACGAAAAAAATTTTGAAAAAAATTTCGAAAAAAAATTTTCGAAAAAAATTTTGAAAAAAATTTCGAAAAAAAATTTTCGAAAAAAATTTTCTAAAAAATTTTCAAAAAAATTTTCGAAAAAAATTTTCGAAAAAAATTTTAAAAAAAATTTTCGAAAAAAATTTTGAAAAAAATTTTGAAAAAAAATTACGAAAAAAATTTTGAAAAAAAATTTCCAAAAGAATTTTGAAAAAAATTTTCGAAAAAAATTTCGAAAAAAAATTTTCTAAAAAATTTTTGAAAAAAAAATTTCGAAAAAAAATTTTCTAAAAAATTTTTGAAAAAAAAATTTCCAAAATAATTTAGAAAAAAATTTTCGAAAAAAATTTCTAAAAAAATTTTCGAAAAAAAATTTAAAAAAAAATTTCGAAAAAAATTTAAAAAAAAAAATTTCGAAAAAAATTTTGAAAAAAATTTCAAAAAAAAATTTTCGAAAAAAATTTTCGAAAAAAATTTCGAAAAAAATTTTGAAAAAAATTTTCGAAAAAAATTTCAAAAAAAAATTTAAAAAAAATTTTCGAAAAAATTTCGAAAAAAAATTTTCAAAAAAAATTTCTAAGAAAAATTTCAAAAAAAAACTAAAAAAATTTTCGAAAAAATTTTGGAAAAAAATTTTCGAAAAAAATTTTGAAAAAATTTTTCGAAAAAAATTTTCAAAAAAATTTTCGAAAAAAATTTCGAAATAAATTTTGAAAAAATTTTTCGAAAAAAATTTTCAAAAAAATTTTCGAAAAAAATTTCGAAAAAAAATTTTCGAAAAAAATTTCGAAAAAAACTTTGAAAAAAATTTTCGAAAAAAATTTTGAAAAAAATTTTAGAAAAAAATTTCGAAAAAAATGTTCAAAAAAAATTTCGAAAAAAAATTTTCGAAAAAAATTTTCGAAAAAAAATTTGAAAAAAATTTCCGAAAAAAAATTTTCAAAAAAAATTTAAAAAAAAAATTTTCGAAAATAATTTAGAAAAAAATTTTTGAAAAAAAATTTTCAAAAAAAATTTTGAAAAAAAATTTTCAAAAAAAATTTTGAAAAAAAATTTTGAAAAAAAATTTCGAAAAAAATTTTGAAAAAAAATTTCGAAAAAAATTTTCGAAAAAAATTTTGAAAAACATTTTAGTAAAAAATTTCGAAAAAAATTTTGAAAAAAATTTTCGAAAAAAATTTCGAAAAAAAATTTTCGAAAAATTTTTGAAAAAAAATTTCGAAAAAAATTTTGAAAAAAATTTTCAAAAAAATTTTTGAAAAAAATTTTTAAAAAAAATTTTGAAAAAAAATTTCGAAAAAAATTTTCGAAAAAAATTTTCAAAAAAATTTTCGAGAAAAATTTCGAAAAAAAATTTTCGAAAAAAAATTTGAAAAAATTTCGAAAAAAAATTTGAAAAAATTTTCGAAAAAAAATTTTCGAAAAAAATTTTCGAAAAAAATTTCGAAAAAAATTTTCGAAAAAAAATTTCAAAAAATATTTCGAAAAAAAATTTCGAAAAAAATTTTGAAAAAAATTTTCAAAAAAAATTTCGAAAAAAAATTTTCGAAAAAAATTTCGAAAAAAATTTTGAAAAAAATTTTCGAAAAAAATTCCAAAAAAAAATTTTCGAAAAAAATTTTGAAAAAAATTTTCGAAAAAAATTTTGAAAAAAATTTCGAAAAAAAATTTTCGAAAAAAATTTTCTAAAAAATTTTCAAAAAAATTTTCGAAAAAAATTTTCGAAAAAAATTTTAAAAAAAATTTTCGAAAAAAATTTTGAAAAAAATTTTGAAAAAAAATTACGAAAAAAATTTTGAAAAAAAATTTCCAAAAGAATTTTGAAAAAATTTTTCGAAAAAAATTTCGAAAAAAAATTTTCTAAAAAATTTTTGAAAAAAAAATTTCGAAAAAAAATTTTCTAAAAAATTTTTGAAAAAAAAATTTCCAAAATAATTTAGAAAAAAATTTTCGAAAAAAATTTCTAAAAAAATTTTCGAAAAAAAATTTAAAAAAAAATTTCGAAAAAAATTAAAAAAAAAAAATTTCGAAAAAAATTTTGAAAAAAATTTCAAAAAAAAATTTTCGAAAAAAATTTTCGAAAAAAATTTCGAAAAAAATTTTGAAAAAAATTTTCGAAAAAAATTTCAAAAAAAAATTTAAAAAAAATTTTCGAAAAAATTTCGAAAAAAAATTTTCAAAAAAAATTTCTAAGAAAAATTTCAAAAAAAAACTAAAAAAATTTTCGAAAAAATTTTGGAAAAAAATTTTCGAAAAAAATTTTGAAAAAATTTTTCGAAAAAAATTTTCAATAAAATTTTCGAAAAAAATTTCGAAAAAAAATTTTCGAAAAAAATTTTCGAAAAAATTTTTTAAAAAAAATTTTGAAAAAAAATTTCGAAAAAAATTTTCGAAAAAAATTTTCAAAAAAATTTTCGAGAAAAATTTCGAAAAAAAATTTTCGAAAAAAAATTTGAAAAAATTTTGAAAAAAAATTTTCAAAAAAAATTTTGAAAAAAAATTTTGAAAAAAAATTTCGAAAAAAATTTTGAAAAAAAATTTCGAAAAAAATTTTCGAAAAAAATTTTGAAAAACATTTTAGTAAAAAATTTCGAAAAAAATTTTGAAAAAAATTTTCGAAAAAAATTTCGAAAAAAAATTTTCGAAAAATTTTTGAAAAAAAATTTCGAAAAAAATTTCGAAAAAAATTTTGAAAAAAATTTTCAAAAAAATTTTTAAAAAAAAATTTTGAAAAAAAATTTCGAAAAAAATTTTCGAAAAAAATTTTCAAAAAAATTTTCGAGAAAAATTTCGAAAAAAAATTTTCGAAAAAAAATTTGAAAAAATTTTCGAAAAAAAATTTGAAAAAATTTTCGAAAAAAAATTTTCGAAAAAAATTTTCGAAAAAAATTTCGAAAAAAAAGTTTCGAAAAAAATTTCGAAAAAAATTTTGAAAAAAATTTTCGAAAAAAATTTTCGAAAAAATTTTGGAAAAATATTTTCAAAAAAAATTTTGAAGAAAAATTTCAAAAAAAAACTAAAAAAATTTTCGAAAAAATTTTGGAAAAAAATTTTTTGAAAAAAATTTTGAAAAAAATTTTCGAAAAAAATTTTGAAAAAATTTTTCGAAAAAAATTTTCAAAATTTTTTCGAAAAGAATTTCGAAAAAAATTTTGAAAAAAATTTTCGAAAAAAATTTTCAAAAAAATTTTCGAAAAAAAATTTTTGAAAAAATTTTGAATAAAATTTTCCGAAAAAATAAAAAAAAAAATTTCGAAAAAAAATTTTGAAAAAAATTTCGAAAAAAATTTTCAAAAAAATTTCCGAAAAAATTTTGGAAAAAAATTTTTCGAAAAAAATTTTCAAAAAAATTTTCGAAAAAAGTTTCGAAAAAAAATTTTCGAAAAAAATTTCGAAAAAAATTTTGAAAAAAATTTTCGAAAAAAATTTTGAAAAAAATTTTAGAAAAAAATTTCGAAAAAAAATGTTGGAAGAAAATTTTCGAAAAAATTTTTCGAAAAAAATTTTCAAAAAAATTTTCGAAAAAAATTTCGAAAAAAAAATTTCGAAAAAAAATTTGAAAAATTTTTGGAAAAAAAATTTTCGAAAAAAATTTTCGAAAAAAATTTCGAAAAAAAAATTTCGAAAAAAAATTTCAAAAAAATTTTCGAAAAAAAAATTTCTAAAAAAATTTTGAAAAAAAATTTTCCAAAATAATTTAGAAAAAAATTTTCGAAAAAAATTTCGAAAAAAAATTTTGATAATAAATTTTGAAAAAAATTTTCAAAAAAAATTTCGAAAAAATTTTGGAGAAAAATTTTTCGAAAAAAGTTTCAAAAAAATTTTCGAAAAAAATTTTTAAAAAAATTTTCTAAAAAAATTTTGAAAAAAATTTTGAAAAAAAATTACGAAAAAAATTTTGAAAAAAAATTTCGAAAGGAATTTTGAAAAAAATTTTCGAAAAAAATTTCGAAAAAAAATTTTCTAAAAAATTTTTGAAAAAAAAATTTCCAAAATAATTTAGAAAAAAATTTTCGAAAAAAATTTCTAAAAAAATTTTCGAAAAAAATTTTTAAAAAAATTTCGAAAAAAATTTTGAAAAAAAATTTCGTAAAAAATTTTGAAAAAAATTTCAAAAAAAAATTTTCGAAAAAAATTTTCGAAAAAAATTTTCGAAAAAAATTTTCGAAAAAAATTTTCGAAAAAAATTTTCAAAAACATTTCCGAAAAAAATTTCGAAAAAAAATTTTCGAAAAAAAATTTGAAAAAATTTTCGAAAAAAAATTTTCTAAAAAAATTTTCGAAAAAAATTTCGAAAAAAAGTTTTCGAAAAAAAATTTCAAAAAAATTTTCGAAAAAAAATTTTATAAAAAAATTTTGAAAAAAAATTTCCCAAAATAATTTTGAAAAAAAATTTCGAAAAAAATTTTGAAAAAAATTCCGAAAAAAAATTTTCGAAAAAAATTTTGAAAAAAAATTTCGAAAAAAATTTTGAAAAAAATTTTCAAAAAAACTTATGAAAAAAATTTTCAAAAAAAATTTTGAAAAAAATTTTCAAAAAAAATTTTGAAAAAAATTTTCAAAAAAAATTTTGAAAAAAATTTTCAAAAAAAATTTTGAAAAAAATTTTCAAAAAAAATTTTGAAAAAAAATTTCGAAAAAAATTTTCAAAAAAATTTTCAAAAAAATTTTCGAAAAAAATTTCGAAAAAAAATTTTCGAAAAAAAGTTTGAAAAAAATTTTCGAAAAAAAATTTTCGAAAAAATTTTTCGAAAAAAATTTTCAAAAAAATTTTCGAAAAAAATTTCGAAAAAAAATTTTCGAAAAAAAATTTGAAAAATTTTTGGAAAAAAAATTTTCGAAAAAAATTTTCGAAAAAAATTTCGAAAAAAAATTTTCAAAAAAAATTTTGAAGAAAAATTTCAAAAAAAAAACTAAAAAAATTTTCGAAAAAATTTTGGAAAAAAATTTTTTGAAATAAATTTTCAAAAAAATTTTCGAAAAAAATTTTGAAAAAATTTTTCAAAAAAAATTTTCAAAAAAATTTTCGAAAAAAATTTCGAAAAAAATTTTGAAAAAAATTTTCGAAAAAAATTTTCAAAAAAATTCTCAAAAAAAAATTTTCGAAAAAATTTTGAAAGAAATTTTCCAAAAAATAAAAAAAAAATTTCGAAAAAAAATTTTGAAAAAAATTTCGAAAAAAATTTTCAAAAAAATTTCCGAAAAAATTTTGGAAAAAAATTTTTCGAAAAAAATTTTCAAAAAAATTTTCGAAAAAAGTTTCGAAAAAAAATTTTCGAAAAAAATTTCGAAAAAAATTTTGAAAAAAATTTTCGAAAAAAATTTTGAAAAAAATTTTAGAAAAAAATTTCGAAAAAAAATGTTCGAAAAAAATTTCGAAAAAAAATTTTCGAAAAAAATTTTGAAAAAAATTTTCGAAAAATTTTTCGAAAAAAATTTTCAAAAAAATTTTCGAGAAAAATTTCGAAAAAAAATTTTCGAAAAAAAATTTGAAAAAATTTTCGAAAAAAAATTTTCGAGAAAAATTTTCGAAAAAAATTTCGAAAAAAAATTTTCGAAAAAATTTTGGAAAAAAAAATTTCGAAAAAAATTTTGCAAAAATTTTGAAAAAAAATTTCGAAAAAAATTTTGAAAAAAATTTTCGAAAAAAAATTTTCGAAAAAAATTTTCAAAAACATTTTCGAAAAAAATTTCGAAAAAAAATTTTCGAAAAAAAATTTGAAAAAATTTTCGAAAAAAAAATTTCGAAAAAAATTTTCGAAAAAAATTTCGAAAAAAAGTTTTCGAAAAAAAATTTCAAAAAAATTTTCGAAAAAAAATTTTCTAAAAAAATTTTGAAAAAAAATTTCCCAAAATAATTTAGAAAAAAATTTTCGAAAAAAATTTTGAAAAAAATTTTCGAAAAAAATTTCTAAAAAAAATTTTCGAAAGAAATTTCGAAAAAAAATTTTCGTAAAAAATTTCGAAAAAAAATTTTAGAAAAAAATTTTTAAAAAAAATTTTGAAAAAAATTTTGAAAAAAAATTTCGAAAAAAATTTTGAAAAAAATTTCGAAAAAAAATTTTCGAAAAAAATTTTCTAAAAAAATTTCAAAAAAATTTTCGAAAAAAATTTTGAAAAAAATTTTAGAAAAAAATTTCGAAAAAAAATGTTCGAAAAAATTTTTCGAAAAAATTTTCCGAAAAAAATTTTCAAAAAAATTTTCGAAAAAAATTTCGAAAAAAAATTTTCGAAAAAAAATTTGAAAAATTTTTGGAAAAAAAATTTTCGAAAAAAATTTTCGAAAAAAATTTTCGAAAAAAATTTCGAAAAAAAATTTTCGAAAAAAAATTCAAAAAAATTTTCGAAAAAAAATTTTCTAAAAAAATTTTGAAAAAAAATTTTCCAAAATAATTTAGAAAAAAATTTTCGAAAAAAATTTCGAAAAAAAATTTTGATAATAAATTTCGTAAAAAATTTTCAAAAAAAATTTCGAAAAAATTTTGAAAAAAATTTTGAAAAAAAATTACGAAAAAAATTTTGAAAAAAATTTCGAAAAAAAATTTTCGAAAAAAATTTTGAAAAAAATTTCGAAAAAAAATTTTCGAAAAAAATTTTCTAAAAAATTTTCAAAAAAATTTTCGAAAAAAATTTTCGAAAAAAATTTTAAAAAAAATTTTCGAAAAAAATTTTGAAAAAAAATTACGAAAAAAATTTTGAAAAAAAATTTCCAAAAGAATTTTGAAAAAAATTTTCGAAAAAAATTTCGAAAAAAAATTTTCTAAAAAATTTTTGAAAAAAAAATTTCGAAAAAAAATTTTCTAAAAAATTTTTGAAAAAAAAATTTCCAAAATAATTTAGAAAAAAATTTTCGAAAAAAATTTCTAAAAAAATTTTCGAAAAAAAATTTAAAAAAAAATTTCGAAAAAAATTAAAAAAAAAAAATTTCGAAAAAAATTTTGAAAAAAATTTCAAAAAAAAATTTTCGAAAAAAATTTTCGAAAAAAATTTCGAAAAAAATTTTGAAAAAAATTTTCGAAAAAAATTTCAAAAAAAAATTTAAAAAAAATTTTCGAAAAAATTTCGAAAAAAAATTTTCAAAAAAAATTTCGAAGAAAAATTTCAAAAAAAAACTAAAAAAATTTTCGAAAAAATTTTGGAAAAAAATTTTCGAAAAAAATTTTGAAAAAATTTTTCGAAAAAAATTTTCAAAAAAATTTTCGAAAAAAATTTCGAAATAAATTTTCGAAAAAAATTTCGAAATAAATTTTGAAAAAATCTTTCGAAAAAAATTTTCAAAAAAATTTTCGAAAAAAATTTCGAAAAAAAATTTTCGAAAAAAATTTCGAAAAAAACTGAAAAAAATTTTCGAAAAAAATTTTGAAAAAAATTTTAGAAAAAAATTTCGAAAAAAATGTTCAAAAAAAATTTCGAAAAAAAATTTTCGAAAAAATTTTCGAAAAAAAATTTGAAAAAAATTTCCGAAAAAAAATTTTCAAAAAAAATTAAAAAAAAAAATTTTCGAAAATAATTTAGAAAAAAATTTTTGAAAAAAAATTTTCAAAAAAAATTTTGAAAAAAAATTTTGAAAAAAAATTTTGAAAAAAAATTTTGAAAAAAAATTTTGAAAAAAAATTTCGAAAAAAATTTTGAAAAAAAATTTCGAAAAAAATTTTCGAAAAAAATTTTGAAAAACATTTTAGTAAAAAATTTCGAAAAAAATTTTGAAAAAAATTTTCGAAAAAAATTTCGAAAAAAAATTTTCGAAAAATTTTTTAAAAAAAATTTCGAAAAAAATTTTGAAAAAAATTTTCAAAAAAATTTTTGAAAAGATTTTTTAAAAAAAATTTTGAAAAAAAATTTCGAAAAAAATTTTCGAAAAAAAATTTGAAAAAATTTCGAAAAAAAATTTGAAAAAATTTTCGAAAAAAAATTTTCGAAAAAAATTTTCGAAAAAAATTTCGAAAAAAATTTTCGAAAAAAAATTTCAAAAAATATTTCGAAAAAAAATTTCGAAAAAAATTTTGAAAAAAATTTTCAAAAAAAATTTCGAAAAAAAATTTTCGAAAAAAATTTCGAAAAAAATTTTGAAAAAAATTTTCGAAAAAAATTCCAAAAAAAAATTTTCGAAAAAAATTTTGAAAAAAAATTTCGAAAAAAATTTAAAAAAAAATTTTCGAAAAAATTTTGGAAAAAAATTTTCAAAAAAAATTTTGAAGAAAAATTTCAAAAAAAAATTTTAAAAAAATATTCGAAAAAATATTCGAAAAAATTTTGGAAAAAAATTTTTTGAAAAAAATTAAAAAAAAAAAATTTTCGAAAAAAATTTTCAAAAAAAATTTTGAAAAAAAATTTTCGAAAAAAAATTTGAAAATATTTTCGAAAAAAAATTTTCGAGAAAAATTTTCGAAAAAAATTTCGAAAAAAAATTTTCGAAAAAATTTTGGAAAAAAAATTTTCGAAAAAAATTTTGCAAAAATTTTGAAAAAAAATTTCGAAAAAAATTTTGAAAAAAATTTTCGAAAAAAAATTTTCGAAAAAAATTTTCGAAAAAAATTTTCAAAAACATTTTCGAAAAAAATTTCGAAAAAAAATTTTCGAAAAAAAATTTGAAAAAATTTTCGAAAAAAAATTTTCGAAAAAAATTTTCGAAAAAAATTTCGAAAAAAAGTTTTCGAAAAAAATTTTGAAAAAAATTTTCAAAAAAAATTTCGAAAAAAAATTTTCGAAAAAAATTTCGAAAAAAATTTTGAAAAAAATTTTCGAAAAAAATTCCAAAAAAAAATTTTCGAAAAAAATTTTGAAAAAAAATTTCGAAAAAAATTTTGAAAAAAATTTTCGAAAAAATTTTGGAAAAAAATTTTCAAAAAAAATTTTGATGAAAAATTTCAAAAAAAAATTTTGATGAAAAATTTCAAAAAAAAATTTTAAAAAAATATTCGAAAAAATATTCGAAAAAATTTTGGAAAAAAATTTTTTGAAAAAAATTAAAAAAAAAAAATTTTCGAAAAAAATTTTCAAAAAAAATTTTGAAAAAAAATTTTCGAAAAAAAATTTGAAAAAATTTTCGAAAAAAAATTTTCGAGAAAAATTTTCGAAAAAAATTTCGAAAAAAAATTTTCGAAAAAATTTTGGAAAAAAAATTTTCGAAAAAAATTTTGCAAAAATTTTGAAAAAAAATTTCGAAAAAAATTTTGAAAAAAATTTTCGAAAAAAAATTTTCGAAAAAAATTTTCGAAAAAAATTTTCAAAAACATTTTCGAAAAAAATTTCGAAAAAAAATTTTCGAAAAAAAATTTGAAAAAATTTTCGAAAAAAAATTTTCGAAAAAAATTTTCGAAAAAAATTTCGAAAAAAAGTTTTCGAAAAAAAATTTCAAAAAAATTTTCGACAAAAAATTTTCGAAAAAAATTTTGAAAAAAATTTTCGAAAAAAATTTCTAAAAAAAATTTTCAAAAGAAATTTCGAAAAAAAATTTTCGTAAAAAATTTCGAAAAAAAATTTTAGAAAAAAATTTTTAAAAAAAATTTTGAAAAAAATTTTGAAAAAAAATTTCGAAAAAAATTTTGAAAAAAATTTCGAAAAAAAATTTTCGAAAAAAATTTTCTAAAAAAATTTCAAAAAAATTTTCGAAAAAAATTTTGAAAAAAATTTTAGAAAAAAATTTCGAAAAAAAATGTTCGAAAAAAATTTTCGAAAAAATTTTCCGAAAAAAATTTTCAAAAAAATTTTCGAAAAAAATTTCGAAAAAAAATTTTCGAAAAAAAATTTGAAAAATTTGTGGAAAAAAAATTTTCGAAAAAAATTTTCGAAAAAAATTTCGAAAAAAAATTTTCGAAAAAAAATTTCAAAAAAATTTTCGAAAAAAATTTTCAAAAAAAATTTTCCAAAATAATTTAGAAAAAAATTTTCGAAAAAAATTTCGAAAAAAAATTTTGATAATAAATTTCGTAAAAAATTTTCAAAAAAAATTTCGAAAAAATTTTGGAGAAAAATTTTTCGAAAAATTTTCAAAAAAATTTTCGAAAAAAATTTTAAAAAAAATTTTCGAAAAAAATTTTGAAAAAAATTTTGAAAAAAAATTACGAAAAAAATTTTGAAAAAAAATTTCCAAAAGAATTTTGAAAAAAATTTTCGAAAAAAATTTCGAAAAAAAATTTTCTAAAAAATTTTTGAAAAAAAAATTTCGAAAAAAAATTTTCTAAAAAAGTTTTGAAAAAAAAATTTCCAAAATAATTTAGAAAAAAATTTTCGAAAAAAATTTCTAAAAAAATTTTCGAAAAAAATTTAAAAAAAAAAAATCGAAAAAAATTTCGAAAAAAAATTTTAGAAAAAAATTTTTAAAAAAAATTTCGAAAAAAATTTTGAAAAAAATTTTCGAAAAAAATTTTGAAAAAAATTTCGAAAAAAAATTTTCGAAAAAAATTTTCGAAAAAAATTTTGAAAAAAATTTTCAAAAAAATTTCGAAAAAAAATTTTCGAAAAAAATTTCGAAAAAAATTTTGAAAAAAATTTTCGAAAAAAATTCCAAAAAAAAATTTTCGAAAAAAATTTTGAAAAAAAATTTCGAAAAAAATTTTGAAAAAAATTTTCGAAAACTTTGGAAAAAAATTTTCAAAAAAAATTTTGAAGAAAAATTTCAAAAAAAAACTAAAAAAATTTTCGAAAAAATTTTGGAAAAAAATTTTTTGAAAAAAATTTTCAAAAAAATTTTCGAAAAAAATTTTGAAAAAATTTTTCGAAAACAATTTTCAAAATTTTTTCGAAAAAAATTTCGAAAAAAATTTTGAAAAAAATTTTCGAAAAAAATTTTCAAAAAAATTTTCGAAAAAAAATTTTTGAAAAAATTTTGAAAGAAATTTTCCGAAAAAATAAAAAAAAAAATTTCGAAAAAAAATTTCGAAAAAAATTTCGAAAAAAATTTTCAAAAAAATTTCCGAAAAAATTTTGGAAAAAAATTTTTCGAAAAAAATTTTCAAAAAAATTTTCGAAAAAAGTTTCGAAAAAAAATTTTCGAAAAAAATTTCGAAAAAAATTTTGAAAAAAATTTTCGAAAAAAATTTTGAAAAAAATTTTAGAAAAAAATTTCGAAAAAAAATGTTGGAAAAAAATTTTCGAAAAAATTTTTCGAAAAAAATTTTCAAAAAAATTTTCGAAAAAAATTTCGAAAAAAAATTTTCGAAAAAAAATTTGAAAAATTTTGGAAAAAAAATTTTCGAAAAAAATTTTCGAAAAAAATTTCGAAAAAAAAATTTCGAAAAAAAATTTCAAAAAAATTTTCCAAAAAAAAATTTCTAAAAAAATTTTGAAAAAAAATTTTTCAAAATAATTTAGAAAAAAATTTTCGAAAAAAATTTCGAAAAAAAATTTTGATAATAAATTTCGAAAAAAATTTTCAAAAAAAATTTCGAAAAAATTTTGGAGAAAAATTTTTCGAAAAAAGTTTCAAAAAAATTTTCGAAAAAAATTTTTAAAAAAATTTTCGAAAAAAATTTTTAAAAAAATTTCGAAAAAAATTTTGAAAAAAAATTTCGTAAAAAATTTTGAAAAAAATTTCAAAAAAAAATTTTCGAAAAAAATTTTCGAAAAAAATTTTCGAAAAAAATTTTCGAAAAAAATTTTCAAAAACATTTCCGAAAAAAATTTCGAAAAAAAATTTTCGAAAAAAAATTTGAAAAAATTTTCGAAAAAAAATTTTCTAAAAAAATTTTCGAAAAAAATTTCGAAAAAAAGTTTTCGAAAAAAAATTTCAAAAAAAATTTTCGAAAAAAAATTTTATAAAAAAATTTTGAAAAAAAATTTCCCAAAATTATTTTGAAAAAAAATTTCTAAAAAAATTTTGAAAAAAATTCCGAAAAAAAATTTTCGAAAAAAATTTTGAAAAAAAATTTCGAAAAAAATTTTGAAAAAAATTTTCAAAAAAACTTTTGAAAAAAATTTTCAAAAAAAATTTTGAAAAAAATTTTCAAAAAAAATTTTGAAAAAAATTTTCAAAAAAAATTTTCAAAAAAATTTTCAAAAAAATTTTCGAAAAAAATTTCGAAAAAAAATTTTCGAAAAAAAGTTTGAAAAAAATTTTCGAAAAAAAATTTTCGAAAAAATTTTTCGAAAAAAATTTTCAAAAAAATTTTCGAAAAAAATTTCGAAAAAAAATTTTCGAAAAAAAATTTGAAAAATTTTTGGAAAAAAAATTTTCGAAAAAAATTTTCGAAAAAAATTTCGAAAAAAAATTTTCAAAAAAAATTTTGAAGAAAAATTTCAAAAAAAAACTAAAAAAATTTTCGAAAAAATTTTGGAAAAAAATTTTTTGAAATAAATTTTCAAAAAAATTTTCGAAAAAAATTTTGAAAAAATTTTTCAAAAAAAATTTTCAAAAAAATTTTCGAAAAAAATTTCGAAAAAAATTTTGAAAAAAATTTTCGAAAAAAATTTTCAAAAAAATTCTCGAAAAAAAATTTTCGAAAAAATTTTGAAAGAAATTTTCCAAAAAATAAAAAAAAAATTTCGAAAAAAAATTTTGAAAAAAATTTCGAAAAAAATTTTCAAAAAAATTTCCGAAAAAATTTTGGAAAAAAATTTTTCGAAAAAAATTTTCAAAAAAATTTTCGAAAAAAGTTTCGAAAAAAAATTTTCGAAAAAAATTTCGAAAAAAATTTTGAAAAAAATTTTCGAAAAAAATTTTGAAAAAAATTTTCGAAAAAAATTTCGAAAAAAAATGTTCGAAAAAAATTTCGAAAAAAAATTTTCGAAAAAAATTTTGAAAAAAATTTTCGAAAAATTTTTCGAAAAAAATTTTCAAAAAAATTTTCGAGAAAAATTTCGAAAAAAAATTTTCGAAAAAAAATTTGAAAAAATTTTCGAAAAAAAATTTTCGAGAAAAATTTTCGAAAAAAATTTCGAAAAAAAATTTTCGAAAAAATTTTGGAAAAAAAATTTTCGAAAAAAATTTTGCAAAAATTTTGAAAAAAAATTTCGAAAAAAATTTTGAAAAAAATTTTCGAAAAAAAATTTTCGAAAATAATTTTCGAAAAAAATTTTCAAAAACATTTTCGAAAAAAATTTCGAAAAAAAATTTTCGAAAAAAAATTTGAAAAAATTTTCGAAAAAAAATTTTCGAAAAAAATTTTCGAAAAAAATTTCGAAAAAAAGTTTTCGAAAAAAAATTTCAAAAAAATTTTCGAAAAAAAATTTTCTAAAAAAATTTTGAAAAAAAATTTCCCAAAATAATTTAGAAAAAAATTTTGAAAAAAATTTTCGAAAAAAATTTCTAAAAAAATTTTTCGAAAGAAATTTCGAAAAAAAATTTTCGTAAAAAATTTCGAAAAAAAATTTTAGAAAAAAATTTTTAAAAAAAATTTTGAAAAAAATTTTGAAAAAAAATTTCGAAAAAAATTTTGAAAAAAATTTCGAAAAAAAATTTTCGAAAAAAATTTTCTAAAAAAATTTCAAAAAAATTTTCGAAAAAAATTTTGAAAAAAATTTTAGAAAAAAATTTCGAAAAAAAATGTTCGAAAAAAATTTTCGAAAAAATTTTCCGAAAAAAATTTTCAAAAAAATTTTCGAAAAAAATTTCGAAAAAAAATTTTCGAAAAAAAATTTGAAAAATTTTTGGAAAAAAAATTTTCGAAAAAAATTTTCGAAAAAAATTTCGAAAAAAAATTTTCGAAAAAAAATTTCAAAAAAATTTTCGAAAAAAAATTTTCTAAAAAAATTTTGAAAAAAAATTTTCCAAAATAATTTAGAAAAAAATTTTCGAAAAAAATTTCGAAAAAAAATTTTGATAATAAATTTCGTAAAAAATTTTCAAAAAAAATTTCGAAAAAATTTTGAAAAAAATTTTGAAAAAAAATTACGAAAAAAATT
Source organism: Uropetala carovei (assembly GCA_036926305.1). NCBI lineage: Eukaryota > Metazoa > Arthropoda > Insecta > Odonata > Petaluridae > Uropetala > Uropetala carovei. Next base: position 10,236,632 of record JAXCHB010000188.1, read on the forward strand.
TTGAAAAAAATTTCGAAAAAAAATTTTCGAAAAAAATTTTGAAAAAAATTTCGAAAAAAAATTTTCGAAAAAAATTTTACAAAAGAATTTTGAAAAAAATTTTCGAAAAAAATTTCGAAAAAAAATTTTCTAAAAAATTTTTGAAAAAAAAATTTCGAAAAAAAATTTTCTAAAAAATTTTTGAAAAAAAAATTTCCAAAATAATTTAGAAAAAAATTTTCGAAAAAAATTTCTAAAAAAATTTTCGAAAAAAAATTTAAAAAAAAATTTCGAAAAAAATTTAAAAAAAAAAATTTCGAAAAAAATTTTGAAAAAAATTTCAAAAAAAAATTTTCGAAAAAAATTTTCGAAAAAAATTTCGAAAAAAATTTTGAAAAAAATTTTCGAAAAAAATTTCAAAAAAAAATTTAAAAAAAATTTTCGAAAAAATTTCGAAAAAAAATTTTCAAAAAAAATTTCTAAGAAAAATTTCAAAAAAAAACTAAAAAAATTTTCGAAAAAATTTTGGAAAAAAATTTTCGAAAAAAATTTTGAAAAAATTTTTCGAAAAAAATTTTCAAAAAAATTTTCGAAAAAAATTTCGAAATAAATTTTGAAAAAATTTTTCGAAAAAAATTTTCAAAAAAATTTTCGAAAAAAATTTCGAAAAAAAATTTTCGAAAAAAATTTCGAAAAAAACTTTGAAAAAAATTTTCGAAAAAAATTTTGAAAAAAATTTTAGAAAAAAATTTCGAAAAAAATGTTCAAAAAAAATTTCGAAAAAAAATTTTCGAAAAAAATTTTCGAAAAAAAATTTGAAAAAAATTTCCGAAAAAAAATTTTCAAAAAAAATTTAAAAAAAAAATTTTCGAAAATAATTTAGAAAAAAATTTTTGAAAAAAAATTTTCAAAAAAAATTTTGAAAAAAAATTTTCAAAAAAAATTTTGAAAAAAAATTTTGAAAAAAAATTTCGAAAAAAATTTTGAAAAAAAATTTCGAAAAAAATTTTCGAAAAAAATTTTGAAAAACATTTTAGTAAAAAATTTCGAAAAAAATTTTGAAAAAAATTTTCGAAAAAAATTTCGAAAAAAAATTTTCGAAAAATTTTTGAAAAAAAATTTCGAAAAAAATTTTGAAAAAAATTTTCAAAAAAATTTTTGAAAAAATTTTTTAAAAAAAATTTTGAAAAAAAATTTCGAAAAAAATTTTCGAAAAAAATTTTCAAAAAAATTTTCGAGAAAAATTTCGAAAAAAAATTTTCGAAAAAAAATTTGAAAAAATTTCGAAAAAAAATTTGAAAAAATTTTCGAAAAAAAATTTTCGAAAAAAATTTTCGAAAAAAATTTCGAAAAAAATTTTCGAAAAAAAATTTCAAAAAATATTTCGAAAAAAAATATCGAAAAAAATTTTGAAAAAAATTTTCAAAAAAAATTTCGAAAAAAAATTTTCGAAAAAAATTTCGAAAAAAATTTTGAAAAAAATTTTCGAAAAAAATTCCAAAAAAAAATTTTCGAAAAAAATTTTGAAAAAAAATTTCGAAAGAAATTTTGAAAAAAATTTTCGAAAAAATTTTGGAAAAAAATTTTCAAAAAAAATTTTGAAGAAAAATTTTAAAAAAAATTTTCGAAAAAAATTTTGAAAAAAAATTACGAAAAAAATTTTGAAAAAAAATTTCCAAAAGAATTTTGAAAAAAATTTTCGAAAAAAATTTCGAAAAAAAATTTTCTAAAAAATTTTTGAAAAAAAAATTTCGAAAAAAAATTTTCTAAAAAATTTTTGAAAAAAAAATTTCCAAAATAATTTAGAAAAAAATTTTCGAAAAAAATTTCTAAAAAAATTTTCGAAAAAAAATTTTAAAAAAAATTTCGAAAAAAATTAAAAAAAAAAAATTTCGAAAAAAATTTTGAAAAAAATTTCAAAAAAAAATTTTCGAAAAAAATTTTCGAAAAAAATTTCGAAAAAAATTTTGAAAAAAATTTTCGAAAAAAATTTCAAAAAAAAATTTAAAAAAAATTTTCGAAAAAATTTCGAAAAAAAATTTTGAAAAAAAATTTCGAAAAAAATTTTGAAAAAAATTTTCGAAAACTTTGGAAAAAAATTTTCAAAAAAAATTTTGAAGAAAAATTTCAAAAAAAAACTAAAAAAATTTTCGAAAAAATTTTGGAAAAAAATTTTTTGAAAAAAATTTTCAAAAAAATTTTCGAAAAAAATTTTGAAAAAATTTTTCGAAAACAATTTTCAAAATTTTTTCGAAAAAAATTTCGAAAAAAATTTTGAAAAAAATTTTCGAAAAAAATTTTCAAAAAAATTTTCGAAAAAAAATTTTTGAAAAAATTTTGAAAGAAATTTTCCGAAAAAATAAAAAAAAAAATTTCGAAAAAAAATTTCGAAAAAAATTTCGAAAAAAATTTTCAAAAAAATTTCCGAAAAAATTTTGGAAAAAAATTTTTCGAAAAAAATTTTCAAAAAAATTTTCGAAAAAAGTTTCGAAAAAAAATTTTCGAAAAAAATTTCGAAAAAAATTTTGAAAAAAATTTTCGAAAAAAATTTTGAAAAAAATTTTAGAAAAAAATTTCGAAAAAAAATGTTGGAAAAAAATTTTCGAAAAAATTTTTCGAAAAAAATTTTCAAAAAAATTTTCGAAAAAAATTTCGAAAAAAAATTTTCGAAAAAAAATTTGAAAAATTTTGGAAAAAAAATTTTCGAAAAAAATTTTCGAAAAAAATTTCGAAAAAAAAATTTCGAAAAAAAATTTCAAAAAAATTTTCCAAAAAAAAATTTCTAAAAAAATTTTGAAAAAAAATTTTTCAAAATAATTTAGAAAAAAATTTTCGAAAAAAATTTCGAAAAAAAATTTTGATAATAAATTTCGAAAAAAATTTTCAAAAAAAATTTCGAAAAAATTTTGGAGAAAAATTTTTCGAAAAAAGTTTCAAAAAAATTTTCGAAAAAAATTTTTAAAAAAATTTTCGAAAAAAATTTTTAAAAAAATTTCGAAAAAAATTTTGAAAAAAAATTTCGTAAAAAATTTTGAAAAAAATTTCAAAAAAAAATTTTCGAAAAAAATTTTCGAAAAAAATTTTCGAAAAAAATTTTCGAAAAAAATTTTCAAAAACATTTCCGAAAAAAATTTCGAAAAAAAATTTTCGAAAAAAAATTTGAAAAAATTTTCGAAAAAAAATTTTCTAAAAAAATTTTCGAAAAAAATTTCGAAAAAAAGTTTTCGAAAAAAAATTTCAAAAAAAATTTTCGAAAAAAAATTTTATAAAAAAATTTTGAAAAAAAATTTCCCAAAATTATTTTGAAAAAAAATTTCTAAAAAAATTTTGAAAAAAATTCCGAAAAAAAATTTTCGAAAAAAATTTTGAAAAAAAATTTCGAAAAAAATTTTGAAAAAAATTTTCAAAAAAACTTTTGAAAAAAATTTTCAAAAAAAATTTTGAAAAAAATTTTCAAAAAAAATTTTGAAAAAAATTTTCAAAAAAAATTTTCAAAAAAATTTTCAAAAAAATTTTCGAAAAAAATTTCGAAAAAAAATTTTCGAAAAAAAGTTTGAAAAAAATTTTCGAAAAAAAATTTTCGAAAAAATTTTTCGAAAAAAATTTTCAAAAAAATTTTCGAAAAAAATTTCGAAAAAAAATTTTCGAAAAAAAATTTGAAAAATTTTTGGAAAAAAAATTTTCGAAAAAAATTTTCGAAAAAAATTTCGAAAAAAAATTTTCAAAAAAAATTTTGAAGAAAAATTTCAAAAAAAAACTAAAAAAATTTTCGAAAAAATTTTGGAAAAAAATTTTTTGAAATAAATTTTCAAAAAAATTTTCGAAAAAAATTTTGAAAAAATTTTTCAAAAAAAATTTTCAAAAAAATTTTCGAAAAAAATTTCGAAAAAAATTTTGAAAAAAATTTTCGAAAAAAATTTTCAAAAAAATTCTCGAAAAAAAATTTTCGAAAAAATTTTGAAAGAAATTTTCCAAAAAATAAAAAAAAAATTTCGAAAAAAAATTTTGAAAAAAATTTCGAAAAAAATTTTCAAAAAAATTTCCGAAAAAATTTTGGAAAAAAATTTTTCGAAAAAAATTTTCAAAAAAATTTTCGAAAAAAGTTTCGAAAAAAAATTTTCGAAAAAAATTTCGAAAAAAATTTTGAAAAAAATTTTCGAAAAAAATTTTGAAAAAAATTTTCGAAAAAAATTTCGAAAAAAAATGTTCGAAAAAAATTTCGAAAAAAAATTTTCGAAAAAAATTTTGAAAAAAATTTTCGAAAAATTTTTCGAAAAAAATTTTCAAAAAAATTTTCGAGAAAAATTTCGAAAAAAAATTTTCGAAAAAAAATTTGAAAAAATTTTCGAAAAAAAATTTTCGAGAAAAATTTTCGAAAAAAATTTCGAAAAAAAATTTTCGAAAAAATTTTGGAAAAAAAATTTTCGAAAAAAATTTTGCAAAAATTTTGAAAAAAAATTTCGAAAAAAATTTTGAAAAAAATTTTCGAAAAAAAATTTTCGAAAAAAATTTTCGAAAAAAATTTTCAAAAACATTTTCGAAAAAAATTTCGAAAAAAAATTTTCGAAAAAAAATTTGAAAAAATTTTCGAAAAAAAATTTTCGAAAAAAATTTTCGAAAAAAATTTCGAAAAAAAGTTTTCGAAAAAAAATTTCAAAAAAATTTTCGAAAAAAAATTTTCTAAAAAAATTTTGAAAAAAAATTTCCCAAAATAATTTAGAAAAAAATTTTGAAAAAAATTTTCGAAAAAAATTTCTAAAAAAATTTTTCGAAAGAAATTTCGAAAAAAAATTTTCGTAAAAAATTTCGAAAAAAAATTTTAGAAAAAAATTTTTAAAAAAAATTTTGAAAAAAATTTTGAAAAAAAATTTCGAAAAAAATTTTGAAAAAAATTTCGAAAAAAAATTTTCGAAAAAAATTTTCTAAAAAAATTTCAAAAAAATTTTCGAAAAAAATTTTGAAAAAAATTTTAGAAAAAAATTTCGAAAAAAAATGTTCGAAAAAAATTTTCGAAAAAATTTTCCGAAAAAAATTTTCAAAAAAATTTTCGAAAAAAATTTCGAAAAAAAATTTTCGAAAAAAAATTTGAAAAATTTTTGGAAAAAAAATTTTCGAAAAAAATTTTCGAAAAAAATTTCGAAAAAAAATTTTCGAAAAAAAATTTCAAAAAAATTTTCGAAAAAAAATTTTCTAAAAAAATTTTGAAAAAAAATTTTCCAAAATAATTTAGAAAAAAATTTTCGAAAAAAATTTCGAAAAAAAATTTTGATAATAAATTTCGTAAAAAATTTTCAAAAAAAATTTCGAAAAAATTTTGAAAAAAATTTTGAAAAAAAATTACGAAAAAAATTTTGAAAAAAATTTCGAAAAAAAATTTTCGAAAAAAATTTTGAAAAAAATTTCGAAAAAAAATTTTCGAAAAAAATTTTACAAAAGAATTTTGAAAAAAATTTTCGAAAAAAATTTCGAAAAAAAATTTTCTAAAAAATTTTTGAAAAAAAAATTTCGAAAAAAAATTTTCTAAAAAATTTTTGAAAAAAAAATTTCCAAAATAATTTAGAAAAAAATTTTCGAAAAAAATTTCTAAAAAAATTTTCGAAAAAAAATTTAAAAAAAAATTTCGAAAAAAATTTAAAAAAAAAAATTTCGAAAAAAATTTTGAAAAAAATTTCAAAAAAAAATTTTCGAAAAAAATTTTCGAAAAAAATTTCGAAAAAAATTTTGAAAAAAATTTTCGAAAAAAATTTCAAAAAAAAATTTAAAAAAAATTTTCGAAAAAATTTCGAAAAAAAATTTTCAAAAAAAATTTCTAAGAAAAATTTCAAAAAAAAACTAAAAAAATTTTCGAAAAAATTTTGGAAAAAAATTTTCGAAAAAAATTTTGAAAAAATTTTTCGAAAAAAATTTTCAAAAAAATTTTCGAAAAAAATTTCGAAATAAATTTTGAAAAAATTTTTCGAAAAAAATTTTCAAAAAAATTTTCGAAAAAAATTTCGAAAAAAAATTTTCGAAAAAAATTTCGAAAAAAACTTTGAAAAAAATTTTCGAAAAAAATTTTGAAAAAAATTTTAGAAAAAAATTTCGAAAAAAATGTTCAAAAAAAATTTCGAAAAAAAATTTTCGAAAAAAATTTTCGAAAAAAAATTTGAAAAAAATTTCCGAAAAAAAATTTTCAAAAAAAATTTAAAAAAAAAATTTTCGAAAATAATTTAGAAAAAAATTTTTGAAAAAAAATTTTCAAAAAAAATTTTGAAAAAAAATTTTCAAAAAAAATTTTGAAAAAAAATTTTGAAAAAAAATTTCGAAAAAAATTTTGAAAAAAAATTTCGAAAAAAATTTTCGAAAAAAATTTTGAAAAACATTTTAGTAAAAAATTTCGAAAAAAATTTTGAAAAAAATTTTCGAAAAAAATTTCGAAAAAAAATTTTCGAAAAATTTTTGAAAAAAAATTTCGAAAAAAATTTTGAAAAAAATTTTCAAAAAAATTTTTGAAAAAATTTTTTAAAAAAAATTTTGAAAAAAAATTTCGAAAAAAATTTTCGAAAAAAATTTTCAAAAAAATTTTCGAGAAAAATTTCGAAAAAAAATTTTCGAAAAAAAATTTGAAAAAATTTCGAAAAAAAATTTGAAAAAATTTTCGAAAAAAAATTTTCGAAAAAAATTTTCGAAAAAAATTTCGAAAAAAATTTTCGAAAAAAAATTTCAAAAAATATTTCGAAAAAAAATATCGAAAAAAATTTTGAAAAAAATTTTCAAAAAAAATTTCGAAAAAAAATTTTCGAAAAAAATTTCGAAAAAAATTTTGAAAAAAATTTTCGAAAAAAATTCCAAAAAAAAATTTTCGAAAAAAATTTTGAAAAAAAATTTCGAAAGAAATTTTGAAAAAAATTTTCGAAAAAATTTTGGAAAAAAATTTTCAAAAAAAATTTTGAAGAAAAATTTTAAAAAAAATTTTCGAAAAAAATTTTGAAAAAAAATTACGAAAAAAATTTTGAAAAAAAATTTCCAAAAGAATTTTGAAAAAAATTTTCGAAAAAAATTTCGAAAAAAAATTTTCTAAAAAATTTTTGAAAAAAAAATTTCGAAAAAAAATTTTCTAAAAAATTTTTGAAAAAAAAATTTCCAAAATAATTTAGAAAAAAATTTTCGAAAAAAATTTCTAAAAAAATTTTCGAAAAAAAATTTTAAAAAAAATTTCGAAAAAAATTAAAAAAAAAAAATTTCGAAAAAAATTTTGAAAAAAATTTCAAAAAAAAATTTTCGAAAAAAATTTTCGAAAAAAATTTCGAAAAAAATTTTGAAAAAAATTTTCGAAAAAAATTTCAAAAAAAAATTTAAAAAAAATTTTCGAAAAAATTTCGAAAAAAAATTTTGAAAAAAAATTTCGAAAAAAATTTTGAAAAAAATTTTCGAAAACTTTGGAAAAAAATTTTCAAAAAAAATTTTGAAGAAAAATTTCAAAAAAAAACTAAAAAAATTTTCGAAAAAATTTTGGAAAAAAATTTTTTGAAAAAAATTTTCAAAAAAATTTTCGAAAAAAATTTTGAAAAAATTTTTCGAAAACAATTTTCAAAATTTTTTCGAAAAAAATTTCGAAAAAAATTTTGAAAAAAATTTTCGAAAAAAATTTTCAAAAAAATTTTCGAAAAAAAATTTTTGAAAAAATTTTGAAAGAAATTTTCCGAAAAAATAAAAAAAAAAATTTCGAAAAAAAATTTCGAAAAAAATTTCGAAAAAAATTTTCAAAAAAATTTCCGAAAAAATTTTGGAAAAAAATTTTTCGAAAAAAATTTTCAAAAAAATTTTCGAAAAAAGTTTCGAAAAAAAATTTTCGAAAAAAATTTCGAAAAAAATTTTGAAAAAAATTTTCGAAAAAAATTTTGAAAAAAATTTTAGAAAAAAATTTCGAAAAAAAATGTTGGAAAAAAATTTTCGAAAAAATTTTTCGAAAAAAATTTTCAAAAAAATTTTCGAAAAAAATTTCGAAAAAAAATTTTCGAAAAAAAATTTGAAAAATTTTGGAAAAAAAATTTTCGAAAAAAATTTTCGAAAAAAATTTCGAAAAAAAAATTTCGAAAAAAAATTTCAAAAAAATTTTCCAAAAAAAAATTTCTAAAAAAATTTTGAAAAAAAATTTTTCAAAATAATTTAGAAAAAAATTTTCGAAAAAAATTTCGAAAAAAAATTTTGATAATAAATTTCGAAAAAAATTTTCAAAAAAAATTTCGAAAAAATTTTGGAGAAAAATTTTTCGAAAAAAGTTTCAAAAAAATTTTCGAAAAAAATTTTTAAAAAAATTTTCGAAAAAAATTTTTAAAAAAATTTCGAAAAAAATTTTGAAAAAAAATTTCGTAAAAAATTTTGAAAAAAATTTCAAAAAAAAATTTTCGAAAAAAATTTTCGAAAAAAATTTTCGAAAAAAATTTTCGAAAAAAATTTTCAAAAACATTTCCGAAAAAAATTTCGAAAAAAAATTTTCGAAAAAAAATTTGAAAAAATTTTCGAAAAAAAATTTTCTAAAAAAATTTTCGAAAAAAATTTCGAAAAAAAGTTTTCGAAAAAAAATTTCAAAAAAAATTTTCGAAAAAAAATTTTATAAAAAAATTTTGAAAAAAAATTTCCCAAAATTATTTTGAAAAAAAATTTCTAAAAAAATTTTGAAAAAAATTCCGAAAAAAAATTTTCGAAAAAAATTTTGAAAAAAAATTTCGAAAAAAATTTTGAAAAAAATTTTCAAAAAAACTTTTGAAAAAAATTTTCAAAAAAAATTTTGAAAAAAATTTTCAAAAAAAATTTTGAAAAAAATTTTCAAAAAAAATTTTCAAAAAAATTTTCAAAAAAATTTTCGAAAAAAATTTCGAAAAAAAATTTTCGAAAAAAAGTTTGAAAAAAATTTTCGAAAAAAAATTTTCGAAAAAATTTTTCGAAAAAAATTTTCAAAAAAATTTTCGAAAAAAATTTCGAAAAAAAATTTTCGAAAAAAAATTTGAAAAATTTTTGGAAAAAAAATTTTCGAAAAAAATTTTCGAAAAAAATTTCGAAAAAAAATTTTCAAAAAAAATTTTGAAGAAAAATTTCAAAAAAAAACTAAAAAAATTTTCGAAAAAATTTTGGAAAAAAATTTTTTGAAATAAATTTTCAAAAAAATTTTCGAAAAAAATTTTGAAAAAATTTTTCAAAAAAAATTTTCAAAAAAATTTTCGAAAAAAATTTCGAAAAAAATTTTGAAAAAAATTTTCGAAAAAAATTTTCAAAAAAATTCTCGAAAAAAAATTTTCGAAAAAATTTTGAAAGAAATTTTCCAAAAAATAAAAAAAAAATTTCGAAAAAAAATTTTGAAAAAAATTTCGAAAAAAATTTTCAAAAAAATTTCCGAAAAAATTTTGGAAAAAAATTTTTCGAAAAAAATTTTCAAAAAAATTTTCGAAAAAAGTTTCGAAAAAAAATTTTCGAAAAAAATTTCGAAAAAAATTTTGAAAAAAATTTTCGAAAAAAATTTTGAAAAAAATTTTCGAAAAAAATTTCGAAAAAAAATGTTCGAAAAAAATTTCGAAAAAAAATTTTCGAAAAAAATTTTGAAAAAAATTTTCGAAAAATTTTTCGAAAAAAATTTTCAAAAAAATTTTCGAGAAAAATTTCGAAAAAAAATTTTCGAAAAAAAATTTGAAAAAATTTTCGAAAAAAAATTTTCGAGAAAAATTTTCGAAAAAAATTTCGAAAAAAAATTTTCGAAAAAATTTTGGAAAAAAAATTTTCGAAAAAAATTTTGCAAAAATTTTGAAAAAAAATTTCGAAAAAAATTTTGAAAAAAATTTTCGAAAAAAAATTTTCGAAAAAAATTTTCGAAAAAAATTTTCAAAAACATTTTCGAAAAAAATTTCGAAAAAAAATTTTCGAAAAAAAATTTGAAAAAATTTTCGAAAAAAAATTTTCGAAAAAAATTTTCGAAAAAAATTTCGAAAAAAAGTTTTCGAAAAAAAATTTCAAAAAAATTTTCGAAAAAAAATTTTCTAAAAAAATTTTGAAAAAAAATTTCCCAAAATAATTTAGAAAAAAATTTTGAAAAAAATTTTCGAAAAAAATTTCTAAAAAAATTTTTCGAAAGAAATTTCGAAAAAAAATTTTCGTAAAAAATTTCGAAAAAAAATTTTAGAAAAAAATTTTTAAAAAAAATTTTGAAAAAAATTTTGAAAAAAAATTTCGAAAAAAATTTTGAAAAAAATTTCGAAAAAAAATTTTCGAAAAAAATTTTCTAAAAAAATTTCAAAAAAATTTTCGAAAAAAATTTCGAAAAAAAATTTTCGAAAAAAAATTTGAAAAATTTTTGGAAAAAAAATTTTCGAAAAAAATTTTCGAAAAAAATTTCGAAAAAAAATTTTCAAAAAAAAATTTCAAAAAAATTTTCGAAAAAAAATTTTCTAAAAAAATTTTGAAAAAAAATTTTCCAAAATAATTTAGAAAAAAATTTTCGAAAAAAATTTCGAAAAAAAATTTTGATAATAAATTTCGTAAAAAATTTTCAAAAAAAATTTCGAAAAAATTTTGAAAAAAATTTTGAAAAAAAATTACGAAAAAAATTTTGAAAAAAATTTCGAAAAAAAATTTTCGAAAAAAATTTTGAAAAAAATTTCGAAAAAAAATTTTCGAAAAAAATTTTACAAAAGAATTTTGAAAAAAATTTTCGAAAAAAATTTCGAAAAAAAATTTTCTAAAAAATTTTTGAAAAAAAAATTTCGAAAAAAAATTTTCTAAAAAATTTTTGAAAAAAAAATTTCCAAAATAATTTAGAAAAAAATTTTCGAAAAAAATTTCTAAAAAAATTTTCGAAAAAAAATTTAAAAAAAAATTTCGAAAAAAATTTAAAAAAAAAAATTTCGAAAAAAATTTTGAAAAAAATTTCAAAAAAAAATTTTCGAAAAAAATTTTCGAAAAAAATTTCGAAAAAAATTTTGAAAAAAATTTTCGAAAAAAATTTCAAAAAAAAATTTAAAAAAAATTTTCGAAAAAATTTCGAAAAAAAATTTTCAAAAAAAATTTCTAAGAAAAATTTCAAAAAAAAACTAAAAAAATTTTCGAAAAAATTTTGGAAAAAAATTTTGAAAAAATTTTTCGAAAAAAATTTTCAAAAAAATTTTCGAAAAAAATTTCGAAATAAATTTTGAAAAAATTTTTCGAAAAAAATTTTCAAAAAAATTTTCGAAAAAAATTTCGAAAAAAAATTTTCGAAAAAAATTTCGAAAAAAACTTTGAAAAAAATTTTCGAAAAAAATTTTGAAAAAAATTTTAGAAAAAAATTTCGAAAAAAATGTTCAAAAAAAATTTCGAAAAAAAATTTTCGAAAAAAATTTTCGAAAAAAAATTTGAAAAAAATTTCCGAAAAAAAATTTTCAAAAAAAATTTAAAAAAAAAATTTTCGAAAATAATTTAGAAAAAAATTTTTGAAAAAAAATTTTCAAAAAAAATTTTGAAAAAAAATTTTCAAAAAAAATTTTGAAAAAAAATTTTGAAAAAAAATTTCGAAAAAAATTTTGAAAAAAAATTTCGAAAAAAATTTTCGAAAAAAATTTTGAAAAACATTTTAGTAAAAAATTTCGAAAAAAATTTTGAAAAAAATTTTCGAAAAAAATTTCGAAAAAAAATTTTCGAAAAATTTTTGAAAAAAAATTTCGAAAAAAATTTTGAAAAAAATTTTCAAAAAAATTTTTGAAAAAATTTTTTAAAAAAAATTTTGAAAAAAAATTTCGAAAAAAATTTTCGAAAAAAATTTTCAAAAAAATTTTCGAGAAAAATTTCGAAAAAAAATTTTCGAAAAAAAATTTGAAAAAATTTCGAAAAAAAATTTGAAAAAATTTTCGAAAAAAAATTTTCGAAAAAAATTTTCGAAAAAAATTTCGAAAAAAATTTTCGAAAAAAAATTTCAAAAAATATTTCGAAAAAAAATATCGAAAAAAATTTTGAAAAAAATTTTCAAAAAAAATTTCGAAAAAAAATTTTCGAAAAAAATTTCGAAAAAAATTTTGAAAAAAATTTTCGAAAAAAATTCCAAAAAAAAATTTTCGAAAAAAATTTTGAAAAAAAATTTCGAAAGAAATTTTGAAAAAAATTTTCGAAAAAATTTTGGAAAAAAATTTTCAAAAAAAATTTTGAAGAAAAATTTTAAAAAAAATTTTCGAAAAAAATTTTGAAAAAAAATTACGAAAAAAATTTTGAAAAAAAATTTCCAAAAGAATTTTGAAAAAAATTTTCGAAAAAAATTTCGAAAAAAAATTTTCTAAAAAATTTTTGAAAAAAAAATTTCGAAAAAAAATTTTCTAAAAAATTTTTGAAAAAAAAATTTCCAAAATAATTTAGAAAAAAATTTTCGAAAAAAATTTCTAAAAAAATTTTCGAAAAAAAATTTTAAAAAAAATTTCGAAAAAAATTAAAAAAAAAAATTTCGAAAAAAATTTTGAAAAAAATTTCAAAAAAAAATTTTCGAAAAAAATTTTCGAAAAAAATTTCGAAAAAAATTTTGAAAAAAATTTTCGAAAAAAATTTCAAAAAAAAATTTAAAAAAAATTTTCGAAAAAATTTCGAAAAAAAATTTTCAAAAAAAATTTCGAAGAAAAATTTCAAAAAAAAACTAAAAAAATTTTCGAAAAAATTTTGGAAAAAAATTTTCGAAAAAAATTTTGAAAAAATTTTTCGAAAAAAATTTTCAAAAAAATTTTCGAAAAAAATTTCGAAATAAATTTTGAAAAAATTTTTCGAAAAAAATTTTCAAAAAAATTTTCGAAAAAAATTTCGAAAAAAAATTTTCGAAAAAAATTTCGAAAAAAACTTTGAAAAAAATTTTCGAAAAAAATTTTGAAAAAAATTTTAGAAAAAAATTTCGAAAAAAATGTTCAAAAAAAATTTCGAAAAAAAATTTTCGAAAAAAATTTTCGAAAAAAAATTTGAAAAAAATTTCCGAAAAAAAATTTTCAAAAAAAATTTTGAAAAAAAATTTTCAAAAAAAATTTTGAAAAAAAATTTTGAAAAAAAAATTCGAAAAAAATTTTGAAAATAATTTCGAAAAAAATTTTCGAAAAAAATTTTGAAAAACATTTTAGTAAAAAATTTCGAAAAAAATTTTGAAAAAAATTTTCGAAAAAAATTTCGAAAAAAAATTTTCGAAAAATTTTTGAAAAAAAATTTCGAAAAAAATTTTGAAAAAAATTTTCAAAAAAATTTTTGAAAAACTTTTTTAAAAAAAATTTTGAAAAAAAATTTCGAAAAAAATTTTCGAAAAAAATTTTCAAAAAAATTTTCGAGAAAAATTACGAAAAAAAATTTTCGAAAAAAAATTTGAAAAAATTTCGCAAAAAAATTTGAAAAAATTTTCGAAAAAAAATTTTCGAAAAAAATTTTCGAAAAAAATTTCGAAAAAAATTTTCGAAAAAAAATTTCAAAAAATATTTCGAAAAAAAATTTCGAAAAAAATTTTGAAAAAAATTTTCAAAAAAAATTTCGAAAAAAAATTTTCGAAAAAAATTTCGAAAAAAATTTTGAAAAAAATTTTCGAAAAAAATTCCAAAAAAAAATTTTCGAAAAAAATTTTGAAAAAAAATTTCGAAAAAAATTTTGAAAAAAATTTTCGAAAAAATATTCGAAAAAAATTTGGAAAAAAATTTTTTGAAAAAAATTAAAAAAAAAAAATTTTCGAAAAAAATTTTCAAAAAAAATTTTGAAAAAAAATTTTCGAAAAAAAATTTGAAAAAATTTTCGAAAAAAAATTTTCGAGAAAAATTTTCGAAAAAAATTTCGAAAAAAAATTTTCGAAAAAATTTTGGAAAAAAAATTTTCGAAAAAAATTTTGCAAAAATTTTGAAAAAAAATTTCGAAAAAAATTTTGAAAAAAATTTTCGAAAAAAAATTTTCGAAAAAAATTTTCGAAAAAAATTTTCAAAAACATTTTCGAAAAAAATTTCGAAAAAAAATTTTCGAAAAAAAATTTGAAAAAATTTTCGAAAAAAAATTTTCGAAAAAAATTTTCGAAAAAAATTTCGAAAAAAAGTTTTCGAAAAAAATTTTGAAAAAAATTTTCAAAAAAAATTTCGAAAAAAAATTTTCGAAAAAAATTTCGAAAAAAATTTTGAAAAAAATTTTCGAAAAAAATTCCAAAAAAAAATTTTCGAAAAAAATTTTGAAAAAAAATTTCGAAAAAAATTTTGAAAAAAATTTTCGAAAAAATTTTGGAAAAAAATTTTCAAAAAAAATTTTGAAGAAAAATTTCAAAAAAAAATTTTAAAAAAATATTCGAAAAAATATTCGAAAAAATTTTGGAAAAAAATTTTTTGAAAAAAATAAAAAAAAAAAAATTTTCGAAAAAAATTTTCAAAAAAAATTTTGAAAAAAAATTTTCGAAAAAAAATTTGAAAAAATTTTCGAAAAAAAATTTTCGAGAAAAATTTTCGAAAAAAATTTCGAAAAAAAATTTTCGAAAAAATTTTGGAAAAAAAATTTTCGAAAAAAATTTTGCAAAAATTTTGAAAAAAAATTTCGAAAAAAATTTTGAAAAAAATTTTCGAAAAAAAATTTTCGAAAAAAATTTTCGAAAAAAATTTTCAAAAACATTTTCGAAAAAAATTTCGAAAAAAAATTTTCGAAAAAAAATTTGAAAAAATTTTCGAAAAAAAATTTTCGAAAAAAAATTTTCGAAAAAAATTTTCGAAAAAAATTTCGAAAAAAAGTTTTCGAAAAAAAATTTCAAAAAAATTTTCGACAAAAAATTTTCTAAAAAAATTTTGAAAAAAAATTTCCCAAAATAATTTAGAAAAAAATTTTCGAAAAAAATTTTGAAAAAAATTTTCGAAAAAAATTTCTAAAAAAAATTTTCGAAAGAAATTTCGAAAAAAAATTTTCGTAAAAAATTTCGAAAAAAAATTTTAGAAAAAAATTTTTAAAAAAAATTTTGAAAAAAATTTTGAAAAAAAATTTCGAAAAAAATTTTGAAAAAAATTTCGAAAAAAAATTTTCGAAAAAAATTTTCTAAAAAAATTTCAAAAAAATTTTCGAAAAAAATTTTGAAAAAAATTTTAGAAAAAAATTTCGAAAAAAAATGTTCGAAAAAAATTTTCGAAAAAATTTTCCGAAAAAAATTTTCAAAAAAATTTTCGAAAAAAATTTCGAAAAAAAATTTTCGAAAAAAAATTTGAAAAATTTTTGGAAAAAAAATTTTCGAAAAAAATTTTCGAAAAAAATTTCGAAAAAAAATTTTCGAAAAAAAATTTCAAAAAAATTTTCGAAAAAAATTTTCAAAAAAAATTTTCCAAAATAATTTAGAAAAAAATTTTCGAAAAAAATTTCCTAAAAAAATTTTGATAATAAATTTCGTAAAAAATTTTCAAAAAAAATTTCGAAAAAATATTGGAGAAAAATTTTTCGAAAAATTTTCAAAAAAATTTTCGAAAAAAATTTAAAAAAAAATTTTCGAAAAAAATTTTGAAAAAAATTTTGAAAAAAATTTTGAAAAAAAATTACGAAAAAAATTTTGAAAAAAAATTTCCAAAAGAATTTTGAAAAAAATTTTCGAAAAAAATTTCGAAAAAAAATTTTCTAAAAAATTTTTTAAAAAAAAAATTTCGAAAAAAAATTTTCTAAAAAATTTTTGAAAAAAAAATTTCCAAAATAATTTAGAAAAAAATTTTCGAAAAAAATTTCTAAAAAAATTTTCGAAAAAAATTTAAAAAAAAAAAATCGAAAAAAATTTCGAAAAAAAATTTTAGAAAAAAATTTTTAAAAAAAATTTCGAAAAAAATTTTGAAAAAAATTTTCGAAAAAAATTTGGAAAAAAATTTTCGAAAAATTTTTGAAAAAAAATTTCGAAAAAAATTTTGAAAAAAATTTTCAAAAAAATTTTTGAAAAAATTTTTTAAAAAAAATTTTGAAAAAAAATTTCGAAAAAAATTTTCGAAAAAAATTTTCAAAAAAATTTTCGAGAAAAATTTCGAAAAAAAATTTTCGAAAAAAAATTTGAAAAAATTTCGAAAAAAAATTTGAAAAAATTTTCGAAAAAAATTTTTCGAAAAAAATTTTCGAAAAAAATTTCGAAAAAAATTTTCGAAAAAAAATTTCAAAAAATATTTCGAAAAAAAATTTCGAAAAAAATTTTGAAAAAAATTTTCAAAAAAAATTTCGAAAAAAAATTTTCGAAAAAAATTTCGAAAAAAATTTTGAAAAAAATTTTCGAAAAAAATTCCAAAAAAAAATTTTCGAAAAAAATTTTGAAAAAAAATTTCGAAAAAAATTTTGAAAAAAATTTTCGAAAAAATTTTGGAAAAAAATTTTCAAAAAAAATTTTGAAGAAAAATTTCAAAAAAAAATTTTAAAAAAATATTCGAAAAAATATTCGAAAAAATTTTGGAAAAAAATTTTTTGAAAAAAATTAAAAAAAAAAAATTTTCGAAAAAAATTTTCAAAAAAAATTTTGAAAAAAAATTTTCGAAAAAAAATTTGAAAAAATTTTCGAAAAAAAATTTTCGAGAAAAATTTTCGAAAAAAATTTCGAAAAAAAATTTTCGAAAAAATTTTGGAAAAAAAATTTTCGAAAAAAATTTTGCAAAAATTTTGAAAAAAAATTTCGAAAAAAATTTTGAAAAAAATTTTCGAAAAAAAATTTTCGAAAAAAATTTTCGAAAAAAATTTTCAAAAACATTTTCGAAAAAAATTTCGAAAAAAAATTTTCGAAAAAAAATTTGAAAAAATTTTCGAAAAAAAATTTTCGAAAAAAAATTTTCGAAAAAAATTTTCGAAAAAAATTTCGAAAAAAAGTTTTCGAAAAAAAATTTCAAAAAAATTTTCGACAAAAAATTTTCTAAAAAAATTTTGAAAAAAAATTTCCCAAAATAATTTAGAAAAAAATTTTCGAAAAAAATTTTGAAAAAAATTTTCGAAAAAAATTTCTAAAAAAAATTTTCGAAAGAAATTTCGAAAAAAAATTTTCGTAAAAAATTTCGAAAAAAAATTTTAGAAAAAAATTTTTAAAAAAAATTTTGAAAAAAATTTTGAAAAAAAATTTCGAAAAAAATTTTGAAAAAAATTTCGAAAAAAAATTTTCGAAAAAAATTTTCTAAAAAAATTTCAAAAAAATTTTCGAAAAAAATTTTGAAAAAAATTTTAGAAAAAAATTTCGAAAAAAAATGTTCGAAAAAAATTTTCGAAAAAATTTTCCGAAAACAATTTTTAAAAAAATTTTCGAAAAAAATTTCGAAAAAAAATTTTCGAAAAAAAATTTGAAAAATTTTTGGAAAAAAAATTTTCGAAAAAAATTTTCGAAAAAAATTTCGAAAAAAAATTTTCGAAAAAAAATTTCAAAAAAATTTTCGAAAAAAATTTTCAAAAAAAATTTTCCAAAATAATTTAGAAAAAAATTTTCGAAAAAAATTTCCTAAAAAAATTTTGATAATAAATTTCGTAAAAAATTTTCAAAAAAAATTTCGAAAAAATATTGGAGAAAAATTTTTCGAAAAATTTTCAAAAAAATTTTCGAAAAAAATTTAAAAAAAAATTTTCGAAAAAAATTTTGAAAAAAATTTTGAAAAAAATTTTGAAAAAAAATTACGAAAAAAATTTTGAAAAAAAATTTCCAAAAGAATTTTGAAAAAAATTTTCGAAAAAAATTTCGAAAAAAAATTTTCTAAAAAATTTTTTAAAAAAAAAATTTCGAAAAAAAATTTTCTAAAAAATTTTTGAAAAAAAAATTTCCAAAATAATTTAGAAAAAAATTTTCGAAAAAAATTTCTAAAAAAATTTTCGAAAAAAATTTAAAAAAAAAAAATCGAAAAAAATTTCGAAAAAAAATTTTAGAAAAAAATTTTTAAAAAAAATTTCGAAAAAAATTTTGAAAAAAATTTTCGAAAAAAATTTGGAAAAAAATTTTCGAAAAATTTTTGAAAAAAAATTTCGAAAAAAATTTTGAAAAAAATTTTCAAAAAAATTTTTGAAAAAATTTTTTAAAAAAAATTTTGAAAAAAAATTTCGAAAAAAATTTTCGAAAAAAATTTTCAAAAAAATTTTCGAGAAAAATTTCGAAAAAAAATTTTCGAAAAAAAATTTGAAAAAATTTCGAAAAAAAATTTGAAAAAATTTTCGAAAAAAATTTTTCGAAAAAAATTTTCGAAAAAAATTTCGAAAAAAATTTTCGAAAAAAAATTTCAAAAAATATTTCGAAAAAAAATTTCGAAAAAAATTTTGAAAAAAATTTTCAAAAAAAATTTCGAAAAAAAATTTTCGAAAAAAATTTCGAAAAAAATTTTGAAAAAAATTTTCGAAAAAAATTCCAAAAAAAAATTTTCGAAAAAAATTTTGAAAAAAAATTTCGAAAAAAATTTTAAAAAAAATTTTCGAAAAAATTTTGGAAAAAAATTTTCAAAAAAAATTTTGAAGAAAAATTTCAAAAAAAAATTTTAAAAAAATATTCGAAAAAATATTCGAAAAAATTTTGGAAAAAAATTTTTTGAAAAAAATAAAAAAAAAAAATTTTCGAAAAAAATTTTCAAAAAAAATTTTGAAAAAAAATTTTCGAAAAAAAATTTGAAAAAATTTTCGAAAAAAAATTTTCGAGAAAAATTTTCGAAAAAAATTTCGAAAAAAAATTTTCGAAAAAATTTTGGAAAAAAAATTTTCGAAAAAAATTTTGCAAAAATTTTGAAAAAAAATTTCGAAAAAAATTTTGAAAAAAATTTTCGAAAAAAAATTTTCGAAAAAAATTTTCGAAAAAAATTTTCAAAAACATTTTCGAAAAAAATTTCGAAAAAAAATTTTCGAAAAAAAATTTGAAAAAATTTTCGAAAAAAAATTTTCGAAAAAAATTTTCGAAAAAAATTTCGAAAAAAAGTTTTCGAAAAAAAATTTCAAAAAAATTTTCGAAAAAAAATTTTCTAAAAAAATTTTGAAAAAAAATTTCCCAAAATAATTTAGAAAAAAATTTTGAAAAAAATTTTCGAAAAAAATTTCTAAAAAAATTTTTCGAAAGAAATTTCGAAAAAAAATTTTCGTAAAAAATTTCGAAAAAAAATTTTAGAAAAAAATTTTTAAAAAAAATTTTGAAAAAAATTTTGAAAAAAAATTTCGAAAAAAATTTTGAAAAAAATTTCGAAAAAAAATTTTCGAAAAAAATTTTCTAAAAAAATTTCAAAAAAATTTTCGAAAAAAATTTTGAAAAAAATTTTAGAAAAAAATTTCGAAAAAAAATGTTCGAAAAAAATTTTCGAAAAAATTTTCCGAAAAAAATTTTCAAAAAAATTTTCGAAAAAAATTTCGAAAAAAAATTTTCGAAAAAAAATTTGAAAAATTTTTGGAAAAAAAATTTTCGAAAAAAATTTTCGAAAAAAATTTCGAAAAAAAATTTTCGAAAAAAAATTTCAAAAAAATTTTCGAAAAAAAATTTTCTAAAAAAATTTTGAAAAAAAATTTTCCAAAATAATTTAGAAAAAAATTTTCGAAAAAAATTTCGAAAAAAAATTTTGATAATAAATTTCGTAAAAAATTTTCAAAAAAAATTTCGAAAAAATTTTGAAAAAAATTTTGAAAAAAAATTACGAAAAAAATTTTGAAAAAAATTTCGAAAAAAAATTTTCGAAAAAAATTTTGAAAAAAATTTCGAAAAAAAATTTTCGAAAAAAATTTTCTAAAAAATTTTCAAAAAAATTTTCGAAACAAATTTTCGAAAAAAATTTTAAAAAAAATTTTCGAAAAAAATTTTGAAAAAAATTTTGAAAAAAAATTACGAAAAAAATTTTGAAAAAAAATTTCCAAAAGAATTTTGAAAAAAATTTTCGAAAAAAATTTCGAAAAAAAATTTTCTAAAAAATTTTTGAAAAAAAAATTTCGAAAAAAAATTTTCTAAAAAATTTTTGAAAAAAAAATTTCCAAAATAATTTAGAAAAAAATTTTCGAAAAAAATTTCTAAAAAAATTTTCGAAAAAAAATTTAAAAAAAAATTTCGAAAAAAATTTAAAAAAAAAAATTTCGAAAAAAATTTTGAAAAAAATTTCAAAAAAAAATTTTCGAAAAAAATTTTCGAAAAAAATTTCGAAAAAAATTTTGAAAAAAATTTTCGAAAAAAATTTCAAAAAAAAATTAAAAAAAAATTTTCGAAAAAATTTCGAAAAAAAATTTTCAAAAAAAATTTCTAAGAAAAATTTCAAAAAAAAACAAAAAATTTTCGAAAAAATTTTGGAAAAAAATTTTCGAAAAAAATTTTGAAAAAATTTTTCGAAAAAAATTTTCAAAAAAATTTTCGAAAAAAATTTCGAAATAAATTTTGAAAAAATTTTTCGAAAAAAATTTTCAAAAAAATTTTCGAAAAAAATTTCGAAAAAAACTTTGAAAAAAATTTTCGAAAAAAATTTTGAAAAAAATTTTAGAAAAAAATTTCGAAAAAAATGTTCAAAAAAAATTTCGAAAAAAAATTTTCGAAAAAAATTTTCGAAAAAAAATTTGAAAATAATTTCCGAAAAAAAATTTTCAAAAAAAATTTAAAAAAAAAATTTTCGAAAATAATTTAGAAAAAAATTTTTGAAAAAAAATTTTCAAAAAAAATTTTGAAAAAAAATTTTCAAAAAAAATTTTGAAAAAAAATTTTGAAAAAAAATTTCGAAAAAAATTTTGAAAAAAATTTTCGAAAAAAATTTCGAAAAAAAATTTTCGAAAAATTTTTGAAAAAAAATTTCGAAAAAAATTTTGAAAAAAATTTTCAAAAAAATTTTTGAAAAAATTTTTTAAAAAAAATTTTGAAAAAAAATTTCGAAAAAAATTTTCGAAAAAAATTTTCAAAAAAATTTTCGAGAAAAATTTCGAAAAAAAATTTTCGAAAAAAAATTTGAAAAAATTTCGAAAAAAAATTTGAAAAAATTTTCGAAAAAAAATTTTCGAAAAAAATTTTCGAAAAAAATTTCGAAAAAAATTTTCGAAAAAAAATTTCAAAAAATATTTCGAAAAAAAATTTCGAAAAAAATTTTGAAAAAAATTTTCAAAAAAAATTTCGAAAAAAAATTTTCGAAAAAAATTTCGAAAAAAATTTTGAAAAAAATTTTCGAAAAAAATTCCAAAAAAAAATTTTCGAAAAAAATTTTGAAAAAAAATTTCGAAAGAAATTTTGAAAAAAATTTTTGAAAAAATTTTGGAAAAAAATTTTCAAAAAAAATTTTGAAGAAAAATTTTAAAAAAAATTTTCGAAAAAAATTTTGAAAAAAAATTACGAAAAAAATTTTGAAAAAAAATTTCCAAAAGAATTTTGAAAAAAATTTTCGAAAAAAATTTCGAAAAAAAATTTTCTAAAAAATTTTTGAAAAAAAAATTTCGAAAAAAAATTTTCTAAAAAATTTTTGAAAAAAAAATTTCCAAAATAATTTAGAAAAAAATTTTCGAAAAAAATTTCTAAAAAAATTTTCGAAAAAAAATTTTAAAAAAAATTTCGAAAAAAATTAAAAAAAAAAAATTTCGAAAAAAATTTTGAAAAAAATTTCAAAAAAAAATTTTCGAAAAAAATTTTCGAAAAAAATTTCGAAAAAAATTTTGAAAAAAATTTTCGAAAAAAATTTCAAAAAAAAATTTAAAAAAAATTTTCGAAAAAATTTCGAAAAAAAATTTTCAAAAAAAATTTCGAAGAAAAATTTCAAAAAAAAACTAAAAAAATTTTCGAAAAAATTTTGGAAAAAAATTTTCGAAAAAAATTTTGAAAAAATTTTTCGAAAAAAATTTTGAAAAAAATTTTAGAAAAAAATTTCGAAAAAAATGTTCAAAAAAAATTTCGAAAAAAAATTTTCGAAAAAAATTTTCGAAAAAAAATTTGAAAAAAATTTCCGAAAAAAAATTTTCAAAAAAAATTTAAAAAAAAAATTTTCGAAAATAATTTAGAAAAAAATTTTTGAAAAAAAATTTTCAAAAAAAATTTTGAAAAAAAATTTTCAAAAAAAATTTTGAAAAAAAATTTTGAAAAAAAAATTCGAAAAAAATTTTGAAAAAAAATTTCGAAAAAAATTTTCGAAAAAAATTTTGAAAAACATTTTAGTAAAAAATTTCGAAAAAAATTTTGAAAAAAATTTTCGAAAAAAATTTCGAAAAAAAATTTTCGAAAAATTTTTGAAAAAAAATTTCGAAAAAAATTTTGAAAAAAATTTTCAAAAAAATTTTTGAAAAACTTTTTTAAAAAAAATTTTGAAAAAAAATTTCGAAAAAAATTTTCGAAAAAAATTTTCAAAAAAATTTTCGAGAAAAATTACGAAAAAAAATTTTCGAAAAAAAATTTGAAAAAATTTCGAAAAAAAATTTGAAAAAATTTTCGAAAAAAAATTTTCGAAAAAAATTTTCGAAAAAAATTTCGAAAAAAATTTTCGAAAAAAAATTTCAAAAAATATTTCGAAAAAAAATTTCGAAAAAAATTTTGAAAAAAATTTTCAAAAAAAATTTCGAAAAAAAATTTTCGAAAAAAATTTCGAAAAAAATTTTGAAAAAAATTTTCGAAAAAAATTCCAAAAAAAAATTTTCGAAAAAAATTTTGAAAAAAAATTTCGAAAAAAATTTTGAAAAAAATTTTCGAAAAAATATTCGAAAAAATTTTGGAAAAAAATTTTTTGAAAAAAATTAAAAAAAAAAAATTTTCGAAAAAAATTTTCAAAAAAAATTTTGAAAAAAAATTTTCGAAAAAAAATTTGAAAAAATTTTCGAAAAAAAATTTTCGAGAAAAATTTTCGAAAAAAATTTCGAAAAAAAATTTTCGAAAAAATTTTGGAAAAAAAATTTTCGAAAAAAATTTTGCAAAAATTTTGAAAAAAAATTTCGAAAAAAATTTTGAAAAAAATTTTCGAAAAAAAATTTTCGAAAAAAATTTTCGAAAAAAATTTTCAAAAACATTTTCGAAAAAAATTTCGAAAAAAAATTTTCGAAAAAAAATTTGAAAAAATTTTCGAAAAAAAATTTTCGAAAAAAATTTTCGAAAAAAATTTCGAAAAAAAGTTTTCGAAAAAAATTTTGAAAAAAATTTTCAAAAAAAATTTCGAAAAAAAATTTTCGAAAAAAATTTCGAAAAAAATTTTGAAAAAAATTTTCGAAAAAAATTCCAAAAAAAAATTTTCGAAAAAAATTTTGAAAAAAAATTTCGAAAAAAATTTTGAAAAAAATTTTCGAAAAAATTTTGGAAAAAAATTTTCAAAAAAAATTTTGAAGAAAAATTTCAAAAAAAAATTTTAAAAAAATATTCGAAAAAATATTCGAAAAAATTTTGGAAAAAAATTTTTTGAAAAAAATTAAAAAAAAAAAATTTTCGAAAAAAATTTTCAAAAAAAATTTTGAAAAAAAATTTTCGAAAAAAAATTTGAAAAAATTTTCGAAAAAAAATTTTCGAGAAAAATTTTCGAAAAAAATTTCGAAAAAAAATTTTCGAAAAAATTTTGGAAAAAAAATTTTCGAAAAAAATTTTGCAAAAATTTTGAAAAAAAATTTCGAAAAAAATTTTGAAAAAAATTTTCGAAAAAAAATTTTCGAAAAAAATTTTCGAAAAAAATTTTCAAAAACATTTTCGAAAAAAATTTCGAAAAAAAATTTTCGAAAAAAAATTTGAAAAAATTTTCGAAAAAAAATTTTCGAAAAAAAATTTTCGAAAAAAATTTTCGAAAAAAATTTCGAAAAAAAGTTTTCGAAAAAAAATTTCAAAAAAATTTTCGACAAAAAATTTTCTAAAAAAATTTTGAAAAAAAATTTCCCAAAATAATTTAGAAAAAAATTTTCGAAAAAAATTTTGAAAAAAATTTTCGAAAAAAATTTCTAAAAAAAATTTTCGAAAGAAATTTCGAAAAAAAATTTTCGTAAAAAATTTCGAAAAAAAATTTTAGAAAAAAATTTTTAAAAAAAATTTTGAAAAAAATTTTGAAAAATAATTTCGAAAAAAATTTTGAAAAAAATTTCGAAAAAAAATTTTCGAAAAAAATTTTCTAAAAAAATTTCAAAAAAATTTTCGAAAAAAATTTTGAAAAAAATTTTAGAAAAAAATTTCGAAAAAAAATGTTCGAAAAAAATTTTCGAAAAAATTTTCCGAAAAAAATTTTCAAAAAAATTTTCGAAAAAAATTTCGAAAAAAAATTTTCGAAAAAAAATTTGAAAAATTTTTGGAAAAAAAATTTTCGAAAAAAATTTTCGAAAAAAATTTCGAAAAAAAATTTTCGAAAAAAAATTTCAAAAAAATTTTCGAAAAAAATTTTCAAAAAAAATTTTCCAAAATAATTTAGAAAAAAATTTTCGAAAAAAATTTCCTAAAAAAATTTTGATAATAAATTTCGTAAAAAATTTTCAAAAAAAATTTCGAAAAAATTTTGGAGAAAAATTTTTCGAAAAATTTTCAAAAAAATTTTCGAAAAAAATTTTAAAAAAAATTTTCGAAAAAAATTTTGAAAAAAATTTTGAAAAAAATTTTGAAAAAAAATTACGAAAAAAATTACGAAAAAAATTTTGAAAAAAAATTTCCAAAAGAATTTTGAAAAAAATTTTCGAAAAAAATTTCGAAAAAAAATTTTCTAAAAAATTTTTTAAAAAAAAAATTTCGAAAAAAAATTTTCTAAAAAATTTTTGAAAAAAAAATTTCCAAAATAATTTAGAAAAAAATTTTCGAAAAAAATTTCTAAAAAAATTTTCGAAAAAAATTTAAAAAAAAAAAATCGAAAAAAATTTCGAAAAAAAATTTTAGAAAAAAATTTTTAAAAAAAATTTCGAAAAAAAATTTGAAAAAAATTTTCGAAAAACATTTCGAAAAAAAATTTTCGAAAAATTTTTGAAAAAAAATTTCGAAAAAAATTTTGAAAAAAATTTTCAAAAAAATTTTTGAAAAAATTTTTTAAAAAAAATTTTGAAAAAAAATTTCGAAAAAAATTTTCGAAAAAAATTTTCAAAAAAATTTTCGAGAAAAATTTCGAAAAAAAATTTTCGAAAAAAAATTTGAAAAAATTTCGAAAAAAAATTTGAAAAAATTTTCGAAAAAAAATTTTCGAAAAAAATTTTCGAAAAAAATTTCGAAAAAAATTTTCGAAAAAAAATTTCAAAAAATATTTCGAAAAAAAATTTCGAAAAAAATTTTGAAAAAAATTTTCAAAAAAAATTTCGAAAAAAAATTTTCGAAAAAAATTTCGAAAAAAATTTTGAAAAAAATTTTCGAAAAAAATTCCAAAAAAAAATTTTCGAAAAAAATTTTGAAAAAAAATTTCGAAAAAAATTTTAAAAAAAATTTTCGAAAAAATTTTGGAAAAAAATTTTCAAAAAAAATTTTGAAGAAAAATTTCAAAAAAAAATTTTAAAAAAATATTCGAAAAAATATTCGAAAAAATTTTGGAAAAAAATTTTTTGAAAAAAATTAAAAAAAAAAAAATTTTCGAAAAAAAATTTCAAAAAAAATTTTGAAAAAAAATTTTCGAAAAAAAATTTGAAAAAATTTTCGAAAAAAAATTTTCGAGAAAAATTTTCGAAAAAAATTTCGAAAAAAAATTTTCGAAAAAATTTTGAAAAAAAAATTTTCGAAAAAAATTTTGCAAAAATTTTGAAAAAAAATTTCGAAAAAAATTTTGAAAAAAATTTTCGAAAAAAAATTTTCGAAAAAAATTTTCGAAAAAAATTTTCAAAAACATTTTCGAAAAAAATTTCGAAAAAAAATTTTCGAAAAAAAATTTGAAAAAATTTTCGAAAAAAAATTTTCGAAAAAAATTTTCGAAAAAAATTTCGAAAAAAAGTTTTCGAAAAAAAATTTCAAAAAAATTTTCGACAAAAAATTTTCGAAAAAAATTTTGAAAAAAATTTTCGAAAAAAATTTCTAAAAAAAATTTTCAAAAGAAATTTCGAAAAAAAATTTTCGTAAAAAATTTCGAAAAAAAATTTTAGAAAAAAATTTTTAAAAAAAATTTTGAAAAAAATTTTGAAAAAAAATTTCGAAAAAAATTTTGAAAAAAATTTCGTAAAAAAAATTTTCGAAAAAAATTTTCTAAAAAAATTTTCGAAAAAAATTTTCTAAAAAAATTTCAAAAAAATTTTCGAAAAAAATTTTGAAAAAAATTTTAGAAAAAAATTTCGAAAAAAAATGTTCGAAAAAAATTTTCGAAAAAATTTTCCGAAAAAAATTTTCAAAAAAATTTTCGAAAAAAATTTCGAAAAAAAATTTTCGAAAAAAAATTTGAAAAATTTGTGGAAAAAAAATTTTCGAAAAAAATTTCGAAAAAAAATTTTCGAAAAAAAATTTCAAAAAAATTTTCGAAAAAAATTTTCAAAAAAAATTTTCCAAAATAATTTAGAAAAAAATTTTCGAAAAAAAATTCGAAAAAAAATTTTGATAATAAATTTCGTAAAAAATTTTCAAAAAAAATTTCGAAAAAATTTTGGAGAAAAATTTTTCGAAAAATTTTCAAAAATATTTTCGAAAAAAATTTTAAAAAAAATTTTCGAAAAAAATTTTGAAAAAAATTTTGAAAAAAAATTACGAAAAAAATTTTGAAAAAAAATTTCCAAAAGAATTTTGAAAAAAATTTTCGAAAAAAATTTCGAAAAAAAATTTTCTAAAAAATTTTTGAAAAAAAAATTTCGAAAAAAAATTTTCTAAAAAATTTTTGAAAAAAAAATTTCCAAAATAATTTAGAAAAAAATTTTCGAAAAAAATTTCTAAAAAAATTTTCGAAAAAAATTTAAAAAAAAAAAATCGAAAAAAATTTCGAAAAAAAATTTTAGAAAAAAATTTTTAAAAAAAATTTCGAAAAAAATTTTGAAAAAAATTTTCGAAAAAAATTTTGAAAAAAATTTCGAAAAAAAATTTTCGAAAAAAATTTTCGAAAAAAATTTTGAAAAAAATTTTCAAGAAAAATTTCGAAAAAAAATTTTCGAAAAAAATTTCGAAAAAAATTTTGAAAAAAATTTTCGAAAAAAATTCCAAAAAAAAATTTTCGAAAAAAATTTTGAAAAAAATTTTCAAAAAAAATTTCGAAAAAAAATTTTCGAAAAAAATTTCGAAAAAAATTTTGAAAAAAATTTTCGAAAAAAATTCCAAAAAAAAATTTTCGAAAAAAATTTTGAAAAAAAATTTCGAAAAAAATTTTAAAAAAAATTTTCGAAAAAATTTTGGAAAAAAATTTTCAAAAAAAATTTTGAAGAAAAATTTCAAAAAAAAATTTTAAAAAAATATTCGAAAAAATATTCGAAAAAATTTTGGAAAAAAATTTTTTGAAAAAAATTAAAAAAAAAAAAATTTTCGAAAAAAATTTTCAAATAAAATTTTGAAAAAAAATTTTCGAAAAAAAATTTGAAAAAATTTTCGAAAAAAAATTTTCGAGAAAAATTTTCGAAAAAAATTTCGAAAAAAAATTTTCGAAAAAATTTTGAAAAAAAAATTTTCGAAAAAAATTTTGCAAAAATTTTGAAAAAAAATTTCGAAAAAAATTTTGAAAAAAATTTTCGAAAAAAAATTTTCGAAAAAAATTTTCGAAAAAAATTTTCAAAAACATTTTCGAAAAAAATTTCGAAAAAAAATTTTCGAAAAAAAATTTGAAAAAATTTTCGAAAAAAAATTTTCGAAAAAAATTTTCGAAAAAAATTTCGAAAAAAAGTTTTCGAAAAAAAATTTCAAAAAAATTTTCGACAAAAAATTTTCGAAAAAAATTTTGAAAAAAATTTTCGAAAAAAATTTCTAAAAAAAATTTTCAAAAGAAATTTCGAAAAAAAATTTTCGTAAAAAATTTCGAAAAAAAATTTTAGAAAAAAATTTTTAAAAAAAATTTTGAAAAAAATTTTGAAAAAAAATTTCGAAAAAAATTTTGAAAAAAATTTCGTAAAAAAAATTTTCGAAAAAAATTTTCTAAAAAAATTTCAAAAAAATTTTCG
Organism: Uropetala carovei; assembly: GCA_036926305.1. NCBI lineage: Eukaryota > Metazoa > Arthropoda > Insecta > Odonata > Petaluridae > Uropetala > Uropetala carovei. The sequence goes on from JAXCHB010000188.1 coordinate 10,264,475, forward strand.
AAAAAAATTTTGAAAAAAATTTTAGAAAAAAATTTCGAAAAAAAATGTTCGAAAAAAATTTTCGAAAAAATTTTCCGAAAAAAATTTTCAAAAAAATTTTCGAAAAAAATTTCGAAAAAAAATTTTCGAAAAAAAATTTGAAAAATTTGTGGAAAAAAAATTTTCGAAAAAAATTTTCGAAAAAAATTTCGAAAAAAAATTTTCGAAAAAAAATTTCAAAAAAATTTTCGAAAAAAATTTTCAAAAAAAATTTTCCAAAATAATTTAGAAAAAAATTTTCGAAAAAAAATTCGAAAAAAAATTTTGATAATAAATTTCGTAAAAAATTTTCAAAAAAAATTTCGAAAAAATTTTGGAGAAAAATTTTTCGAAAAATTTTCAAAAAAATTTTCGAAAAAAATTTTTAAAAAAATTTTCGAAAAAAATTTTGAAAAAAATTTTGAAAAAAAATTACGAAAAAAATTTTGAAAAAAAATTTCCAAAAGAATTTTGAAAAAAATTATCGAAAAAAATTTCGAAAAAAAATTTTCTAAAAAATTTTTGAAAAAAAAATTTCGAAAAAAAATTTTCTAAAAAATTTTTGAAAAAAAAATTTCCAAAATAATTTAGAAAAAAATTTTCGAAAAAAATTTCTAAAAAAATTTTCGAAAAAAATTTAAAAAAAAAAAATCGAAAAAAATTTCGAAAAAAAATTTTAGAAAAAAATTTTTAAAAAAAATTTCGAAAAAAATTTTGAAAAAAATTTTCGAAAAAAATTTTGAAAAAAATTTCGAAAAAAAATTTTCGAAAAAAATTTTCGAAAAAAATTTTGAAAAAAATTTTCAAAAAAAATTTCGAAAAAAAATTTTCGAAAAAAATTTCGAAAAAAATTTTGAAAAAAATTTTCGAAAAAAATTCCAAAAAAAAATTTTCGAAAAAAATTTTGAAAAAAAATTTCGAAAGAAATTTTGAAAAAAATTTTCGAAAAAATTTTGGAAAAAAATTTTCAAAAAAAATTTTGAAGAAAAATTTAAAAAAAAATTTTCGAAAAAAATTTTGAAAAAAAATTACGAAAAAAATTTTGAAAAAAAATTTCCAAAAGAATTTTGAAAAAAATTTTCGAAAAAAATTTCGAAAAAAAATTTTCTAAAAAATTTTTGAAAAAAAAATTTCGAAAAAAAATTTTCTAAAAAATTTTTGAAAAAAAAATTTCCAAAATAATTTAGAAAAAAATTTTCGAAAAAAATTTCTAAAAAAATTTTCGAAAAAAAATTTAAAAAAAAATTTCGAAAAAAATTAAAAAAAAAAAATTTCGAAAAAAATTTTGAAAAAAATTTCAAAAAAAAATTTTCGAAAAAAATTTTCGAAAAAAATTTCGAAAAAAATTTTGAAAAAAATTTTCGAAAAAAATTTCAAAAAAAAATTTAAAAAAAATTTTCGAAAAAATTTCGAAAAAAAATTTTCAAAAAAAATTTCGAAGAAAAATTTCAAAAAAAAACTAAAAAAATTTTCGAAAAAATTTTGGAAAAAAATTTTCGAAAAAAATTTTGAAAAAATTTTTCGAAAAAAATTTTCAAAAAAATTTTCGAAAAAAATTTCGAAATAAATTTTGAAAAAATTTTTCGAAAAAAATTTTCAAAAAAATTTTCGAAAAAAATTTCGAAAAAAAATTTTCGAAAAAAATTTCGAAAAAAACTTTGAAAAAAATTTTCGAAAAAAATTTTGAAAAAAATTTTAGAAAAAAATTTCGAAAAAAATGTTCAAAAAAAATTTCGAAAAAAAATTTTCGAAAAAAATTTTCGAAAAAAAATTTGAAAAAAATTTCCGAAAAAAAATTTTCAAAAAAAATTTAAAAAAAAAATTTTCGAAAATAATTTAGAAAAAAATTTTTGAAAAAAAATTTTCAAAAAAAATTTTGAAAAAAAATTTTCAAAAAAAATTTTGAAAAAAAATTTTGAAAAAAAAATTCGAAAAAAATTTTGAAAAAAAATTTCGAAAAAAATTTTCGAAAAAAATTTTGAAAAACATTTTAGTAAAAAATTTCGAAAAAAATTTTGAAAAAAATTTTCGAAAAAAATTTCGAAAAAAAATTTTCGAAAAATTTTTGAAAAAAAATTTCGAAAAAAATTTTGAAAAAAATTTTCAAAAAAATTTTTGAAAAACATTTTTAAAAAAAATTTTGAAAAAAAATTTCGAAAAAAATTTTCGAAAAAAATTTTCAAAAAAATTTTCGAGAAAAATTACGAAAAAAAATTTTCGAAAAAAAATTTGAAAAAATTTCGAAAAAAAATTTGAAAAAATTTTCGAAAAAAAATTTTCGAAAAAAAATTTCAAAAAATATTTCGAAAAAAAATTTCGAAAAAAATTTTGAAAAAAATTTTCAAAAAAAATTTCGAAAAAAAATTTTCGAAAAAAATTTTGAAAAAAATTTTGAAAAAAATTTTCGAAAAAAATTCCAAAAAAAAATTTTCGAAAAAAATTTTGAAAAAAAATTTCGAAAAAAATTTTGAAAAAAATTTTCGAAAAAATATTCGAAAAAATTTTGGAAAAAAATTTTTTGAAAAAAATTAAAAAAAAAAAATTTTCGAAAAAAATTTTCAAAAAAAATTTTGAAAAAAAATTTTCGAAAAAAAATTTGAAAAAATTTTCGAAAAAAAATTTTCGAGAAAAATTTTCGAAAAAAATTTCGAAAAAAAATTTTCGAAAAAATTTTGGAAAAAAAATTTTCGAAAAAAATTTTGCAAAAATTTTGAAAAAAAATTTCGAAAAAAATTTTGAAAAAAATTTTCGAAAAAAAATTTTCGAAAAAAATTTTCGAAAAAAATTTTCAAAAACATTTTCGAAAAAAATTTCGAAAAAAAATTTTCGAAAAAAAATTTGAAAAAATTTTCGAAAAAAAATTTTCGAAAAAAATTTTCGAAAAAAATTTCGAAAAAAAGTTTTCGAAAAAAATTTTGAAAAAAATTTTCAAAAAAAATTTCGAAAAAAAATTTTCGAAAAAAATTTCGAAAAAAATTTTGAAAAAAATTTTGAAAAAAATTTTCGAAAAAAATTCCAAAAAAAAATTTTCGAAAAAAATTTTGAAAAAAAATTTCGAAAAAAATTTTAAAAAAAATTTTCGAAAAAATTTTGGAAAAAAATTTTCAAAAAAAATTTTGAAGAAAAATTTCAAAAAAAAATTTTAAAAAAATATTCGAAAAAATATTCGAAAAAATTTTGGAAAAAAATTTTTTGAAAAAAATTAAAAAAAAAAAAATTTTCGAAAAAAAATTTCAAAAAAAATTTTGAAAAAAAATTTTCGAAAAAAAATTTGAAAAAATTTTCGAAAAAAAATTTTCGAGAAAAATTTTCGAAAAAAATTTCGAAAAAAAATTTTCGAAAAAATTTTGAAAAAAAAATTTTCGAAAAAAATTTTGCAAAAATTTTGAAAAAAAATTTCGAAAAAAATTTTGAAAAAAATTTTCGAAAAAAAATTTTCGAAAAAAATTTTCGAAAAAAATTTTCAAAAACATTTTCGAAAAAAATTTCGAAAAAAAATTTTCGAAAAAAAATTTGAAAAAATTTTCGAAAAAAAATTTTCGAAAAAAATTTTCGAAAAAAATTTCGAAAAAAAGTTTTCGAAAAAAAATTTCAAAAAAATTTTCGACAAAAAATTTTCGAAAAAAATTTTGAAAAAAATTTTCGAAAAAAATTTCTAAAAAAAATTTTCAAAAGAAATTTCGAAAAAAAATTTTCGTAAAAAATTTCGAAAAAAAATTTTAGAAAAAAATTTTTAAAAAAAATTTTGAAAAAAATTTTGAAAAAAAATTTCGAAAAAAATTTTGAAAAAAATTTCGTAAAAAAAATTTTCGAAAAAAATTTTCTAAAAAAATTTTCGAAAAAAATTTTCTAAAAAAATTTCAAAAAAATTTTCGAAAAAAATTTTGAAAAAAATTTTAGAAAAAAATTTCGAAAAAAAATGTTCGAAAAAAATTTTCGAAAAAATTTTCCGAAAAAAATTTTCAAAAAAATTTTCGAAAAAAATTTCGAAAAAAAATTTTCGAAAAAAAATTTGAAAAATTTGTGGAAAAAAAATTTTCGAAAAAAATTTTCGAAAAAAATTTCGAAAAAAAATTTTCGAAAAAAAATTTCAAAAAAATTTTCGAAAAAAATTTTCAAAAAAAATTTTCCAAAATAATTTAGAAAAAAATTTTCGAAAAAAAATTCGAAAAAAAATTTTGATAATAAATTTCGTAAAAAATTTTCAAAAAAAATTTCGAAAAAATTTTGGAGAAAAATTTTTCGAAAAATTTTCAAAAATATTTTCGAAAAAAATTTTAAAAAAAATTTTCGAAAAAAATTTTGAAAAAAATTTTGAAAAAAAATTACGAAAAAAATTTTGAAAAAAAATTTCCAAAAGAATTTTGAAAAAAATTTTCGAAAAAAATTTCGAAAAAAAATTTTCTAAAAAATTTTTGAAAAAAAAATTTCGAAAAAAAATTTTCTAAAAAATTTTTGAAAAAAAAATTTCCAAAATAATTTAGAAAAAAATTTTCGAAAAAAATTTCTAAAAAAATTTTCGAAAAAAATTTAAAAAAAAAAAATCGAAAAAAATTTCGAAAAAAAATTTTAGAAAAAAATTTTTAAAAAAAATTTCGAAAAAAATTTTGAAAAAAATTTTCGAAAAAAATTTTGAAAAAAATTTCGAAAAAAAATTTTCGAAAAAAATTTTCGAAAAAAATTTTGAAAAAAATTTTCAAAAAAAATTTCGAAAAAAAATTTTCGAGAAAAATTTTCGAAAAAAATTTCGAAAAAAAATTTTCGAAAAAATTTTGAAAAAAAAATTTTCGAAAAAAATTTTGCAAAAATTTTGAAAAAAAATTTCGAAAAAAATTTTGAAAAAAATTTTCGAAAAAAAATTTTCGAAAAAAATTTTCGAAAAAAATTTTCAAAAACATTTTCGAAAAAAATTTCGAAAAAAAATTTTCGAAAAAAAATTTGAAAAAATTTTCGAAAAAAAATTTTCGAAAAAAATTTTCGAAAAAAATTTCGAAAAAAGTTTTCGAAAAAAAATTTCAAAAAAATTTTCGACAAAAAATTTTCGAAAAAAATTTTGAAAAAAATTTTCGAAAAAAATTTCTAAAAAAAATTTTCAAAAGAAATTTCGAAAAAAAATTTTCGTAAAAAATTTCGAAAAAAAATTTTAGAAAAAAATTTTTAAAAAAAATTTTGAAAAAAATTTTGAAAAAAAATTTCGAAAAAAATTTTGAAAAAAATTTCGTAAAAAAAATTTTCGAAAAAAATTTTCTAAAAAAATTTCAAAAAAATTTTCGAAAAAAATTTTGAAAAAAATTTTAGAAAAAAATTTCGAAAAAAAATGTTCGAAAAAAATTTTCGAAAAAATTTTCCGAAAAAAATTTTCAAAAAAATTTTCGAAAAAAATTTCGAAAAAAAATTTTCGAAAAAAAATTTGAAAAATTTGTGGAAAAAAAATTTTCGAAAAAAATTTTCGAAAAAAATTTCGAAAAAAAATTTTCGAAAAAAAATTTCAAAAAAATTTTCGAAAAAAATTTTCAAAAAAAATTTTCCAAAATAATTTAGAAAAAAATTTTCGAAAAAAAATTCGAAAAAAAATTTTGATAATAAATTTCGTAAAAAATTTTCAAAAAAAATTTCGAAAAAATTTTGGAGAAAAATTTTTCGAAAAATTTTCAAAAAAATTTTCGAAAAAAATTTTTAAAAAAATTTTCGAAAAAAATTTTGAAAAAAATTTTGAAAAAAAATTACGAAAAAAATTTTGAAAAAAAATTTCCAAAAGAATTTTGAAAAAAATTATCGAAAAAAATTTCGAAAAAAAATTTTCTAAAAAATTTTTGAAAAAAAAATTTCGAAAAAAAATTTTCTAAAAAATTTTTGAAAAAAAAATTTCCAAAATAATTTAGAAAAAAATTTTCGAAAAAAATTTCTAAAAAAATTTTCGAAAAAAATTTAAAAAAAAAAAATCGAAAAAAATTTCGAAAAAAAATTTTAGAAAAAAATTTTTAAAAAAAATTTCGAAAAAAATTTTGAAAAAAATTTTCGAAAAAAATTTTGAAAAAAATTTCGAAAAAAAATTTTCGAAAAAAATTTTCGAAAAAAATTTTGAAAAAAATTTTCAAAAAAAATTTCGAAAAAAAATTTTCGAAAAAAATTTCGAAAAAAATTTTGAAAAAAATTTTCGAAAAAAATTCCAAAAAAAAATTTTCGAAAAAAATTTTGAAAAAAAATTTCGAAAGAAATTTTGAAAAAAATTTTCGAAAAAATTTTGGAAAAAAATTTTCAAAAAAAATTTTGAAGAAAAATTTAAAAAAAAATTTTCGAAAAAAATTTTGAAAAAAAATTACGAAAAAAATTTTGAAAAAAAATTTCCAAAAGAATTTTGAAAAAAATTTTCGAAAAAAATTTCGAAAAAAAATTTTCTAAAAAATTTTTGAAAAAAAAATTTCGAAAAAAAATTTTCTAAAAAATTTTTGAAAAAAAAATTTCCAAAATAATTTAGAAAAAAATTTTCGAAAAAAATTTCTAAAAAAATTTTCGAAAAAAAATTTAAAAAAAAATTTCGAAAAAAATTAAAAAAAAAAAATTTCGAAAAAAATTTTGAAAAAAATTTCAAAAAAAAATTTTCGAAAAAAATTTTCGAAAAAAATTTCGAAAAAAATTTTGAAAAAAATTTTCGAAAAAAATTTCAAAAAAAAATTTAAAAAAAATTTTCGAAAAAATTTCGAAAAAAAATTTTCAAAAAAAATTTCGAAGAAAAATTTCAAAAAAAAACTAAAAAAATTTTCGAAAAAATTTTGGAAAAAAATTTTCGAAAAAAATTTTGAAAAAATTTTTCGAAAAAAATTTTCAAAAAAATTTTCGAAAAAAATTTCGAAATAAATTTTGAAAAAATTTTTCGAAAAAAATTTTCAAAAAAATTTTCGAAAAAAATTTCGAAAAAAAATTTTCGAAAAAAATTTCGAAAAAAACTTTGAAAAAAATTTTCGAAAAAAATTTTGAAAAAAATTTTAGAAAAAAATTTCGAAAAAAATGTTCAAAAAAAATTTCGAAAAAAAATTTTCGAAAAAAATTTTCGAAAAAAAATTTGAAAAAAATTTCCGAAAAAAAATTTTCAAAAAAAATTTAAAAAAAAAATTTTCGAAAATAATTTAGAAAAAAATTTTTGAAAAAAAATTTTCAAAAAAAATTTTGAAAAAAAATTTTCAAAAAAAATTTTGAAAAAAAATTTTGAAAAAAAAATTCGAAAAAAATTTTGAAAAAAAATTTCGAAAAAAATTTTCGAAAAAAATTTTGAAAAACATTTTAGTAAAAAATTTCGAAAAAAATTTTGAAAAAAATTTTCGAAAAAAATTTCGAAAAAAAATTTTCGAAAAATTTTTGAAAAAAAATTTCGAAAAAAATTTTGAAAAAAATTTTCAAAAAAATTTTTGAAAAACATTTTTAAAAAAAATTTTGAAAAAAAATTTCGAAAAAAATTTTCGAAAAAAATTTTCAAAAAAATTTTCGAGAAAAATTACGAAAAAAAATTTTCGAAAAAAAATTTGAAAAAATTTCGAAAAAAAATTTGAAAAAATTTTCGAAAAAAAATTTTCGAAAAAAAATTTCAAAAAATATTTCGAAAAAAAATTTCGAAAAAAATTTTGAAAAAAATTTTCAAAAAAAATTTCGAAAAAAAATTTTCGAAAAAAATTTTGAAAAAAATTTTGAAAAAAATTTTCGAAAAAAATTCCAAAAAAAAATTTTCGAAAAAAATTTTGAAAAAAAATTTCGAAAAAAATTTTGAAAAAAATTTTCGAAAAATATTCGAAAAAATTTTGGAAAAAAATTTTTTGAAAAAAATTAAAAAAAAAAAATTTTCGAAAAAAATTTTCAAAAAAAATTTTGAAAAAAAATTTTCGAAAAAAAATTTGAAAAAATTTTCGAAAAAAAATTTTCGAGAAAAATTTTCGAAAAAAATTTCGAAAAAAAATTTTCGAAAAAATTTTGGAAAAAAAATTTTCGAAAAAAATTTTGCAAAAATTTTGAAAAAAAATTTCGAAAAAAATTTTGAAAAAAATTTTCGAAAAAAAATTTTCGAAAAAAATTTTCGAAAAAAATTTTCAAAAACATTTTCGAAAAAAATTTCGAAAAAAAATTTTCGAAAAAAAATTTGAAAAAATTTTCGAAAAAAAATTTTCGAAAAAAATTTTCGAAAAAAATTTCGAAAAAAAGTTTTCGAAAAAAATTTTGAAAAAAATTTTCAAAAAAAATTTCGAAAAAAAATTTTCGAAAAAAATTTCGAAAAAAATTTTGAAAAAAATTTTGAAAAAAATTTTCGAAAAAAATTCCAAAAAAAAATTTTCGAAAAAAATTTTGAAAAAAAATTTCGAAAAAAATTTTAAAAAAAATTTTCGAAAAAATTTTGGAAAAAAATTTTCAAAAAAAATTTTGAAGAAAAATTTCAAAAAAAAATTTTAAAAAAATATTCGAAAAAATATTCGAAAAAATTTTGGAAAAAAATTTTTTGAAAAAAATTAAAAAAAAAAAATTTTCGAAAAAAATTTTCAAAAAAAATTTTGAAAAAAAATTTTCGAAAAAAAATTTGAAAAAATTTTCGAAAAAAAATTTTCGAGAAAAATTTTCGAAAAAAATTTCGAAAAAAAATTTTCGAAAAAATTTTGGAAAAAAAATTTTCGAAAAAAATTTTGCAAAAATTTTGAAAAAAAATTTCGAAAAAAATTTTGAAAAAAATTTTCGAAAAAAAATTTTCGAAAAAAATTTTCGAAAAAAATTTTCAAAAACATTTTCGAAAAAAATTTCGAAAAAAAATTTTCGAAAAAAAATTTGAAAAAATTTTCGAAAAAAAATTTTCGAAAAAAAATTTTCGAAAAAAATTTTCGAAAAAAATTTCGAAAAAAAGTTTTCGAAAAAAAATTTCAAAAAAATTTTCGACAAAAAATTTTCTAAAAAAAATTTGAAAAAAAATTTCCCAAAATAATTTAGAAAAAAATTTTCGAAAAAAATTTTGAAAAAAATTTTCGAAAAAAATTTCTAAAAAAAATTTTCGAAAGAAATTTCGAAAAAAAATTTTCGTAAAAAATTTCGAAAAAAAATTTTAGAAAAAAATTTTTAAAAAAAATTTTGAAAATAATTTTGAAAAATAATTTCGAAAAAAATTTTGAAAAAAATTTCGAAAAAAAATTTTCGAAAAAAATTTTCTAAAAAAATTTCAAAAAAATTTTCGAAAAAAATTTTGAAAAAAATTTTAGAAAAAAATTTCGAAAAAAAATGTTCGAAAAAAATTTTCGAAAAAATTTTCCGAAAAAAATTTTCAAAAAAATTTTCGAAAAAAATTTCGAAAAAAAATTTTCGAAAAAAAATTTGAAAAATTTTTGGAAAAAAAATTTTCGAAAAAAATTTTCGAAAAAAATTTCGAAAAAAAATTTTCGAAAAAAAATTTCAAAAAAATTTTCGAAAAAAATTTTCAAAAAAAATTTTCCAAAATAATTTAGAAAAAAATTTTCGAAAAAAATTTCCTAAAAAAATTTTGATAATAAATTTCGTAAAAAATTTTCAAAAAAAATTTCGAAAAAATTTTGGAGAAAAATTTTTCGAAAAATTTTCAAAAAAATTTTCGAAAAAAATTTTAAAAAAAATTTTCGAAAAAAATTTTGAAAAAAATTTTGAAAAAAATTTTGAAAAAAAATTACGAAAAAAATTTTGAAAAAAAATTTCCAAAAGAATTTTGAAAAAAATTTTCGAAAAAAATTTCGAAAAAAAATTTTCTAAAAAATTTAAAAAAAAAAAATTTCGAAAAAAAATTTTCTAAAAAATTTTTGAAAAAAAAATTTCCAAAATAATTTAGAAAAAAATTTTCGAAAAAAATTTCTAAAAAAATTTTCGAAAAAAATTAAAAAAAAAAAATCGAAAAAAATTTCGAAAAAAAATTTTAGAAAAAAATTTTTAAAAAAAATTTCGAAAAAAATTTTGAAAAAAATTTTCGAAAAAAATTTCGAAAAAAAATTTTCGAAAAATTTTTGAAAAAAAATTTCGAAAAAAATTTTGAAAAAAATTTTCAAAAAAATTTTTGAAAAAATTTTTTAAAAAAAATTTTGAAAAAAAATTTCGAAAAAAATTTTCGAAAAAAATTTTCAAAAAAATTTTCGAGAAAAATTTCGAAAAAAAATTTTCGAAAAAAAATTTGAAAAAATTTCGAAAAAAAATTTGAAAAAATTTTCGAAAAAAAATTTTCGAAAAAAATTTTCGAAAAAAATTTCGAAAAAAATTTTCGAAAAAAAATTTCAAAAAATATTTCGAAAAAAAATTTCGAAAAAAATTTTGAAAAAAATTTTCAAAAAAAATTTCGAAAAAAAATTTTCGAAAAAAATTTCGAAAAAAATTTTGAAAAAAATTTTCGAAAAAAATTCCAAAAAAAAATTTTCGAAAAAAATTTTGAAAAAAAATTTCGAAAAAAATTTTAAAAAAAATTTTCGAAAAAATTTTGGAAAAAAATTTTCAAAAAAAATTTTGAAGAAAAATTTCAAAAAAAAATTTTAAAAAAATATTCGAAAAAATATTCGAAAAAATTTTGGAAAAAAATTTTTTGAAAAAAATTAAAAAAAAAAAATTTTCGAAAAAAATTTTCAAAAAAAATTTTGAAAAAAAATTTTCGAAAAAAAATTTGAAAAAATTTTCGAAAAAAAATTTTCGAGAAAAATTTTCGAAAAAAATTTCGAAAAAAAATTTTCGAAAAAATTTTGAAAAAAAAATTTTCGAAAAAAATTTTGCAAAAATTTTGAAAAAAAATTTCGAAAAAAATTTTGAAAAAAATTTTCGAAAAAAAATTTTCGAAAAAAATTTTCGAAAAAAATTTTCAAAAACATTTTCGAAAAAAATTTCGAAAAAAAATTTTCGAAAAAAAATTTGAAAAAATTTTCGAAAAAAAATTTTCGAAAAAAAATTTGAAAAATTTGTGGAAAAAAAATTTTCGAAAAAAATTTTCGAAAAAAATTTCGAAAAAAAATTTTCGAAAAAAAATTTCAAAAAAATTTTCGAAAAAAATTTTCAAAAAAAATTTTCCAAAATAATTTAGAAAAAAATTTTCGAAAAAAAATTCGAAAAAAAATTTTGATAATAAATTTCGTAAAAAATTTTCAAAAAAAATTTCGAAAAAATTTTGGAGAAAAATTTTTCGAAAAATTTTCAAAAAAATTTTCGAAAAAAATTTTAAAAAAAATTTTCGAAAAAAATTTTGAAAAAAATTTTGAAAAAAAATTACGAAAAAAATTTTGAAAAAAAATTTCCAAAAGAATTTTGAAAAAAATTTTCGAAAAAAATTTCGAAAAAAAATTTTCTAAAAAATTTTTGAAAAAAAAATTTCGAAAAAAAATTTTCTAAAAAATTTTTGAAAAAAAAATTTCCAAAATAATTTAGAAAAAAATTTTCGAAAAAAATTTCTAAAAAAATTTTCGAAAAAAATTTAAAAAAAAAAATCGAAAAAAATTTCGAAAAAAAATTTTAGAAAAAAATTTTTAAAAAAAATTTCGAAAAAAATTTTGAAAAAAATTTTCGAAAAAAATTTTGAAAAAAATTTCGAAAAAAAATTTTCGAAAAAAATTTTCGAAAAAAATTTTGAAAAAAATTTTCAAAAAAAATTTCGAAAAAAAATTTTCGAAAAAAATTTCGAAAAAAATTTTGAAAAAAATTTTCGAAAAAAATTCCAAAAAAAAATTTTCGAAAAAAATTTTGAAAAAAAATTTCGAAAGAAATTTTGAAAAAAATTTTCGAAAAAATTTTGGAAAAAAATTTTCAAAAAAAATTTTGAAGAAAAATTTTAAAAAAAATTTTCGAAAAAAATTTTGAAAAAAAATTACGAAAAAAATTTTGAAAAAAAATTTCCAAAAGAATTTTGAAAAAAATTTTCGAAAAAAATTTCGAAAAAAAATTTTCTAAAAAATTTTTGAAAAAAAAATTTCGAAAAAAAATTTTCTAAAAAATTTTTGAAAAAAAAATTTCCAAAATAATTTAGAAAAAAATTTTCGAAAAAAATTTCTAAAAAAATTTTCGAAAAAAAATTTTAAAAAAAATTTCGAAAAAAATTAAAAAAAAAAAATTTCGAAAAAAATTTTGAAAAAAATTTCAAAAAAAAATTTTCGAAAAAAATTTTCGAAAAAAATTTCGAAAAAAATTTTGAAAAAAATTTTCGAAAAAAATTTCAAAAAAAAATTTAAAAAAAATTTTCGAAAAAATTTCGAAAAAAAATTTTCAAAAAAAATTTCGAAGAAAAATTTCAAAAAAAAACTAAAAAAATTTTCGAAAAAATTTTGGAAAAAAATTTTCGAAAAAAATTTTGAAAAAATTTTTCGAAAAAAATTTTCAAAAAAATTTTCGAAAAAAATTTCGAAATAAATTTTGAAAAAATTTTTCGAAAAAAATTTTCAAAAAAATTTTCGAAAAAAATTTCGAAAAAAAATTTTCGAAAAAAATTTCGAAAAAAACTTTGAAAAAAATTTTCGAAAAAAATTTTGAAAAAAATTTTAGAAAAAAATTTCGAAAAAAATGTTCAAAAAAAATTTCGAAAAAAAATTTTCGAAAAAAATTTTCGAAAAAAAATTTGAAAAAAATTTCCGAAAAAAAATTTTCAAAAAAAATTTAAAAAAAAAATTTTCGAAAATAATTTAGAAAAAAATTTTTGAAAAAAAATTTTCAAAAAAAATTTTGAAAAAAAATTTTCAAAAAAAATTTTGAAAAAAAATTTTGAAAAAAAAATTCGAAAAAAATTTTGAAAAAAAATTTCGAAAAAAATTTTCGAAAAAAATTTTGAAAAACATTTTAGTAAAAAATTTCGAAAAAAATTTTGAAAAAAATTTTCGAAAAAAATTTCGAAAAAAAATTTTCGAAAAATTTTTGAAAAAAAATTTCGAAAAAAATTTTGAAAAAAATTTTCAAAAAAATTTTTGAAAAACATTTTTAAAAAAAATTTTGAAAAAAAATTTCGAAAAAAATTTTCGAAAAAAATTTTCAAAAAAATTTTCGAGAAAAATTACGAAAAAAAATTTTCGAAAAAAAATTTGAAAAAATTTCGAAAAAAAATTTGAAAAAATTTTCGAAAAAAAATTTTCGAAAAAAAATTTCAAAAAATATTTCGAAAAAAAATTTCGAAAAAAATTTTGAAAAAAATTTTCAAAAAAAATTTCGAAAAAAAATTTTCGAAAAAAATTTTGAAAAAAATTTTGAAAAAAATTTTCGAAAAAAATTCCAAAAAAAAATTTTCGAAAAAAATTTTGAAAAAAAATTTCGAAAAAAATTTTGAAAAAAATTTTCGAAAAAATATTCGAAAAAATTTTGGAAAAAAATTTTTTGAAAAAAATTAAAAAAAAAAAATTTTCGAAAAAAATTTTCAAAAAAAATTTTGAAAAAAAATTTTCGAAAAAAAATTTGAAAAAATTTTCGAAAAAAAATTTTCGAGAAAAATTTTCGAAAAAAATTTCGAAAAAAAATTTTCGAAAAAATTTTGGAAAAAAAATTTTCGAAAAAAATTTTGCAAAAATTTTGAAAAAAAATTTCGAAAAAAATTTTGAAAAAAATTTTCGAAAAAAAATTTTCGAAAAAAATTTTCGAAAAAAATTTTCAAAAACATTTTCGAAAAAAATTTCGAAAAAAAATTTTCGAAAAAAAATTTGAAAAAATTTTCGAAAAAAAATTTTCGAAAAAAATTTTCGAAAAAAATTTCGAAAAAAAGTTTTCGAAAAAAATTTTGAAAAAAATTTTCAAAAAAAATTTCGAAAAAAAATTTTCGAAAAAAATTTCGAAAAAAATTTTGAAAAAAATTTTCGAAAAAAATTCCAAAAAAAAATTTTCGAAAAAAATTTTGAAAAAAAATTTCGAAAAAAATTTTGAAAAAAATTTTCGAAAAAATTTTGGAAAAAAATTTTCAAAAAAAATTTTGAAGAAAAATTTCAAAAAAAAATTTTAAAAAAATATTCGAAAAAATATTCGAAAAAATTTTGGAAAAAAATTTTTTGAAAAAAATTAAAAAAAAAAAATTTTCGAAAAAAATTTTCAAAAAAAATTTTGAAAAAAAATTTTCGAAAAAAAATTTGAAAAAATTTTCGAAAAAAAATTTTCGAGAAAAATTTTCGAAAAAAATTTCGAAAAAAAATTTTCGAAAAAATTTTGGAAAAAAAATTTTCGAAAAAAATTTTGCAAAAATTTTGAAAAAAAATTTCGAAAAAAATTTTGAAAAAAATTTTCGAAAAAAAATTTTCGAAAAAAATTTTCGAAAAAAATTTTCAAAAACATTTTCGAAAAAAATTTCGAAAAAAAATTTTCGAAAAAAAATTTGAAAAAATTTTCGAAAAAAAATTTTCGAAAAAAAATTTTCGAAAAAAATTTTCGAAAAAAATTTCGAAAAAAAGTTTTCGAAAAAAAATTTCAAAAAAATTTTCGACAAAAAATTTTCTAAAAAAAATTTGAAAAAAAATTTCCCAAAATAATTTAGAAAAAAATTTTCGAAAAAAATTTTGAAAAAAATTTTCGAAAAAAATTTCTAAAAAAAATTTTCGAAAGAAATTTCGAAAAAAAATTTTCGTAAAAAATTTCGAAAAAAAATTTTAGAAAAAAATTTTTAAAAAAAATTTTGAAAATAATTTTGAAAAATAATTTCGAAAAAAATTTTGAAAAAAATTTCGAAAAAAAATTTTCGAAAAAAATTTTCTAAAAAAATTTCAAAAAAATTTTCGAAAAAAATTTTGAAAAAAATTTTAGAAAAAAATTTCGAAAAAAAATGTTCGAAAAAAATTTTCGAAAAAATTTTCCGAAAAAAATTTTCAAAAAAATTTTCGAAAAAAATTTCGAAAAAAAATTTTCGAAAAAAAATTTGAAAAATTTTTGGAAAAAAAATTTTCGAAAAAAATTTTCGAAAAAAATTTCGAAAAAAAATTTTCGAAAAAAAATTTCAAAAAAATTTTCGAAAAAAATTTTCAAAAAAAATTTTCCAAAATAATTTAGAAAAAAATTTTCGAAAAAAATTTCCTAAAAAAATTTTGATAATAAATTTCGTAAAAAATTTTCAAAAAAAATTTCGAAAAAATTTTGGAGAAAAATTTTTCGAAAAATTTTCAAAAAAATTTTCGAAAAAAATTTTAAAAAAAATTTTCGAAAAAAATTTTGAAAAAAATTTTGAAAAAAATTTTGAAAAAAAATTACGAAAAAAATTTTGAAAAAAAATTTCCAAAAGAATTTTGAAAAAAATTTTCGAAAAAAATTTCGAAAAAAAATTTTCTAAAAAATTTAAAAAAAAAAAAATTTCGAAAAAAAATTTTCTAAAAAATTTTTGAAAAAAAAATTTCCAAAATAATTTAGAAAAAAATTTTCGAAAAAAATTTCTAAAAAAATTTTCGAAAAAAATTTAAAAAAAAAAATCGAAAAAAATTTCGAAAAAAAATTTTAGAAAAAAATTTTTAAAAAAAATTTCGAAAAAAATTTTGAAAAAAATTTTCGAAAAAAATTTCGAAAAAAAATTTTCGAAAAATTTTTGAAAAAAAATTTCGAAAAAAATTTTGAAAAAAATTTTCAAAAAAATTTTTGAAAAAATTTTTTAAAAAAAATTTTGAAAAAAAATTTCGAAAAAAATTTTCGAAAAAAATTTTCAAAAAAATTTTCGAGAAAAATTTCGAAAAAAAATTTTCGAAAAAAAATTTGAAAAAATTTCGAAAAAAAATTTGAAAAAATTTTCGAAAAAAAATTTTCGAAAAAAATTTTCGAAAAAAATTTCGAAAAAAATTTTCGAAAAAAAATTTCAAAAAATATTTCGAAAAAAAATTTCGAAAAAAATTTTGAAAAAAATTTTCAAAAAAAATTTCGAAAAAAAATTTTCGAAAAAAATTTCGAAAAAAATTTTGAAAAAAATTTTCGAAAAAAATTCCAAAAAAAAATTTTCGAAAAAAATTTTGAAAAAAAATTTCGAAAAAAATTTTAAAAAAAATTTTCGAAAAAATTTTGGAAAAAAATTTTCAAAAAAAATTTTGAAGAAAAATTTCAAAAAAAAATTTTAAAAAAATATTCGAAAAAATATTCGAAAAAATTTTGGAAAAAAATTTTTTGAAAAAAATTAAAAAAAAAAAATTTTCGAAAAAAATTTTCAAAAAAAATTTTGAAAAAAAATTTTCGAAAAAAAATTTGAAAAAATTTTCGAAAAAAAATTTTCGAGAAAAATTTTCGAAAAAAATTTCGAAAAAAAATTTTCGAAAAAATTTTGAAAAAAAAATTTTCGAAAAAAATTTTGCAAAAATTTTGAAAAAAAATTTCGAAAAAAATTTTGAAAAAAATTTTCGAAAAATTTTTCGAAAAAAATTTTCGAAAAAAATTTTCAAAAACATTTTCGAAAAAAATTTCGAAAAAAAATTTTCGAAAAAAAATTTGAAAAAATTTTCGAAAAAAAATTTTCGAAAAAAATTTTCG
This sequence comes from Uropetala carovei, assembly GCA_036926305.1. Classification (NCBI taxonomy): domain Eukaryota; kingdom Metazoa; phylum Arthropoda; class Insecta; order Odonata; family Petaluridae; genus Uropetala; species Uropetala carovei. Next base: position 10,280,912 of record JAXCHB010000188.1, read on the forward strand.
AAAAAAATTTCGAAAAAAAGTTTTCGAAAAAAAATTTCAAAAAAATTTTCGACAAAAAATTTTCGAAAAAAATTTTGAAAAAAATTTTCGAAAAAAATTTCTAAAAAAAATTTTCAAAAGAAATTTCGAAAAAAAATTTTCGTAAAAAATTTCGAAAAAAAATTTTAGAAAAAAATTTTTAAAAAAAATTTTGAAAAAAATTTTGAAAAAAAATTTCGAAAAAAATTTTGAAAAAAATTTCGAAAAAAAATTTTCGAAAAAAATTTTCTAAAAAAATTTCAAAAAAATTTTCGAAAAAAATTTTGAAAAAAATTTTAGAAAAAAATTTCGAAAAAAAATGTTCGAAAAAAATTTTCGAAAAAATTTTCCGAAAAAAATTTTCAAAAAAATTTTCGAAAAAAATTTCGAAAAAAAATTTTCGAAAAAAAATTTGAAAAATTTGTGGAAAAAAAATTTTCGAAAAAAATTTTCGAAAAAAATTTCGAAAAAAAATTTTCGAAAAAAAATTTCAAAAAAATTTTCGAAAAAAATTTTCAAAAAAAATTTTCCAAAATAATTTAGAAAAAAATTTTCGAAAAAAATTTCGAAAAAAAATTTTGATAATAAATTTCGTAAAAAATTTTCAAAAAAAATTTCGAAAAAATTTTGGAGAAAAATTTTTCGAAAAATTTTCAAAAAAATTTTCGAAAAAAATTTTAAAAAAAATTTTCGAAAAAAATTTTGAAAAAAATTTTGAAAAAAAATTACGAAAAAAATTTTGAAAAAAAATTTCCAAAAGAATTTTGAAAAAAATTTTCGAAAAAAATTTCGAAAAAAAATTTTCTAAAAAATTTTTGAAAAAAAAATTTCGAAAAAAAATTTTCTAAAAAATTTTTGAAAAAAAAATTTCCAAAATAATTTAGAAAAAAATTTTCGAAAAAAATTTCTAAAAAAATTTTCGAAAAAAATTTAAAAAAAAAAAATCGAAAAAAATTTCGAAAAAAAATTTTAGAAAAAAATTTTTAAAAAAAATTTCGAAAAAAATTTTGAAAAAAATTTTCGAAAAAAATTTTGAAAAAAATTTCGAAAAAAAATTTTCGAAAAAAATTTTCGAAAAAAATTTTGAATAAAATTTTCAAAAAAAATTTCGAAAAAAAATTTTCGAAAAAAATTTCGAAAAAAATTTTGAAAAAAATTTTCGAAAAAAATTCCAAAAAAAAATTTTCGAAAAAAATTTTGAAAAAAAATTTCGAAAAAAATTTTGAAAAAAATTTTCGAAAACTTTGGAAAAAAATTTTCAAAAAAAATTTTGAAGAAAAATTTCAAAAAAAAACTAAAAAAATTTTCGAAAAAATTTTGGAAAAAAATTTTTTGAAAAAAATTTTCAAAAAAATTTTCGAAAAAAATTTTGAAAAAATTTTTCGAAAAAAATTTTCAAAATTTTTTCGAAAAAAATTTCGAAAAAAATTTTGAAAAAAATTTTCGAAAAAAATTTTCAAAAAAATTTTCGAAAAAAAATTTTTGAAAAAATTTTGAAAGAAATTTTCCGAAAAAATAAAAAAAAAAATTTCGAAAAAAAATTTCGAAAAAAATTTCGAAAAAAATTTTCAAAAAAATTTCCGAGAAAATTTTGGAAAAAAATTTTTCGAAAAAAATTTTCAAAAAAATTTTCGAAAAAAGTTTCGAAAAAAAATTTTCGAAAAAAATTTCGAAAAAAATTTTGAAAAAAATTTTCGAAAAAAATTTTGAAAAAAATTTTAGAAAAAAATTTCGAAAAAAAATGTTGGAAAAAAATTTTCGAAAGAATTTTTCGAAAAAAATTTTCAAAAAAATTTTCGAAAAAAATTTCGAAAAAAAATTTTCGAAAAAAAATTTGAAAAATTTTGGAAAAAAAATTTTCGAAAAAAATTTTCGAAAAAAATTTCGAAAAAAAAATTTCGAAAAAAAATTTCAAAAAAATTTTCGAAAAAAAAATTTCTAAAAAAATTTTGAAAAAAAATTTTTCAAAATAATTTAGAAAAAAATTTTCGAAAAAAATTTCGAAAAAAAATTTTGATAATAAATTTCGAAAAAAATTTTCAAAAAAAATTTCGAAAAAATTTTGGAGAAAAATTTTTCGAAAAAAATTTTTAAAAAAATTTTCGAAAAAAATTTTTAAAAAAATTTCGAAAAAAATTTTGAAAAAAAATTTCGTAAAAAATTTTGAAAAAAATTTCAAAAAAAAATTTTCGAAAAAAATTTTCGAAAAAAATTTTCGAAAAAAATTTTCAAAAACATTTCCGAAAAAAATTTCGAAAAAAAATTTTCGAAAAAAAATTTGAAAAAATTTTCGAAAAAAAATTTTCTAAAAAAATTTTCGAAAAAAATTTTCAAAAAAAATTTTGAAAAAAATTTTCAAAAAAAATTTTGAAAAAAATTTTCAAAAAAAATTTTGAAACAAATTTTCAAAAAAAATTTTCAAAAAAAATTTCGAAAAAAATTTTCAAAAAAATTTTCAAAAAAATTTTCGAAAAAAATTTCGAAAAAAAATTTTCGAAAAAAAGTTTGAAAAAAATTTTCGAAAAAAAATTTTCGAAAAAATTTTTCGAAAAAAATTTTCAAAAAAATTTTCGAAAAAAATTTCGAAAAAAAATTTTCGAAAAAAAATTTGAAAAATTTTTGGAAAAAAAATTTTCGAAAAAAATTTTCGAAAAAAATTTCGAAAAAAAATTTTCAAAAAAAATTTTGAAGAAAAATTTCAAAAAAAAACTAAAAAAATTTTCGAAAAAATTTTGGAAAAAAATTTTTTGAAATAAATTTTCAAAAACATTTTCGAAAAAAATTTTGAAAAAATTTTTCAAAAAAAATTTTCAAAAAAATTTTCGAAAAAAATTTCGAAAAAAATTTTGAAAAAAATTTTCGAAAAAAATTTTCAAAAAAATTCTCGAAAAAAAATTTTCGAAAAAATTTTGAAAGAAATTTTCCAAAAAATAAAAAAAAAATTTCGAAAAAAAATTTTGAAAAAAATTTCGAAAAAAATTTTCAAAAAAATTTCCGAAAAAATTTTGGAAAAAAATTTTTCGAAAAAAATTTTCAAAAAAATTTTCGAAAAAAGTTTCGAAAAAAAATTTTCGAAAAAAATTTCGAAAAAAATTTTGAAAAAAATTTTCGAAAAAAATTTTGAAAAAAATTTTAGAAAAAAATTTCGAAAAAAAATGTTCGAAAAAAATTTCGAAAAAAAATTTTCGAAAAAAATTTCGAAAAAAACTTTGAAAAAAATTTTCGAAAAAAATTTTGAAAAAAATTTTAGAAAAAAATTTCGAAAAAAATGTTCAAAAAAAATTTCGAAAAAAAATTTTCGAAAAAAATTTTCGAAAAAAAATTTGAAAAAAATTTCCGAAAAAAAATTTTCAAAAAAAATTTAAAAAAAAAATTTTCGAAAATAATTTAGAAAAAAATTTTTGAAAAAAAATTTTCAAAAAAAATTTTGAAAAAAAATTTTCAAAAAAAATTTTGAAAAAAAATTTTGAAAAAAAATTTCGAAAAAAATTTTGAAAAAAAATTTCGAAAAAAATTTTCGAAAAAAATTTTGAAAAACATTTTAGTAAAAAATTTTGAAAAAAATTTTCGAAAAAAATTTCGAAAAAAAATTTTCGAAAAATTTTTGAAAAAAAATTTCGAAAAAAATTTTGAAAAAAATTTTCAAAAAAATTTTTGAAAAAATTTTTTAAAAAAAATTTTGAAAAAAAATTTCGAAAAAAATTTTCGAAAAAAATTTTCAAAAAAATTTTCGAGAAAAATTTCGAAAAAAAATTTTCGAAAAAAAATTTGAAAAAATTTCGAAAAAAAATTTGAAAAAATTTTCGAAAAAAAATTTTCGAAAAAAATTTTCGAAAAAAATTTCGAAAAAAATTTTCGAAAAAAAATTTCAAAAAATATTTCGAAAAAAAATTTCGAAAAAAATTTTGAAAAAAATTTTCAAAAAAAATTTCGAAAAAAAATTTTCGAAAAAAATTTCGAAAAAAATTTTGAAAAAAATTTTCGAAAAAAATTCCAAAAAAAAATTTTCGAAAAAAATTTTGAAAAAAAATTTCGAAAGAAATTTTGAAAAAAATTTTCGAAAAAATTTTGGAAAAAAATTTTCAAAAAAAATTTTGAAGAAAAATTTTAAAAAAAATTTTCGAAAAAAATTTTGAAAAAAAATTACGAAAAAAATTTTGAAAAAAAATTTCCAAAAGAATTTTGAAAAAAATTTTCGAAAAAAATTTCGAAAAAAAATTTTCTAAAAAATTTTTGAAAAAAAAATTTCGAAAAAAAATTTTCTAAAAAATTTTTGAAAAAAAAATTTCCAAAATAATTTAGAAAAAAATTTTCGAAAAAAATTTCTAAAAAAATTTTCGAAAAAAAATTTTAAAAAAAATTTCGAAAAAAATTAAAAAAAAAAAATTTTGAAAAAAATTTTGAAAAAAATTTCAAAAAAAAATTTTCGAAAAACATTTTCGAAAAAAATTTCGAAAAAAATTTTGAAAAAAATTTTCGAAAAAAATTTCAAAAAAAAATTTAAAAAAAATTTTCGAAAAAATTTCGAAAAAAAATTTTCAAAAAAAATTTCGAAGAAAAATTTCAAAAAAAAACTAAAAAAATTTTCGAAAAAATTTTGGAAAAAAATTTTCGAAAAAAATTTTGAAAAAATTTTTCGAAAAAAATTTTCAAAAAAATTTTCGAAAAAAATTTCGAAATAAATTTTGAAAAAATTTTTCGAAAAAAATTTTCAAAAAAATTTTCGAAAAAAATTTCGAAAAAAAATTTTCGAAAAAAATTTCGAAAAAAACTTTGAAAAAAATTTTCGAAAAAAATTTTGAAAAAAATTTTAGAAAAAAATTTCGAAAAAAATGTTCAAAAAAAATTTCGAAAAAAAATTTTCGAAAAGAATTTTCGAAAAAAAATTTGAAAAAAATTTCCGAAAAAAAATTTTCAAAAAAAATTTAAAAAAAAAATTTTCGAAAATAATTTAGAAAAAAATTTTTGAAAAAAAATTTTCAAAAAAAATTTTGAAAAAAAATTTTCAAAAAAAATTTTGAAAAAAAATTTTGAAAAAAAAATTCGAAAAAAATTTTGAAAAAAAATTTCGAAAAAAATTTTCGAAAAAAATTTTGAAAAACATTTTAGTAAAAAATTTCGAAAAAAATTTTGAAAAAAATTTTCGAAAAAAATTTCGAAAAAAAATTTTCGAAAAATTTTTGAAAAAAAATTTCGAAAAAAATTTTGAAAAAAATTTTCAAAAAAATTTTTGAAAAACTTTTTTAAAAAAAATTTTGAAAAAAAATTTCGAAAAAAATTTTCGAAAAAAATTTTCAAAAAAATTTTCGAGAAAAATTACGAAAAAAAATTTTCGAAAAAAAATTTGAAAAAATTTCGAAAAAAAATTTGAAAAAATTTTCGAAAAAAAATTTTCGAAAAAAATTTTCGAAAAAAATTTCGAAAAAAATTTTCGAAAAAAAATTTCAAAAAATATTTCGAAAAAAAATTTCGAAAAAAATTTTGAAAAAAATTTTCAAAAAAAATTTCGAAAAAAAATTTTCGAAAAAAATTTCGAAAAAAATTTTGAAAAAAAATTTTCGAAAAAAATTCCAAAAAAAAATTTTCGAAAAAAATTTTGAAAAAAAATTTCGAAAAAAATTTTGAAAAAAATTTTCGAAAAAATATTCGAAAAAATTTTGGAAAAAAATTTTTTGAAAAAAATTAAAAAAAAAAAATTTTCGAAAAAAATTTTCAAAAAAAATTTTGAAAAAAAATTTTCGAAAAAAAATTTGAAAAAATTTTCGAAAAAAAATTTTCGAGAAAAATTTTCGAAAAAAATTTCGAAAAAAAATTTTCGAATAAATTTTGGAAAAAAAATTTTCGAAAAAAATTTTGCAAAAATTTTGAAAAAAAATTTCGAAAAAAATTTTGAAAAAAATTTTCGAAAAAAAATTTTCGAAAAAAATTTTCGAAAAAAATTTTCAAAAACATTTTCGAAAAAAATTTCGAAAAAAAGTTTTCGAAAAAAATTTTGAAAAAAATTTTCAAAAAAAATTTCGAAAAAAAATTTTCGAAAAAAATTTCGAAAAAAATTTTGAAAAAAATTTTCGAAAAAAATTCCAAAAAAAAATTTTCGAAAAAAATTTTGAAAAAAAATTTCGAAAAAAATTTTGAAAAAAATTTTCGAAAAAATTTTAGAAAAAAATTTTCAAAAAAAATTTTGAAGAAAAATTTCAAAAAAAAATTTTAAAAAAATATTCGAAAAAATATTCGAAAAAATTTTGGAAAAAAATTTTTTGAAAAAAATTAAAAAAAAAAAATTTTCGAAAAAAATTTTCAAAAAAAATTTTGAAAAAAAATTTTGAAAAAAAATTTTCGAAAAAAAATTTGAAAAAATTTTCGAAAAAAAATTTTCGAGAAAAATTTTCGAAAAAAATTTCGAAAAAAAATTTTCGAAAAAATTTTGGAAAAAAAATTTTCGAAAAAAATTTTGCAAAAATTTTGAAAAAAAATTTCGAAAAAAATTTTGAAAAAAATTTTCGAAAAAAAATTTTCGAAAAAAATTTTCGAAAAAAATTTTCAAAAACATTTTCGAAAAAAATTTCGAAAAAAAATTTTCGAAAAAAAATTTGAAAAAATTTTCGAAAAAAAATTTTCGAAAAAAAATTTTCGAAAAAAATTTTCGAAAAAAATTTCGAAAAAAAGTTTTCGAAAAAAAATTTCAAAAAAATTTTCGACAAAAAATTTTCTAAAAAAATTTTGAAAAAAAATTTCCCAAAATAATTTAGAAAAAAATTTTCGAAAAAAATTTTGAAAAAAATTTTCGAAAAAAATTTCTAAAAAAAATTTTCGAAAGAAATTTCGAAAAAAAATTTTCGTAAAAAATTTCGAAAAAAAATTTTAGAAAAAAATTTTTAAAAAAAATTTTGAAAAAAATTTTGAAAAAAAATTTCGAAAAAAATTTTGAAAAAAATTTCGAAAAAAAATTTTCGAAAAAAATTTTCTAAAAAAATTTCAAAAAAATTTTCGAAAAAAATTTTGAAAAAAATTTTAGAAAAAAATTTCGAAAAAAAATGTTCGAAAAAAATTTTCGAAAAAATTTTCCGAAAAAAATTTTCAAAAAAATTTTCGAAAAAAATTTCGAAAAAAAATTTTCGAAAAAAAATTTGAAAAATTTTTGGGAAAAAAATTTTCGAAAAAAATTTTCGAAAAAAATTTCGAAAAAAAATTTTCGAAAAAAAATTTCAAAAAAATTTTCGAAAAAAATTTTCAAAAAAAATTTTCCAAAATAATTTAGAAAAAAATTTTCGAAAAAAATTTCCTAAAAAAATTTTGATAATAAATTTCGTAAAAAATTTTCAAAAAAAATTTCGAAAAAATTTTGGAGAAAAATTTTTCGAAAAATTTTCAAAAAAATTTTCGAAAAAAATTTTAAAAAAAATTTTCGAAAAAAATTTTGAAAAAAATTTTGAAAAAAATTTTGAAAAAAAATTACGAAAAAAATTTTGAAAAAAAATTTCCAAAAGAATTTTGAAAAAAATTTTCGAAAAAAATTTCGAAAAAAAATTTTCTAAAAAATTTTTTAAAAAAAAAATTTCGAAAAAAAATTTTCTAAAAAATTTTTGAAAAAAAAATTTCCAAAATAATTTAGAAAAAACTTTTCGAAAAAAATTTCTAAAAAAATTTTCGAAAAAAATTTAAAAAAAAAAAATCGAAAAAAATTTCGAAAAAAAATTTTAGAAAAAAATTTTTAAAAAAAATTTCGAAAAAAATTTTGAAAAAAATTTTCGAAAAAAATTTTGAAAAAAATTTCGAAAAAAAATTTTCGAAAAAAATTTTCGAAAAAAATTTTGAAAAAAATTTTCAAAAAAAATTTCGAAAAAAAATTTTCGAAAAAAATTTCGAAAAAAATTTTGAAAAAAATTTTCGAAAAAAATTCCAAAAAAAAATTTTCGAAAAAAATTTTGAAAAAAAATTTCGAAAAAAATTTTGAAAAAAATTTTCGAAAAAAATTTTCGAAAAAATTTTGGAAAAAAATTTTCAAAAAAAATTTTGAAGAAAAATTTCAAAAAAAAACAAAAAATTTTCGAAAAAATTTTGGAAAAAAATTTTTTGAAAAAAATTTTCAAAAAAATTTTCGAAAAAAATTTTGAAAAAATTTTTCGAAAAAAATTTTCAAAATTTTTTCGAAAAAAATTTCGAAAAAAATTTTGAAAAAAATTTTCGAAAAAAATTTTCAAAAAAATTTTCAAAAAAAAATTTTTGAAAAAATTTTGAAAGAAATTTTCCGAAAAAATAAAAAAAAAAATTTCGAAAAAAAATTTTGAAAAAAATTTCGAAAAAAATTTTCAAAAAAATTTCCGAAAAAATTTTGGTAAAACATTTTTCGAAAAAAATTTTCAAAAAAATTTTCGAAAAAAGTTTCGAAAAAAAATTTTCGAAAAAAATTTCGAAAAAAATTTTGAAAAACATTTTCGAAAAAAATTTTGAAAAAAATTTTAGAAAAAAATTTCGAAAAAAAATGTTGGAAAAAAATTTTCGAAAAAATTTTTCGAAAAAAATTTTCAAAAAAATTTTCGTAAAAAATTTCGAAAAAAAATTTTCGAAAAAAAATTTGAAAAATTTTTGGAAAAAAAATTTTCGAAAAAAATTTTCGAAAAAAATTTCGAAAAAAAAATTTCGAAAAAAAATTTCAAAAAAATTTTCGAAAAAAAAATTTCTAAAAAAATTTTGAAAAAAAATTTTTCAAAATAATTTAGAAAAAAATTTTCGAAAAAAATTTCGAAAAAAAATTTTGATAATAAATTTCGAAAAAAATTTTCAAAAAAAATTTCGAAAAAATTTTGGAGAAAAATTTTTCAAAAAAAGTTTCAAAAAAATTTTCGAAAAAAATTTTTAAAAAAATTTTCGAAAAAAATTTTGAAAAAAATTTTGAAAAAAAATTACGAAAAAAATTTTGAAAAAAAATTTCGAAAAGAATTTTGAAAAAAATTTTCGAAAAAAATTTCGAAAAAAAATTTTCTAAAAAATTTTTGAAAAAAAAATTTCCAAAATAATTTAGAAAAAAATTTTCGAAAAAAATTTCTAAAAAAATTTTCGAAAAAAATTTTTAAAAAAATTTCGAAAAAAATTTTGAAAAAAAATTTCGTAAAAAATTTTGAAAAAAATTTCAAAAAAAAATTTTCGAAAAAAATTTTCGAAAAAAATTTTCAAAAACATTTCCGAAAAAAATTTGGAAAAAAAATTTTCGAAAAAAAATTTGAAAAAATTTACGAAAAAAAATTTTCTAAAAAAATTTTCGAAAAAAATTTCGAAAAAAAGTTTTCGAAAAAAAATTTCAAAAAAATTTTCGAAAAAAAATTTTATAAAAAAATTTTGAAAAAAAATTTCCCAAAATAATTTTGAAAAAAAATTTCGAAAAAAATTTTGAAAAAAATTCCGAAAAAAAATTTTCGAAAAAAATTTTGAAAAAAAATTTCGAAAAAAATTTTGAAAAAAATTTTCAAAAAAACTTTTGAAAAAAATTTTCAAAAAAAATTTTGAAAAAAATTTTCAAAAAAAATTTTGAAAAAAATTTTCAAAAAAAATTTTGAAAAAAATTTTCAAAAAAAATTTTGAAAAAAAATTTCGAAAAAAATTTTCAAAAAAATTTTCAAAAAAATTTTCGAAAAAAATTTCGAAAAAAAATTTTCGAAAAAAAGTTTGAAAAAAATTTTCGAAAAAAAATTTTCGAAAAAATTTTTCGAAAAAAATTTTCAAAAAAATTTTCGAAAAAATTCTCGAAAAAAAATTTTCGAAAAAATTTTGAAAGAAATTTTCCAAAAAATAAAAAAAAAATTTCGAAAAAAAATTTTGAAAAAAATTTCGAAAAAAATTTTCAAAAAAATTTCCGAAAAAATTTTGGAAAAAAATTTTTCGAAAAAAATTTTCAAAAAAATTTTCGAAAAAAGTTTCGAAAAAAAATTTTCGAAAAAAATTTCGAAAAAAATTTTGAAAAAAATTTTCGAAAAAAATTTTGAAAAAAATTTTAGAAAAAAATTTCGAAAAAAAATGTTCGAAAAAAATTTCGAAAAAAAATTTTCGAAAAAAATTTTGAAAAAAATTTTCGAAAAATTTTTCGAAAAAAATTTTCAAAAAAATTTTCGAGAAAAATTTCGAAAAAAAATTTTCGAAAAAAAATTTGAAAAAATTTTCGAAAAAAAATTTTCGAGAAAAATTTTCGAAAAAAATTAAAAAAAAAAATTTTCGAAAAAATTTTGGAAAAAAAATTTTCGAAAAAAATTTTGCAAAAATTTTGAAAAAAAATTTCGAAAAAAATTTTGAAAAAAATTTTCGAAAAAAAATTTTCGAAAAAAATTTTCGAAAAAAATTTTCAAAAACATTTTCGAAAAAAATTTCGAAAAAAAATTTTCGAAAAAAAATTTGAAAAAATTTTCGAAAAAAAATTTTCGAAAAAAATTTTCGAAAAAAATTTCGAAAAAAAGTTTTCGAAAAAAAATTTCAAAAAAATTTTCGAAAAAAAATTTTCTAAAAAAATTTTGAAAAAAAATTTCCCAAAATAATTTAGAAAAAAATTTTCGAACAAAATTTTGAAAAAAATTTTCGAAAAAAATTTCTAAAAAAAATTTTCGAAAGAAATTTCGAAAAAAAATTTTCGTAAAAAATTTCGAAAAAAAATTTTAGAAAAAAATTTTTAAAAAAAATTTTGAAAAAAATTTTGAAAAAAAATTTCGAAAAAAATTTTGAAAAAAATTTCGAAAAAAAATTTTCGAAAAAAATTTTCTAAAAAAATTTCAAAAAAATTTTCGAAAAAAATTTTGAAAAAAATTTTAGAAAAAAATTTCGAAAAAAAATGTTCGAAAAAAATTTTCGAAAAAATTTTCCGAAAAAAATTTTCAAAAAAATTTTCGAAAAAAATTTTGAAAAAAAATTTTCGAAAAAAAATTTGAAAAATTTTTGGAAAAAAAATTTTCGAAAATAATTTTCGAAAAAAATTTCGAAAAAAAATTTTCGAAAAAAAATTTCAAAAAAATTTTCGAAAAAAAATTTTCTAAAAAAATTTTGAAAAAAAATTTTCCAAAATAATTTAGAAAAAAATTTTCGAAAAAGATTTCGAAAAAAAATTTTGATAATAAATTTCGTAAAAAATTTTCAAAAAAAATTTCGAAAAAATTTTGGAGAAAAATTTTTCGAAAAATTTTCAAAAAAATTTTCTAAAAAAATTTTAAAAAAAATTTTCGAAAAAAATTTTGAAAAAAATTTTGAAAAAAAATTACGAAAAAAATTTTGAAAAAAATTTCCAAAAGAATTTTGAAAAAAATTTTCGAAAAAAATTTCGAAAAAAAATTTTCTAAAAAATTTTTGAAAAAAAAATTTCGAAAAAAAATTTTCTAAAAAATTTTTGAAAAAAAAATTTCCAAAATAATTTAGAAAAAAAAATTCGAAAAAAATTTCTAAAAAAATTTTCGAAAAAAATTTAAAAAAAAAATTTCGAAAAAAATTAAAAAAAAAAAATTTCGAAAAAAATTTTGAAAAAAATTTCAAAAATAAATTTTCGAAAAAAATTTTCGAAAAAAATTTCGAAAAAAATTTTGAAAAAAGTTTTCGAAAAAAATTTCAAAAAAAAATTTAAAAAAAATTTTCGAAAAAATTTCGAAAAAAAATTTTCAAAAAAAATTTTGAAGAAAAATTTCAAAAAAAAACTAAAAAAATTTTCGAAAAAATTTTGGAAAAAAATTTTCGAAAAAAATTTTGAAAAAATTTTTCGAAAAAAATTTTGAAAAAATTTTTCGAAAAAAATTTTCAATAAAATTTTCGAAAAAAATTTCGAAAAAAATTTTCGAAAAAATTTTAAAAAAAAAATTTTGAAAAAAAATTTCGAAAAAAATTTTCGAAAAAAATTTTCAAAAAAATTTTCGAGAAAAATTTCGAAAAAAAATTTTCGAAAAAAAATTTGAAAAAATTTTAAAAAAAAAATTTTCAAAAAAAAATTTGAAAAAAAATTTTGAAAAAAAATTTCGAAAAAAATTTTGAAAAAAAATTTCGAAAAAAATTTTCGAAAAAAATTTTGAAAAACATTTTAGTAAAAAATTTCGAAAAAAATTTTGAAAAAAATTTTCGAAAAAAATTTCGAAAAAAAATTTTCGAAAAATTTTTGAAAAAAAATTTCGAAAAAAATTTCGAAAAAAATTTTGAAAAAAATTTTCAAAAAAATTTTAAAAAAAAAATTTTGAAAAAAAATTTCGAAAAAAATTTTCGAAAAAAATTTTCAAAAAAATTTTCGAGAAAAATTTCGAAAAAAAATTTTCGAAAAAAAATTTGAAAAAATTTTCGAAAAAAAATTTGAAAAAATTTTCGAAAAAAAATTTGAAAAAATTTTCGAAAAAAAATTTTCGAAAAAAATTTTCGAAAAAAATTTCGAAAAAAAAGTTTCGAAAAAAATTTCGAAAAAAATTTTGAAAAAAATTTTCGAAAAAAATTTTCGAAAAAATTTTGGAAAAAAATTTTCAAAAAAAATTTTGAAGAAAAATTTCAAAAAAAAACTAAAAAAATTTTCGAAAAAATTTTGGAAAAAAATTTTTTGAAAAAAATTTTCAAAAAAATTTTCGAAAAACATTTTGAAAAAATTTTTCGAAAAAAATTTTCAAAATTTTTTCGAAAAAAATTTCGAAAAAAATTTTGAAAAAAATTTTCGAAAAAAATTTTCAAAAAAATTTTCGAAAAAAAATTTTTGAAAAAATTTTGAAAGAAATTTTCCGAAAAAATAAAAAAAAAAATTTCGAAAAAAAATTTTGAAAAAAATTTCGAAAAAAATTTTCAAAAAAATTTCCGAAAAAATTTTGGAAAAAAATTTTTCGAAAAAAATTTTCAAAAAAATTTTCGAAAAAAGTTTCGAAAAAAAATTTTCGAAAAAAATTTCGAAAAAAATTTTGAAAAAAATTTTCGAAAAAAATTTTGAAAAAAATTTTAGAAAAAAATTTCGAAAAAAAATGTTGGAAAAAAATTTTCGAAAAAATTTTTCGAAAAAAATTTTCAAAAAAATTTTCGAAAAAAATTTCGAAAAAAAATTTTCGAAAAAAAATTTGAAAAATTTTTGGAAAAAAAATTTTCGAAAAAAATTTTCGAAAAAAATTTCGAAAAAAAAATTTCGAAAAAAAATTTCAAAAAAATTTTCGAAAAAAAAATTTCTAAAAAAATTTTGAAAAAAAATTTTTCAAAATAATTTAGAAAAAAATTTTCGAAAAAAATTTCGAAAAAAAATTTTGATAATATATTTCGAAAAAAATTTTCAAAAAAAATTTCGAAAAAATTTTGGAGAAAAATTTTTCGAAAAAAGTTTCAAAAAAATTTTCGAAAAAAATTTTTAAAAAAATTTTCGAAAAAAATTTTGAAAAAAATTTTGAAAAAAAATTACGAAAAAAATTTTGAAAAAAAATTTCGAAAAGAATTTTGAAAAAAATTTTCGAAAAAAATTTCGAAAAAAAATTTTCTAAAAAATTTTTGAAAAAAAAATTTCCAAAATATTTTAGAAAAAAATTTTCGAAAAAAATTTCTAAAAAAATTTTCGAAAAAAATTTTTAAAAAAATTTCGAAAAAAATTTTGAAAAAAAATTTCGTAAAAAATTTTGAAAAAAATTTCAAAAAAAAATTTTCGAAAAATATTTTCGAAAAAAATTTTCGAAAAAAATTTTCGAAAAAAATTTTCGAAAAAAATTTTCGAAAAAAATTTTCAAAAACATTTCCGAAAAAAATTTGGAAAAAAAATTTTCGAAAAAAAATTTGAAAAAATTTTCGAAAAAAAATTTTCTAAAAAAATTTTCGAAAAAAATTTCGAAAAAAAGTTTTCGAAAAAAAATTTCAAAAAAATTTTCGAAAAAAAATTTTATAAAAAAATTTTGAAAAAAAATTTCCCAAAATAATTTTGAAAAAAAATTTCGAAAAAAATTTTGAAAAAAATTCCGAAAAAAAATTTTCGAAAAAAATTTTGAAAAAAAATTTCGAAAAAAATTTTCGAAAAAAATTTCGAAAAAAAATTTTGATAATAAATTTCGTAAAAAATTTTCAAAAAAAATTTCGAAAAAATTTTGGAGAAAAATTTTTCGAAAAAATTTCAAAAAAATTTTCGAAAAAAATTTTTAAAAAAATTTTCGAAAAAAATTTTGAAAAAAATTTTGAAAAAAATTTTGAAAAAAAATTACGAAAAAAATTTTGAAAAAAAATTTCCAAAAGAATTTTGAAAAAAATTTTCGAAAAAAATTTCGAAAAAAAATTTTCTAAAAAATTTTTGAAAAAAAAATTTCGAAAAAAAATTTTCTAAAAAATTTTTGAAAAAAAAATTTCCAAAATAATTTAGAAAAAAATTTTCGAAAAAAATTTCTAAAAAAATTTTCGAAAAAAATTTAAAAAAAAAAATCGAAAAAAATTTAGAAAAAAAATTTTAGAAAAAAATTTTTAAAAAAAATTTTAGAAAAAAATTTTTAAAAAAAATTTCGAAAAAAATTTTGAAAAAAATTTTCGAAAAAAATTTTGAAAAAAATTTCGAAAAAAAATTTTCGAAAAAAATTTTCGAAAAAAATTTTGAAAAAAATTTTCAAAAAAAATTTCGAAAAAAAATTTTCGAAAAAAATTTCGAAAAAAATTTTGAAAAAAATTTTCGAAAAAAATTCCAAAAAAAAATTTTCGAAAAAAATTTTGAAAAAAAATTTCGAAAAAAATTTTGAAAAAAATTTTCGAAAAAAATTTTCGAAAAAATTTTGGAAAAAATTTTCAAAAAAAATTTTGAAGAAAAATTTAAAAAAAAAACTAAAAAAATTTTCGAAAAAATTTTGGAAAAAAATTTTTTGAAAAAAATTTTCAAAAAAATTTTCGAAAAAAATTTTGAAAAAATTTTTCGAAAAAAATTTTCAAAATTTTTTCGAAAAAAATTTCGAAAAAAATTTTGAAAAAAATTTTCGAAAAAACTTTTCAAAAAAATTTTCGAAAAAAAATTTTTGAAAAAATTTTGAAAGAAATTTTCCGAAAAAATAAAAAAAAAAATTTCGAAAAAAAATTTTGAAAAAAATTTCGAAAAAAATTTCGAAAAAAAATGTAGGAAAAAAATTTTCGAAAAAATTTTTCGAAAAAAATTTTCAAAAAAATTATCGAAAAAAATTTCGAAAAAAAATTTTCGAAAAAAAATTTGAAAAATTTTTAGAAAAAAAATTTTCGAAAAAAATTTTCGAAAAAAATTTCGAAAAAAAAATTTCGAAAAAAAATTTCAAAAAAATTTTCGAAAAAAAAATTTCTAAAAAAATTTTGAAAAAAAATTTTTCAAAATAATTTAGAAAAAAATTTTCGAAAAAAATTTCGAAACAAATTTTGATAATAAATTTCGAAAAAAATTTTCAAAAAAAATTTCGAAAAAATTTTGGAAAAAAATTTTTCGAAAAAAGTTTCAAAAAAATTTTCGAAAAAAATTTTTAAAAAAATTTTGAAAAAAAATTACGAAAAAAATTTTGAAAAAAAATTTCGAAAAGAATTTTGAAAAAAATTTTCGAAAAAAATTTCGAAAAAAAATTTTCTAAAAAATTTTTGAAAAAAAAATTTCCAAAATAATTTAGAAAAAAATTTTCGAAAAAAATTTCTAAAAAAATTTTCGAAAAAAATTTTTAAAAAAATTTCGAAAAAAATTTTGAAAAAAAATTTCGTAAAAAATTTTGAAAAAAATTTCAAAAAAAAATTTTCGAAAAAAATTTTCGAAAAAAATTTTCGAAAAAAATTTTCGAAAAAAATTTTCAAAAACATTTCCGAAAAAAATTTGGAAAAAAAATTTTCGAAAAAAAATTTGAAAAAATTTTCGAAAAAAAATTTTCTAAAAAAATTTTCGAAAAAAATTTCGAAAAAAAGTTTTCGAAAAAAAATTTCAAAAAAATTTTCGAAAAAAAATTTTATAAAAAAATTTTGAAAAAAAATTTCCCAAAATAATTTTGAAAAAAAATTTCGAAAAAAATTTTGAAAAAAATTCCGAAAAAAAATTTTCGAAAAAAATTTTGAAAAAAAATTTCGAAAAAAATTTTGAAAAAAAATTTCGAAAAAAATTTTGAAAAAAATTTTCGAAAAAAATTTTCGAAAAAAATTTTCGAAAAAAATTTTCGAAAAAAATTTTCAAAAACATTTCCGAAAAAAATTTGGAAAAAAAATTTTCGAAAAAAAATTTGAAAAAATTTTCGAAAAAAAATTTTCTAAAAAAATTTTCGAAAAAAATTTCGAAAAAAAGTTTTCGAAAAAAAATTTCAAAAAAATTTTCGAAAAAAAATTTTATAAAAAAATTTTGAAAAAAAATTTCCCAAAATAATTTTGAAAAAAAATTTCGAAAAAAATTTTGAAAAAAATTCCGAAAAAAAATTTTCGAAAAAAATTTTGAAAAAAAATTTCGAAAAAAATTTTGAAAAAAAATTTCGAAAAAAATTTTGAAAAAAATTTTCAAAAAAACTTTTGAAAAAAATTTTCAAAAAAAATTTTGAAAAAAATTTTCAAAAAAAATTTTGAAAAAAATTTTCAAAAAAAATTTTGAAAAAAATTTTCAAAAAAAATTTTGAAAAAAATTTTCAAAAAAAATTTTGAAAAAAAATTCCGAAAAAAATTTTCAAAAAAATTTTCAAAAAAATTTTCGAAAAAAATTTCGAAAAAAAATTTTCGAAAAAAGTTTGAAAAAAATTTTCGAAAAAAAATTTTCGAAAAAATTTTTCGAAAAAAATATTCAAAAAAATTTTCGAAAAAAATTTCGAAAAAAAATTTTCGAAAAAAAATTTGAAAAATTTTTGGAAAAAAAATTTTCGAAAAAAATTTTCGAAAAAAATTTCGAAAAAAAATTTTCAAAAAAAATTTTGAAGAAAAATTTCAAAAAAAAACTAAAAAAATTTTCGAAAAAATTTTGGAAAAAAATTTTTTGAAATATATTTTCAAAAAAATTTTCGAAAAAAATTTTGAAAAAATTTTTCAAATAAAATTTTCAAAAAAATTTTCGAAAAAAATTTCGAAAAAAATTTTGAAAAAAATTTTCGAAAAAAATTTTCAAAAAAATTCTCGAAAAAAAATTTTCGAAAAAATTTTGAAAGAAATTTTCCAAAAAATAAAAAAAAAATTTCGAAAAAAAATTTTGAAAAAAATTTCGAAAAAAATTTTTAAAAAAATTTCCGAAAAAATTTTGGAAAAAAATTTTTCGAAAAAAATTTTCAAAAAAATTTTCGAAAAAAGTTTCGAAAAAAAATTTTCGAAAAAAATTTCGAAAAAAATTTTGAAAAAAATTTTCGAAAAAAATTTTGAAAAAAATTTTAGAAAAAAATTTCGAAAAAAAATGTTCGAAAAAAATTTCGAAAAAAAATTTTCGAAAAAAATTTTGAAAAAAATTTTCGAAAAATTTTTCGAAAAAAATTTTCAAAAAAATTTTCGAGAAAAATTTCGAAAAAAAATTTTCGAAAAAAAATTTGAAAAAATTTTCGAAAAAAAATTTTCGAGAAAAATTTTCGAAAAAAATTTCGAAAAAAAATTTTCGAAAAAATTTTGGAAAAAAAATTTTCGAAAAAAATTTTGCAAAAATTTTGAAAAAAAATTTCGAAAAAAATTTTGAAAAAAATTTTCGAAAAAAAATTTTCGAAAAAAATTTTCGAAAAAAATTTTCAAAAACATTTTCGAAAAAAATTTCGAAAAAAAATTTTCGAAAAAAAATTTGAAAAAATTTTCGAAAAAAAATTTTCGAAAAAAATTTTCGAAAAAAATTTCGAAAAAAAGTTTTCGAAAAAAAATTTCAAAAAAATTTTCGAAAAAAAATTTTCTAAAAAAATTTTGAAAAAAAATTTCCCAAAATAATTTAGAAAAAAATTTTCGAACAAAATTTTGAAAAAAATTTTCGAAAAAAATTTCTAAAAAAAATTTTCGAAAGAAATTTCGAAAAAAAATTTTCGTAAAAAATTTCGAAAAAAAATTTTAGAAAAAAATTTTTAAAAAAAATTTTGAAAAAAATTTTGAAAAAAAATTTCGAAAAAAAATTTTCGAAAAAAATTTTCTAAAAAAATTTCAAAAAAATTTTCGAAAAAAATTTTGAAAAAAATTTTAGAAAAAAATTTCGAAAAAAAATGTTCGAAAAAAATTTTCGAAAAAATTTTCCGAAAAAAATTTTCAAAAAAATTTTCGAAAAAAATTTCGAAAAAAAATTTTCGAAAAAAAATTTGAAAAATTTTTGGAAAAAAAATTTTCGAAAATAATTTTCGAAAAAAATTTCGAAAAAAAATTTTCGAAAAAAAATTTCAAAAAAATTTTCGAAAAAAAATTTTCTAAAAAAATTTTGAAAAAAAATTTTCCAAAATAATTTAGAAAAAAATTTTCGAAAAAGATTTCGAAAAAAAATTTTGATAATAAATTTCGTAAAAAATTTTCAAAAAAAATTTCGAAAAAATTTTGGAGAAAAATTTTTCGAAAAATTTTCAAAAAAATTTTCTAAAAAAATTTTAAAAAAAATTTTCGAAAAAAATTTTGAAAAAAATTTTGAAAAAAAATTACGAAAAAAATTTTGAAAAAAAATTTCCAAAAGAATTTTGAAAAAAATTTTCGAAAAAAATTTCGAAAAAAAATTTTCTAAAAAATTTTTGAAAAAAAAATTTCGAAAAAAAATTTTCTAAAAAATTTTTGAAAAAAAAATTTCCAAAATAATTTAGAAAAAAAAATTCGAAAAAAATTTCTAAAAAAATTTTCGAAAAAAATTTAAAAAAAAAATTTCGAAAAAAATTAAAAAAAAAAAATTTCGAAAAAAATTTTGAAAAAAATTTCAAAAATAAATTTTCGAAAAAAATTTTCGAAAAAAATTTCGAAAAAAATTTTGAAAAAAGTTTTCGAAAAAAATTTCAAAAAAAAATTTAAAAAAAATTTTCGAAAAAATTTCGAAAAAAAATTTTCAAAAAAAATTTTGAAGAAAAATTTCAAAAAAAAACTAAAAAAATTTTCGAAAAAATTTTGGAAAAAAATTTTCGAAAAAAATTTTGAAAAAATTTTTCGAAAAAAATTTTCAATAAAATTTTCGAAAAAAATTTCGAAAAAAAATTTTCGAAAAAAATTTTCGAAAAAATTTTTTAAAAAAAATTTTGAAAAAAAATTTCGAAAAAAATTTTGAAAAAAAATTTCGAAAAAAATTTTCGAAAAAAATTTTGAAAAACATTTTAGTAAAAAATTTCGAAAAAAATTTTGAAAAAAATTTTCGAAAAAAATTTCGAAAAAAAATTTTCGAAAAATTTTTGAAAAAAAATTTCGAAAAAAATTTCGAAAAAAATTTTGAAAAAAATTTTCAAAAAAATTTAAAAAAAAAAAATTTGAAAAAAAATTTCGAAAAAAATTTTCGAAAAAAATTTTCAAAAAAATTTTCGAGAAAAATTTCGAAAAAAAATTTTCGAAAAAAAATTTGAAAAAATTTTCGAAAAAAAATTTGAAAAAATTTTCGAAAAAAAATTTTCGAAAAAAATTTTCGAAAAAAATTTCGAAAAAAAAGTTTCGAAAAAAATTTCGAAAAAAATTTTGAAAAAAATTTTCGAAAAAAATTTTCGAAAAAATTTTGGAAAAAAATTTTCAAAAAAAATTTTGAAGAAAAATTTCAAAAAAAAACTAAAAAAATTTTCGAAAAAATTTTGGAAAAAAATTTTTTGAAAAAAATTTTCAAAAAAATTTTCGAAAAAAATTTTGAAAAAATTTTTCGAAAAAAATTTTCAAAATTTTTTCGAAAAAAATTTCGAAAAAAATTTTGAAAAAAATTTTCGAAAAAAATTTTCAAAAAAATTTTCGAAAAAAAATTTTTGAAAAAATTTTGAAAGAAATTTTCCGAAAAAATAAAAAAAAAAATTTCGAAAAAAAATTTTGAAAAAAATTTCGAAAAAAATTTTCAAAAAAATTTCCGAAAAAATTTTGGAAAAAAATTTTTCGAAAAAAATTTTCAAAAAAATTTTCGAAAAAAGTTTCGAAAAAAAATTTTCGAAAAAAATTTCGAAAAAAATTTTGAAAAAAATTTTCGAAAAAAATTTTGAATAAAATTTTAGAAAAAAATTTCGAAAAAAATGTTGGAAAAAAATTTTCGAAAAATTTTTCGAAAAAAATTTTCAAAAAAATTTTCGAAAAAAATTTCGAAAAAAAATTTTCGAAAAAAAATTTGAAAAATTTTTGGAAAAAAAATTTTCGAAAAAAATTTTCGAAAAAAATTTCGAAAAAAAAATTTCGAAAAAAAATTTCAAAAAAATTTTCGAAAAAAAAATTTCTAAAAAAATTTTGAAAAAAAATTTTTCAAAATAATTTAGAAAAAAATTTTCGAAAAAAATTTCGAAAAAAAATTTTGATAATAAATTTCGAAAAAAATTTTCAAAAAAAATTTCGAAAAAATTTTGGAGAAAAATTTTTCGAAAAAAGTTTCAAAAAAATTTTCGAAAAAAATTTTTAAAAAAATTTTCGAAAAAAATTTTGAAAAAAATTTTGAAAAAAAATTACGAAAAAAATTTTGAAAAAAAATTTCGAAAAGAATTTTGAAAAAAATTTTCGAAAAAAATTTCGAAAAAAAATTTTCTAAAAAATTTTTGAAAAAAAAATTTCCAAAATAATTTAGAAAAAAATTTTCGAAAAAAATTTCTAAAAAAATTTTCGAAAAAAATTTTTAAAAAAATTTCGAAAAAAATTTTGAAAAAAAATTTCGTAAAAAATTTTGAAAAAAATTTCAAAAAAAAATTTTCGAAAAAAATTTTCGAAAAAAATTTTCGAAAAAAATTTTCGAAAAAAATTTTCGAAAAAAATTTTCGAAAAAAATTTTCGAAAAAAATTTTCGAAAAAAATTTTCAAAAACATTTCCGAAAAAAATTTGGAAAAAAAATTTTCGAAAAAAAATTTGAAAAAATTTTCGAAAAAAAATTTTCTAAAAAAATTTTCGAAAAAAATTTCGAAAAAAAGTTTTCGAAAAAAAAATTCAAAAAAATTTTCGAAAAAAAATTTTATAAAAAAATTTTGAAAAAAAATTTCCCAAAATAATTTTGAAAAAAAATTTCGAAAAAAATTTTGAAAAAAATTCCGAAAAAAAATTTTCGAAAAAAATTTTGAAAAAAAATTTCGAAAAAAATTTTGAAAAAAATTTTCAAAAAAACTTTTGAAAAAAATTTTCAAAAAAAATTTTGAAAAAAATTTTCAAAAAAAATTTTGAAAAAAATTTTCAAAAAAAATTTTGAAAAAAATTTTCAAAAAAAATTTTGAAAAAAATTTCGAAAAAAATTTTCAAAAAAATTTTCAAAAAAATTTTCGAAAAAAATTTCGAAAAAAAATTTTCGAAAAAAAGTTTGAAAAAAATTTTCGAAAAAAAATTTTCGAAAAAAAATTTTCGAAAAAATTTTTCGAAAAAAATTTTCAAAAAAATTTTCGAAAAAAATTTCGAAAAAAAATTTTCGAAAAAAAATTTGAAAAATTTTTGGAAAAAAAATTTTCGAAAAAAATTTTCGAAAAAAATTTCGAAAAAAAATTTTCAAAAAAAATTTTGAAGAAAAATTTCAAAAAAAAACAAAAAATTTTCGAAAAAATTTTGGAAAAAAATTTTTTGAAATAAATTTTCAAAAAAATTTTCGAAAAAAATTTTGAAAAAATTTTTCAAAAAAAATTTCAAAAAAAAATTTTAAAAAAATTTTCGAAAAAATTTCGAAAAAAAATTTTCAAAAAAAATTTTGAAGAAAAATTTCAAAAAAAAACTAAAAAAATTTTCGAAAAAATTTTGGAGAAAAATTTTCGAAAAAAATTTTGAAAAAATTTTTCGAAAAAAATTTTCAATAAAATTTTCGAAAAAAATTCCGAAAAAAAATTTTCGAAAAAAATTTTCAAAAAAATTTTCGAGAAAAATTTCGAAAAAAAATTTTCGAAAAAAAATTTGAAAAAATTTTGAAAAAAAATTTTCAAAAAAAATTTTGAAAAAAAATTTCGAAAAAAATTTTGAAAAAAAATTTCGAAAAACATTTTCGAAAAAAATTTTGAAAAACATTTTAGTAAAAAATTTCGAAAAAAATTTTGAAAAAAATTTTCGAAAAAAATTTCGAAAAAAAATTTTCGAAAAATTTTTGAAAAAAAATTTCGAAAAAAATTTCGAAAAAAATTTTGAAAAAAATTTTCAAAAAAATTTTAAAAAAAAAATTTTGAAAAAAAATTTCGAAAAAAATTTTCGAAAAAAATTTTCAAAAAAATTTTCGAGAAAAATTTCGAAAAAAAATTTTCGAAAAAAAATTTGAAAAAATTTTCGAAAAAAAATTTGAAAAAATTTTCGAAAAAAAATTTTCGAAAAAAATTTTCGAAAAAAATTTCGAAAAAATAGTTTCGAAAAAAATTTCGAAAAAAATTTTGAAAAAAATTTTCGAAAAAAATTTTCGAAAAAATTTTGGAAAAAAATTTTCAAAAAAAATTTTGAAGAAAAATTTCAAAAAAAAACTAAAAAAATTTTCGAAAAAATTTTGGAAAAAAATTTTTTGAAAAAAATTTTCAAAAAAATTTTCGAAAAAAATTTTGAAAAAATTTTTCGAAAAAAATTTTCAAACTTTTTTCGAAAAAAATTTCGAAAAAAATTTTGAAAAAAATTTTCGAAAAAAATTTTCAAAAAAATTTTCGAAAAAAAATTTTTGAAAAAATTTTGAAAGAAATTTTCCGAAAAAATAAAAAAAAAAATTTCGAAAAAAAATTTTGAAAAAAATTTCGAAAAAAATTTTCAAAAAAATTTCCGAAAAAATTTTGGAAAAAAATTTTTCGAAAAAAATTTTCAAAAAAATTTTCGAAAAAAGTTTCGAAAAAAATTTTGAAAAAAATATTAGAAAAAAATTTCGAAAAAAAATGTTGGAAAAAAATTTTCGAAAAAATTTTTCGAAAAAAATTTTCAAAAAAATTTTCGAAAAAAATTTCGAAAAAAAATTTTCGAAAAAAAATTTGAAAAATTTTTGGAAAAAAAATTTTCGAAAAAAATTTTAGAAAAAAATTTCGAAAAAAAAATTTCGAAAAAAAATTTCAAAAAAATTTTCGAAAAAAAAATTTCTAAAAAAATTTTGAAAAAAAATTTTCCAAAATAATTTAGAAAAAAATTTTCGAAAAAAATTTCGAAAAAAAATTTTGATAATAAATTTCGAAAAAAATTTTCAAAAAAAATTTCGAAAAAATTTTGGAGAAAAATTTTTCGAAAAAAGTTTCAAAAAAATTTTCGAAAAAAATTTTTAAAAAAATTTTCGAAAAAAATTTTGAAAAAAATTTTGAAAAAAAATTACGAAAAAAATTTCGAAAAAAAATTTCGAAAAGAATTTTGAAAAAAATTTTCGAAAAAAATTTCGAAAAAAAATTTTCTAAAAAATTTTTGAAAAAAAAATTTCCAAAATAATTTAGAAAAAAATTTTCGAAAAAAATTTCTAAAAAAATTTTCGAAAAAAATTTTTAAAAAAATTTCGAAAAAAATTTTGAAAAAAAATTTCGTAAAAAATTTTGAAAAAAATTTCAAAAAAAAATTTTCGAAAAAAATTTTCGAAAAAAATTTTCGAAAAAAATTTTCAAAAACATTTCCGAAAAAAATTTCGAAAAAAAATTTTCGAAAAAAAATTTGAAAAAATTTTCGAAAAAAAATTTTCTAAAAAAATTTTCGAAAAAAATTTCGAAAAAAAGTTTTCGAAAAAAAATTTCAAAAAAATTTTCGAAAAAAAATTTTATAAAAAAATTTTGAAAAAAAATTTCCCAAAATAATTTTGAAAAAAAATTTCGAAAAAAATTTTGAAAAAAATTCCGAAAAAAAATTTTCGAAAAAAATTTTGAAAAAAAATTTCGAAAAAAATTTTGAAAAAAATTTTCAAAAAAACTTATGAAAAAAATTTTCAAAAAAAATTTTGAAAAAAATTTTCAAAAAAAATTTTGAAAAAAATTTTCAAAAAAAATTTTGAAAAAAATTTTCAAAAAAAATTTTGAAAAAAAATTTCGAAAAAAATTTTCAAAAAAATTTTCAAAAAAATTTTCGAAAAAAATTTCGAAAAAAAATTTTCGAAAAAAAGTTTGAAAAAAATTTTCGAAAAAAAATTTTCGAAAAAATTTTTCGAAAAAAATTTTCAAAAAAATTTTGAAGAAAAATTTCAAAAAAAAAACTAAAAAAATTTTCGAAAAAATTTTGGAAAAAAAATTTTTGAAATAAATTTTCAAAAAAATTTTCGAAAAAAATTTTGAAAAAATTTTTCAAAAAAAATTTTCAAAAAAATTTTCGAAAAAAATTTCGAAAAAAATTTTGAAAAAAATTTTCGAAAAAAATTTTCAAAAAAATTTTCAAAAAAATTCTCGCAAAAAAATTTTCGAAAAAATTTTGAAAGAAATTTTCCGAAAAATAAAAAAAAAATTTCGAAAAAAAATTTTGAAAAAAATTTCGAAAAAAATTTTCAAAAAAATTTCCGAAAAAATTTTGGAAAAAAATTTTTCGAAAAAAATTTTCAAAAAAATTTTCGAAAAAAGTTTCGAAAAAAAATTTTCGAAAAAAATTTCGAAAAAAATTTTGAAAAAAATTTTCGAAAAAAATTTTGAAAAAAATTTTAGAAAAAAATTTCGAAAAAAAATGTTCGAAAAAAATTTCGAAAAAAAATTTTCGAAAAAAATTTTGAAAAAAATTTTCGAAAAATTTTTCGAAAAAAATTTTCAAAAAAATTTTCGAGAAAAATTTCGAAAAAAAATTTTCGAAAAAAAATTTGAAAAAATTTTCGAAAAAAAATTTTCGAGAAAAATTTTCGAAAAAAATTTCGAAAAAAAATTTTCGAAAAAATTTTGGAAAAAAAATTTTCGAAAAAAATTTTGCAAAAATTTTGAAAAAAAATTTCGAAAAAAATTTTGAAAAAAATTTTCGAAAAAAAATTTTCGAAAAAAATTTTCGAAAAAAATTTCGAAAAAAAGTTTTCGAAAAAAAATTTCAAAAAAATTTTCGAAAAAAAATTTTCTAAAAAAATTTTGAAAAAAAATTTCCCCAAATAATTTAGAAAAAAATTTTCGAAAAAAATTTTGAAAAAAATTTTCGAAAAAAATTTCTAAAAAAAATTTTCGAAAGAAATTTCGAAAAAAAATTTTCGTAAAAAATTTCGAAAAAAAATTTTAGAAAAAAATTTTTAAAAAAAATTGTGAAAAAAATTTTGAAAAAAAATTTCGAAAAAAATTTTGAAAAAAATTTCGAAAAAAAATTTTCGAAAAAAATTTTCTAAAAAAATTTCAAAAAAATTTTCGAAAAAAATTTTGAAAAAAATTTTAGAAAAAAATTTCGAAAAAAAATGTTCGAAAAAAATTTTCGAAACAATTTTCCGAAAAAAATTTTCAAAAAAATTTTCGAAAAAAATTTCGAAAAAAAATTTTCGAAAAAAAATTTGAAAAATTTTTGGAAAAAAAATTTTCGAAAAAAATTTCGAAAAAAAATTTTCGAAAAAAAATTTCAAAAAAATTTTCGAAAAAAATTTTCAAAAAAAATTTTCCAAAATAATTTAGAAAAAAATTTTCGAAAAAAATTTCGAAAAAAAATTTTGATAATAAATTTCGTAAAAAATTTTCAAAAAAAATTTCGAAAAAATTTTGGAGAAAAATTTTTCGAAAAATTTTCAAAAAAATTTTCGAAAAAAATTTTAAAAAAAATTTTCGAAAAAAATTTTGAAAAAAATTTTGAAAAAATTTTGAAAAAAAATTACGAAAAAAATTTTGAAAAAAAATTTCCAAAAGAATTTTGAAAAAAATTTTCGAAAAAAATTTCGAAAAAAAATTTTCTAAAAAATTTTTGAAAAAAAAATTTCGAAAAAAAATTTTCTAAAAAATTTTTGAAAAAAAAATTTCCAAAATAATTTAGAAAAAAATTTTCGAAAAAAATTTCTAAAAAAATTTTCGAAAAAAATTTAAAAAAAAAAAATCGAAAAAAATTTCGAAAAAAAATTTTAGAAAAAAATTTTTAAAAAAAATTTCGAAAAAAATTTTGAAAAAAATTTTCGAAAAAAATTTTGAAAAAAATTTCGAAAAAAAATTTTCGAAAAAAATTTTCGAAAAAAATTTTGAAAAAAATTTTCAAAAAAAATTTCGAAAAAAAATTTTCGAAAAAAATTTCGAAAAAAATTTTGAAAAAAATTTTCGAAAAAAATTCCAAAAAAAAATTTTCGAAAAAAATTTTGAAAAAAAATTTCGAAAAAAATTTTGAAAAAAATTTTCGAAAAAAATTTTCGAAAAAATTTTGGAAAAAAATTTTCAAAAAAAATTTTGAAGAAAAATTTCAAAAAAAAACTAAAAAAATTTTCGAAAAAATTTTGGAAAAAAATTTTTTGAAAAAAATTTTCAAAAACATTTTCGAAAAAAATTTTGAAAAAATTTTTCGAAAAAAATTTTCAAAATATTTTCGAAAAAAATTTCGAAAAAAATTTTGAAAAAAATTTTCGAAAAAAATTTTCAAAAAAAATTTCGAAAAAAAATTTTGAAAAAAATTTCGAAAAAAATTTTCAAAAAAATTTCCGAAAAAATTTTGGAAAAAAATTTTTCGAAAAAAATTTTCAAAAAAATTTTCGAAAAAAGTTTCGAAAAAAAATTTTCGAAAAAAATTTCGAAAAAAATTTTGAAAAAAATTTTCGAAAAAAATTTTGAAAAAAATTTTAGAAAAAATTTCGAAAAAAAATGTTGGAAAAAAATTTTCGAAAAAATTTTTCGAAAAAAATTTTCAAAAAAATTTTCGAAAAAAATTTCGAAAAAAAAATTTCGAAAAAAAATTTGAAAAATTTTTGGAAAAAAAATTTTCGAAAAAAATTTTCGAAAAAAATTTCTAAAAAAATTTTGAAAAAAAATTTTTCAAAATAATTTAGAAAAAAATTTTCGAAAAAAATTTCGAAAAAAAATTTTGATAATAAATTTCGAAAAAAATTTTCAAAAAAAATTTCGAAAAAATTTTGGAGAAAAATTTTTCGAAAAAAGTTTCAAAAAAATTTTCGAAAAAAATTTTAAAAAAAATTTTCGAAAAAAATTTTGAAAAAAATTTTGAAAAAAAATTACGAAAAAAATTTTGAAAAAAAATTTCGAAAAGAATTTTGAAAAAAATTTTCGAAAAAAATTTCGAAAAAAAATTTTCTAAAAAATTTTTGAAAAAAAAATTTCCAAAATAATTTAGAAAAAAATTTTCGAAAAAAATTTCTAAAAA
Organism: Uropetala carovei; assembly: GCA_036926305.1. Lineage (NCBI taxonomy): Eukaryota > Metazoa > Arthropoda > Insecta > Odonata > Petaluridae > Uropetala > Uropetala carovei. Next base: position 10,308,078 of record JAXCHB010000188.1, read on the forward strand.
AATTTTCGAAAAAAATTTTTAAAAAAATTTCGAAAAAAATTTTGAAAAAAAATTTCGTAAAAAATTTTGAAAAAAATTTCAAAAAAAAATTTTCGAAAAAAATTTTCGAAAAAAATTTTCGAAAAAAATTTTCAAAAACATTTCCGAAAAAAATTTCGAAAAAAAATTTTCGAAAAAAAATTTGAAAAAATTTTCGAAAAAAAATTTTCTAAAAAAATTTTCGAAAAAAATTTCGAAAAAAAGTTTTCGAAAAAAAATTTCAAAAAAATTTTCGAAAAAAAATTTTATAAAAAAATTTTGAAAAAAAATTTCCCAAAATAATTTTGAAAAAAAATTTCGAAAAAAATTTTGAAAAAAATTCCGAAAAAAAATTTTCGAAAAAAATTTTGAAAAAAAATTTCGAAAAAAATTTTGAAAAAAATTTTCAAAAAAACTTATGAAAAAAATTTTCAAAAAAAATTTTGAAAAAAATTTTGAAAAAAATTTTCAAAAAAAATTTTGAAAAAAATTTTCAAAAAAAATTTTGAAAAAAAATTTCGAAAAAAATTTTCAAAAAAATTTTCAAAAAAATTTTCGAAAAAAATTTCGAAAAAAAATTTTCGAAAAAAAGTTTGAAAAAAATTTTCGAAAAAAAATTTTCGAAAAAATTTTTCGAAAAAAATTTTCAAAAAAATTTTGAAGAAAAATTTCAAAAAAAAAACTAAAAAAATTTTCGAAAAAATTTTGGAAAAAAAATTTTTGAAATAAATTTTCAAAAAAATTTTCGAAAAAAATTTTGAAAAAATTTTTCAAAAAAAATTTTCAAAAAAATTTTCGAAAAAAATTTCGAAAAAAATTTTGAAAAAAATTTTCGAAAAAAATTTTCAAAAAAATTTTCAAAAAAATTCTCGCAAAAAAATTTTCGAAAAAATTTTGAAAGAAATTTTCCAAAAAATAAAAAAAAAATTTCGAAAAAAAATTTTGAAAAAAATTTCGAAAAAAATTTTCAAAAAAATTTCCGAAAAAATTTTGGAAAAAAATTTTTCGAAAAAAATTTTCAAAAAAATTTTCGAAAAAAGTTTCGAAAAAAAATTTTCGAAAAAAATTTCGAAAAAAATTTTGAAAAAAATTTTCGAAAAAAATTTTGAAAAAAATTTTAGAAAAAAATTTCGAAAAAAAATGTTCGAAAAAAATTTCGAAAAAAAATTTTCGAAAAAAATTTTGAAAAAAATTTTCGAAAAATTTTTCGAAAAAAATTTTCAAAAAAATTTTCGAGAAAAATTTCGAAAAAAAATTTTCGAAAAAAAATTTGAAAAAATTTTCGAAAAAAAATTTTCGAGAAAAATTTTCGAAAAAAATTTCGAAAAAAAATTTTCGAAAAAATTTTGGAAAAAAAATTTTCGAAAAAAATTTTGCAAAAATTTTGAAAAAAAATTTCGAAAAAAATTTTGAAAAAAATTTTCGAAAAAAAATTTTCGAAAAAAATTTTCGAAAAAAATTTCGAAAAAAAGTTTTCGAAAAAAAATTTCAAAAAAATTTTCGAAAAAAAATTTTCTAAAAAAATTTTGAAAAAAAATTTCCCCAAATAATTTAGAAAAAAATTTTCGAAAAAAATTTTGAAAAAAATTTTCGAAAAAAATTTCTAAAAAAAATTTTCGAAAGAAATTTCGAAAAAAAATTTTCGTAAAAAATTTCGAAAAAAAATTTTAGAAAAAAATTTTTAAAAAAAATTGTGAAAAAAATTTTGAAAAAAAATTTCGAAAAAAATTTTGAAAAAAATTTCGAAAAAAAATTTTCGAAAAAAATTTTCTAAAAAAATTTCAAAAAAATTTTCGAAAAAAATTTTGAAAAAAATTTTAGAAAAAAATTTCGAAAAAAAATGTTCGAAAAAAATTTTCGAAAAAATTTTCCGAAAAAAATTTTCAAAAAAATTTTCGAAAAAAATTTCGAAAAAAAATTTTCGAAAAAAAATTTGAAAAATTTTTGGAAAAAAAATTTTCGAAAAAAATTTCGAAAAAAAATTTTCGAAAAAAAATTTCAAAAAAATTTTCGAAAAAAATTTTCAAAAAAAATTTTCCAAAATAATTTAGAAAAAAATTTTCGAAAAAAATTTCGAAAAAAAATTTTGATAATAAATTTCGTAAAAAATTTTCAAAAAAAATTTCGAAAAAATTTTGGAGAAAAATTTTTCGAAAAATTTTCAAAAAAATTTTTGAAAAAAATTTTAAAAAAAATTTTCGAAAAAAATTTTGAAAAAAATTTTGAAAAAATTTTGAAAAAAAATTACGAAAAAAATTTTGAAAAAAAATTTCCAAAAGAATTTTGAAAAAAATTTTCGAAAAAAATTTCGAAAAAAAATTTTCTAAAAAATTTTTGAAAAAAAAATTTCGAAAAAAAATTTTCTAAAAAATTTTTGAAAAAAAAATTTCCAAAATAATTTAGAAAAAAATTTTCGAAAAAAATTTCTAAAAAAATTTTCGAAAAAAATTTAAAAAAAAAAAATCGAAAAAAATTTCGAAAAAAAATTTTAGAAAAAAATTTTTAAAAAAAATTTCGAAAAAAATTTTGAAAAAAATTTTCGAAAAAAATTTTGAAAAAAATTTCGAAAAAAAATTTTCGAAAAAAATTTTCGAAAAAAATTTTGAAAAAAATTTTCAAAAAAAATTTCGAAAAAAAATTTTCGAAAAAAATTTCGAAAAAAATTTTGAAAAAAATTTTCGAAAAAAATTCCAAAAAAAAATTTTCGAAAAAAATTTTGAAAAAAAATTTCGAAAAAAATTTTGAAAAAAATTTTCGAAAAAAATTTTCGAAAAAATTTTGGAAAAAAATTTTCAAAAAAAATTTTGAAGAAAAATTTCAAAAAAAAACTAAAAAAATTTTCGAAAAAATTTTGGAAAAAAATTTTTTGAAAAAAATTTTCAAAAACATTTTCGAAAAAAATTTTGAAAAAATTTTTCGAAAAAAATTTCGAAAAAAAATTTTGAAAAAAATTTCGAAAAAAATTTTCAAAAAAATTTCCGAAAAAATTTTGGAAAAAAATTTTTCGAAAAAAATTTTCAAAAAAATTTTCGAAAAAAGTTTCGAAAAAAAATTTTCGAAAAAAATTTCGAAAAAAATTTTGAAAAAAATTTTCGAAAAAAATTTTGAAAAAAATTTTAGAAAAAATTTCGAAAAAAAATGTTGGAAAAAAATTTTCGAAAAAATTTTTCGAAAAAAATTTTCAAAAAAATTTTCGAAAAAAATTTCGAAAAAAAAATTTCGAAAAAAAATTTGAAAAATTTTTGGAAAAAAAATTTTCGAAAAAAATTTTCGAAAAAAATTTCTAAAAAAATTTTGAAAAAAAATTTTTCAAAATAATTTAGAAAAAAATTTTCGAAAAAAATTTCGAAAAAAAATTTTGATAATAAATTTCGAAAAAAATTTTCAAAAAAAATTTCGAAAAAATTTTGGAGAAAAATTTTTCGAAAAAAGTTTCAAAAAAATTTTCGAAAAAAATTTTAAAAAAAATTTTCGAAAAAAATTTTGAAAAAAATTTTGAAAAAAAATTACGAAAAAAATTTTGAAAAAAAATTTCGAAAAGAATTTTGAAAAAAATTTTCGAAAAAAATTTCGAAAAAAAATTTTCTAAAAAATTTTTGAAAAAAAAATTTCCAAAATAATTTAGAAAAAAATTTTCGAAAAAAATTTCTAAAAAAATTTTCGAAAAAAATTTTTAAAAAAATTTCGAAAAAAATTTTGAAAAAAAATTTCGTAAAAAATTTTGAAAAAAATTTCAAAAAAAAATTTTCGAAAAAAATTTTCGAAAAAAATTTTCGAAAAAAATTTTCGAAAAAAATTTTCAAAAACATTTCCGAAAAAAATTTGGAAAAAAAATTTTCGAAAAAAAATTTGAAAAAATTTTCGAAAAAAAATTTTCTAAAAAAATTTTCGAAAAAAATTTCGAAAAAAAGTTTTCGAAAAAAAATTTCAAAAAAATTTTCGAAAAAAAATTTTATAAAAAAATTTTGAAAAAAAATTTCCCAAAATAATTTTGAAAAAAAATTTCGAAAAAAATTTTGAAAAAAATTCCGAAAAAAAATTTTCGAAAAAAATTTTGAAAAAAAATTTCGAAAAAAATTTTGAAAAAAATTTTCAAAAAAACTTTTGAAAAAAATTTTCAAAAAAAATTTTGAAAAAAATTTTCAAAAAAAATTTTGAAAAAAATTTTCAAAAAAAATTTTGAAAAAAATTTTCAAAAAAAATTTTTAAAAAAATTTTCAAAAAAAATTTTGAAAAAAAATTTCGAAAAAAATTTTCAAAAAAATTTTCAAAAAAATTTTCGAAAAAAATTTCGAAAAAAAATTTTCGAAAAAAAGTTTGAAAAAAATTTTCGAAAAAAAATTTTCGAAAAAATTTTTCGAAAAAAATTTTCAAAAACATTTTCGAAAAAAATTTCGAAAAAAAATTTTCGAAAAAAAATTTTAAAAAATTTTTGGAAAAAAAATTTTCGAAAAAAATTTTCGAAAAAAATTTCGAAAAAAAATTTTCGAAAAAATTTTGGAAAAAAAATTTTCGAAAAAAATTTTGCAAAAATTTTGAAAAAAAATTTCGAAAAAAATTTTGAAAAAAATTTTCGAAAAAAAATTTTCGAAAAAAATTTTCAAAAACATTTTCGAAAAAAATTTCGAAAAAAAATTTTCGAAAAAAAATTTGAAAAAATTTTCGAAAAAAAATTTTCGAAAAAAATTTTCGAAAAAAATTTCGAAAAAAAGTTTTCGAAAAAAATTTTGAAAAAAATTTTCAAAAAAAATTTCGAAAAAAAATTTTCGAAAAAAATTTCGAAAAAAACTTTGAAAAAAATTTTCGAAAAAAATTCCAAAAAAAAATTTTCGAAAAAAATTTTGAAAAAAAATTTCGAAAAAAATTTTGAAAAAAATTTTCGAAAAAATTTTGGAAAAAAATTTTCAAAAAAAATTTTGAAGAAAAATTTCAAAAAAAAATTTTAAAAAAATATTCGAAAAAATATTCGAAAAAATTTTGGAAAAAAATTTTTTGAAAAAAATAAAAAAAAAAAAATTTTCGAAAAAAATTTTCAAAAAAAATTTTGAAAAAAAATTTTCGAAAAAAAATTTGAAAAAATTTTCGAAAAAAAATTTTCGAGAAAAATTTTCGAAAAAAATTTCGAAAAAAAATTTTCGAAAAAATTTTCGAAAAAAATTTTGCAAAAATTTTGAAAAAAAATTTCGAAAAAAATTTTGAAAAAAATTTTCGAAAAAAAATTTTCGAAAAAAATTTTCGAAAAAAATTTTCAAAAACATTTTCGAAAAAAATTTCGAAAAAAAATTTTCGAAAAAAAATTTGAAAAAATTTTCGAAAAAAAATTTTCGAAAAAAATTTTCGAAAAAAATTTCGAAAAAAAGTTTTCGAAAAAAAATTTCAAAAAAATTTTCGACAAAAAATTTTCTAAAAAAATTTTGAAAAAAATTTTCGAAAAAAATTTTGAAAAAAATTTTCGAAAAAAATTTCTAAAAAAAATTTTCGAAAGAAATTTCGAAAAAAAATTTTCGTAAAAAATTTCGAAAAAAAATTTTAGAAAAAAATTTTTAAAAAAAATTGTGAAAAAAATTTTGAAAAAAAATTTCGAAAAAAATTTTGAAAAAAATTTCGAAAAAAAATTTTCGAAAAAAATTTTCTAAAAAAATTTCAAAAAAATTTTCGAAAAAAATTTTGAAAAAAATTTTAGAAAAAAATTTCGAAAAAAAATGTTCGAAAAAAATTTTCGAAAAAATTTTCCGAAAAAAATTTTCAAAAAAATTTTCGAAAAAAATTTCGAAAAAAAATTTTCGAAAAAGAATTTGAAAAATTTTTGGAAAAAAAATTTTCTAAAAAAATTTTCGAAAAAAATTTCGAAAAAAAGTTTTCGAAAAAAAATTTCAAAAAAATTTTCGAAAAAAAATTTTATAAAAAAATTTTGAAAAAAAATTTCCCAAAATAATTTTGAAAAAAAATTTCGAAAAAAATTTTGAAAAAAATTCCGAAAAAAAATTTTCGAAAAAAATTTTGAAAAAAAATTTCGAAAAAAATTTTGAAAAAAATTTTCAAAAAAACTTTTGAAAAAAATTTTCAAAAAAAATTTTGAAAAAAATTTTCAAAAAAAATTTTGAAAAAAATTTTCAAAAAAAATTTTGAAAAAAATTTTCAAAAAAAATTTTGAAAAAAAATTTCGAAAAAAATTTTCAAAAAAATTTTCAAAAAAATTTTCGAAAAAAATTTCGAAAAAAAATTTTCGAAAAAAAGTTTGAAAAAAATTTTCGAAAAAAAATTTTCGAAAAAATTTTTCGAAAAAAATTTTCAAAAACATTTTCGAAAAAAATTTCGAAAAAAAATTTTCGAAAAAAAATTTGAAAAATTTTTGGAAAAAAAATTTTCGAAAAAAATTTTCGAAAAAAATTTCGAAAAAAAATTTTCGAAAAAAATTTGAAAAAAAAATTTTCGAAAAAAATTTTGCAAAAATTTTGAAAAAAAATTTCGAAAAAAATTTTGAAAAAAATTTTCGAAAAAAAATTTTCGAAAAAAATTTTCGAAAAAAATTTTCAAAAACATTTTCGAAAAAAATTTCGAAAAAAAATTTTCGAAAAAAAATTTGAAAAAATTTTCGAAAAAAAATTTTCGAGAAAAATTTTCGAAAAAAATTTCGAAAAAAAATTTTCGAAAAAATTTTGGAAAAAAAATTTTCGAAAAAAATTTTGCAAAAATTTTGAAAAAAAATTTCGAAAAAAATTTTGAAAAAAATTTTCGAAAAAAAATTTTCGAAAAAAATTTTCGAAAAAAATTTTCAAAAACATTTTCGAAAAAAATTTCGAAAAAAAATTTTCGAAAAAAAATTTGAAAAAATTTTCGAAAAAAAATTTTCGAAAAAAATTTTCGAAAAAAATTTCGAAAAAAAGTTTTCGAAAAAAAATTTCAAAAAAATTTTCGACAAAAAATTTTCTAAAAAAATTTTGAAAAAAATTTTCGAAAAAAATTTTGAAAAAAATTTTCGAAAAAAATTTCTAAAAAAAATTTTCGAAAGAAATTTCGAAAAAAAATTTTCGTAAAAAATTTCGAAAAAAAATTTTAGAAAAAAATTTTTAAAAAAAATTGTGAAAAAAATTTTGAAAAAAAATTTCGAAAAAAATTTTGAAAAAAATTTCGAAAAAAAATTTTCGAAAAAAATTTTCTAAAAAAATTTCAAAAAAATTTTCGAAAAAAATTTTGAAAAAAATTTTAGATAAAAATTTCGAAAAAAAATGTTCGAAAAAAATTTTCGAAAAAATTTTCCGAAAAAAATTTTCAAAAAAATTTTCGAAAAAAATTTCGAAAAAAAATTTTCGAAAAAAAATTTGAAAAATTTTTGGAAAAAAAATTTTCGAAAAAAATTTTCGAAAAAAATTTCGAAAAAAAAATTTCGAAAAAAAATTTCAAAAAAATTTTCGAAAAAAATTTTCAAAAAAAAATTTCCAAAATAATTTAGAAAAAAATTTTCGAAAAAAATTTCGAAAAAAAATTTTGATAATAAATTTCGTAAAAAATTTTCAAAAAAAATTTCGAAAAAATTTTGGAGAAAAATTCGAAAAAAAATTTTCGAAAAAATTTTGGAAAAAAAATTTTCGAAAAAAATTTTGCAAAAATTTTGAAAAAAAATTTCCAAAAGAATTTTGAAAAAAATTTTCGAAAAAAATTTCGAAAAAAAATTTTCTAAAAAATTTTTGAAAAAAAAATTTCGAAAAAAAATTTTCTAAAAAATTTTTGAAAAAAAAATTTCCAAAATAATTTAGAAAAAAATTTTCGAAAAAAATTTCTAAAAAAATTTTCGAAAAAAATTTAAAAAAAAAAAATCGAAAAAAATTTCGAAAAAAAATTTTAGAAAAAAATTTTTAAAAAAAATTTCGAAAAAAATTTTGAAAAAAATTTTCGAAAAAAATTTTGAAAAAAATTTCGAAAAAAAATTTTCGAAAAAAATTTTCGAAAAAAATTTTGAAAAAAATTTTCAAAAAAAATTTCGAAAAAAAATTTTCGAAAAAAATTTCGAAAAAAATTTTGAAAAAAATTTTCGAAAAAAATTCCAAAAAAAAATTTTCGAAAAAAATTTTGAAAAAAAATTTCGAAAAAAATTTTGAAAAAAATTTTCGAAAAAAATTTTCGAAAAAATTTTGGAAAAAAATTTTCAAAAAAAATTTTGAAGAAAAATTTCAAAAAAAAACTAAAAAAATTTTCGAAAAAATTTTGGAAAAAAATGTTTTGAAAAAAATTTTCAAAATAATTTTCGAAAAAAATTTTGAAAAAATTTTTCGAAAAAAATTTTCAAAATATTTTCGAAAAAAATTTCGAAAAAAATTTTGAAAAAAATTTTCGAAAAAAATTTTCAAAAAAATTTTCGAAAAAAAATTTTTGAAAAAATTTTGAAAGAAATTTTCCGAAAAAATAAAAAAAAAAATTTCGAAAAAAAATTTTGAAAAAAATTTCGAAAAAAATTTTCAAAAAAATTTCCGAAAAAATTTTGGAAAAAAATTTTTCGAAAAAAATTTTCAAAAAAATTTTCGAAAAAAGTTTCGAAAAAAAATTTTCGAAAAAAATTTCGAAAAAAATTTTGAAAAAAATTTTCGAAAAAAATTTTGAAAAAAATTTTAGAAAAAAATTTCGAAAAAAAATGTTGGAAAAAAATTTTCGAAAAAATTTTTCGAAAAAAATTTTCAAAAAAATTTTCGAAAAAAATTTCGAAAAAAAATTTTCGAAAAAAAATTTGAAAATTTTTTGGAAAAAAAATTTTCGAAAAAAATTTTCGAAAAAAATTTCGAAAAAAAAATTTCGAAAAAAAATTTCAAAAAAATTTTCGAAAAAAAAATTTCTAAAAAAATTTTGAAAAAAAATTTTTCAAAATAATTTAGAAAAAAATTTTCGAAAAAAATTTCGAAAAAAAATTTTGATAATAAATTTCGAAAAAAATTTTCAAAAAAAATTTCGAAAAAATTTTGGAGAAAAATTTTTCGAAAAAAGTTTCAAAAAAATTTTCGAAAAAAATTTTAAAAAAAATTTTCGAAAAAAATTTTGAAAAAAATTTTGAAAAAAAATTACGAAAAAAATTTTGAAAAAAAATTTCGAAAAGAATTTTGAAAAAAATTTTCGAAAAAAATTTCGAAAAAAAATTTTCTAAAAAATTTTTGAAAAAAAAATTTCCAAAATAATTTAGAAAAAAATTTTCGAAAAAAATTTCTAAAAAAATTTTCGAAAAAAATTTTTAAAAAAATTTCGAAAAAAATTTTGAAAAAAAATTTCGTAAAAAATTTTGAAAAAAATTTCAAAAAAAAATTTTCGAAAAAAATTTTCGAAAAAAATTTTCGAAAAAAATTTTCAAAAACATTTCCGAAAAAAATTTGGAAAAAAAATTTTCGAAAAAAAATTTGAAAAAATTTTCGAAAAAAAATTTTCTAAAAAAATTTTCGAAAAAAATTTCGAAAAAAAGTTTTCGAAAAAAAATTTCAAAAAAATTTTCGAAAAAAAATTTTATAAAAAAATTTTGAAAAAAAATTTCCCAAAATAATTTTGAAAAAAAATTTCGAAAAAAATTTTGAAAAAAATTCCGAAAAAAAATTTTCGAAAAAAATTTTGAAAAAAAATTTCGAAAAAAATTTTGAAAAAAATTTTCAAAAAAACTTTTGAAAAAAATTTTCAAAAAAAATTTTGAAAAAAATTTTCAAAAAAAATTTTGAAAAAAATTTTCAAAAAAAATTTTGAAAAAAATTTTCAAAAAAAATTTTGAAAAAAAATTTCGAAAAAAATTTTCAAAAAAATTTTCAAAAAAATTTTCGAAAAAAATTTCGAAAAAAAATTTTCGAAAAAAAGTTTGAAAAAAATTTTCGAAAAAAAATTTTCGAAAAAATTTTTCGAAAAAAATTTTCAAAAAAATTTTCGAAAAAAATTTCGAAAAAAAATTTTCGAAAAAAAATTTGAAAAATTTTTGGAAAAAAAATTTTCGAAAAAAATTTTCGAAAAAAATTTCGAAAAAAAATTTTCAAAAAAAATTTTGAAGAAAAATTTCAAAAAAAAACTAAAAAAATTTTCGAAAAAATTTTGGAAAAAAATTTTTTGAAATAAATTTTCAAAAAAATTTTCGAAAAAAATTTTGAAAAAATTTTTCAAAAAAAATTTTCAAAAAAATTTTCGAAAAAAATTTCGAAAAAAATTTTGAAAAAAATTTTCGAAAAAAATTTTCAAAAAAATTCTCGAAAAAAAATTTTCGAAAAAATTTTGAAAGAAATTTTCCAAAAAATAAAAAAAAAATTTCGAAAAAAAATTTTGAAAAAAATTTCGAAAAAAATTTTCAAAAAAATTTCCGAAAAAATTTTGGAAAAAAATTTTTCGAAAAAAATTTTCAAAAAAATTTTCGAAAAAAGTTTCGAAAAAAAATTTTCGAAAAAAATTTCGAAAAAAATTTTGAAAAAAATTTTCGAAAAAAATTTTGAAAAAAATTTTAGAAAAAAATTTCGAAAAAAAATGTTCGAAAAAAATTTCGAAAAAAAATTTTCGAAAAAAATTTTGAAAAAAATTTTCGAAAAATTTTTCGAAAAAAATTTTCAAAAAAATTTTCGAGAAAAATTTCGAAAAAAAATTTTCGAAAAAAAATTTGAAAAAATTTTCGAAAAAAAATTTTCGAGAAAAATTTTCGAAAAAAATTTCGAAAAAAAATTTTCGAAAAAATTTTGGAAAAAAAATTTTCGAAAAAAATTTTGCAAAAATTTTGAAAAAAAATTTCGAAAAAAATTTTGAAAAAAATTTTCGAAAAAAAATTTTCGAAAAAAATTTTCAAAAACATTTTAGAAAAAAATTTCGAAAAAAAATTTTCGAAAAAAAATTTGAAAAAATTTTCGAAAAAAAATTTGAAAAAATTTTCGAAAAAAAATTTTCGAAAAAAATTTTCGAAAAAAATTTCGAAAAAAAGTTTTCGAAAAAAAATTTCAAAAAAATTTTCGAAAAAAAATTTTCTAAAAAAATTTTGAAAAAAAATTTCCCAAAATAATTTAGAAAAAAATTTTCGAACAAAATTTTGAAAAAAATTTTCGAAAAAAATTTCTAAAAAAAATTTTCGAAAGAAATTTCGAAAAAAAATTTTCGTAAAAAATTTCGAAAAAAAATTTTAGAAAAAAATTTTTAAAAAAAATTTTGAAAAAAATTTTGAAAAAAAGTTTCGAAAAAAATTTTGAAAAAAATTTCGAAAAAAAATTTTCGAAAAAAATTTTCTAAAAAAATTTCAAAAAAATTTTCGAAAAAAATTTTGAAAAAAATTTTAGAAAAAAATTTCGAAAAAAAATGTTCGAAAAAAATTTTCGAAAAAATTTTCCGAAAAAAATTTTCAAAAAAATTTTCGAAAAAAATTTCGAAAAAAAATTTTCGAAAAAAAATTTGAAAAATTTTTGGAAAAAAAATTTTCGAAAAAAATTTTCGAAAAAAATTTCGAAAAAAAGTTTTCGAAAAAAATTTTGAAAAAAATTTTCAAAAAAAATTTCGAAAAAAAATTTTCGAAAAAAATTTCGAAAAAAATTTTGAAAAAAATTTTCGAAAAAAATTCCAAAAAAAAATTTTCGAAAAAAATTTTGAAAAAAAATTTCGAAAAAAATTTTGAAAAAAATTTTCGAAAAAAATTTTCAAAAAAATTTTCGAAAAAAAATTTTTGAAAAAATTTTGAAAGAAATTTTCCGAAAAAATAAAAAAAAAAATTTCGAAAAAAAATTTTGAAAAAAATTTCGAAAAAAATTTTCAAAAAAATTTCCGAAAAAATTTTGGAAAAAAATTTTTCGAAAAAAATTTTCAAAAAAATTTTCGAAAAAAGTTTCGAAAAAAAATTTTCGAAAAAAATTTCGAAAAAAATTTTGAAAAAAATTTTCGAAAAAAATTTTGAAAAAAATTTTAGAAAAAAATTTCGAAAAAAAATGTTGGAAAAAAATTTTCGAAAAAATTTTTCGAAAAAAATTTTCAAAAAAATTTTCGAAAAAAATTTCGAAAAAAAATTTTCGAAAAAAAATTTGAAAAATTTTTGGAAAAAAAATTTTCGAAAAAAATTTTCGAAAAAAATTTCGAAAAAAAAATTTCGAAAAAAAATTTCAAAAAAATTTTCGAAAAAAAAATTTCTAAAAAAATTTTGAAAAAAAATTTTTCAAAATAATTTAGAAAAAAATTTTCGAAAAAAATTTCGAAAAAAAATTTTGATAATAAATTTCGAAAAAAATTTTCAAAAAAAATTTCGAAAAAATTTTGGAGAAAAATTTTTCGAAAAAAGTTTCAAAAAAATTTTCGAAAAAAATTTTGAAAAAAAATTTCGTAAAAAATTTTGAAAAAAATTTCAAAAAAAAATTTTCGAAAAAAATTTTCGAAAAAAATTTTCGAAAAAAATTTTCGAAAAAAATTTTCAAAAACATTTCCGAAAAAAATTTGGAAAAAAAATTTTCGAAAAAAAATTTGAAAAAATTTTCGAAAAAAAATTTTCTAAAAAAATTTTCGAAAAAAATTTCGAAAAAAAGTTTTCGAAAAAAAATTTCAAAAAAATTTTCGAAAAAAAATTTTATAAAAAAATTTTGAAAAAAAATTCCCAAAATAATTTTGAAAAAAAATTTCGAAAAAAATTTTGAAAAAAATTCCGAAAAAAAATTTTCGAAAAAAATTTTGAAAAAAAATTTCGAAAAAAATTTTGAAAAAAATTTTCAAAAAAACTTTTGAAAAAAATTTTCAAAAAAAATTTTGAAAAAAATTTTCAAAAAAAATTTTGAAAAAAATTTTCAAAAAAAATTTTGAAAAAAATTTTCAAAAAAAATTTTGAAAAAAAATTTCGAAAAAAATTTTCAAAAAAGTTTTCAAAAAAATTTTCAAAAAAATTTTCGAAAAAAATTTCGAAAAAAAATTTTCGAAAAAAAGTTTGAAAAAAATTTTCGAAAAAAAATTTTCGAAAAAATTTTTCGAAAAAAATTTTCAAAAAAATTTTCGAAAAAAATTTCGAAAAAAAATTTTCGAAAAAAAATTTGAAAAATTTTTGGAAAAAAAATTTTCGAAAAAAATTTTCGAAAAAAATTTCGAAAAAAAATTTTCAAAAAAAATTTTGAAGAAAAATTTCAAAAAAAAACTAAAAAAATTTTCGAAAAAATTTTGGAAAAAAATTTTTTGAAATAAATTTTCAAAAAAATTTTCGAAAAAAATTTTGAAAAAATTTTTCAAAAAAAATTTTCAAAAAAATTTTCGAAAAAAATTTCGAAAAAAATTTTGAAAAAAATTTTCGAAAAAAATTTTCAAAAAAATTCTCGAAAAAAAATTTTCGAAAAAATTTTGAAAGAAATTTTCCAAAAAATAAAAAAAAAATTTCGAAAAAAAATTTTGAAAAAAATTTCGAAAAAAATTTTCAAAAAAATTTCCGAAAAAATTTTGGAAAAAAATTTTTCGAAAAAAATTTTCAAAAAAATTTTCGATAAAAGTTTCGAAAAAAAATTTTCGAAAAAAATTTCGAATAAAACTTTGAAAAAAATTTTCGAAAAAAATTTTGGAAAAAATTTTAGAAAAAAATTTCGAAAAAAAATGTTCGAAAAAAATTTCGAAAAAAAATTTTCGAAAAAAATTTTGAAAAAAATTTTCGAAAAATTTTTCGAAAAAAATTTTCAAAAAAATTTTCGAGAAAAATTTCGAAAAAAAATTTTCGAAAAAAAATTTGAAAAAATTTTCGAAAAAAAATTTTCGAGAAAAATTTACGAAAAAAATTTCGAAAAAAAATTTTCGAAAAAATTTTGGAAAAAAAATTTTCGAAAAAAATTTTGCAAAAATTTTGAAAAAAAATTTCGAAAAAAATTTTGAAAAAAATTTTCGAAAAAAAATTTTCGAAAAAAATTTTCAAAAACATTTTCGAAAAAAATTTCGAAAAAAAATTTTCGAAAAAAAATTTGAAAAAATTTTCGAAAAAAAATTTTCGAAAAAAATTTTCGAAAAAAATTTCGAAAAAAAGTTTTCGAAAAAAAATTTCAAAAAAATTTTCGAAAAAAAATTTTCTAAAAAAATTTTGAAAAAAAATTTCCCAAAATAATTTAGAAAAAAATTTTCGAACAAAATTTTGAAAAACATTTTCGAAAAAAATTTCTAAAAAAAATTTTCGAAAGAAATTTCGAAAAAAAATTTTCGTAAAAAATTTCGAAAAAAAATTTTAGAAAAAAATTTTTTAAAAAAATTTTGAAAAAAATTTTGAAAAAAAATTTCGAAAAAAATTTTGAAAAAAATTTCGAAAAAAAATTTTCGAAAAAAATTTTCTAAAAAAATTTCAAAAAAATTTTCGAAAAAAATTTTGAAAAAAATTTTAGAAAAAAATTTCGAAAAAAAATGTTCGAAAAAAATTTTCGAAAAAATTTTCCGAAAAAAATTTTCAAAAAAATTTTCGAAAAAAATTTCGAAAAAAAATTTTCGAAAAAAAATTTGAAAAATTTTTGGAAAAAAAATTTTCGAAAAAAATTTTCGAAAAAAATTTCGAAAAAAAGTTTTCGAAAAAAATTTTGAAAAAAATTTTCAAAAAAAATTTCGAAAAAAAATTTTCGAAAAAAATTTCGAAAAAAATTTTGAAAAAAATTTTCGAAAAAAATTCCAAAAAAAAATTTTCGAAAAAAATTTTGAAAAAAAATTTCGAAAAAAATTTTGAAAAAAATTTTCGAAAAAATTTTGGAAAAAAATTTTCAAAAAAAATTTTGAAGAAAAATTTCAAAAAAAAATTTTAAAAAAATATTCGAAAAAATATTCGAAAAAAATTTCGAAAAAAAGTTTTCGAAAAAAAATTTGAAAAAATTTTCGAAAAAAAATTTTCGAAAAAAATTTTCGAAAAAAATTTCGAAAAAAAGTTTTCGAAAAAAATTTTGAAAAAAATTTTCAAAAAAAATTTCGAAAAAAAATTTTCGAAAAAAATTTCGAAAAAAATTTTGAAAAAAATTTTCGAAAAAAAATTTTCGAAAAAAATTTTCGAAAAAAATTTCGAAAAAAAGTTTTCGAAAAAAATTTTGAAAAAAATTTTCAAAAAAAATTTCGAAAAAAAATTTTCGAAAAAAATTTCGAAAAAAATTTTGAAAAAAATTTTCGAAAAAAATTCCAAAAAAAAATTTTCGAAAAAAATTTTGAAAAAAAATTTCGAAAAATATTTTGAAAAAAATTTTCGAAAAAATTTTGGAAAAAAATTTTCAAAAAAAATTTTGAAGAAAAATTTCAAAAAAAAATTTTAAAAAAATATTCGAAAAAATATTCGAAAAAATTTTGGAAAAAAATTTTTTGAAAAAAATTAAAAAAAAAAAATTTTCGAAAAAAATTTTCAAAAAAAATTTTGAAAAAAAATTTTCGAAAAAAAATTTGAAAAAATTTTCGAAAAAAAATTTTCGAGAAAAATTTTCGAAAAAAATTTCGAAAAAAAATTTTCGAAAAAATTTTGGAAAAAAAATTTTCGAAAAAAATTTTGCAAAAATTTTGAAAAAAAATTTCGAAAAAAATTTTGAAAAAAATTTTCGAAAAAAAATTTTCGAAAAAAATTTTCGAAAAAAATTTTCAAAAACATTTTCGAAAAAAATTTCGAAAAAAAATTTTCGAAAAAAAATTTGAAAAAATTTTGGAAAAAAAATTTTCGAAAAAAATTTTCGAAAAAAATTTCGAAAAAAAGTTTTCGAAAAAAAATTTCAAAAAAATTTTCGACAAAAAATTTTCTAAAAAAATTTTGAAAAAAAATTTCCCAAAATAATTTAGAAAAAAATTTTCGAAAAAAATTTTGAAAAAAATTTTCGAAAAAAATTTCTAAAAAAAATTTTCGAAAGAAATTTCGAAAAAAAATTTTCGTAAAAAATTTCGAAAAAAAATTTTAGAAAAAAATTTTTAAAAAAAATTTTGAAAAAAATTTTGAAAAAAAATTTCGAAAAAAATTTTGAAAAAAATTTCGAAAAAAAATTTTCGAAAAAAATTTTCTAAAAAAATTTCAAAAAAATTTTCGAAAAAAATTTTGAAAAAAATTTTAGAAAAAAATTTCGAAAAAAAATGTTCGAAAAAAATTTTCGAAAAAATTTTCCGAAAAAAATTTTCAAAAAAATTTTCGAAAAAAATTTCGAAAAAAAATTTTCGAAAAAAAATTTGAAAAATTTTTGGAAAAAAAATTTTCGAAAAAAATTTTCGAAAAAAATTTCGAAAAAAAATTTTCGAAAAAAAATTTCAAAAAAAGTTTCGAAAAAAATTTTCAAAAAAAATTTTCCAAAATAATTTAGAAAAAAATTTTCGAAAAAAATTTCGAAAAAAAATTTTGATAATAAATTTCGTAAAAAATTTTCAAAAAAAATTTCGAAAAAATTTTGGAGAAAAATTTTTCGAAAAATTTTCAAAAAAATTTTCGAAAAAAATTTTAAAAAAAATTTTCGAAAAAAATTTTGAAAAAAATTTTGAAAAAAATTTTGAAAAAAAATTACGAAAAAAATTTTGAAAAAAAATTTCCAAAAGAATTTTGAAAAAAATTTTCGAAAAAAATTTCGAAAAAAAATTTTCTAAAAAATTTTTGAAAAAAAAATTTCGAAAAAAAATTTTCTAAAAAATTTTTGAAAAAAAAATTTCCAAAATAATTTAGAAAAAAATTTTCGAAAAAATTTCTAAAAAAATTTTCGAAAAAAATTTAAAAAAAAAAAATCGAAAAAAATTTCGAAAAAAAATTTTAGAAAAACATTTTTAAAAAAAATTTCGAAAAAAATTTTGAAAAAAATTTTCGAAAAAAATTTTGAAAAAAATTTCGAAAAAAAATTTTCGAAAAAAATTTTCGAAAAAAATTTTGAAAAAAATTTTCAAAAAAAATTTCGAAAAAAAATTTTCGAAAAAAATTTCGAAAAAAATTTTGAAAAAAATTTTCGAAAAAAATTCCAAAAAAAAATTTTCGAAAAAAATTTTGAAAAAAAATTTCGAAAAAAATTTTGAAAAAAATTTTCGAAAAAAATTTTCGAAAAAATTTTGGAAAAAAATTTTCAAAAAAAATTTTGAAGAAAAATTTCAAAAAAAAACTAAAAAAATTTTCGAAAAAATTTTGGAAAAAAATTTTTTGAAAAAAATTTTCAAAAAAATTTTCGAAAAAAATTTTGAAAAAATTTTTCGAAAAAAATTTTCAAAATATTTTCGAAAAAAATTTCGAAAAAAATTTTGAAAAAAATTTTCGAAAAAAATTTTCAAAAAAATTTTCGAAAAAAAATTTTTGAAAAAATTTTGAAAGAAATTTTCCGAAAAAATAAAAAAAAAAATTTCGAAAAAAAATTTTGAAAAAAATTTCGAAAAAAATTTTCAAAAAAATTTCCGAAAAAATTTTGGAAAAAAATTTTTCGAAAAAAATTTTCAAAAAAATTTCGAAAAAAGTTTCGAAAAAAAATTTTCGAAAAAAATTTCGAAAAAAATTTTGAAAAAAATTTTCGAAAAAAATTTTGAAAAAAATTTTAGAAAAAAATTTCGAAAAAAAATGTTGGAAAAAAATTTTCGAAAAAATTTTTCGAAAAAAATTTTCAAAAAAATTTTCGAAAAAAATTTCGAAAAAAAATTTTCGAAAAAAAATTTGAAAAATTTTTGGAAAAAAAATTTTCGAAAAAAATTTTCGAAAAAAATTTCGAAAAAAAAATTTCGAAAAAAAATTTCAAAAAAATTTTCGAAAAAAAAATTTCTAAAAAAATTTTGAAAAAAAATTTTTCAAAATAATTTAGAAAAAAATTTTCGAAAAAAATTTCGAAAAAAAATTTTGATAATAAATTTCGAAAAAAATTTTCAAAAAAAATTTCGAAAAAATTTTGGAGAAAAATTTTTCGAAAAAAGTTTCAAAAAAATTTTCGAAAAAAATTTTTAAAAAAATTTTCGAAAAAAATTTTGAAAAAAAATTACGAAAAAAATTTTGAAAAAAAATTTCGAAAAGAATTTTGAAAAAAATTTTCGAAAAAAATTTCGAAAAAAAATTTTCTAAAAAATTTTTGAAAAAAAAATTTCCAAAATAATTTAGAAAAAAATTTTCGAAAAAAATTTCTAAAAAAATTTTCGAAAAAAATTTTTAAAAAAATTTCGAAAAAAATTTTGAAAAAAAAGTTCGTAAAAAATTTTGAAAAAAATTTCAAAAAAAAATTTTCGAAAAAAATTTTCAAAAACATTTCCGAAAAAAATTTGGAAAAAAAATTTTCGAAAAAAAATTTGAAAAAATTTTCGAAAAAAAATTTTCTAAAAAAATTTTCGAAAAAAATTTCGAAAAAAAATTTCAAAAAAATTTTCGAAAAAAAATTTTATAAAAAAATTTTGAAAAAAAATTTCCCAAAATAATTTTGAAAAAAAATTTCGAAAAAAATTTTGAAAAAAATTTTCAAAAAAAATTTTGAAAAAAATTTTCAAAAAAAATTTTGAAAAAAAATTTCGAAAAAAATTTTCAAAAAAATTTTCAAAAAAATTTTCGAAAAAAATTTCGAAAAAAAATTTTCGAAAAAAAGTTTGAAAAAAATTTTCGAAAAAAAATTTTCGAAAAAATTTTTCGAAAAAAATTTTCAAAAAAATTTTCGAAAAAAATTTCGAAAAAAAATTTTCGAAAAAAAATTTGAAAAATTTTTGGAAAAAAAATTTTCGAAAAAACTTTTCGAAAAAAATTTCGAAAAAAAATTTTCAAAAAAAATTTTGAAGAAAAATTTCAAAAAAAAACTAAAAAAATTTTCGAAAAAATTTTGGAAAAAAATTTTTTGAAATAAATTTTCAAAAAAATTTTCGAAAAAAATTTTGAAAAAATTTTTCAAAAAAAATTTTCAAAAAAATTTTCGAAAAAAATTTTGAAAAAATTTTTCAAAAAAAATTTTCAAAAAAATTTCGAAAAAAATTTTGAAAAAAATTTTCGAAAAAAATTTTCAAAAAAATTCTCGAAAAAAAATTTTCGAAAAAATTTTGAAAGAAATTTTCCAAAAAATAAAAAAAAAATTTCGAAAAAAAATTTTGAAAAAAATTTCGAAAAAAATTTTCAAAAAAATTTCCGAAAAAATTTTGGAAAAAAATTTTTCGAAAAAAATTTTCAAAAAAATTTTCGAAAAAAGTTTCGAAAAAAAATTTTCGAAAAAAATTTCGAAAAAAATTTTGAAAAAAATTTTCGAAAAAAATTTTGAAAAAAATTTTAGAAAAAAATTTCGAAAAAAAATGTTCGAAAAAAATTTCGAAAAAAAATTTTCGAAAAAAATTTTGAAAAAAATTTTCGAAAAATTTTTCGAAAAAAATTTTCAAAAAAATTTTCGAGAAAAATTTCGAAAAAAAATTTTCGAAAAAAAATTTGAAAAAATTTTCGAAAAAAAATTTTCGAGAAAAATTTTCGAAAAAAATTTCGAAAAAAAATTTTCGAAAAAATTTTGGAAAAAAAATTTTCGAAAAAAATTTTGCAAAAATTTTGAAAAAAAATTTCGAAAAAAATTTTGAAAAAAATTTTCGAAAAAAAATTTTCGAAAAAAATTTTCAAAAACATTTTCGAAAAAAATTTCGAAAAAAAATTTTCGAAAAAAAATTTGAAAAAATTTTCGAAAAAAATTTCGAAAAAAAATTTCAAAAAAATTTTCGAAAAAAAATTTTCTAAAAAAATTTTGAAAAAAAATTTCCCAAAATAATTTAGAAAAAAATTTTCGAACAAAATTTTGAAAAAAATTTTCGAAAAAAATTTCTAAAAAAAATTTTCGAAAGAAATTTCGAAAAAAAATTTTCGTAAAAAATTTCGAAAAAAAATTTTAGAAAAAAATTTTTAAAAAAAATTTTGAAAAAAATTTTGAAAAAAAATTTCGAAAAAAATTTTGAAAAAAATTTCGAAAAAAAATTTTCGAAAAAAATTTTCTAAAAAAATTTCAAAAAAATTTTCGAAAAAAATTTTGAAAAAAATTTTAGAAAAAAATTTCGAAAAAAAATGTTCGAAAAAAATTTTCAAAAAAATTTTCCGAAAAAAATTTTCAAAAAAATTTTCGAAAAAAATTTCGAAAAAAAATTTTCGAAAAAAAATTTGAAAAATTTTTGGAAAAAAAATTTTCGAAAAAAAATTTCGAAAAGAATTTCGAAAAAAAGTTTTCGAAAAAAATTTTGAAAAAAATTTTCAAAAAAAATTTCGAAAAAAAATTTTCGAAAAAAATTTCGAAAAAAATTTTGAAAAAAATTTTCGAAAAAAATTCCAAAAAAAAATTTTCGAAAAAAATTTTGAAAAAAAATTTCGAAAAAAATTTTGAAAAAAATTTTGAAGAAAAATTTCAAAAAAAAATTTTAAAAAAATATTCGAAAAAATATTCGAAAAAATATTCGAAAAAAATTTCGAAAAATAGTTTTCGAAAAAAAATTTGAAAAAATTTTCGAAAAAAAATTTTCGAAAAAAATTTTCGAAAAAAATTTCGAAAAAAAGTTTTCGAAAAAAATTTTGAAAAAAATTTTCAAAAAAAATTTCGAAAAAAAATTTTCGAAAAAAATTTCGAAAAAAATTTTGAAAAAAATTTTGAAAAAAATTTTCGAAAAATTTTTCGAAAAAAATTTTCAAAAAAATTATCGAGAAAAATTTCGAAAAAAAATTTTCGAAAAAAAATTTGAAAAAATTTTCGAAAAAAAATTTTCGAGAAAAATTTTCGAAAAAAATTTCGAAAAAAAATTTTCGAAAAAATTTTGGAAAAAAAATTTTCGAAAAAAATTTTGCAAAAATTTTGAAAAAAAATTTCGAAAAAAATTTTGAAAAAAATTTTCGAAAAAAAATTTTCGAAAAAAATTTTCAAAAACATTTTCGAAAAAAATTTCGAAAAAAAATTTTCGAAAAAAAATTTGAAAAAATTTTCGAAAAAAATTTCGAAAAAAAGTTTTCGAAAAAAAATTTCAAAAAAATTTTCGAAAAAAAATTTTCTAAAAAAATTTTGAAAAAAAATTTCCCAAAATAATTTAGAAAAAAATTTTCGAACAAAATTTTGAAAAAAATTTTCGAAAAAAATTTCTAAAAAAAATTTTCGAAAGAAATTTCGAAAAAAAATTTTCGTAAAAAATTTCGAAAAAAAATTTTAGAAAAAAATTTTTAAAAAAAATTTTGAAAAAAATTTTGAAAAAAAATTTCGAAAAAAATTTTGAAAAAAATTTCGAAAAAAAATTTTCGAAAAAAATTTTCTAAAAAAATTTCAAAAAAATTTTCGAAAAAAATTTTGAAAAAAATTTTAGAAAAAAATTTCGAAAAAAAATGTTCGAAAAAAATTTTCGAAAAAATTTTCCGAAAAAAATTTTCAAAAAAATTTTCGAAAAAAATTTCGAAAAAAAATTTTCGAAAAAAAATTTGAAAAATTTTTGGAAAAAAAATTTTCGAAAAAAAATTTCGAAAAGAATTTCGAAAAAAAGTTTTCGAAAAAAATTTTGAAAAAAATTTTCAAAAAAAATTTCGAAAAAAAATTTTCGAAAAAAATTTCGAAAAAAATTTTGAAAAAAATTTTCGAAAAAAATTCCAAAAAAAAATTTTCGAAAAAAATTTTGAAAAAAAATTTCGAAAAAAATTTTGAAAAAAATTTTGAAGAAAAATTTCAAAAAAAAATTTTAAAAAAATATTCGAAAAAATATTCGAAAAAAATTTCGAAAAATAGTTTTCGAAAAAAAATTTGAAAAAATTTTCGAAAAAAAATTTTCGAAAAAAATTTTCGAAAAAAATTTCGAAAAAAAGTTTTCGAAAAAAATTTTGAAAAAAATTTTCAAAAAAAATTTCGAAAAAAAATTTTCGAAAAAAATTTCGAAAAAAATTTTGAAAAAAATTTTCGAAAAAAATTCCAAAAAAAAATTTTCGAAAAAAATTTTGAAAAAAAATTTCGAAAAAAATTTTGAAAAAAATTTTCGAAAAAATTTTGGAAAAAAATTTTCAAAAAAAATTTTGAAGAAAAATTTCAAAAAAAAATTTTAAAAAAATATTCGAAAAAATATTCGAAAAAATTTTGGAAAAAAATTTTTTGAAAAAAATAAAAAAAAAAAAATTTTCGAAAAAAATTTTCAAAAAAAATTTTGAAAAAAAATTTTCGAAAAAAAATTTGAAAAAATTTTCGAAAAAAAATTTGAAAAAATTTTCGAAAAAAAATTTTCGAGAAAATTTTTCGAAAAAAATTTCGAAAAAAAATTTTCGAAAAAATTTTGGAAAAAAAATTTTCGAAAAAAATTTTGCAAAAATTTTGAAAAAAAATTTCGAAAAAAATTTTGAAAAAAATTTTCGAAAAAAAATTTTCGAAAAAAATTTTCGAAAAAAATTTTCAAAAACATTTTCGAAAAAAATTTCGAAAAAAAATTTTCGAAAAAAAATTTGAAAAAATTTTCGAAAAAAAATTTTCGAAAAAAATTTTCGAAAAAAATTTCGAAAAAAAGTTTTCGAAAAAAAATTTCAAAAAAATTTTCGACAAAAAATTTTCTAAAAAAATTTTGAAAAAAATTTTCGAAAAAAATTTTGAAAAAAATTTTCGAAAAAAATTTCTAAAAAAAATTTTCGAAAGAAATTTCGAAAAAAAATTTTCGTAAAAAATTTCGAAAAAAAATTTTAGAAAAAAATTTTTAAAAAAAATTGTGAAAAAAATTTTGAAAAAAAATTTCGAAAAAAATTTTGAAAAAAATTTCGAAAAAAAATTTTCGAAAAAAATTTTCTAAAAAAATTTCAAAAAAATTTTCGAAAAAAATTTTGAAAAAAATTTTAGAAAAAAATTTCGAAAAAAAATGTTCGAAAAAAATTTTCGAAAAAATTTTCCGAAAAAAATTTTCAAAAAAATTTTCGAAAAAAATTTCGAAAAAAAATTTTCGAAAAAGAATTTGAAAAATTTTTGGAAAAAAAATTTTCTAAAAAAATTTTCGAAAAAAATTTCGAAAAAAAGTTTTCGAAAAAAAATTTCAAAAAAATTTTCGAAAAAAAATTTTATAAAAAAATTTTGAAAAAAAATTTCCCAAAATAATTTTGAAAAAAAATTTCGAAAAAAATTTTGAAAAAAATTCCGAAAAAAAATTTTCGAAAAAAATTTTGAAAAAAAATTTCGAAAAAAATTTTGAAAAAAATTTTCAAAAAAACTTTTGAAAAAAATTTTCAAAAAAAATTTTGAAAAAAATTTTCAAAAAAAATTTTGAAAAAAATTTTCAAAAAAAATTTTGAAAAAAATTTTCAAAAAAAATTTTGAAAAAAAATTTCGAAAAAAATTTTCAAAAAAATTTTCAAAAAAATTTTCGAAAAAAATTTCGAAAAAAAATTTTCGAAAAAAAGTTTGAAAAAAATTTTCGAAAAAAAATTTTCGAAAAAATTTTTCGAAAAAAATTTTCAAAAACATTTTCGAAAAAAATTTCGAAAAAAAATTTTCGAAAAAAAATTTGAAAAATTTTTGGAAAAAAAATTTTCGAAAAAAATTTTCGAAAAAAATTTCGAAAAAAAATTTTCGAAAAAATTTTGGAAAAAAAATTTTCGAAAAAAATTTTGCAAAAATTTTGAAAAAAAATTTCGAAAAAAATTTTGAAAAAAATTTTCGAAAAAAAATTTTCGAAAAAAATTTTCGAAAAAAATTTTCAAAAACATTTTCGAAAAAAATTTCGAAAAAAAATTTTCGAAAAAAAATTTGAAAAAATTTTCGAAAAAAAATTTTCGAAAAAAATTTTCGAAAAAAATTTCGAAAAAAAGTTTTCGAAAAAAATTTTGAAAAAAATTTTCAAAAAAAATTTCGAAAAAAAATTTTCGAAAAAAATTTCGAAAAAAATTTTGAAAAAAATTTTCGAAAAAAATTCCAAAAAAAAATTTTCGAAAAAAATTTTGAAAAAAAATTTCGAAAAAAATTTTGAAAAAAATTTTCGAAAAAATTTTGGAAAAAAATTTTCAAAAAAAATTTTGAAGAAAAATTTCAAAAAAAAATTTTAAAAAAATATTCGAAAAAATATTCGAAAAAATTTTGGAAAAAAATTTTTTGAAAAAAATAAAAAAAAAAAAATTTTCGAAAAAAATTTTCAAAAAAAATTTTGAAAAAAAATTTTCGAAAAAAAATTTGAAAAAATTTTCGAAAAAAAATTTTCGAGAAAAATTTTCGAAAAAAATTTCGAAAAAAAATTTTCGAAAAAATTTTGGAAAAAAAATTTTCGAAAAAAATTTTGCAAAAATTTTGAAAAAAAATTTCGAAAAAAATTTTGAAAAAAATTTTCGAAAAAAAATTTTCGAAAAAAATTTTCGAAAAAAATTTTCAAAAACATTTTCGAAAAAAATTTCGAAAAAAAATTTTCGAAAAAAAATTTGAAAAAATTTTCGAAAAAAAATTTTCGAAAAAAATTTTCGAAAAAAATTTCGAAAAAAAGTTTTCGAAAAAAAATTTCAAAAAAATTTTCGACAAAAAATTTTCTAAAAAAATTTTGAAAAAAATTTTCGAAAAAAATTTTGAAAAAAATTTTCGAAAAAAATTTCTAAAAAAAATTTTCGAAAGAAATTTCGAAAAAAAATTTTCGTAAAAAATTTCGAAAAAAAATTTTAGAAAAAAATTTTTAAAAAAAATTGTGAAAAAAATTTTGAAAAAAAATTTCGAAAAAAATTTTGAAAAAAATTTCGAAAAAAAATTTTCGAAAAAAATTTTCTAAAAAAATTTCAAAAAAATTTTCGAAAAAAATTTTGAAAAAAATTTTAGAAAAAAATTTCGAAAAAAAATGTTCGAAAAAAATTTTCGAAAAAATTTTCCGAAAAAAATTTTCAAAAAAAAATTTCCAAAATAATTTAGAAAAAAATTTTCGAAAAAAATTTCGAAAAAAAATTTTGATAATAAATTTCGTAAAAAATTTTCAAAAAAAATTTCGAAAAAATTTTGGAGAAAAATTTTTCGAAAAATTTTCAAAAAAATTTTCGAAAAAAATTTTAAGAAAAATTTTCGAAAAAAATTTTCGAAAAAAAATTTGAAAAAATTTTCGAAAAAAAATTTTCGAGAAAAATTTTCGAAAAAAATTTCGAAAAAAAATTTTCGAAAAAATTTTGGAAAAAAAATTCGAAAAAAAATTTTCGAAAAAATTTTGGAAAAAAAATTTTCGAAAAAAATTTTGCAAAAATTTTGAAAAAAAATTTCCAAAAGAATTTTGAAAAAAATTTTCGAAAAAAATTTCGAAAAAAAATTTTCTAAAAAATTTTTGAAAAAAAAATTTCGAAAAAAAATTTTCTAAAAAATTTTTGAAAAAAAAATTTCCAAAATAATTTAGAAAAAAATTTTTGAAAAAATTTTCTAAAAAAATTTTCGAAAAAAATTTAAAAAAAAAAATCGAAAAAAATTTCGAAAAAAAATTTTAGAAAAAAATTTTTAAAAAAAATTTCGAAAAAAATTTTGAAAAAAATTTTCGAAAAAAATTTTGAAAAAAATTTCGAAAAAAAATTTTCGAAAAAAATTTTCGAAAAAAATTTTGAAAAAAATTTTCAAAAAAAATTTCGAAAAAAAATTTTCGAAAAAAATTTCGAAAAAAATTTTGAAAAAAATTTTCGAAAAAAATTCCAAAAAAAAATTTTCGAAAAAAATTTTGAAAAAAAATTTCGAAAAAAATTTTGAAAAAAATTTTCGAAAAAAATTTTCGAAAAAATTTTGGAAAAAAATGTTTTGAAAAAAATTTTCAAAAAAATTTTCGAAAAAAATTTTGAAAAAATTTTTCGAAAAAAATTTTCAAAATATTTTCGAAAAAAATTTCGAAAAAAATTTTGAAAAAAATTTTCGAAAAAAATTTTCAAAAAAATTTTCGAAAAAAAATTTTTGAAAAAATTTTGAAAGAAATTTTCCGAAAAAATAAAAAAAAAAATTTCGAAAAAAAATTTTGAAAAAAATTTCGAAAAAAATTTTCAAAAAAATTTCCGAAAAAATTTTGGAAAAAAATTTTTCGAAAAAAATTTTCAAAAAAATTTTCGAAAAAAGTTTCGAAAAAAAATTTTCGAAAAAAATTTCGAAAAAAATTTTGAAAAAAATTTTCGAAAAAAATTTTGAAAAAAATTTTAGAAAAAAATTTCGAAAAAAAATGTTGGAAAAAAATTTTCGAAAAAATTTTTCGAAAAAAATTTTCAAAAAAATTTTCGAAAAAAATTTCGAAAAAAAATTTTCGAAAAAAAATTTGAAAATTTTTTGGAAAAAAAATTTTCGAAAAAAATTTTCGAAAAAAATTTCGAAAAAAAAATTTCGAAAAAAAATTTCAAAAAAATTTTCGAAAAAAAAATTTCTAAAAAAATTTTGAAAAAAAATTTTTCAAAATAATTTAGAAAAAAATTTTCGAAAAAAATTTTGAAAAAAAATTTTGATAATAAATTTCGAAAAAAATTTTCAAAAAAAATTTCGAAAAAATTTTGGAGAAAAATTTTTCGAAAAAAGTTTCAAAAAAATTTTCGAAAAAAATTTTAAAAAAAATTTTCGAAAAAAATTTTGAAAAAAATTTTGAAAAAAAATTACGAAAAAAATTTTGAAAAAAAATTTCGAAAAGAATTTTGAAAAAAATTTTCGAAAAAAATTTCGAAAAAAAATTTTCTAAAAAATTTTTGAAAAAAAAATTTCCAAAATAATTTAGAAAAAAATTTTCGAAAAAAATTTCTAAAAAAATTTTCGAAAAAAATTTTTAAAAAAATTTCGAAAAAAATTTTGAAAAAAAATTTCGTAAAAAATTTTGAAAAAAATTTCAAAAAAAAATTTTCGAAAAAAATTTTCGAAAAAAATTTTCGAAAAAAATTTTCAAAAACATTTCCGAAAAAAATTTGGAAAAAAAATTTTCGAAAAAAAATTTGAAAAAATTTTCGAAAAAAAATTTTCTAAAAAAATTTTCGAAAAAAATTTCGAAAAAAAGTTTTCGAAAAAAAATTTCAAAAAAATTTTCAAAAAAAAATTTTATAAAAAAATTTTGAAAAAAAATTTTGAAAAAAAATTTCCCAAAATAATTTTGAAAAAAAATTTCGAAAAAAATTTTGAAAAAAATTCCGAAAAAAAATTTTCGAAAAAAATTTTGAAAAAAAATTTCGAAAAAAATTTTGAAAAAAATTTTCAAAAAAACTTTTGAAAAAAATTTTCAAAAAAAATTTTGAAAAAAATTTTCAAAAAAAATTTTGAAAAAAAATTTCGAAAAAAATTTTCAAAAAAATTTTCAAAAAAATTTTCGAAAAAAATTTCGAAAAAAAATTTTCGAAAAAAAGTTTGAAAAAAATTTTCGAAAAAAAATTTTCGAAAAAATTTTTCGAAAAAAATTTTCAAAAAAATTTTCGAAAAAAATTTCGAAAAAAAATTTTCGAAAAAAAATTTGAAAAATTTTTGGAAAAAAAATTTTCGAAAAAAATTTTCGAAAAAAATTTCGAAAAAAAATTTTCAAAAAAAATTTTGAAGAAAAATTTCAAAAAAAAACTAAAAAAATTTTCGAAAAAATTTTGGAAAAA
Source organism: Uropetala carovei (assembly GCA_036926305.1). Lineage (NCBI taxonomy): Eukaryota > Metazoa > Arthropoda > Insecta > Odonata > Petaluridae > Uropetala > Uropetala carovei. The sequence goes on from JAXCHB010000188.1 coordinate 10,335,457, forward strand.
AATTTTTTGAAATAAATTTTCAAAAAAATTTTCGAAAAAAATTTTGAAAAAATTTTTCAAAAAAAATTTTCAAAAAAATTTTCGAAAAAAATTTCGAAAAAAATTTTGAAAAAAATTTTCGAAAAAAATTTTCAAAAAAATTCTCGAAAAAAAATTTTCGAAAAAATTTTGAAAGAAATTTTCCAAAAAATAAAAAAAAAATTTCGAAAAAAAATTTTGAAAAAAATTTCGAAAAAAATTTTCAAAAAAATTTCCGAAAAAATTTTGGAAAAAAATTTTTCGAAAAAAATTTTCAAAAAAATTTTCGAAAAAAGTTTCGAAAAAAAATTTTCGAAAAAAATTTCGAAAAAAATTTTGAAAAAAATTTTCGAAAAAAATTTTGAAAAAAATTTTAGAAAAAAATTTCGAAAAAAAATGTTCGAAAAAAATTTCGAAAAAAAATTTTCGAAAAAAATTTTGAAAAAAATTTTCGAAAAATTTTTCGAAAAAAATTTTCAAAAAAATTTTCGAGAAAAATTTCGAAAAAAAATTTTCGAAAAAAAATTTGAAAAAATTTTCGAAAAAAAATTTTCGAGAAAAATTTTCGAAAAAAATTTCGAAAAAAAATTTTCGAAAAAATTTTGGAAAAAAAATTTTCGAAAAAAATTTTGCAAAAATTTTGAAAAAAAATTTCGAAAAAAATTTTGAAAAAAATTTTCGAAAAAAAATTTTCGAAAAAAATTTTCAAAAACATTTTAGAAAAAAATTTCGAAAAAAAATTTTCGAAAAAAAATTTGAAAAAATTTTCGAAAAAAAATTTTCGAAAAAAATTTTCGAAAAAAATTTCGAAAAAAAGTTTTCGAAAAAAAATTTCAAAAAAATTTTCGAAAAAAAATTTTCTAAAAAAATTTTGAAAAAAAATTTCCCAAAATAATTTAGAAAAAAATTTTCGAACAAAATTTTGAAAAAAATTTTCGAAAAAAATTTCTAAAAAAAATTTTCGAAAGAAATTTCGAAAAAAAATTTTCGTAAAAAATTTCGAAAAAAAATTTTAGAAAAAAATTTTTAAAAAAAATTTTGAAAAAAATTTTGAAAAAAAATTTCGAAAAAAATTTTGAAAAAAATTTCGAAAAAAAATTTTCGAAAAAAATTTTCTAAAAAAATTTCAAAAAAATTTTCGAAAAAAATTTTGAAAAAAATTTTAGAAAAAAATTTCGAAAAAAAATGTTCGAAAAAAATTTTCGAAAAAATTTTCCGAAAAAAATTTTCAAAAAAATTTTCGAAAAAAATTTCGAAAAAAAATTTTCGAAAAAAAATTTGAAAAATTTTTGGAAAAAAAATTTTCGAAAAAAATTTTCGAAAAAAATTTCGAAAAAAAGTTTTCGAAAAAAATTTTGAAAAAAATTTTCAAAAAAAATTTCGAAAAAAAATTTTCGAAAAAAATTTCGAAAAAAATTTTGAAAAAAATTTTCGAAAAAAATTCCAAAAAAAAATTTTCGAAAAAAATTTTGAAAAAAAATTTCGAAAAAAATTTTGAAAAAAATTTTCGAAAAAAATTTTCAAAAAAATTTTCGAAAAAAAATTTTCGAAAAAAAATTTTTGAAAAAATTTTGAAAGAAATTTTCCGAAAAAATAAAAAAAAAAATTTCGAAAAAAAATTTTGAAAAAAATTTCGAAAAAAATTTTCAAAAAAATTTCCGAAAAAATTTTGGAAAAAAATTTTTCGAAAAAAATTTTCAAAAAAATTTTCGAAAAAAGTTTCGAAAAAAAATTTTCGAAAAAAATTTCGAAAAAAATTTTGAAAAAAATTTTCGAAAAAAATTTTGAAAAAAATTTTAGAAAAAAATTTCGAAAAAAAATGTTGGAAAAAAATTTTCGAAAAAATTTTTCGAAAAAAATTTTCAAAAAAATTTTCGAAAAAAATTTCGAAAAAAAATTTTCGAAAAAAAATTTGAAAAATTTTTGGAAAAAAAATTTTCGAAAAAAATTTCGAAAAAAAAATTTCGAAAAAAAATTTCAAAAAAATTTTCGAAAAAATAATTTAGAAAAAAATTTTCGAAAAAAATTTCGAAAAAAAATTTTGATAATAAATTTCGAAAAAAATTTTCAAAAAAAATTTCGAAAAAATTTTGGAGAAAAATTTTTCGAAAAAAGTTTCAAAAAAATTTTCGAAAAAAATTTAAAAAAAAATTTTCGAAAAAAATTTTGAAAAAAATTTTGAAAAAAAATTACGAAAAAAATTTTGAAAAAAAATTTGGAAAAGAATTTTGAAAAAAATTTTCGAAAAAAATTTCGAAAAAAAATTTTCTAAAAAATTTTTGAAAAAAAAATTTCCAAAATAATTTAGAAAAAAATTTTCGAAAAAAATTTCTAAAAAAATTTTCGAAAAAAATTTTTAAAAAAATTTCGAAAAAAATTTTGAAAAAAAATTTCGTAAAAAATTTTGAAAAAAATTTCAAAAAAAAATTTTCGAAAAAAATTTTCGAAAAAAATTTTCGAAAAAAATTTTCAAAAACATTTCCGAAAAAAATTTGGAAAAAAAATTTTCGAAAAAAAATTTGAAAAAATTTTCGAAAAAAAATTTTCTAAAAAAATTTTCGAAAAAAATTTTCGAAAAAAATTTCGAAAAAAAGTTTTCGAGAAAAAATTTCAAAAAAATTTTCGAAAAAAAATTTTATAAAAAAATTTTGAAAAAAAATTCCCAAAATAATTTTGAAAAAAAATTTCGAAAAAAATTTTGAAAAAAATTCCGAAAAAAAATTTTCGAAAAAAATTTTGAAAAAAAATTTCGAAAAAAATTTTGAAAAAAATTTTCAAAAAAACTTTTGAAAAAAATTTTCAAAAAAAATTTTGAAAAAAATTTTCAAAAAAAATTTTGAAAAAAATTTTCAAAAAAAATTTTGAAAAAAATTTTCAAAAAAAATTTTGAAAAAAATTTTCAAAAAAAATTTTGAAAAAAAATTTCGAAAAAAATTTTCAAAAAAATTTTCAAAAAAATTTTCGAAAAAAATTTCGAAAAAAAATTTTCGAAAAAAGTTTGAAAAAAATTTTCGAAAAAAAATTTTCGAAAAAATTTTTCGAAAAAAATTTTCAAAAAAATTTTCGAAAAAAATTTCGAAAAAAAATTTTCGAAAAAAAATTTGAAAAATTTTTGGAAAAAAAATTTTCGAAAAAAATTTTCGAAAAAAATTTCGAAAAAAAATTTTCAAAAAAAATTTTGAAGAAAAATTTCAAAAAAAAACTAAAAAAATTTTCGAAAAAATTTTGGAAAAAAATTTTTTGAAATAAATTTTCAAAAAAATTTTCGAAAAAAATTTTGAAAAAATTTTTCAAAAAAAATTTTCAAAAAAATTTTCGAAAAAAATTTCGAAAAAAATTTTGAAAAAAATTTTCGAAAAAAATTTTCAAAAAAATTCTCGAAAAAAAATTTTCGAAAAAATTTTGAAAGAAATTTTCCAAAAAATAAAAAAAAAATTTCGAAAAAAAATTTTGAAAAAAATTTCGAAAAAAATTTTCAAAAAAATTTCCGAAAAAAATTTTGGAAAAAAATTTTTCGAAAAAAATTTTCAAAAAAATTTTCGAAAAAAGTTTCGAAAAAAAATTTTCGAAAAAAATTTCGATAAAAATTTTGAAAAAAATTTTCGAAAAAAATTTTGGAAAAAATTTTAGAAAAAAATTTCGAAAAAAAATGTTCGAAAAAAATTTCGAAAAAAAATTTTCGAAAAAAATTTTGAAAAAAATTTTCGAAAAATTTTTCGAAAAAAATTTTCAAAAAAATTTTCGAGAAAAATTTCGAAAAAAAATTTTCGAAAAAAAATTTGAAAAAATTTTCGAAAAAAAATTTTCGAGAAAAATTTTCGAAAAAAATTTCGAAAAAAAATTTTCGAAAAAATTTTGGAAAAAAAATTTTCGAAAAAAATTTTGCAAAAATTTTGAAAAAAAATTTCGAAAAAAATTTTGAAAAAAATTTTCGAAAAAAAATTTTCGAAAAAAATTTTCAAAAACATTTTCGAAAAAAATTTCGAAAAAAAATTTTCGAAAAAAAATTTGAAAAAATTTTCGAAAAAAAATTTTCGAAAAAAATTTTCGAAAAAAATTTCGAAAAAAAGTTTTCGAAAAAAAATTTCAAAAAAATTTTCGAAAAAAAATTTTCTAAAAAAATTTTGAAAAAAAATTTCCCAAAATAATTTAGAAAAAAATTTTCGAACAAAATTTTGAAAAACATTTTCGAAAAAAATTTCTAAAAAAAATTTTCGAAAGAAATTTCGAAAAAAAATTTTCGTAAAAAATTTCGAAAAAAAATTTTAGAAAAAAATTTTTAAAAAAAATTTTGAAAAAAATTTTGAAAAAAAATTTCGAAAAAAATTTTGAAAAAAATTTCGAAAAAAAATTTTCGAAAAAAATTTTCTAAAAAAATTTCAAAAAAATTTTCGAAAAAAATTTTGAAAAAAATTTTAGAAAAAAATTTCGAAAAAAAATGTTCGAAAAAAATTTTCGAAAAAATTTTCCGAAAAAAATTTTCAAAAAAATTTTCGAAAAAAATTTCGAAAAAAAATTTTCGAAAAAAAATTTGAAAAATTTTTGGAAAAAAAATTTTCGAAAAAAATTTTCGAAAAAAATTTCGAAAAAAAGTTTTCGAAAAAAATTTTGAAAAAAATTTTCAAAAAAAATTTCGAAAAAAAATTTTCGAAAAAAATTTCGAAAAAAATTTTGAAAAAAATTTTCGAAAAAAATTCCAAAAAAAAATTTTCGAAAAAAATTTTGAAAAAAAATTTCGAAAAAAATTTTGAAAAAAATTTTCGAAAAAACTTTGGAAAAAAATTTTCAAAAAAAATTTTGAAGAAAAATTTCAAAAAAAAATTTTAAAAAAATATTCGAAAAAATATTCGAAAAAAATTTCGAAAAAAAGTTTTCGAAAAAAAATTTGAAAAAATTTTCGAAAAAAAATTTTCGAAAAAAATTTTCGAAAAAAATTTCGAAAAAAAGTTTTCGAAAAAAATTTTGAAAAAAATTTTCAAAAAAAATTTCGAAAAAAAATTTTCGAAAAAAATTTCGAAAAAAATTTTGAAAAAAATTTTCGAAAAAAAATTTTCGAAAAAAATTTTCGAAAAAAATTTCGAAAAAAAGTTTTCGAAAAAAATTTTCAAAAAAAATTTCGAAAAAAAATTTTCGAAAAAAATTTCGAAAAAAATTTTGAAAAAAATTTTCGAAAAAAATTCCAAAAAAAAATTTTCGAAAAAAATTTTGAAAAAAAATTTCGAAAAAAATTTTGAAAAAAATTTTCGAAAAAATTTTGGAAAAAAATTTTCAAAAAAAATTTTGAAGAAAAATTTCAAAAAAAAATTTTAAAAAAATATTCGAAAAAATATTCGAAAAAATTTTGGAAAAAAATTTTTTGAAAAAAATTAAAAAAAAAAAATTTTCGAAAAAAATTTTCAAAAAAAATTTTGAAAAAAAATTTTCGAAAAAAAATTTGAAAAAATTTTCGAAAAAAAATTTTCGAGAAAAATTTTCGAAAAAAATTTCGAAAAAAAATTTTCGAAAAAATTTTGGAAAAAAAATTTTCGAAAAAAATTTTGCAAAAATTTTGAAAAAAAATTTCGAAAAAAATTTTGAAAAAAATTTTCGAAAAAAAATTTTCGAAAAAAATTTTCGAAAAAAATTTTCAAAAACATTTTCGAAAAAAATTTCGAAAAAAAATTTTCGAAAAAAAATTTGAAAAAATTTTCGAAAAAAAATTTTCGAAAAAAATTTTCGAAAAAAATTTCGAAAAAAAGTTTTCGAAAAAAAATTTCAAAAAAATTTTCGACAAAAAATTTTCTAAAAAAATTTTGAAAAAAAATTTCCCAAAATAATTTAGAAAAAAATTTTCGAAAAAAATTTTGAAAAAAATTTTCGAAAAAAATTTCTAAAAAAAATTTTCGAAAGAAATTTCGAAAAAAAATTTTCGTAAAAAATTTCGAAAAAAAATTTTAGAAAAAAATTTTTAAAAAAAATTTTGAAAAAAATTTTGAAAAAAAATTTCGAAAAAAATTTTGAAAAAAATTTCGAAAAAAAATTTTCGAAAAAAATTTTCTAAAAAAATTTCAAAAAAATTTTCGAAAAAAATTTTGAAAAAAATTTTAGAAAAAAATTTCGAAAAAAAATGTTCGAAAAAAATTTTCGAAAAAATTTTCCGAAAAAAATTTTCAAAAAAATTTTCGAAAAAAATTTCGAAAAAAAATTTTCGAAAAAAAATTTGAAAAATTTTTGGAAAAAAAATTTTCGAAAAAAATTTTCGAAAAAAATTTCGAAAAAAAATTTTCGAAAAAAAATTTCAAAAAAATTTTCGAAAAAAATTTTCAAAAAAAATTTTCCAAAATAATTTAGAAAAAAATTTTCGAAAAAAATTTCGAAAAAAAATTTTGATAATAAATTTCGTAAAAAATTTTCAAAAAAAATTTCGAAAAAATTTTGGAGAAAAATTTTTCGAAAAATTTTCAAAAAAATTTTCGAAAAAAATTTTAAAAAAAATTTTCGAAAAAAATTTTGAAAAAAATTTTGAAAAAAATTTTGAAAAAAAATTACGAAAAAAATTTTGAAAAAAAATTTCCAAAAGAATTTTGAAAAAAATTTTCGAAAAAAATTTCGAAAAAAAATTTTCTAAAAAATTTTTGAAAAAAAAATTTCGAAAAAAAATTTTCTAAAAAATTTTTGAAAAAAAAATTTCCAAAATAATTTAGAAAAAAATTTTCGAAAAAAATTTCTAAAAAAATTTTCGAAAAAAATTTAAAAAAAAAAAATCGAAAAAAATTTCGAAAAAAAATTTTAGAAAAAAATTTTTAAAAAAAATTTCGAAAAAAATTTTGAAAAAAATTTTCGAAAAAAATTTTGAAAAAAATTTCGAAAAAAAATTTTCGAAAAAAATTTTCGAAAAAAATTTTCAAAAAAAATTTCGAAAAAAAATTTTCGAAAAAAATTTCGAAAAAAATTTTGAAAAAAATTTTCGAAAAAAATTCCAAAAAAAAATTTTCGAAAAAAATTTTGAAAAAAAATTTCGAAAAAAATTTTGAAAAAAATTTTCGAAAAAAATTTTCGAAAAAATTTTGGAAAAAAATTTTCAAAAAAAATTTTGAAGAAAAATTTCAAAAAAAAACTAAAAAAATTTTCGAAAAAATTTTGGAAAAAAATGTTTTGAAAAAAATTTTCAAAAAAATTTTCGAAAAAAATTTTGAAAAAATTTTTCGAAAAAAATTTTCAAAATATTTTCGAAAAAAATTTCGAAAAAAATTTTGAAAAAAATTTTCGAAAAAAATTTTCAAAAAAATTTTCGAAAAAAAATTTTTGAAAAAATTTTGAAAGAAATTTTCCGAAAAAATAAAAAAAAAAATTTCGAAAAAAAATTTTGAAAAAAATTTCGAAAAAAATTTTCAAAAAAATTTCCGAAAAAATTTTGGAAAAAAATTTTTCGAAAAAAATTTTCAAAAAAATTTTCGAAAAAAGTTTCGAAAAAAAATTTTCGAAAAAAATTTCGAAAAAAATTTTGAAAAAAATTTTCGAAAAAAATTTTGAAAAAAATTTTAGAAAAAAATTTCGAAAAAAAATGTTGGAAAAAAATTTTCGAAAAAATTTTTCGAAAAAAATTTTCAAAAAAATTTTCGAAAAAAATTTCGAAAAAAAATTTTCGAAAAAAAATTTGAAAATTTTTTGGAAAAAAAATTTTCGAAAAAAATTTTCGAAAAAAATTTCGAAAAAAAAATTTCGAAAAAAAATTTCAAAAAAATTTTCGAAAAAAAAATTTCTAAAAAAATTTTGAAAAAAAATTTTTCAAAATAATTTAGAAAAAAATTTTCGAAAAAAATTTTGAAAAAAAATTTTGATAATAAATTTCGAAAAAAATTTTCAAAAAAAATTTCGAAAAAATTTTGGAGAAAAATTTTTCGAAAAAAGTTTCAAAAAAATTTTCGAAAAAAATTTTAAAAAAAATTTTCGAAAAAAATTTTGAAAAAAATTTTGAAAAAAAATTACGAAAAAAATTTTGAAAAAAAATTTCGAAAAGAATTTTGAAAAAAATTTTCGAAAAAAATTTCGAAAAAAAATTTTCTAAAAAATTTTTGAAAAAAAAATTTCCAAAATAATTTAGAAAAAAATTTTCGAAAAAAATTTCTAAAAAAATTTTCGAAAAAAATTTTTAAAAAAATTTCGAAAAAAATTTTGAAAAAAAATTTCGTAAAAAATTTTGAAAAAAATTTCAAAAAAAAATTTTCGAAAAAAATTTTCGAAAAAAATTTTCGAAAAAAATTTTCAAAAACATTTCCGAAAAAAATTTGGAAAAAAAATTTTCGAAAAAAAATTTGAAAAAATTTTCGAAAAAAAATTTTCTAAAAAAATTTTCGAAAAAAATTTCGAAAAAAAGTTTTCGAAAAAAAATTTCAAAAAAATTTTCAAAAAAAAATTTTATAAAAAAATTTTGAAAAAAAATTTTGAAAAAAAATTTCCCAAAATAATTTTGAAAAAAAATTTCGAAAAAAATTTTGAAAAAAATTCCGAAAAAAAATTTTCGAAAAAAATTTTGAAAAAAAATTTCGAAAAAAATTTTGAAAAAAATTTTCAAAAAAACTTTTGAAAAAAATTTTCAAAAAAAATTTTGAAAAAAATTTTCAAAAAAAATTTTGAAAAAAAATTTCGAAAAAAATTTTCAAAAAAATTTTCAAAAAAATTTTCGAAAAAAATTTCGAAAAAAAATTTTCGAAAAAAAGTTTGAAAAAAATTTTCGAAAAAAAATTTTCGAAAAAATTTTTCGAAAAAAATTTTCAAAAAAATTTTCGAAAAAAATTTCGAAAAAAAATTTTCGAAAAAAAATTTGAAAAATTTTTGGAAAAAAAATTTTCGAAAAAAATTTTCGAAAAAAATTTCGAAAAAAAATTTTCAAAAAAAATTTTGAAGAAAAATTTCAAAAAAAAACTAAAAAAATTTTCGAAAAAATTTTGGAAAAAAATTTTTTGAAATAAATTTTCAAAAAAATTTTCGAAAAAAATTTTGAAAAAATTTTTCAAAAAAAATTTTCAAAAAAATTTTCGAAAAAAATTTCGAAAAAAATTTTGAAAAAAATTTTCGAAAAAAATTTTCAAAAAAATTCTCGAAAAAAAATTTTCGAAAAAATTTTGAAAGAAATTTTCCAAAAAATAAAAAAAAAATTTCGAAAAAAAATTTTGAAAAAAATTTCGAAAAAAATTTTCAAAAAAATTTCCGAAAAAATTTTGGAAAAAAATTTTTCGAAAAAAATTTTCAAAAAAATTTTCGAAAAAAGTTTCGAAAAAAAATTTTCGAAAAAAATTTCGAAAAAAATTTTGAAAAAAATTTTCGAAAAAAATTTTGAAAAAAATTTTAGAAAAAAATTTCGAAAAAAAATGTTCGAAAAAAATTTCGAAAAAAAATTTTCGAAAAAAATTTTGAAAAAAATTTTCGAAAAATTTTTCGAAAAAAATTTTCAAAAAAATTTTCGAGAAAAATTTCGAAAAAAAATTTTCGAAAAAAAATTTGAAAAAATTTTCGAAAAAAAATTTTCGAGAAAAATTTTCGAAAAAAATTTCGAAAAAAAATTTTCGAAAAAATTTTGGAAAAAAAATTTTCGAAAAAAATTTTGCAAAAATTTTGAAAAAAAATTTCGAAAAAAATTTTGAAAAAAATTTTCGAAAAAAAATTTTCGAAAAAAATTTTCAAAAACATTTTAGAAAAAAATTTCGAAAAAAAATTTTCGAAAAAAAATTTGAAAAAATTTTCGAAAAAAAATTTTCGAAAAAAATTTTCGAAAAAAATTTCGAAAAAAAGTTTTCGAAAAAAAATTTCAAAAAAATTTTCGAAAAAAAATTTTCTAAAAAAATTTTGAAAAAAAATTTCCCAAAATAATTTAGAAAAAAATTTTCGAACAAAATTTTGAAAAAAATTTTCGAAAAAAATTTCTAAAAAAAATTTTCGAAAGAAATTTCGAAAAAAAATTTTCGTAAAAAATTTCGAAAAAAAATTTTAGAAAAAAATTTTTAAAAAAAATTTTGAAAAAAATTTTGAAAAAAAATTTCGAAAAAAATTTTGAAAAAAATTTCGAAAAAAAATTTTCGAAAAAAATTTTCTAAAAAAATTTCAAAAAAATTTTCGAAAAAAATTTTGAAAAAAATTTTAGAAAAAAATTTCGAAAAAAAATGTTCGAAAAAAATTTTCGAAAAAATTTTCCGAAAAAAATTTTCAAAAAAATTTTCGAAAAAAATTTCGAAAAAAATTTTGAAAAAAATTTTCAAAAAAAATTTCGAAAAAAAATTTTCGAAAAAAATTTCGAAAAAAATTTTGAAAAAAATTTTCGAAAAAAATTCCAAAAAAAAATTTTCGAAAAAAATTTTGAAAAAAAATTTCGAAAAAAATTTTGAAAAAAATTTTCGAAAAAAATTTTCAAAAAAATTTTCGAAAAAAAATTTTCGAAAAAAAATTTTTGAAAAAATTTTGAAAGAAATTTTCCGAAAAAATAAAAAAAAAAATTTCGAAAAAAAATTTTGAAAAAAATTTCGAAAAAAATTTTCAAAAAAATTTCCGAAAAAATTTTGGAAAAAAATTTTTCGAAAAAAATTTTCAAAAAAATTTTCGAAAAAAGTTTCGAAAAAAAATTTTCGAAAAAAATTTCGAAAAAAATTTTGAAAAAAATTTTCGAAAAAAATTTTGAAAAAAATTTTAGAAAAAAATTTCGAAAAAAAATGTTGGAAAAAAATTTTCGAAAAAATTTTTCGAAAAAAATTTTCAAAAAAATTTTCGAAAAAAATTTCGAAAAAAAATTTTCGAAAAAAAATTTGAAAAATTTTTGGAAAAAAAATTTTCGAAAAAAATTTTCGAAAAAAATTTCGAAAAAAAAATTTCGAAAAAAAATTTCAAAAAAATTTTCGAAAAAAAAATTTCTAAAAAAATTTTGAAAAAAAATTTTTCAAAATAATTTAGAAAAAAATTTTCGAAAAAAATTTCGAAAAAAAATTTTGATAATAAATTTCGAAAAAAATTTTCAAAAAAAATTTCGAAAAAATTTTGGAGAAAAATTTTTCGAAAAAAGTTTCAAAAAAATTTTCGAAAAAAATTTTAAAAAAAATTTTCGAAAAAAATTTTGAAAAAAATTTTGAAAAAAAATTACGAAAAAAATTTTGAAAAAAAATTTGGAAAAGAATTTTGAAAAAAATTTTCGAAAAAAATTTCGAAAAAAAATTTTCTAAAAAATTTTTGAAAAAAAAATTTCCAAAATAATTTAGAAAAAAATTTTCGAAAAAAATTTCTAAAAAAATTTTCGAAAAAAATTTTTAAAAAAATTTCGAAAAAAATTTTGAAAAAAAATTTCGTAAAAAATTTTGAAAAAAATTTCAAAAAAAAATTTTCGAAAAAAATTTTCGAAAAAAATTTTCGAAAAAAATTTTCGAAAAAAATTTTCAAAAACATTTCCGAAAAAAATTTGGAAAAAAAATTTTCGAAAAAAAATTTGAAAAAATTTTCGAAAAAAAATTTTCTAAAAAAATTTTCGAAAAAAATTTCGAAAAAAAGTTTTCGAAAAAAAATTTCAAAAAAATTTTCGAAAAAAAATTTTATAAAAAAATTTTGAAAAAAAATTCCCAAAATAATTTTGAAAAAAAATTTCGAAAAAAATTTTGAAAAAAATTCCGAAAAAAAATTTTCGAAAAAAATTTTGAAAAAAAATTTCGAAAAAAATTTTGAAAAAAATTTTCAAAAAAACTTTTGAAAAAAATTTTCAAAAAAAATTTTGAAAAAAATTTTCAAAAAAAATTTTGAAAAAAATTTTCAAAAAAAATTTTGAAAAAAATTTTCAAAAAAAATTTTGAAAAAAATTTTCAAAAAAAATTTTGAAAAAAAATTTCGAAAAAAATTTTCAAAAAAATTTTCAAAAAAATTTTCGAAAAAAATTTCGAAAAAAAATTTTCGAAAAAAAGTTTGAAAAAAATTTTCGAAAAAAAATTTTCGAAAAAATTTTTCGAAAAAAATTTTCAAAAAAATTTTCGAAAAAAATTTCGAAAAAAAATTTTCGAAAAAAAATTTGAAAAATTTTTGGAAAAAAAATTTTCGAAAAAAATTTTCGAAAAAAATTTCGAAAAAAAATTTTCAAAAAAAATTTTGAAGAAAAATTTCAAAAAAAAACTAAAAAAATTTTCGAAAAAATTTTGGAAAAAAATTTTTTGAAATAAATTTTCAAAAAAATTTTCGAAAAAAATTTTGAAAAAATTTTTCAAAAAAAATTTTCAAAAAAATTTTCGAAAAAAATTTCGAAAAAAATTTTGAAAAAAATTTTCGAAAAAAATTTTCAAAAAAATTCTCGAAAAAAAATTTTCGAAAAAATTTTGAAAGAAATTTTCCAAAAAATAAAAAAAAAATTTCGAAAAAAAATTTTGAAAAAAATTTCGAAAAAAATTTTCAAAAAAATTTCCGAAAAAATTTTGGAAAAAAATTTTTCGAAAAAAATTTTCAAAAAAATTTTCGAAAAAAGTTTCGAAAAAAAATTTTCGAAAAAAATTTCGATAAAAATTTTGAAAAAAATTTTCGAAAAAAATTTTGGAAAAAATTTTAGAAAAAAATTTCGAAAAAAAATGTTCGAAAAAAATTTCGAAAAAAAATTTTCGAAAAAAATTTTGAAAAAAATTTTCGAAAAATTTTTCGAAAAAAATTTTCAAAAAAATTTTCGAGAAAAATTTCGAAAAAAAATTTTCGAAAAAAAATTTGAAAAAATTTTCGAAAAAAAATTTTCGAGAAAAATTTTCGAAAAAAATTTCGAAAAAAAATTTTCGAAAAAATTTTGGAAAAAAAATTTTCGAAAAAAATTTTGCAAAAATTTTGAAAAAAAATTTCGAAAAAAATTTTGAAAAAAATTTTCGAAAAAAAATTTTCGAAAAAAATTTTCAAAAACATTTTCGAAAAAAATTTCGAAAAAAAATTTTCGAAAAAAAATTTGAAAAAATTTTCGAAAAAAAATTTTCGAAAAAAATTTTCGAAAAAAATTTCGAAAAAAAGTTTTCGAAAAAAAATTTCAAAAAAATTTTCGAAAAAAAATTTTCTAAAAAAATTTTGAAAAAAAATTTCCCAAAATAATTTAGAAAAAAATTTTCGAACAAAATTTTGAAAAACATTTTCGAAAAAAATTTCTAAAAAAAATTTTCGAAAGAAATTTCGAAAAAAAATTTTCGTAAAAAATTTCGAAAAAAAATTTTAGAAAAAAATTTTTAAAAAAAATTTTGAAAAAAATTTTGAAAAAAAATTTCGAAAAAAATTTTGAAAAAAATTTCGAAAAAAAATTTTCGAAAAAAATTTTCTAAAAAAATTTCAAAAAAATTTTCGAAAAAAATTTTGAAAAAAATTTTAGAAAAAAATTTCGAAAAAAATGTTCGAAAAAAATTTTCGAAAAAATTTTCCGAAAAAAATTTTCAAAAAAATTTTGAAAAAAAATTTTCGAAAAAAAATTTGAAAAATTTTTGGAAAAAAAATTTTCGAAAAAAATTTTCGAAAAAAATTTCGAAAAAAAGTTTTCGAAAAAAATTTTGAAAAAAATTTTCAAAAAAAATTTCGAAAAAAAATTTTCGAAAAAAATTTCGAAAAAAATTTTGAAAAAAATTTTCGAAAAAAATTCCAAAAAAAAATTTTCGAAAAAAATTTTGAAAAAAAATTTCGAAAAAAATTTTGAAAAAAATTTTCGAAAAAATTTTGGAAAAAAATTTTCAAAAAAAATTTTGAAGAAAAATTTCAAAAAAAAATTTTAAAAAAATATTCGAAAAAATATTCGAAAAAAATTTCGAAAAAAAGTTTTCGAAAAAAAATTTGAAAAAATTTTCGAAAAAAAATTTTCGAAAAAAATTTTCGAAAAAAATTTCGAAAAAAAGTTTTCGAAAAAAATTTTGAAAAAAATTTTCAAAAAAAATTTCGAAAAAAAATTTTCGAAAAAAATTTCGAAAAAAATTTTGAAAAAAATTTTCGAAAAAAAATTTTCGAAAAAAATTTTCGAAAAAAATTTCGAAAAAAAGTTTTCGAAAAAAATTTTGAAAAAAATTTTCAAAAAAAATTTCGAAAAAAAATTTTCGAAAAAAATTTCGAAAAAAATTTTGAAAAAAATTTTCGAAAAAAATTCCAAAAAAAAATTTTCGAAAAAAATTTTGAAAAAAAATTTCGAAAAAAATTTTGAAAAAAATTTTCGAAAAAATTTTGGAAAAAAATTTTCAAAAAAAATTTTGAAGAAAAATTTCAAAAAAAAATTTTAAAAAAATATTCGAAAAAATATTCGAAAAAATTTTGGAAAAAAATTTTTTGAAAAAAATTAAAAAAAAAAAATTTTCGAAAAAAATTTTCAAAAAAAATTTTGAAAAAAAATTTTTGAAAAAAAATTTGAAAAAATTTTCGAAAAAAAATTTTCGAGAAAAATTTTCGAAAAAAATTTCGAAAAAAAATTTTCGAAAAAATTTTGGAAAAAAAATTTTCGAAAAAAATTTTGCAAAAATTTTGAAAAAAAATTTCGAAAAAAATTTTGAAAAAAATTTTCGAAAAAAAATTTTCGAAAAAAATTTTCGAAAAAAATTTTCAAAAACATTTTCGAAAAAAATTTCGAAAAAAAATTTTCGAAAAAAAATTTGAAAAAATTTTCGAAAAAAAATTTTCGAAAAAAATTTTCGAAAAAAATTTCGAAAAAAAGTTTTCGAAAAAAAATTTCAAAAAAATTTTCGACAAAAAATTTTCTAAAAAAATTTTGAAAAAAAATTTCCCAAAATAATTTAGAAAAAAATTTTCGAAAAAAATTTTGAAAAAAATTTTCGAAAAAAATTTCTAAAAAAAATTTTCGAAAGAAATTTCGAAAAAAAATTTTCGTAAAAAATTTCGAAAAAAAATTTTAGAAAAAAATTTTTAAAAAAAATTTTGAAAAAAATTTTGAAAAAAAATTTCGAAAAAAATTTTGAAAAAAATTTCGAAAAAAAATTTTCGAAAAAAATTTTCTAAAAAAATTTCAAAAAAATTTTCGAAAAAAATTTTGAAAAAAATTTTAGAAAAAAATTTCGAAAAAAAATGTTCGAAAAAAATTTTCGAAAAAATTTTCCGAAAAAAATTTTCAAAAAAATTTTCGAAAAAAATTTCGAAAAAAAATTTTCGAAAAAAAATTTGAAAAATTTTTGGAAAAAAAATTTTCGAAAAAAATTTTCGAAAAAAATTTCGAAAAAAAATTTTCGAAAAAAAATTTCAAAAAAATTTTCGAAAAAAATTTTCAAAAAAAATTTTCCAAAATAATTTAGAAAAAAATTTTCGAAAAAAATTTCGAAAAAAAATTTTGATAATAAATTTCGTAAAAAATTTTCAAAAAAAATTTCGAAAAAATTTTGGAGAAAAATTTTTCGAAAAATTTTCAAAAAAATTTTCGAAAAAAATTTTAAAAAAAATTTTCGAAAAAAATTTTGAAAAAAATTTTGAAAAAAATTTTGAAAAAAAATTACGAAAAAAATTTTGAAAAAAAATTTCCAAAAGAATTTTGAAAAAAATTTTCGAAAAAAATTTCGAAAAAAAATTTTCTAAAAAATTTTTGAAAAAAAAATTTCGAAAAAAAATTTTCTAAAAAATTTTTGGAAAAAAAATTTCCAAAATAATTTAGAAAAAAATTTTCGAAAAAAATTTCTAAAAAAATTTTCGAAAAAAATTTAAAAAAAAAAAATCGAAAAAAATTTCGAAAAAAAATTTTAGAAAAAAATTTTTAAAAAAAATTTCGAAAAAAATTTTGAAAAAAATTTTCGAAAAAAATTTTGAAAAAAATTTCGAAAAAAAATTTTCGAAAAAAATTTTCGAAAAAAATTTTCAAAAAAAATTTCGAAAAAAAATTTTCGAAAAAAATTTCGAAAAAAATTTTGAAAAAAATTTTCGAAAAAAATTCCAAAAAAAAATTTTCGAAAAAAATTTTGAAAAAAAATTTCGAAAAAAATTTTGAAAAAAATTTTCGAAAAAATTTTGGAAAAAAATTTTCAAAAAAAATTTTGAAGAAAAATTTCAAAAAAAAACTAAAAAAATTTTCGAAAAAATTTTGGAAAAAAATTTTTTGAAAAAAATTTTCAAAAAAATTTTCGAAAAAAATTTTGAAAAAATTTTTCGAAAAAAATTTTCAAAATATTTTCGAAAAAAATTTCGAAAAAAATTTTGAAAAAAATTTTCGAAAAAAATTTTCAAAAAAATTTTCGAAAAAAAATTTTTGAAAAAATTTTGAAAGAAATTTTCCGAAAAAATAAAAAAAAAAATTTCGAAAAAAAATTTTGAAAAAAATTTCGAAAAAAATTTTCAAAAAAATTTCCGAAAAAATTTTGGAAAAAAATTTTTCGAAAAAAATTTTCAAAAAAATTTTCGAAAAAAGTTTCGAAAAAAAATTTTCGAAAAAAATTTCGAAAAAAATTTTGAAAAAAATTTTCGAAAAAAATTTTGAAAAAAATTTTAGAAAAAAATTTCGAAAAAAAATGTTGGAAAAAAATTTTCGAAAAAATTTTTCGAAAAAAATTTTCAAAAAAATTTTCGAAAAAAATTTCGAAAAAAAATTTTCGAAAAAAAATTTGAAAAATTTTTGGAAAAAAAATTTTCGAAAAAAATTTTCGAAAAAAATTTCGAAAAAAAAATTTCGAAAAAAAATTTCAAAAAAATTTTCGAAAAAAAAATTTCTAAAAAAATTTTGAAAAAAAATTTTTCAAAATAATTTAGAAAAAAATTTTCGAAAAAAATTTCGAAAAAAAATTTTGATAATAAATTTCGAAAAAAATTTTCAAAAAAAATTTCGAAAAAATTTTGGAGAAAAATTTTTCGAAAAAAGTTTCAAAAAAATTTTCGAAAAAAATTTTTAAAAAAATTTTCGAAAAAAATTTTGAAAAAAAATTACGAAAAAAATTTTGAAAAAAAATTTCGAAAAGAATTTTGAAAAAAATTTTCGAAAAAAATTTCGAAAAAAAATTTTCTAAAAAATTTTTGAAAAAAAAATTTCCAAAATAATTTAGAAAAAAATTTTCGAAAAAAATTTCTAAAAAAATTTTCGAAAAAAATTTTTAAAAAAATTTCGAAAAAAATTTTGAAAAAAAAGTTCGTAAAAAATTTTGAAAAAAATTTCAAAAAAAAATTTTCGAAAAAAATTTTCAAAAACATTTCCGAAAAAAATTTGGAAAAAAAATTTTCGAAAAAAAATTTGAAAAAATTTTCGAAAAAAAATTTTCTAAAAAAATTTTCGAAAAAAATTTCGAAAAAAAGTTTTCGAAAAAAAATTTCAAAAAAATTTTCGAAAAAAAATTTTATAAAAAAATTTTGAAAAAAAATTTCCCAAAATAATTTTGAAAAAAAATTTCGAAAAAAATTTTGAAAAAAATTCCGAAAAAAAATTTTCGAAAAAAATTTTGAAAAAAAATTTCGAAAAAAATTTTGAAAAAAATTTTCAAAAAAACTTTTGAAAAAAATTTTCAAAAAAAATTTTGAAAAAAATTTTCAAAAAAAATTTTGAAAAAAATTTTCAAAAAAAATTTTGAAAAAAATTTTCAAAAAAAATTTTGAAAAAAAATTTCGAAAAAAATTTTCAAAAAAATTTTCAAAAAAATTTTCGAAAAAAATTTCGAAAAAAAATTTTCGAAAAAAAGTTTGAAAAAAATTTTCGAAAAAAAATTTTCGAAAAATTTTTCGAAAAAAATTTTCAAAAAAATTTTCGAAAAAAATTTTCGAAAAAAATTTCGAAAAAAAATTTTCGAAAAAAAATTTGAAAAATTTTTGGAAAAAAATTTTCGAAAAAAATTTTCGAAAAAAATTTCGAAAAAAAATTTTCAAAAAAAATTTTGAAGAAAAATTTCAAAAGAAAACTAAAAAAATTTTCGAAAAAATTTTGGAAAAAAATTTTTTGAAATAAATTTTCAAAAAAATTTTCGAAAAAAATTTTGAAAAAATTTTTCAAAAAAAATTTTCAAAAAAATTTTCGAAAAAAATTTCGAAAAAAATTTTGAAAAAAATTTTCGAAAAAAATTTTCAAAAAAATTCTCGAAAAAAAATTTTCGAAAAAATTTTGAAAGAAATTTTCCAAAAAATAAAAAAAAAATTTCGAAAAAAAATTTTGAAAAAAATTTCGAAAAAAATTTTCAAAAAAATTTCCGAAAAAATTTTGGAAAAAAATTTTTCGAAAAAAATTTTCAAAAAAATTTTCGAAAAAAGTTTCGAAAAAAAATTTTCGAAAAAAATTTCGAAAAAAATTTTGAAAAAAATTTTCGAAAAAAATTTTGAAAAAAATTTTAGAAAAAAATTTCGAAAAAAAACGTTCGAAAAAAATTTCGAAAAAAAATTTTCGAAAAAAATTTTGAAAAAAATTTTCGAAAAATTTTTCGAAAAAAATTTTCAAAAAAATTTTCGAGAAAAATTTCGAAAAAAAATTTGAATAAATTTTCGAAAAAAAATTTTCGAGAAAAATTTTCGAAAAAAATTTCGAAAAAAAATTTTCGAAAAAATTTTGGAAAAAAAATTTTCGAAAAAAATTTTGCAAAAATTTTGAAAAAAAATTTCGAAAAAAATTTTGAAAAAAATTTTCGAAAAAAAATTTTCGAAAAAAATTTTCAAAAACATTTTCGAAAAAAATTTCGAAAAAAAATTTTCGAAAAAAAATTTGAAAAAATTTTCGAAAAAAAATTTTCGAAAAAAATTTTCGAAAAAAATTTCGAAAAAAAGTTTTCGAAAAAAAATTTCAAAAAAATTTTCGAAAAAAAATTTTCTAAAAAAATTTTGAAAAAAAATTTCCCAAAATAATTTAGAAAAAAATTTTCGAACAAAATTTTGAAAAAAATTTTCGAAAAAAATTTCTAAAAAAAATTTTCGAAAGAAATTTCGAAAAAAAATTTTCGTAAAAAATTTCGAAAAAAATTTTAGAAAAAAATTTTTAAAAAAAATTTTGAAAAAAATTTTGAAAAAAAATTTCGAAAAAAATTTTGAAAAAAATTTCGAAAAAAAATTTTCGAAAAAAATTTTCTAAAAAAATTTCAAAAAAATTTTCGAAAAAAATTTTGAAAAAAATTTTAGAAAAAAATTTCGAAAAAAAATGTTCGAAAAAAATTTTCGAAAAAATTTTCCGAAAAAAATTTTCGAAAAAAATTTCGAAAAAAAATTTTCGAAAAAAAATTTGAAAAATTTTTGGAAAAAAAATTTTCGAAAAAAATTTTCGAAAAGAATTTCGAAAAAAAGTTTTCGAAAAAAATTTTGAAAAAAATTTTCAAAAAAAATTTCGAAAAAAAATTTTCGAAAAAAATTTCGAAAAAAATTTTGAAAAAAATTTTCGAAAAAAATTCCAAAAAAAAATTTTCGAAAAAAATTTTGAAAAAAAATTTCGAAAAAAATTTTGAAAAAAATTTTGAAGAAAAATTTCAAAAAAAAATTTTAAAAAAATATTCGAAAAAATATTCGAAAAAAATTTCGAAAAATAGTTTTCGAAAAAAAATTTGAAAAAATTTTCGAAAAAAAATTTTCGAAAAAAATTTTCGAAAAAAATTTCGAAAAAAAGTTTTCGAAAAAAATTTTGAAAAAAATTTTCAAAAAAAATTTCGAAAAAAAATTTCGAAAAAAATTTCGAAAAAAATTTTGAAAAAAATTTTCGAAAAAAAATTTTCGAAAAAAATTTTCGAAAAAAATTTCGAAAAAAAGTTTTCGAAAAAAATTTTGAAAAAAATTTTCAAAAAAAATTTCGAAAAAAAATTTTCGAAAAAAATTTCGAAAAAAATTTTGAAAAAAATTTTCGAAAAAAATTTTCGAAAAAAATTCCAAAAAAAAATTTTCGAAAAAAATTTTGAAAAAAAATTTCGAAAAAAATTTTGAAAAAAATTTTCGAAAAAATTTTGGAAAAAAATTTTCAAAAAAAATTTTGAAGAAAAAGTTCAAAAAAAAATTTAAAAAAAATATTCGAAAAAATATTCGAAAAAATTTTGGAAAAAAATTTTTTGAAAAAAATTAAAAAAAAAAAATTTTCGAAAAAAATTTTCAAAAAAAATTTTGAAAAAAAATTTTCGAAAAAAAATTTGAAAAAATTTTCGAAAAAAAATTTTCGAGAAAAATTTTCGAAAAAAATTTCGAAAAAAAATTTTCGAAAAAATTTTGGAAAAAAATTTTCGAAAAAAATTTTGCAAAAATTTTGAAAAAAAATTTCGAAAAAAATTTTGAAAAAAATTTTCGAAAAAAAATTTTCGAAAAAAATTTTCGAAAAAAATTTTCAAAAACATTTTCGAAAAAAATTTCGAAAAAAAATTTTCGAAAAAAAATTTGAAAAAATTTTCGAAAAAAAATTTTCGAAAAAAATTTTCGAAAAAAATTTCGAAAAAAAGTTTTCGAAAAAAAATTTCAAAAAAATTTTCGACAAAAAATTTTCTAAAAAAATTTTGAAAAAAAATTTCCCAAAATAATTTAGAAAAAAATTTTCGAAAAAAATTTTGAAAAAAATTTTCGAAAAAAATTTCTAAAAAAAATTTTCGAAAGAAATTTCGAAAAAAAATTTTCGTAAAAAATTTCGAAAAAAAATTTTAGAAAAAAATTTTTAAAAAAAATTTTGAAAAAAATTTTGAAAAAAAATTTCGAAAAAAATTTTGAAAAAAATTTCGAAAAAAAATTTTCGAAAAATTTTCTAAAAAAATTTCAAAAAAATTTTCGAAAAAAATTTTGAAAAAAATTTTAGAAAAAAATTTCGAAAAAAAATGTTCGAAAAAAATTTTCGAAAAAATTTTCCGAAAAAAATTTTCAAAAAAATTTTCGAAAAAAATTTCGAAAAAAAATTTTCGAAAAAAAATTTGAAAAATTTTTGGAAAAAAAATTTTCGAAAAAAATTTTCGAAAAAAATTTCGAAAAAAAATTTTCGAAAAAAAATTTCAAAAAAATTTTCGAAAAAAATTTTCAAAAAAAATTTTCCAAAATAATTTAGAAAAAAATTTTCGAAAAAAATTTCGAAAAAAAATTTTGATAATAAATTTCGTAAAAAATTTTCAAAAAAAATTTCGAAAAAATTTTGGAGAAAAATTTTTCGAAAAATTTTCAAAAAAATTTTCGAAAAAAATTTTTAAAAAAATTTTCGAAAAAAATTTTGAAAAAAATTTTGAAAAAAATTTTGAAAAAAAATTACGAAAAAAATTTTGAAAAAAAATTTCCAAAAGAATTTTGAAAAAAATTTTCGAAAAAAATTTCGAAAAAAAATTTTCTAAAAAATTTTTGAAAAAAAAATTTCGAAAAAAAATTTTCTAAAAAATTTTTGAAAAAAAAATTTCCAAAATAATTTAGAAAAAAATTTTCGAAAAAAATTTCTAAAAAAATTTTCGAAAAAAATTTAAAAAAAAAAATCGAAAAAAATTTCGAAAAAAAATTTTAGAAAAAAATTTTTAAAAAAAATTTCGAAAAAAATTTTGAAAAAAATTTTCGAAAAAAATTTTGAAAAAAATTTCGAAAAAAAATTTTCGAAAAAAATTTTCGAAAAAAATTTTGAAAAAAATTTTCAAAAAAAATTTCGAAAAAAAATTTTCGAAAAAAATTTCGAAAAAAATTTTGATAAAAATTTTCGAAAAAAATTCCAAAAAAAAATTTTCGAAAAAAATTTTGAAAAAAAATTTCGAAAAAAATTTTGAAAAAAATTTTCGAAAAAAATTTTCGAAAAAATTTTGGAAAAAAATTTTCAAAAAAAATTTTGAAGAAAAATTTCAAAAAAAAACTAAAAAAATTTTCGAAAAAATTTTGGAAAAAAATTTTTTGAAAAAAATTTTCAAAAAAATTTTCGAAAAAAATTTTGAAAAAATTTTTCGAAAAAAATTTTCAAAATATTTTCGAAAAAAATTTCGAAAAAAATTTTGAAAAAAATTTTCGAAAAAAGTTTTCAAAAAAATTTTCGAAAAAAAATTTTTGAAAAAATTTTGAAAGAAATTTTCCGAAAAAATAAAAAAAAAAATTTCGAAAAAAAATTTTGAAAAAAATTTCGAAAAAAATTTTCAAAAAAATTTCCGAAAAAATTTTGGAAAAAAATTTTTCGAAAAAAATTTTCAAAAAAATTTTCGAAAAAAGTTTCGAAAAAAAATTTTCGAAAAAAATTTCGAAAAAAATTTTGAAAAAAATTTTCGAAAAAAATTTTGAAAAAAATTTTAGAAAAAAATTTCGAAAAAAAATGTTGGAAAAAAATTTTCGAAAAAATTTTTCGAAAAAAATTTTCAAAAAAATTTTCGAAAAAAATTTCGAAAAAAAATTTTCGAAAAAAAATTTGAAAAATTTTTGGAAAAAAAATTTTCGAAAAAAATTTTCGAAAAAAATTTCGAAAAAAAAATTTCGAAAAAAAATTTCAAAAAAATTTTCGAAAAAAAAATTTCTAAAAAAATTTTTAAACAAAATTTTTCAAAATAATTTAGAAAAAAATTTTCGAAAAAAATTTCGAAAAAAAATTTTGATAATAAATTTCGAAAAAAATTTTCAAAAAAAATTTCGAAAAAATTTTGGAGAAAAATTTTTCGAAAAAAGTTTCAAAAAAATTTTCGAAAAAAATTTTTAAAAAAATTTTCGAAAAAAATTTTGAAAAAAAATTACGAAAAAAATTTTGAAAAAAAATTTTGAAAAGAATTTTGAAAAAAATTTTCGAAAAAAATTTCGAAAAAAAATTTTCTAAAAAATTTTTGAAAAAAAAATTTCCAAAATAATTTAGAAAAAAATTTTCGAAAAAAATTTCTAAAAAAATTTTCGAAAAAAATTTTTAAAAAAATTTCGAAAAAAATTTTGAAAAAAAATTTCGTAAAAAATTTTGAAAAAAATTTCAAAAAAAAATTTTCGAAAAAAATTTTCAAAAACATTTCCGAAAAAAATTTGGAAAAAAAATTTTCGAAAAAAAATTTGAAAAAATTTTCGAAAAAAAATTTTCTAAAAAAATTTTCGAAAAAAATTTCGAAAAAAAGTTTTCGAAAAAAAATTTCAAAAAAATTTTCGAAAAAAAATTTTATAAAAAAATTTTGAAAAAAAATTTCCCAAAATAATTTTGAAAAAAAATTTCGAAAAAAATTTTGAAAAAAATTCCGAAAAAAAATTTTCGAAAAAAATTTTGAAAAAAAATTTCGAAAAAAATTTTGAAAAAAATTTTGAAAAAAACTTTTGAAAAAAATTTTCAAAAAAAATTTTGAAAAAAATTTTCAAAAAAAATTTTGAAAAAAATTTTAAAAAAAATTTTGAAAAAAATTTTCAAAAAAAATTTTGAAAAAAAATTTCGAAAAAAATTTTCAAAAAAATTTTCAAAAAAATTTTCGAAAAAAATTTCGAAAAAAAATTTTCGAAAAAAAGTTTGAAAAAAATTTTCGAAAAAAAATTTTCGAAAAAATTTTTCGAAAAAAATTTTCAAAAAAATTTTCGAAAAAAATTTCGAAAAAAAATTTTCGAAAAAAAATTTAAAAAATTTTTGGAAAAAAAATTTTCGAAAAAAATTTTCGAAAAAAATTTCGAAAAAAAATTTTCAAAAAAAATTTTGAAGAAAAATTTCAAAAAAAAACAAAAAATTTTCGAAAAAATTTTGGAAAAAAATTTTTTGAAATAAATTTTCAAAAAAATTTTCGAAAAAAATTTTGAAAAAATTTTTCAAAAAAAATTTTCAAAAAAATTTTCGAAAAAAATTTCGAAAAAAATTTTGAAAAAAATTTTCGAAAAAAATTTTCAAAAAAATTCTCGAAAAAAAATTTTCGAAAAAATTTTGAAAGAAATTTTCCAAAAAATAAAAAAAAAATTTCGAAAAAAAATTTTGAAAAAAATTTCGAAAAAAATTTTCAAAAAAATTTCCGAAAAAATTTTGGAAAAAAATTTTTCAAAAAAAATTTTCAAAAAAATTTTCGAAAAAAGTTTCGAAAAAAAATTTTCGAAAAAAATTTCGAAAAAAATTTTGAAAAAAATTTTCGAAAAAAATTTTGAAAAAAATTTTAGAAAAAAATTTCGAAAAAAAATGTTCGAAAAAAATTTCGAAAAAAAATTTTCGAAAAAAATTTTGAAAAAAATTTTCGAAAAATTTTTCGAAAAAAATTTTCAAAAAAATTTTCGAGAAAAATTTCGAAAAAAAATTTTCGAAAAAAAATTTGAAAAAATTTTCGAAAAAAAATTTTCGAGAAAAATTTTCGAAAAAAATTTCGAAAAAAAATTTTCGAAAAAATTTTGGAAAAAAAATTTTCGAAAAAAATTTTGAAAAAAATTTTCGAAAAAAAATTTTCGAAAAAAATTTTCAAAAACATTTTCGAAAAAAATTTCGAAAAAAAATTTTCGAAAAAAAATTTGAAAAAATTTTTGAAAAAAAATTTTCGAAAAAAATTTTCGAAAAAAATTTCGAAAAAAAGTTTTCGAAAAAAAATTTCAAAAAAATTTTCGAAAAAAAATTTTCTAAAAAAATTTTGAAAAAAAATTTCCCAAAATAATTTAGAAAAAAATTTTCGAACAAAATTTTGAAAAAAATTTTCGAAAAAAATTTCTAAAAAAAATTTTCGAAAGAAATTTCGAAAAAAAATTTTCGTAAAAAATTTCGAAAAAAAATTTTAGAAAAAAATTTTTAAAAAAAATTTTGAAAAAAATTTTGAAAAAAAATTTCGAAAAAAATTTTGAAAAAAATTTCGAAAAAAAATTTTCGAAAAAAATTTTCTAAAAAAATTTCAAAAAAATTTTCGAAAAAAATTTTGAAAAAAATTTTAGAAAAAAATTTCGAAAAAAAATGTTCGAAAAAAATTTTCGAAAAAATTTTCCGAAAAAAATTTTCAAAAAAATTTTCGAAAAAAATTTCGAAAAAAAATTTTCGAAAAAAAATTTGAAAAATTTTTGGAAAAAAAATTTTCGAAAAAAATTTTCGAAAAGAATTTCGAAAAAAAGTTTTCGAAAAAAATTTTGAAAAAAATTTTCAAAAAAAATTTCGAAAAAAAATTTTCGAAAAAAATTTCGAAAAAAATTTTGAAAAAAATTTTCGAAAAAAATTCCAAAAAAAAATTTTCGAAAAAAATTTTGAAAAAAAATTTCGAAAAAAATTTTGAAAAAAATTTTGAAGAAAATTTTCAAAAAAAAATTTTAAAAAAATATTCGAAAAAATATTCGAAAAAAATTTCGAAAAATAGTTTTCGAAAAAAAATTTGAAAAAATTTTCGAAAAAAAATTTTCGAAAAAAATTTTCGAAAAAAATTTCGAAAAAAAGTTTTCGAAAAAAATTTTGAAAAAAATTTTCAAAAAAAATTTCGAAAAAAAATTTTCGAAAAAAATTTCGAAAAAAATTTTGAAAAAAATTTTCGAAAAAAAATTTTCGAAAAAAATTTTCGAAAAAAATTTCGAAAAAAAGTTTTCGAAAAAAATTTTGAAAAAAATTTTCAAAAAAAATTTCGAAAAAAAATTTTCGAAAAAAATTTCGAAAAAAATTTTGAAAAAAATTTTCGAAAAAAATTTTCGAAAAAAATTCCAAAAAAAAATTTTCGAAAAAAATTTTGAAAAAAAATTTCGAAAAAAATTTTGAAAAAAATTTTCGAAAAAATTTTGGAAAAAAATTTTCAAAAAAAATTTTGAAGAAAAATTTCAAAAAAAAATTTTAAAAAAATATTCGAAAAAATATTCGAAAAAATTTTGGAAAAAAATTTTTTGAAAAAAATTAAAAAAAAAAAATTTTCGAAAAAAATTTTCAAAAAAAATTTTGAAAAAAAATTTTCGAAAAAAAATTTGAAAAAATTTTCGAAAAAAAATTTTCGAGAAAAATTTTCGAAAAAAATTTCGAAAAAAAATTTTCGAAAAAATTTTGGAAAAAAAATTTTCGAAAAAAATTTTGCAAAAATTTTGAAAAAAAATTTCGAAAAAAATTTTGAAAAAAATTTTCGAAAAAAAATTTTCGAAAAAAATTTTCGAAAAAAATTTTCAAAAACATTTTCGAAAAAAATTTCGAAAAAAAATTTTCGAAAAAAAATTTGAAAAAATTTTCGAAAAAAAATTTTCGAAAAAAATTTTCGAAAAAAATTTCGAAAAAAAGTTTTCGAAAAAAAATTTCAAAAAAATTTTCGACAAAAAATTTTCTAAAAAAATTTTGAAAAAAAATTTCCCAAAATAATTTAGAAAAAAATTTTCGAAAAAAATTTTGAAAAAAATTTTCGAAAAAAATTTCTAAAAAAAATTTTCGAAAGAAATTTCGAAAAAAAATTTTCGTAAAAAATTTCGAAAAAAAATTTTAGAAAAAAATTTTTAAAAAAAATTTTGAAAAAAATTTTGAAAAAAAATTTCGAAAAAAATTTTGAAAAAAATTTCGAAAAAAAATTTTCGAAAAAAATTTTCTAAAAAAATTTCAAAAAAATTTTCGAAAAAAATTTTGAAAAAAATTTTAGAAAAAAATTTCGAAAAAAAATGTTCGAAAAAAATTTTCGAAAAAATTTTCCGAAAAAAATTTTCAAAAAAATTTTCGAAAAAAATTTCGAAAAAAAATTTTCGAAAAAAAATTTGAAAAATTTTTGGAAAAAAAATTTTCGAAAAAAATTTTCGAAAAAAATTTCGAAAAAAAATTTTCGAAAAAAAATTTCAAAAAAATTTTCGAAAAAAATTTTCAAAAAAAATTTTCCAAAATAATTTAGAAAAAAATTTTCGAAAAAAATTTCGAAAAAAAATTTTGATAATAAATTTCGTAAAAAATTTTCAAAAAAAATTTCGAAAAAATTTTGGAGAAAAATTTTTCGAAAAATTTTCAAAAAAATTTTCGAAAAAAATTTTTAAAAAAATTTTCGAAAAAAATTTTGAAAAAAATTTTGAAAAAAAATTACGAAAAAAATTTTGAAAAAAAATTTCCAAAAGAATTTTGAAAAAAATTTTCGAAAAAAATTTCGAAAAAAAATTTTCTAAAAAATTTTTGAAAAAAAAATTTCGAAAAAAAATTTTCTAAAAAATTTTTGAAAAAAAAATTTCCAAAATAATTTAGAAAAAAATTTTCGAAAAAAATTTCTAAAAAAATTTTCGAAAAAAATTAAAAAAAAAAAAATCGAAAAAAATTTCGAAAAAAAATTTTAGAAAAAAATTTTTAAAAAAAATTTCGAAAAAAATTTTGAAAAAAATTTTCGAAAAAAATTTTGAAAAAAATTTCGAAAAAAAATTTTCGAAAAAAATTTTCGAAAAAAATTTTGAAAAAAATTTTCAAAAAAAATTTCGAAAAAAAATTTTCGAAAAAAATTTCGAAAAAAATTTTGAAAAAAATTTTCGAAAAAAATTCCAAAAAAAAATTTTCGAAAAAAATTTTGAAAAAAAATTTCGAAAAAAATTTTGAAAAAAATTTTCGAAAAAAATTTTCGAAAAAATTTTGGAAAAAAATTTTCAAAAAAAATTTTGAAGAAAAATTTCAAAAAAAAACTAAAAAAATTTTCGAAAAAATTTTGGAAAAAAATTTTTTGAAAAAAATTTTCAAAAAAATTTTCGAAAAAAATTTTGAAAAAATTTTTCGAAAAAAATTTTCAAAATATTTTCGAAAAAAATTTCGAAAAAAATTTTGAAAAAAATTTTCGAAAAAAATTTTCAAAAAAATTTTCGAAAAAAAATTTTTGAAAAAATTTTGAAAGAAATTTTCCGAAAAAATAAAAAAAAAAATTTCGAAAAAAAATTTTGAAAAAAATTTCGAAAAAAATTTTCAAAAAAATTTCCGAAAAAATTTTGGAAAAAAATTTTTCGAAAAAAATTTTCAAAAAAATTTTCGAAAAAAGTTTCGAAAAAAAATTTTCGAAAAAAATTTCGAAAAAAATTTTGAAAAAAATTTTCGAAAAAAATTTTGAAAAAAATTTTAGAAAAAAATTTCGAAAAAAAATGTTGGAAAAAAATTTTCGAAAAAATTTTTCGAAAAAAATTTTCAAAAAAATTTTCGAAAAAAATTTCGAAAAAAAATTTTCGAAAAAAAATTTGAAAAATTTTTGGAAAAAAAATTTTCGAAAAAAATTTTCGAAAAAAATTTTGAAAAAAAAATTTCGAAAAAAAATTTCAAAAAAATTTTCGAAAAAAAAATTTCTAAAAAAATTTTGAAACAAAATTTTTCAAAATAATTTAGAAAAAAATTTTCGAAAAAAATTTCGAAAAAAAATTTTGATAATAAATTTCGAAAAAAATTTTCAAAAAAAATTTCGAAAAAATTTTGGAGAAAAATTTTTCGAAAAAAGTTTCAAAAAAATTTTCGAAAAAAATTTTTAAAAAAATTTTCGAAAAAAATTTTGAAAAAAAATTACGAAAAAAATTTTGAAAAAAAATTTCGAAAAGAATTTTGAAAAAAATTTTCGAAAAAAATTTCGAAAAAAAATTTTCTAAAAAATTTTTGAAAAAAAAATTTCCAAAATAATTTAGAAAAAAATTTTCGAAAAAAATTTCTAAAAAAATTTTCGAAAAAAATTTTTAAAAAAATTTCGAAAAAAATTTTGAAAAAAAATTTCGTAAAAAATTTTGAAAAAAATTTCAAAAAAAAATTTTCGAAAAAAATTTTCAAAAACATTTCCGAAAAAAATTTGGAAAAAAAATTTTCGAAAAAAAATTTGAAAAAATTTTCGAAAAAAAATTTTCTAAAAAAATTTTCGAAAAAAATTTCGAAAAAAAGTTTTCGAAAAAAAATTTCAAAAAAATTTTCGAAAAAAAATTTTATAAAAAAATTTTGAAAAAAAATTTCCCAAAATAATTTTGAAAAAAAATTTCGAAAAAAATTTTGAAAAAAATTCCGAAAAAAAATTTTCGAAAAAAATTTTGAAAAAAAATTTCGAAAAAAATTTTGAAAAAAATTTTCAAAAAAACTTTTGAAAAAAATTTTCAAAAAAAATTTTGAAAAAAATTTTCAAAAAAAATTTTGAAAAAAATTTTAAAAAAAATTTTGAAAAAAATTTTCAAAAAAAATTTTGAAAAAAAATTTCGAAAAAAATTTTCAAAAAAATTTTCAAAAAAATTTTCGAAAAAAATTTCGAAAAAAAATTTTCGAAAAAAAGTTTGAAAAAAATTTTCGAAAAAAAATTTTCGAAAAAATTTTTCGAAAAAAATTTTCAAAAAAATTTTCGAAAAAAATTTCGAAAAAAAATTTTCGAAAAAAAATTTGAAAAATTTTTGGAAAAAAAATTTTCGAAAAAAATTTTCGAAAAAAATTTCGAAAAAAAATTTTCAAAAAAAATTTTGAAGAAAAATTTCAAAAAAAAACTAAAAAAATTTTCGAAAAAATTTTGGAAAAAAATTTTTTGAAATAAATTTTCAAAAAAATTTTCGAAAAAAATTTTGAAAAAATTTTTCAAAAAAAATTTTCAAAAAAATTTTCGAAAAAAATTTCGAAAAAAATTTTGAAAAAAATTTTCGAAAAAAATTTTCAAAAAAATTCTCGAAAAAAAATTTTCGAAAAAATTTTGAAAGAAATTTTCCAAAAAATAAAAAAAAAATTTCGAAAAAAAATTTTGAAAAAAATTTCGAAAAAAATTTTCAAAAAAATTTCCGAAAAAATTTTGGAAAAAAATTTTTCGAAAAAAATTTTCAAAAAAATTTTCAAAAAAAGTTTCGAAAAAAAATTTTCGAAAAAAATTTCGAAAAAAATTTTGAAAAAAATTTTCGAAAAAAATTTTGAAAAAAATTTTAGAAAAAAATTTCGAAAAAAAATGTTCGAAAAAAATTTCGAAAAAACATTTTCGAAAAAAATTTTGAAAAAAATTTTCGAAAAATTTTTCGAAAAAAATTTTCAAAAAAATTTTCGAGAAAAATTTCGAAAAAAAATTTTCGAAAAAAAATTTGAAAAAATTTTCGAAAAAAAATTTTCGAGAAAAATTTTCGAAAAAAATTTCGAAAAAAAATTTTCGAAAAAATTTTGGAAAAAAAATTTTCGAAAAAAATTTTGCAAAAATTTTGAAAAAAAATTTCGAAAAAAATTTTGAAAAAAATTTTCGAAAAAAAATTTTCGAAAAAAATTTTCAAAAACATTTTCGAAAAAAATTTCGAAAAAAAATTTTCGAAAAAAAATTTGAAAAAATTTTCGAAAAAAAATTTTCGAAAAAAATTTTCGAAAAAAATTTCGAAAAAAAGTTTTCGAAAAAAAATTTCAAAAAAATTTTCGAAAAAAAATTTTCTAAAAAAATTTTGAAAAAAAATTTCCCAAAATAATTTAGAAAAAAATTTTCGAACAAAATTTTGAAAAAAATTTTCGAAAAAAATTTCTAAAAAAAATTTTCGAAAGAAATTTCGAAAAAAAATTTTCGTAAAAAATTTCGAAAAAAAATTTTAGAAAAAAATTTTTAAAAAAAATTTTGAAAAAAATTTTGAAAAAAAATTTCGAAAAAAATTTTGAAAAAAATTTCGAAAAAAAATTTTCGAAAAAAATTTTCTAAAAAAATTTCAAAAAAATTTTCGAAAAAAATTTTGAAAAAAATTTTAGAAAAAAATTTCGAAAAAAAATGTTCGAAAAAAATTTTCGAAAAAATTTTCCGAAAAAAATTTTCAAAAAAATTTTCGAAAAAAATTTCGAAAAAAAATTTTCGAAAAAAAATTTAAAAAATTTTTGGAAAAAAAATTTTCGAAAATAATTTTCGAAAAAAATTTCGAAGAAAAATTTTCGAAAAAAAATTTCAAAAAAATTTTCGAAAAAAAATTTTTAAAAAAATTTTGAAAAAAAATTTTCCAAAATAATTTAGAAAAAAATTTTCGAAAAAGATTTCGAAAAAAAATTTTGATAATAAATTTCGTAAAAAATTTTCAAAAAAAATTTCGAAAAAATTTTGGAGAAAAATTTTTCGAAAAATTTTCAAAAAAATTTTCTAAAAAAATTTTAAAAAAAATTTTCGAAAAAAATTTTGAAAAAAATTTTGAAAAAAAATTACGAAAAAAATTTTGAAAAAAAATTTCCAAAAGAATTTTGAAAAAAATTTTCGAAAAAAATTTCGAAAAAAAATTTTCTAAAAAATTTTTGAAAAAAAAATTTCGAAAAAAAATTTTCTAAAAAATTTTTGAAAAAAAAATTTCCAAAATAATTTAGAAAAAAATTTTCGAAAAAAATTTCTAAAAAAATTTTCGAAAAAAATTTAAAAAAAAAATTTCGAAAAAAATTTAAAAAAAAAAATTTCGAAAAACATTTTGAAAAAAATTTCAAAAATAAATTTTCGAAAAAAATTTTCGAAAAAAATTTCGAAAAAAATTTTGAAAAAAGTTTTCGAAAAAAATTTCAAAAAAAAATTTAAAAAAAATTTTCGAAAAAATTTTGGAAAAAAATTTTCGAAAAAAATTTTGAAAAAATTTTTCGAAAAAAATTTTCAATAAAATTTTCGAAAAAAATTTCGAAAAAATTTTTAAAAAAAAAGTTTGAAAAAAAATTTCGAAAAAAATTTTCGAGAAAAATTTCGAAAAAAAATTTTCGAAAAAAAATTTGAAAAAACTTTGAAAAAAAATTTTCAAAAAAATTTTGAAAAAAAATTTTGAAAAAAAATTTCGAAAAAAATTTTGAAAAAAAATTTTCGAAAAATTTTTGAAAAAAAATTTCGAAAAAAATTTCGAAAAAAATTTTCGAAAAATTTTTGAAAAAAAATTTCGAAAAAAATTTCGAAAAAAATTTTGAAAAAAATTTTCAAAAAAATTTTTAAAAAAAAATTTTGAAAAAAAATTTCGAAAAAAATTTTCGAAAAAAATTTTCAAAAAAATTTTCGAGAAAAATTTCGAAAAAAAATTTTCGAAAAAAAATTTGAAAAAATTTTCGAAAAAAAATTTGAAAAAATTTTCGAAAAAAAATTTTCGAAAAAAATTTTCTAAAAAAATTTCAAAAAAATTTTCGAAAAAAATTTTGAAAAAAATTTTAGAAAAAAATTTCGAAAAAAAATGTTCGAAAAAAATTTTCGAAAAAATTTTCCGAAAAAAATTTTCAAAAAAATTTTCGAAAAAAATTTCGAAAAAAAATTTTCGAAAAAAAATTTGAAAAATTTTTGGAAAAAAAATTTTCGAAAAAAATTTTCGAAAAAAATTTCGAAAAAAAATTTTCGAAAAAAAATTTCAAAAAAATTTTCGAAAAAAATTTTCAAAAAAAATTTTCCAAAATAATTTAGAAAAAAATTTTCGAAAAAAATTTCGAAAAAAAATTTTGATAATAAATTTCGTAAAAAATTTTCAAAAAAAATTTCGAAAAAATTTTGGAGAAAAATTTTTCGAAAAATTTTCAAAAAAATTTTCGAAAAAAATTTTAAAAAAAATTTTCGAAAAAAATTTTGAAAAAAATTTTGAAAAAAATTTTGAAAAAAAATTACGAAAAAAATTTTGAAAAAAAATTTCCAAAAGAATTTTGAAAAAAATTTTCGAAAAAAATTTCGAAAAAAAATTTTCTAAAAAATTTTTGAAAAAAAAATTTCGAAAAAAAATTTTTGAAAAAAAAATTTCCAAAATAATTTAGAAAAAAATTTTCGAAAAAAATTTCTAAAAAAATTTTCGAAAAAAATTTAAAAAAAAAAAATCGAAAAAAATTTCGAAAAAAAATTTTAGAAAAAAATTTTTAAAAAAAATTTCGAAAAAAATTTTGAAAAAAATTTTCGAAAAAAATTTTGAAAAAAATTTCGAAAAAAAATTTTCGAAAAAAATTTTCGAAAAAAATTTTGAAAAAAATTTTCAAAAAAAATTTCGAAAAAAAATTTTCGAAAAAAATTTCGAAAAAAATTTTGAAAAAAATTCCAAAAAAAAATTTTCGAAAAAAATTTTGAAAAAAAATTTCGAAAAAAATTTTGAAAAAAATTTTCGAAAAAAATTTTCGAAAAAATTTTGGAAAAAAATTTTCAAAAAAAATTTTGAAGAAAAATTTCAAAAAAAAACTAAAAAAATTTTCGAAAAAATTTTGGAAAAAAATTTTTTGAAAAAAATTTTCAAAAAAATGTTCGAAAAAAATTTTGAAAAAATTTTTCGAAAAAAATTTTCAAAATATTTTCGAAAAAAATTTCGAAAAAAATTTTGAAAAAAATTTTCGAAAAAAATTTTCAAAAAAATTTTCGAAAAAAAATTTTTGAAAAAATTTTGAAAGAAATTTTCCGAAAAAATAAAAAAAAAAATTTCGAAAAAAAATTTTGAAAAAAATTTCGAAAAAAAATTTTGAAAAAAATTTCGAAAAAAATTTTCAAAAAAATTTCCGAAAAAATTTTGGAAAAAAATTTTTCGAAAAAAATTTTCAAAAAAATTTTCGAAAAAAGTTTCGAAAAAAAATTTTCGAAAAAAATTTCGAAAAAAATTTTGAAAAAAATTTTCGAAAAAAATTTTGAAAAAAATTTTAGAAAAAAATTTCGAAAAAAAATGTTGGAAAAAAATTTTCGAAAAAATTTTTCGAAAAAAATTTTCAAAAAAATTTTCGAAAAAAATTTCGAAAAAAAATTTTCGAAAAAAAATTTGAAAAATTT
Organism: Uropetala carovei; assembly: GCA_036926305.1. NCBI lineage: Eukaryota > Metazoa > Arthropoda > Insecta > Odonata > Petaluridae > Uropetala > Uropetala carovei. The sequence goes on from JAXCHB010000188.1 coordinate 10,368,801, forward strand.
TTGGAAAAAAAATTTTCGAAAAAAATTTTCGAAAAAAATTTTCGAAAAAAATTTCGAAAAAAAAATTTCGAAAAAAAATTTCAAAAAAATTTTCGAAAAAAAAATTTCTAAAAAAATTTTGAAAAAAAATTTTTCAAAATAATTTAGAAAAAAATTTTCGAAAAAAATTTCGAAAAAAAATTTTGATAATAAATTTCGAAAAAAATTTTCAAAAAAAATTTCGAAAAAATTTTGGAGAAAAATTTTTCGAAAAAAGTTTCAAAAAAATTTTCAAAAAAAATTTTGAAAAAAATTTTCGAAAAAAATTTTGAAAAAAAATTACGAAAAAAATTTTGAAAAAAAATTTCGAAAAGAATTTTGAAAAAAATTTTCGAAAAAAATTTCGAAAAAAAATTTTCTAAAAAATTTTTGAAAAAAAAATTTCCAAAATAATTTAGAAAAAAATTTTCGAAAAAAATTTCTAAAAAAATTTTCGAAAAAAATTTTTAAAAAAATTTCGAAAAAAATTTTGAAAAAAAATTTCGTAAAAAATTTTGAAAAAAATTTCAAAAAAAAATTTTCGAAAAAAATTTTCGAAAAAAATTTTCGAAAAAAATTTTCGAAAAAAATTTTCAAAAACATTTCCGAAAAAAATTTGGAAAAAAAATTTTCGAAAAAAAATTTGAAAAAATTTTCGAAAAAAAATTTTCTAAAAAAATTTTCGAAAAAAATTTCGAAAAAAAGTTTTCGAAAAAAAATTTCAAAAAAATTTTCGAAAAAAAATTTTATAAAAAAATTTTGAAAAAAAATTTCCCAAAATAATTTTGAAAAAAAATTTCGAAAAAAATTTTGAAAAAAATTCCGAAAAAAAATTTTCGAAAAAATTTTGAAAAAAAATTTCGAAAAAAATTTTGAAAAAAATTTTCAAAAAAACTTTTGAAAAAAATTTTCAAAAAAAATTTTGAAAAAAATTTTCAAAAAAAATTTTGAAAAAAATTTTCAAAAAAAATTTTGAAAAAAATTTTCAAAAAAAATTTTGAAAAAAATTTTCAAAAAAAATTTTGAAAAAAAATTTCGAAAAAAATTTTCAAAAAAATTTTCAAAAAAATTTTCGAAAAAAATTTCGAAAAAAAATTTTCGAAAAAAAGTTTGAAAAAAATTTTCGAAAAAAAATTTTCGAAAAAATTTTTCGAAAAAAATTTTCAAAAAAAATTTCGAAAAAAAATTTTCAAAAAAAATTTTGAAGAAAAATTTCAAAAAAAAACTAAAAAAATTTTCGAAAAAATTTTGGAAAAAAATTTTTTGAAATAAATTTTCAAAAAAATTTTCGAAAAAAATTTTCAAAAAAATTTTCGAAAAAAATTTTGAAAAAATTTTTCAAAAAAAATTTTCAAAAAAATTTTCGAAAAAAATTTCGAAAAAAATTTTGAAAAAAATTTTCGAAAAAAATTTTCAAAAAAATTCTCGAAAAAAAATTTTCGAAAAAATTTTGAAAGAAATTTTCCAAAAAATAAAAAAAAAATTTCGAAAAAAAATTTTGAAAAAAATTTCGAAAAAAATTTTCAAAAAAATTTCCGAAAAAATTTTGGAAAAAAATTTTTCGAAAAAAATTTTCAAAAAAATTTTCGAAAAAAGTTTCGAAAAAAAATTTTCGAAAAAAATTTTTGAAAAAAATTTTCAAAAAAAATTTTGAAAAAAAATTTCGATAAAAATTTTCAAAAAAATTTTCGAAAAAAATTTTCAAAAAAAATTTCGAAAAAAATTTCGAAAAAAAATTTTCGAAAAAAATTTAGAAAAAAATTTCCAAAAAAAAATTTTCGAAAAAATTTTTCGAAAAAAAATTTCAAAAAAATTTTCGAAAAAAATTTCGAAAAAAAATTTTCGAAAAAAATTTTGAAAAAAATTTTCAAAAAAATTTTCGAAAAAATTTTGAAAAAAATTTTTCGAAAAAAATTTTGAAAAAAAATTTCGAAAAAAATTTTGAAAAAAAATTTCGAAAAAAATTTTCAAAAAAATTTTCGAAAAAATTTTGGAAAAAAATTTTTTGAAAAAAATTTTCAAAAAAATTTTCGAAAAAAAATTTTCTAAAATAATTTTCCAAAATAATTTAGAAAAAAATTTTCGAAAAAAATTTCGAAAAAAAATTTTCGAAAAAAATTTTGAAAAAAAATTTCGAAAAAAATTTTGACTAAAATTTTCGAAAAAATTTTAGAAAAAAATTTTCAAAAAAAATTTTTAAGAAAAATTTCAAAAAAAAATTTTAAAAAAATTTTCGAAAAAATTTTGGAAAAAAATGTTCGAAAAAAATTTTGAAAAAAATTTTTCGAAAAAAATTTTCAAAAAAATTTTCGAAAAAAAATTTTCGAAAAAAATTTCGAAAAAGAATTTTCGAAAAAAAATTTGAAAAAAAATTTTCAAAAAAAATTAAAAAAAACAATTTTCGAAATAAATTCAGAAAAAAATTTTCGAAAAATATTTTGAAAAAAAAAATTTTGAAAAAAAATTTCGAAAAAAATTTTGAAAAAAAATTTCGAAAAAAATTTCGAAAAAAATTTTCAAAAAAATTTTCGAAAAAAATTTTGAAAAAAATTTTGAAAAAAATTTTGAAAAAAATTTTGAAAAAAATTTTCGAAAGAAATTTCGAAAAAAAATTTTCGAAAAAAATTTCGAAAATAAAATTTCGAAAAAAATTTTCAAAAAAAAATTTCGAAGAAATTTCGAAAAAAAAATATCGAAAAAAATTTTGAAAAAAAATTCCGAAAAAATATTTTCGAAAAAAATATTGAAAAAAAATTTTCAAAAAAATTTTCAAAAAAATTTCGGAAAAAAATTTTTCGAAAAAAATTTCGAATAAAATTTTTAAAAAAAATTTCGAAAAAAATTTCGAAAAAAATTTTTAAAAAAATTTTCGAACGAAATTTCGAAAACAATTTCGAAAAAAATTTTGAAAAAAATTTCAAAAAAAAAATTTTGGAAAAAATTTTTAAAAAAATTTTTCGAAAATAATTTTGAAAAAAAATTTTCGAAAAAAAATTTGAAAAAAATTTTCGAAAAAAAATTTGAAAAAAATTTTCGAAAAAAAATTTGAAAAAAATTTTCGAAAAAATATTTTCGAAAAAAATTTTGAAAAAAAATTTTGAAAAAAAATTCGAAAAAAATTTTGAAAAAAAATTTCGAAAAAAATTTTCGAAAAAAATTTTCGAAAAAAATTTCGAAAAAAAATTTTCGAAAAAAATTTTTAATAAAAATTTCGAAAAAAATTTTGAAAAAAATTTCGAAAAAAATTTCGATAAAAAATTTTCAAAAAAAAATTTGAAAAAAAATTTCGAAAAGAATTTTCAAAAAAATTTTCGAAAAAATTTTGAAAAAAATTTTCGAAAAAAATTTTGAAAAAAAATTACGAAAAAAATTTTGAAAAAAATTTCCGAAAAATTTTGGAAAAAAATTTTTCGAAAAAAAATTTGAAAAAAATTTTCGAAAATAATTTCGAAAAAAAATTTTCAAAAAAAATTTTGAAAAAAATTTTCGAAAAAAAATTTTCGAAAAAAATATTTAAAAAAAATTTTCGAAAAAAATTTGAAAAAAATTTTCGAAAAAATTTTGAAAAAAAATTTTGACTAAAAAATTTCGAAAATAAATTTTCGAAAAAAATTTTGAAAAAAAATTTCGAAAAAAATTTTGAAAGAAAATTTCGAAAAAAATTTTGAAAAAAAATTTCGAAAAAAAATTTCAAAAAAAAATTTCAAAAAAATTTTCGAAAAAATTTTTTGAAAAAAATTTTTTAAAAAATTTTCGAAAAAAATTTCGATAAAACCTTTCGAGAAAAATTGCGAAAAAAAAATTTCGAGAAAAATTTAAAAAAAAAATTTCGAAAAAAATTTTTTAAAAATTTTCGAAAAAAATTTCGTTAAAAAAAATTTCCAAAAAAAAATTTTGAAAAAAAATTTCAAAAAAAACTTTCAAAAAAATTTTCAAAAAAATTTTGGAAAAAAAATTTTTCGAAAAAAATTTTCAAAAAAAATTTAGAAAAAAATTTCGAAAAAAAATTTTCGAAAAAAATTTTGAAAAAAATTTCGAAAAAAATTTTGAAAAAAAATTTTCGAAAATAATAAAGGAAAAAAATTTTCGAAAAAAATTTTGAAAAAAAATTTTCGAAAAAAATTTTTAAAAAAAAATTTCGAAAAAAATTTCTAAAAAAAATTTTGCAAAAAATTTTGAAAAAAAATTTCGAAAAAAATTTTGTAAAAATATTCGAAAAAAATTTCGAAAAAAAGTTTTCGAAAAAAGTTTTCGAAAAAAATTTCGAAAAAAATTTTGAAAAAAATTTTCGATAAAAATTTTGAAAAAAATTTTCGATAAAAATTTTGAAAAAAATTTTCGATAAAAATTTCGATAAAAAAATTTCGAAAAAAATTTCGAAAAAAAATTTTTGAAAAACATTTTGAAAAAAAAATTTCGAAAAAAATTATGAAAAAAATTTTCAAAAAAAAATTTGAAAAAAAATTTCGAAAAAAATTTTCAAAAAAATTTTCGATAAAATTTTGGAAAAAAATTTTCGAAAAAAATTTTGAAAAAATTTACGAAATAAATTTCGAAAAAAATTTTGAAAAAACGCAGGATATGAAAGTTAATTAACAGCGCTACATAAAATAAGTAAAAAACGAAGATGAAAGCATATTAGCCTCAAATTAATGAAATGAATACGTAAGATAGGAAAGTGAATAAACAGCGCTACATAAAATAAGTAAAAAACGAAGTTGAAACTGAATAACCCGCAAATTAACGAAACGAATACGTAAGATAATAAAGTTAATAAACAGCGCTACATAAAATAATTAAAAAACGAAGTTGAAACTGAATTAGCCTCAAATTAATGAAACGAATACTTAAGATAGTAAAGTTAATAAACAGCGCTACATAAAATAAGTAAAAAACAATGTTGAAAATTAATTAGCCTCAAATTATTGAAACGAATTCGTATGACAGAAAAGTGAATAAATTGCGCTACATAAAATAAGTAAAAAACGAAGATGAAACTGAATTAGCGTCAAAGTATCGAAACGTATACGTAAGATAAGAAAGTGAATAAACAGCTCTACAGAAAATAAGTAAAAAACGGTGATTTACCTGTATTAGTCTCAAATTATTGAAACGATTACGTAAGATAGGAAAGTGAATAAACAGCTCTATATAAAATATGTAAAAAACGAAGATGAAATTAAATTAGCCACAAATTAATGAAACGAATACGTAAGATAGATTGTTAATAAAGAGCGCTACATAAAATAAGTAAAAAACGAAGTTGAAACTGAATTAGCGTCAAATTAATGATACCAATACGCAGGATATGATAGTTAATTGACAGCGCTACATAAAATAAGTAAAAAACGAAGTTGAATCTGATATAGCCTCAAATTAAAGAAACGACTACGTAAGATAGGAATGATAATAAACAGCGCTGTATATAATAAGTAAAAAACGAAATTGAAACTGAATTAGCTTCACATTAATGAAACGAATACGTAAGATAGGAAAGTGAATAAACAGCTCTATATAAAATAAATAGAAAACGAAGTTGAAACTGAACTAGCCTCAAATTAAAAAACGAATTCCTAAGATAGGAAAGTTAATAAACAGCGCTACATAAAATAAGTAAAAAACGAAGTTCAAAATGAATTAGTCTCAAATTACGGAAACGAATACGTAAGATAGGAAAGTTAATAAACAGCGCTACATAAAATAAGTAAAAAACGAAGTTGAAAATGAAATAGCCTCAAATTATTGAAACGAATACGTAAGACAGTAAAGTGAATAAACAGCGCCAAATAAAATAATTAAAAAACAAAGTTAAAACGAATTACCCGCAAATTAACGAAACGAATACGTAAGATAGTATAGTTAATAAACAGCGCTACATAAAATAATTAAAAAACGAATTTGAAACTGAATTAGCCACAAATTAATGAAACGAATACGTATGATAGTAAAGTTAATAAACAGCGCTACATAAAATAAGTAGAAAACGAAGTTGAAACTGAATAAGCCACAAATTAATGAAACGAATACATAAGATAGGAATGACAATAAACAGCGCTGCATATTATAAGTAAAAACCGAAATTGAAACTTAATAAGCCTCACATTAATGAAACGAATACGTAGGATAGGAAAGTTAATAAAATAGCTCTACATAAAATAAGTCGAAAAAGAAGTTGAAACTGATTAGCCAAAAATTAATGAAACTTATACATAATATAGAATGTTAATAAAGAGCTCTACATTAAATAAGTAAAAAACGAAGTTAAAACTGAATTAGCCTCAAATTAATGAAAGGAATACGTAAGATACAAAAATCAATAAAAATCGCTACATAAAACAAGTAAAAAACAATGTTGTACCTGGATTAGCCTCAAATTAATGATACGGATACGTAAGATATGAAAGTGAATAAAGAGCGCTACATTAAATATGTAAAAAACGAAGTTGAAACTGAATTAGACTCAAATTAATGATACGAATACGTAACATAGGAAAGTAAATAAACAGCACTACATAAAATAAGTAAAAAACGAAGTTGAAGCTGAATTAGCCTCAAATTATGGAAACGAATACGTAAGACAGAAAAGTGAATAAACAGCGCAACATAAAATAAGTAAAGAACGAAGATGAAACCGAATTAGCGTCAAATTAATGAAACGAATACGTAAGATAAGAAGGTGAATAAACAGCTCTACATAAAATAAGTAAAAAACGAAGATTAACCTGAATTATCCTCAAATTAATGAATCGAATACGTAAGATAGGATAGTGAATAAACAGCTATATATAAAATAAGTAAAAAACGAAGATGAAATTAAATTAGCCTCAAATTAATGAAACGAATATGTAAGATAGGAAAGTGAATAACCAGCGCTACTTAAACAAGTAAACAACGAAGTTGAAGCTGAATTAGCCTCAAATTAACGAAACGAATACATAAGATAGGAAAGTGAATAAACAGCGCTACATAAAATAAGTGAAAAACGAAGTTGAAACTGAATTAGCCTCAAATTATTGAACCGAATACATAAGACAGAAAAGTGAATAAACAAGGCTACATAAAATAAGTAAAAAATTAAGTTGAAACTGAATAAGCCTCAAATTATTGAAACGAATTCGTAAGATAGGAAAGTGAATCAACAGCTCTATATAAAATAAGTAAAAAACCAAGTTGAAGCTGAATTACCCTCAAATTAACGAAACCAATATGTAAGATAGGAAAGTTAATATAAAGCGCTACTTAAAATAACTAAAAAACGAAGTTGAAACAGAATTACCCTCAAATTAACGAAACGAATACGTAAGATAGTAAAGTTAAAAAACATCGTTACATAATATAAGTAAAAAGCGAATTTGATACTGAATTTGATTCAAATTAATAAGACGATTACGTAAGATACGAAAGTTATTAAGCAGCGCTAAATATAATAAGTAGAAAACAAAGTTGAATCTTAATTGCCCTCAAATTATTGAAACGAATATGTAGGATAGTAAAGTTAATAAACAGCGCTACAAAAAATTAGTAAAAAACGAAGTTGAAAATCAATTAACCTCAAATTAATGAAACGAATACGTAAGATTGGAAAGTGAATAACCAGCGCTACATAAACAAGTAAACAACGAATTTGAAACTGAAATAGCCTCAATATAAAGAAAGGAAATCGTAAGATACGAAAGTGAATAAACAGCGCGACATATAGTAAGTAAAAAACGTAGTTGAAACTGAATTAGCGTCAAATTAATGATACGAATACGCAGGATATGAAAGTTAATTAACAGCGCTACACAAAATAAGTAAGAATCAAAGTTGAAACTGATATAGCCTCAAATTAAAGAATCGAATACGTAAGACAGAAAATTGAATAAACAGCGATACATAAAATAAGTAAAAAATGATGATTAACCAGAATTAGCCTCAAATTAATGAAACGAATATGTAAGATAGGAAAGTGAATAAACAGCTCTAACAGAAGTAAGTAGAAAACGAAGTTGAAGCTGAACTAGCCTCAAATTAAAGAAACGAATATCTAAGATAGGAAAGTTAATAAACAGCGCTACATAAAATAAGTAAAAAACGATGTTTAAACTGAATTATACTCAAATTAATTAAACAAATACGTAAGATAGGAAGTTAATAAACAGCGCTACATAAATATGTAAAAAACGAAGATGAAACTGAAATCGCCTCAAATTAATGAAACGAATACGTAAGATAGGAAAGTGAATAAGCAGCGCTACAGAAATAAAGTAAAAAACGAAGTTGAAACTGAATTAGCGTCAAATTAATGATAGAAATAGGCAGGATATGAAAGTTAATTGACAGCGCTACATAAAATAAGTAAAAAACGAAGATGAAAGCAAATTAGCCTCAAATTAATGAAATGAATACGTAAGATAAGAAAGTGAATAAACAGCGCTACATAAAATAAGTAAAAAACGAAGTTGAAACTGAATTAGGCTCAAATTAATGAAACGAATACGTAAGATAGTAAAGTTAATAAACAGAGCTACATAAAATAAGTAGAAAACGAAGTTAAAACTGAGTTAGCCTCAAATTAATGAAACGAATACATAAGATAGGATAGATAATATACAGCGCTGCATATAATAAGTAAAAAACGATGTTAAAACTGAATTAGCCTCACATTAATGAAACGAATACGATAGATAGGAAAGTTAAAATACAGCGTTACATAAAATAAGGAAAAAACGAAGTAGATACTGAATTAGACTCAAATTAATGATACTAATACATAATATAGGAAAGTAAATAAGGTGGGCTTCATTAAATAAGTAAAAAACAAATTTAAAACTGAATTAGCTTCAAATTATTTAAACGAATACGTAAGATAGGAATGTTAATAAACAGCGCTACATAAAACAAGTAAAAAACAAAGTTGAAACTGGATTAGACTCAAATTATTGAAACGAATACGTAAGATAAGAAGATGAACAAACATCTCTACATAAAATAAGTAAAAAACGAAGATTAACCTGAATAATCCGTAAATTAATGAATCGAAAACGTAAGATAGGAAAGTGAATAAACAGCTCTATATAAAATAAGTAAAAAACGAAGATGAAATTAAATTAGCCTAAAATTAATGAAACGAATACGTAAGATAGTAAAGTGAATAACCAGCGCTACATAAACAAGTAAACAACGAAGTTGAATCTGAATTAATCTCAAAATAACGAAACGAATACTTAAGATAGGAAAGTGAATAAACAGCGCTACATAAAATAAGTGAAAAACGAAGTTGAAACCTAATTAGCCTCAAATTATTGAACCGAATACATAAGATAGGAAAGTTAATAAACAGCGATACATAAATTAAGTAAAAAACGAAGTTGACACTGAATTAGCGTCAAATTAATGATACAAATACGCAGGATATGAAAGTTAATTAACAGCGCTACATAAAATAAATAAAAAACGAAGATGAAAGCAAATTAGCCTCAAATTAATGAAATGAATACGTAAGATAGGAAAGTGAATAAACAACGCTACATAAAATAAGTAAAAAACGATGTTAAATTTGAATTACCCGCAAATTAACGAAACGAATTCGTAAGATAGTAAAGTTAATAAACAGCGCTACATAAAATAATTAAAAAACGAAGTTGAAACTGAATTAGCCTCAAAATAATGAAACGAATACGTAAGATAGTAAAGTTAATAAACAGCACTACATAAAATAAGTAGAAAACGATGTTGAAACTGAGTTAGCCTCAAATTAATGAAACGAATACATAAGATAGGAAAGATAATATAAAGCGCTGCATATAATAAGTAAAAAACGATGTTGAAACTGAATTAGCCTCACATTAATGAATCGAATACGATAGATAGGAAAGTTAAAATACAGCGTTACATAAAATATGTAAAAAACGAAGTAGATACTGAATTAGACTCAAATTAATGATAAGAATACATAACATAGGAAAGTTAATAAAGTGCGTTACATTAAATAAGTAAAAAACGAATTTAAAACTGAATTAGCTTGAAATTAATTAAACGAATACGTAAGATAGGAAAGTTAATAAACAGCGCTACATAAAACAAGTAAAAAACAAAGTTGAAACTGGATTAGACTCAAATTATTGAAACGTATACGTAAGATAGTAAAGTTAATAAACAGCGCTACATAAAACAAGAAAAAACGGATGTTGAAAATGAATTAGCCTCAAATTATTGAAACGAATTAGTAAGACAGATAAGTGAATAAACAGCGCTACTTTATATAAGTAAAAAACGAAGATGAATCCGAATTAGCGTCAAATTAATGAACGAATACGTAAGATAAGAAGGTGAATAAACAGCTCTACATAAAATAAGTAAAAAACGAAGATTAACCTGAATTATCCTCAAATTAATGAATCGAATACGTAAGATAGGAAAGTGAGTAAACAGTTATATATAAAATAAGTAAAAAACGAAGATGAAATTAAATTAGCCTCAAATTAATGAAACGAATACGTAAGATAGGAGAGTGAATAACCAGCGCTACATAAACAAGTTAACAACGAAGTTGAAACTGAATTAGCCTCAAATTAACGAAACGAATACATAAGATAGGAAGGTGAATAAACAGCGCTACATAAATAAGTGAAAAACGAAGTTGAAACTGAATTAGCCTCAAATTGTTGAACCGAATACATCAGACAGAAAAGTGAATATACAACGCTACATAAAATAAGTAAAAAATTAAGTTGAAACTGAATTAGCCTCAAATTAAAGAAACGAATACGTAAGATAGGAAAGTGAATCAACAGCTCTATATAAAATAAGTAAAAAACGAAGTTGAATCTGAATTACCCTCTAATTAACGAAACGAATACGTAAGATAGGAAAGTTAATAAACAGCGCTACATAAGATAACTAAAAAACGAAGTTGAATCGGAATTACCCTCAAATTAACGAAACGAATACGTAAGATAGTAAAGTTAAAAAACATCGTTACATAATATAAGTAAAAAACGAATTTGATACTGAATTAGACTCAAATTAATGAAACGAATACGTAAGATACGAAAGTTAATAAACAGCGCTACATAAAATAAGTACAAAACAAAGTTGAAACTTAATTGCCCTCAAATTATTGAAACGAATATGTAGGATAGTAAAGTTAATAAACAGCGCTACAAAAAATAAGTAAAAAACGAAGTTGAATCTGATTTAACACCAAATTAATGAAACGAATACGTAAGATAGGGATGTTAATAAACAGCGCTACATAAAATAAGTTAAAAAACGATGTTGAACCTGAATTAGCGTCAAATTAATGATACGAATACGCAGGATATGAAAGTTAATTAACAGCGCTACATAAAATAAGTAAGAATCGTAGTTGAAATTGATATAGCCTCAAATTAAAGAATCGAATACGTAAGACAGAAAATTGAATAAACAGCGCTACATAAAATAAGTAAAAAACGATGATTAACCAGAATTAGCCTCAAATTAATGAAACGAATATGTAAGATAGGAAAGTGAATAAACAGCTCTATATTAAATAAGTAGAAAAAGAAGTTGAAACTGAACTAGCCTCAAATTAAAGAAACGAATATGTAAGTTAGGAAAGTGAATAAACAGCTCTAAATTAAATAAGTAGAAAAATAATTTGAAACTGAACTAGCCTCAAATTAAAGAAACGAATATCTAAGATAGGAAAGTTAATAAACAGCGTTACATAAAATAAGTAAAAACGAAGTTTAAACTGAATTAGACTGAAATGAATTAAACAAATACGTAAGATAGGAAGTTAATAAACAGCGCTACATAAATACGTAAAAAACGAAGATGAAACTGAAATCGCCTCAAATTAATGAAACGAATACCTAAGATAGGAAAGTGAATAAACAGCGCTACATAAATTAAGTAAAAAACGAAGTTGAAACTGAATTAGCGTCAAATTAATGATACAAATACGCAGGATATGAAAGTTATTTGGCAGCGCTACATAAAATAAGTAAAAAACGAAGATGAAAGCAAATTAGCCTCAAATTAATGAAATGAATACGTAAGATAGGAAAGTAAATAAACAGCGCTGCATAAAATAAGTAAAAAACGAAGTTGAAACTGAATTACCCGCAAATTAACGAAACGAATACGTAAGATAGTAAAGTTAATAAACAGCACTACATAAAATAATTAAAAAACGAAGTTGAAAATGAATTAGCCTCAAAATAATGAAACGAATACGTAAGATAGTAAAGTTAATAAACAGCGCTACATATAATAAGTAGAAAACGAAGTTGAAACTGGATTAACTCAAATTATTGAAACGAATACGTAAGATAGGAAAGTTAATAAACAGCGCTACATAATATAAGTAAGAAACGAAGTTGAATATGAATTATCCTCAAATTAATGATACGAATACATAAGATAGGAAAGATAATATACAGCGCTGCATATAATAAGTAAAAAACGATGTTGAAGCTGAATTAGCCTCACATTAATGAAACGAATACGATAGATAGGAAAGTTAAAATACAGCGTTATATAAAATAAGTAAAAAACGAAGTAGATACTGAATTAGACTCAGATTAATTATACGAATACATAATATAGGAAAGTTAATAAAGTGCGCTACATTAAATAAGTAAAAAACGAATTTAATCCTGAATTAGCTTCATATTAAGTAATCGAATACGTAACATAGGAAAGTTAATAAAAAGCGCTAAATAAAACAAGTAAAAAACAAAGTTGAAACTGGATTAACTCAAATTATTGAAACGAATACGTAAGATAGGAAAGTTAATAAACAGCGCTACATAAAATAAGTAAGAAACGAAGTTGAATATGAATTAGCCTCAAATTAGTGAAACGAATTCGTAAGACAGAAAAGTGAATAAACAGCGCTACATAAAATAATTAAAAATGGAACATGAAACTGAATTAGCCTCACATTATTAAAACGAATACATAAGACAGAAAGTGAATAAACAGCGCTACATAAAATAAGTGAAAAACGAAGTTGAAACTGAATTAGCCTCAAATTAATGAAACGAATACATAAGATAGGTAAGTGAATAAACAGCGCTACATAAAATAAGTGAAAAACGAAGTTGAAACTGCATTAGCCTCAAATTATTGAACAGAATACATAAGACAGAATAGTGAATAAACAACGCTACATAAAATAAGTAAAAAATTAAGTGGAAACTGAATTAGCCTCAAATTAATGAAACGAATACTTAAGATAGGAAAGTGAATCAACAGCTCTATATAAAATAAGTAAAAAACGAAGATTAACCTGAATTAGCCTCATATTAATGAAACGAATACGTGAGATAGGAAAATGAATAAACTTCTCTCTATAAATTAAGTTGAAAACGAAGTTGAAACTGAACTAGCATCAAATTAATGAAACGAATACGTAAGATAGTAAAGTTAAAAAAAATCGTTACATAATATAAGTAAAAAAAGAATTTGATACTGAATTAGGCTCAAATTAATGAAACGAATACGTAAGATACGAAAGTTAATAAACAGTGCTACATAAAATAAGTACAAAACAAATTTGAAACTTAATTTCCCTCAATTATTGAAACGAATATGTAGGATAGTAAAGTTAATGAACAGCGCTACAAAAAATAAGTAAAAAACGAAGTTGAAACTGAATTAACCTCAAATTAATGAAACGAATACGTAAGATAGGAAAGTTAATGAACAGCGCTACATAAAATAAGTAAAAAACGAAGTTGAAACTGAATTAGCGTCAAGTTAATGATACGAATACGCAGGATATGAAAGTTAATTAACAGCGCTACATAAAATAAGTAAGAAACGATGTTGAAAATGATACAGCCTCAAATTAAAAAATCGAATACGTAAGACAGAAAATTGAATAAGCAGCGCTACATAAAATAAGTAAAAAAAGATGATTAACCAGAATTAGCCTCAAAATAATGAAACGAATATGCAAGATAGGAAAGTGAATAAACAGCTCTATATTAAATAAGTAGAAAACGAAGTTGAAACTGAACTAGCCTCAAATTAAAGAAACGAATATCTAAGATAGGAAAGTTAATAAACAGCGCTACATAAAATAAGTAAAAAACGAAGTTTAAACTGATTTAGACTCAAATTAATTAAACAAATACGTAAGATAGGAAGATAATAAACAGCGCTATATAAAATACATAAAAACCGAAGATAAAACTGAAATCGCCTCAAATTAATGAAACGAATACGTAAGATAGGAATGTGAATAAACAGCGCTACATAAATTAAGTAAAAAACGATGTTGAAACTGAATTAGCGTCAAATTAATGATACAAATACGCAGGATATGAAAGTTAAATAACAGCGCTACATAAAATAAGTAAAAAACGAAGATGAAAGCAAATTAACCTCAAATTAATGAAATGAATACGTAAGATAGGAAAGTGAATAAACAGCGCTACATAAAATAAGTAAAAAACGAAGTTGAAACTGAATTACCCGCAAATTAACGAAACGAATACGTAAGATAGTAAAGTTAATAAACAGCGCTACATGAAATAATTAAAAAACGAAGTTGAAACTGAATTATCCTCAAAATAATGAAACGAATTCGTAAGATAATAAATTTAATAAACAGCGCTAAACAAAATAAGTAGAAAACGAAGTTGAAACTGAGTTAGCCTCAAATTAATGAAACGAATACATAAGATAGGAAAGATAATATACAGCGCTGCATATAATAAGTAAAAAACGATGTTTAAACCGAATTAGCCTCACATTAATGAAACGAATACTATACATAGGAAAGATAAAATACAGCTTTACATAAAATAAGTAAAAAACGAAGTAGATACTGAATTAGACTCAAATTAATGATACGAATACATAACATAGGAAAGTTAATAAAGTGCGCTACATTACATAAGTAAATAACGAATTTAAAACTGAAATAGCTTCAAATTAATTAAACGAATACGTAAGATAGGAAAGATAAAATACCGCGCTACATAAAACAAGTAAAAAACAAAGTTGAAACTGGATTAGACTCAAATTATTGAAACGATTACGGAAGATAGGAAAGTTAATAAACAGCGCTACATAAAATAAGTAAAAAACGAAGTTGAAAATGAATTAGCCTCAAATTTATGAAACGAATTCGTAAGACAGATAAGTGAATGAACAGCGCTACATAAAATAAGTAAAACACGAATATGAAACTGAATTAGCCTCACATTATTAAAACGAATACATAAGACAGAAAAGTGAATAAACAGCTCTACATAAAATAAGTAAAATACGAAGTTGAATCTGAATTAGCCTCAAATTAATGAAACGAATACATAAGATAGGAAAGTAAATAAAGAGCGTTATATAAATAAGTAAAAAACGATTTAAAAATAAATTAGCCTCAAATTAATGAAAGGAATAGGAAAGATAGGAAAATTAATCAACAGCGCTACATAAAACAAATAAAAAACAAAGTTGAAACAGAATTAGCCTCAAATTAATGAAACGAATACGTAAGATAAGAAAGTGAATAAACTGCTCTACATAAAATAAGTAAAAAACGGTGATTTACCTGTATTAGCCTCAAATTATTGAAACGAATACGTAAGATAGGAAAGTGAATAAACAGCTCTATATAAAATATGTAGAAAACGAAGATGAAATTATATTAGCCACAAATTAATGAAACAAATTAGTAAGATAGGATAGTGAAAAACCAGCGCTACATAAAAAAAGTAAACAAAGAAGTTGTAACAGAATTAGTCTCAAATTAACGAAACGAATACAAAATATATAGGAAAGATGATAAACAGCGCTGCATATAATAAGTAAAAAACGATGTTGAAACTGAATTAGCCTTACATTATTAAAACGAATACATAAGACAGAAAAGTGAATAAACAGCGCGATATATAATAAGTAAAAAAAGAAGTTAAAACTGAGTTAGCCTCAAATTAATGAAACGAATACGTAAGATAATAAAGTTAATCAACAGCGCTACAAAAAATAAGTAGATAACGAAGTTGAAACCGAACTAGCCTCAAATTAACGAAACGAATACGTAAGATAGAAAAGTGAATAAACATCTCTATTTAAATTAAGTAAAAAACGACGATGAAAGCAAAGTAGCCTCAAATTAATGAAATGAATACGTAAGATAGGAAAGTTAATAAACAGCGCTACATATAATAAGTAAAAATCGAAGTTAAAACACAGTTAGCCTCAAATTAATGAAACGAATACGTAAGATAATAAAGTTAATAAACAGCGCTTCATAAAATGAGTAGAAAACGAAGTTGAAATTGAAGTAGCCTCAAATTAAAGGAACTAATACGTAAGATACGAAAGTTAATAAACAGCGCTACATAAAATAAGTACAAAACAATGTTGAAACTTAATTGCCCTCAAATTTTTGAAACGAATATGTAGGATAGTAAAGTTAATAAACAGCGCTAAAAAAAATAAGTAAAAAACGAAGTTGAAAATGAATTAACCTCAAATTAATGAAACGAATACGTAAGATAGGAAAGTTAATAAACAGCGCTACATAAAATAAGTAAAAAACGAAGTTGAAACTGAATTAGCGTCAAATTAATGATACGAATGCGCAGGATATGAAAGTTAATTAACAGCGCTACAGGAAATAAGTAAAAAACGAAGTTGAAATTGAATAAGCGTCAAATTAAAGAAACGAATACCTAAGATAGGAAAGTTAATAAACAGCGCTACATAAAATGAGTAAAAAAAGAATTTTAAACTGAATTACACGCAAATTAACAAAACGAATACGTAAGATAGTAAAGTTAATAAACAGAGCTACATAAAATAAGTATAAAACGAAGTTGAAACTGAATTAGCCTCAAATTAATGAAACGAATACGTAAGATAGGAAAGTTAATAAACAGCGCTACATAAAATAAGTACAAAACAAAGTTGATTCTGAATTGCCCTCAAATTACTGAGACGAATATGTAGGATAGTAAAGTTAATAAACAGTGCTTCATAAAATAGGTAAAAAACGAAGTTGAAACTGAATTAACCTCAAATTAATGAAACGAATACGTAAGATAGGAATGTTAATAAACAGCGCTACATAAAATAAGTAAAAAACGAAGTTTAAACTGAATTAATCTCAAATTACCGAAACGAATACGTAAGGTAGGAAAGTTAATAAACAGCGCTACATAAAATAAGTAAAAAACGAAGTAGAAACTGAAATAGCCTCAAATTATTGAAACGAATACGTAAGACAGTAAAGTTAATAAACAGCGCTTCATAAAATAAGTAAAAAACGAATTTGAAACTGAATTAGCGTCAAATTAATGATACGAATACGCAGGATATGAAAGTTAATTGACAGCGCTATATAAAATAAGTAAAAAACGAAGTTGAAACTGATATAGCCTCAAATTAAACAAACGAATACGTAAGATAGGAAATATAATAAACAGCGCTACATAAAATAAGTAAAAAACGAAGTTTAAACTGAATTAATCTCAAATTACCGAAACGAATACGTAAGATAGGAAAGTTAATAAACAGCTCTATATAAAATAAGTAGAAAACGAAGTTGAAATTGAACTAGCCTCAAATTAAAGAAACGAATACCTAAGATAGGAATGTTAATAAACAGCGCTACATAAAATAAGTAAAAAACGAAGTTTAAACTGAATTAATCTCAAATTACCGAAACGAATACGTAAGATAGGAAAGTTAATAAACAGCGCTACATAAAATAAGTAAAAAACGAAGTAGAAACTGAAATAGCCTCAAATTATTGAAACGAATACGTAAGACAGTAAAGTGAATAAACAGCTCTACATAAAATAAGTAGAAAACGAAGATTAACCTGAATTAGCCTCAAATTAATGCATCGAATACGTAAGATAGGAAAGTGAATAAACAGCTCTATATAAAATAAGTAAAAAACGAAGATGAATTTAAATTAGCCTCAAATTAATGAAACGAATACGTAAGATAGGAAAAATGAATAACCAGCGCTACTGAAACAAGTAAACAACGAAGTTGAAGCTGAATTAGCCTCAAATTAACGAAACGAATACATAGGATAGGTAAGTGAATAAACAGCGCTACATAAAATAACTAAAAAACGAAGTTGAAACTGAATTACACTCAAATTAAGGAAACGAATATGTAAGATACGAAAGTTAAAAAACAGCGCTACACAAAATAAGTACAAAACAAATTTGAAAATTAATTGCCCTCAAATTATTGAAACGAATATGTAGGATAGTAAAGTTAATAAACAGCGCTACAAAAAATAAGTAAAAAACGAAGTTGAAACTCAATTAACCTCAAATTAATGAAACGAATACGTAAGATAGGAAAGTTAATAAACAGCGCTACATAAAATAAGTAAAAAACGAAGTTGAAACTGAATTAGCGTCAAATTAATGATACGAACACGCAGGATATGAAAGTTAATTAACAGCGCTATATGAAATACGTAAAAATCGAAGTTGAAACTGAAATAGCGTCAAATTAAAGAAACGAAATCGAAAGATACGAAAGTGAATAGACAGCGCGACATATAGTAAGCAAAAAACGAAGTTGAAACTGAATTGGACACAAATTAAAGACACTAAAACGTAAGACAGTAAATTGAATAAACAGCGCTACATAAAATAAATAAAAAACGAAGTTGAAACTGAATTAGCGTCAAATTAAAGAAACGAATACCTAAGATAGGAAAGTTAATAAACAGCGCTACATAAAATAAGTAAAAAACGAATTTTAAACTGAATTACCCGCAAATTAACGAAACGAATACGTAAGATAGGAAAGTTAACAAACAGCGCTGCATATAATAAATAAAAAACGAAGTTGAAACTGAATAAGCCACACATTATTGAAACGAATACGAAAGATAGGAAAGTTAAAAAACAGCGTTATATAAAATAAGTAAAAAACGAAGTTGATACTGAATTAGATTCAAATGAATGATACGAATACGAAAGATAGGAAAGTTAATAAACAGCGCTTCATAAAATAAGTTGAAAACGAAGTTGAAACCGAAGTAGCCTCAAATTAAAGAAACGAATACATAAGATAAGAAAGTTGATAAAGAGCGTTACATAAATAAGTAAAAAACGTATTTAAAACTAAATAAGCCTCAAATTAATGAAAGGAATAGGAAAGATAGGAAAATTAATCAACAGCGCTACATAAAACAAGTAAAATACAAAGTTGAAACTGAATTAGCGTCAAATTAATGATACGAATACGCAGGATATGAAAGTTAATTAACAGCGCTACATGAAATACGTAAAAATCGAAGTTGAATCTGAAATAGCCTCAAATAAAAAAACGAAATCGTAAGTTACGAAAGTGAATAAACAGCGCGATATATAGTAAGCAAAAAACGAAGTTGAAACTGAATTGGACTCAAATTAAAGAAACTAAAACGTAAGATACGAAAGTGAATAAACAGCGCGTAATATAATAAGAAAAAAACGTAGTTGAAACTGAACTAGCCTCAAATTAATGAAACGAATTCGTAAGGTAGAAAAGTGAATAAACATCTCTATATAAAATAAGTAAAAAACGACGATGAAAGCAAATTAGCCTCCAATTAATGAAACGAATACGTAAGATAATAAAGTTAATAAACAGGGCTACATAAAATAAGTACAAAACAAAGTTGAAACTTAATTGCCCTCAAATTATTGAAACGAATATGTAGTATAGTAAAGTTAATAAACAGCGCTACAAAAAATAAATAAAAAACGAAGTTGAAACTGAATTAACCTCTAATTAATGAAAGGAATACGTAAGATACGAAAGTTAATAAACAGCGCTACATAACATAAGTAAAAAACGAATTTGAAACTGAAATAGCCTCAAATTAAAGAAACGAAATCGTAAGATACGAAAGTGAATAAAAAGCGCGATATATAGTAAGAAAAAAACGAAGTTGAAACTTAATTGGACTCAAATTTAAAAACTAAAACGTAAGATACCAAAGTGAATAAACAGCGCGACATATAATAAGCAAAAAACGTAGCTGAAACTGAATTGCACTCAAATTAAAGAATCGAATACCTATGATAGGAAATTTAATTAACAGCGCTACATAAAATAAGTAAAAAACGAAGTTTAAACTGAATTAGAGTAAAATTAATGAAACAAATACGTAAGATAGGAAAGTTAATAAACAGCGCTACATAAAATAAGTAAAAAAAGAAGTTGAAACAGAATTAACCTCAAATTATTGAAACGAATACGTAAGACAGAAAATTGAATAAACAGCGCTACATAAAATAAGTATAAAACGAAGTTGAAACTGAATTAGCGTCAAATTAAAGAAACGAATACATAAGATAGGAGAGTTAATAAACAGCGCTACATAAAATGAGTAAAAAACGAAGTTAAAACTGAATTACCCGGAAATTAACAAAACGAATACGTAAGATAGTAAAGTTAATAAACAGAGCTACATAAAATAAGTATAAAACGAAGTTGAAACTGAATTAGTCTCAAATTAATGAAACGAATACGTAAGATAGGAAAATTAATCAACAGCGCTACATTAAACAAGTAAAAAACAAAGTTGAAACTGAATTAGCCATAAATTAATGAAACGAATACGTAAGATAGGAAAGTTAATAAGGAGCGCTACATTAAATAAGTAAGAATTTGAAACTGAATTAGACTCAAATTAATGAAACGAATACGTAAGATAGGAAAGTTAATAAACAGCGCTACATAAAATACGTAATAAACGATGTTAAATCTGAATTAGACTAAATTAATTAAAAGAATACGTAAGATAGGAAAGTTAATAAACAGCGCTACATAAAATATGTACAAAACAAAGTTGAAAATGAATTGCCCTCAAATTACTGAAACGAATATGTAGGATAGTAAAGTTAATAAACAGTGCTACATAAAATAGGTAAAAAACGAAATTGAAACTGAATTAACCTCAAATTAATGAAACGAATACGTAAGATAGGAAAGTTAATAAACAGCGCTGCATATAATAAGTAAAAAACGAAATTGAAACTGAATTAGCCTCACATTAATGAAACCAATACGTAAGATAGGAAAGTGAATAAACAGCCCTATATAAAATAAGTAGAAAACGAAGTTGAAACCGAAGTAGCCTCAAATTAAAGAAACGAGTACCTAAGATAGGAAAGTTAATAAACAGCGCTACATAAAATAAGTAAAAAACGAAGTTTAAATTGAATTAGTCTGAAATTACCGAAACGAATACGTAAGATAGGAAAGTTAATAAACAGCGCTACATAAAATAAGTAAAACACGAAGTTGAAACTGAAATAGCCTCAAATTATTGAAACGAATACGTAAGATAGTAAAGTGAATAAACAGCGCTACATAGAATAAGTAAAAAACGAAATTGAAACTGAATTAGCGTCAAAGTAATGAAACGAATATTTAAGATAGGAAAGTGAATAAACAGCTCTACATAAAATAAGTAAAAAACGAAGATTAACCTGAATTAGCCTCAAATTAATGAAACGAATACGTGAGATAGGAAAGTGAATAAACATCTCTCTATAAATTAAGTTGAAAACGAAGTTGAAACTGAACTAGCATCAAATTAAAGAAACGAATACATAAGATAGGAAAGTTAATAAACAGCGCCACATAAAATAATTATAAAGCGAAGTTATTATGAATTACCCGCAAACTAACGAAACGAATACGTTAGATAGTATTCTTAATTAACAGCGCTACATTAAATAAGTAAAAAACGAAGTGATACTGAATTAGCCACAAATTAATGAAACGAATACGTATGATAGTAAAGTTAATAAAAAAGCGCTATATTAAATAAGTAAAAAACGATGTTAAAAATGAATTAGCCTCAAATTAATGATACGAATACGTAACATAGGAAAGTAAATAAACAGCACTACATAATGTAAGTAAAAAACGAAGTTGAAACTGAATTAGCCTCAAATTATTGAAACGAATACGTAAGACAGAAAAGTGAATAAACAGCGCAACATAAAAAAAGTAAAGAACGAAGATGAAACCGAATTACCGTCAAATTAATGAAACGAATACGTAAGATAAGAAGGTGAATAAACTGCTCTACATAAAATAAGTAAAAAACGAAGATTAACCTGAATTAGCCTCAAATTAATGAATCGAATACGTAAGATAGGAAAGTGAATAAACAGCTCTATATAAAATAAGTAAAAAACCAAGATGAAATTAAATTAGCCTCAAATTAATGAAACGAATACGTAAGATATGAAAAATGAATAACCAGCGCTACTGAAACAAGTAAACAACGAAGTTGAAGCTGAATTAGCCTCAAATTAACGAAACGAATACATAAGATAGGAAAGTGAATAAACATCTCTATATAAAATAAGTAAAAAACGACGATGAAAGCAAATTAGCCTCCAATTAATGAAACGAATACGTAAGATAATAAAGTTAATAAACAGGGCTACATAAAATAAGTACAAAACAAAGTTGAAACTTAATTGCCCTCAAATTATTGAAACGAATATGTAGTATAGTAAAGTTAATAAAGAGCGCTACAAAAAATAAATAAAAAACGAAGTTGAAACTGAATTAACCTCTAATTAATGAAAGGAATACGTAAGATACGAAAGTTAATAAACAGCGCTACATAACATAAGTAAAAAACGAATTTGAAACTGAAATAGCCTCAAATTAAAGAAACGAAATCGTAAGATACGAAAGTGAATAAAAAGCGCGATATATAGTAAGAAAAAAACGAAGTTGAAACTTAATTGGACTCAAATTTAAAAACTAAAACGTAAGATACCAAAGTGAATAAACAGCGCGACATATAATAAGCAAAAAACGTAGCTGAAACTGAATTGCACTCAAATTAAAGAATCGAATACCTATGATAGGAAATTTAATTAACAGCGCTACATAAAATAAGTAAAAAACGAAGTTTAAACTGAATTAGAGTAAAATTAATGAAACAAATACGTAAGATAGGAAAGTTAATAAACAGCGCTACATAAAATAAGTAAAAAAAGAAGTTGAAACAGAATTAACCTCAAATTATTGAAACGAATACGTAAGACAGAAAATTGAATAAACAGCGCTACATAAAATAAGTATAAAACGAAGTTGAAACTGAATTAGCGTCAAATTAAAGAAACGAATACATAAGATAGGAGAGTTAATAAACAGCGCTACATAAAATGAGTAAAAAACGAAGTTAAAACTGAATTACCCGGAAATTAACAAAACGAATACGTAAGATAGTAAAGTTAATAAACAGAGCTACATAAAATAAGTATAAAACGAAGTTGAAACTGAATTAGTCTCAAATTAATGAAACGAATACGTAAGATAGGAAAATTAATCAACAGCGCTACATTAAACAAGTAAAAAACAAAGTTGAAACTGAATTAGCCATAAATTAATGAAACGAATACGTAAGATAGGAAAGTTAATAAGGAGCGCTACATTAAATAAGTAAGAATTTGAAACTGAATTAGACTCAAATTAATGAAAAGAATACGTAAGATAGGAAAGTTAATAAACAGCGCTACATAAAATACGTAATAAACGATGTTAAATCTGAATTAGACTAAATTAATTAAAAGAATACGTAAGATAGGAAAGTTAATAAACAGCGCTACATAAAATATGTACAAAACAAAGTTGAAAATGAATTGCCCTCAAATTACTGAAACGAATATGTAGGATAGTAAAGTTAATAAACAGTGCTACATAAAATAGGTAAAAAACGAAATTGAAACTGAATTAACCTCAAATTAATGAAACGAATACGTAAGATAGGAAAGTTAATAAACAGCGCTGCATATAATAAGTAAAAAACGAAATTGAAACTGAATTAGCCTCACATTAATGAAACCAATACGTAAGATAGGAAAGTGAATAAACAGCCCTATATAAAATAAGTAGAAAACGAAGTTGAAACCGAAGTAGCCTCAAATTAAAGAAACGAGTACCTAAGATAGGAAAGTTAATAAACAGCGCTACATAAAATAAGTAAAAAACGAAGTTTAAATTGAATTAGTCTGAAATTACCGAAACGAATACGTAAGATAGGAAAGTTAATAAACAGCGCTACATAAAATAAGTAAAACACGAAGTTGAAACTGAAATAGCCTCAAATTATTGAAACGAATACGTAAGATAGTAAAGTGAATAAACAGCGCTACATAGAATAAGTAAAAAACGAAATTGAAACTGAATTAGCGTCAAAGTAATGAAACGAATATTTAAGATAGGAAAGTGAATAAACAGCTCTACATAAAATAAGTAAAAAACGAAGATTAACCTGAATTAGCCTCAAATTAATGAAACGAATACGTGAGATAGGAAAGTGAATAAACATCTCTCTATAAATTAAGTTGAAAACGAAGTTGAAACTGAACTAGCATCAAATTAAAGAAACGAATACATAAGATAGGAAAGTTAATAGACAGCGCCACATAAAATAATTATAAAGCGAAGTTATTATGAATTACCCGCAAACTAACGAAACGAATACGTTAGATAGTATTCTTAATTAACAGCGCTACATTAAATAAGTAAAAAACGAAGTGATACTGAATTAGCCACAAATTAATGAAACGAATACGTATGATAGGAAAGTTAATAAAAAAGCGCTACATAAAATAAGTAGAAAAAGGTGTTGAAACTGATTATCCACAAATTAACGAAACGAATACATAAGATAGAAAGTTAATAATGAGCGCTATATTAAATAAGTAAAAAACGATGTTAAAAATGAATTAGCCTCAAATTAATGATACGAATACGTAACATAGGAAAGTAAATAAACAGCACTACATAATGTAAGTAAAAAACGAAGTTGAAACTGAATTAGCCTCAAATTATTGAAACGAATACGTAAGACAGAAAAGTGAATAAACAGCGCAACATAAAAAAAGTAAAGAACGAAGATGAAACCGAATTACCGTCAAATTAATGAAACGAATACGTAAGATAAGAAGGTTAATAAACTGCTCTACATAAAATAAGTAAAAAACGAAGATTAACCTGAATTAGCCTCAAATTAATGAATCGAATACGTAAGATAGGAAAGTGAATAAACAGCTCTATATAAAATAAGTAAAAAACCAAGATGAAATTAAATTAGCCTCAAATTAATGAAACGAATACGTAAGATATGAAAAATGAATAACCAGCGCTACTGAAACAAGTAAACAACGAAGTTGAAGCTGAAATAGCCTCAAATTAACGAAACGAATACATAAGATAGGAAAGTGAATAAACAGCGCTACATAAAATATGTAAAAAATTAAGTTGAAATTTAATTACCCTCAAATTAATGAAACGAATACGTAAGATAGGAAAGTGAATAAACAGCGCTACATAAAATTAGTAAAGAACGAAGTAAAGACTGAATTAGACTCAAATTAATTAAACGAATACGTAAGATACGAAAGTTAAAAAACAGCGCCACATAAAATAAGTACAAAACAAAGTTGAAACTTTATCGCCCGCAAATTATTGAAACGAATATGCAGGATAGTAAAGTTAATGAACAGCGTTACAAAAAATAAGTAAAAAACGAAGTTGAAATTGAATTAACCTCAAATTAATGAAACGAATACGTAAGACAGGAAGGTTAATAAACAGCGCTACATAAAATAAGTAAAAAACGAAGTTGAAACTGATTTAGCGTCATATTAATGATACGAATACGCAGGATATGAAAGTTAATTAACAGCGCTACATGAAATAAGTAAAAAACGATGTTGAATATGAAATAGCCCCAAATTAAAGAAACGAAATCGTAAGATACGAAAGTGAATAAACAGCGCGGTATATAGTAAGCAAAAAACGAAGTTGAAACTGAATTGGACTCAAATTAAAGAAACTAAACCGTAAGATACGAAAGTGAATAAACAGCGCGACATATAATATGCAAAAAACGTAGTTGAAACTGAATTGGACTCAAATTAACGAAACGAATACCTAAGATAGGAAATTTAATTAACAGCGCTACATATAATAAGTAAAAAACGAAGTTTAAACTGAATTAGACTCAAATTAATGAAACAAATACGTAAGATAGGAAAGTTAATAAATAGCGCAACATAAAATATGTAAAAAACGAAGTTGAAACAGAATTAGCCTCAAATTATTGAAACGAATACGTAAGACAGAAAATTGAATAAACAACGCTACATAAAATAAGTATAAAACGAAGTTGAAACTGAATTAGCGTCAAATTAAAGAAACGAATAACAAAGATAGGAAAGTTAATAAACAGCGCTACATAAAATGATTAAAAAACGAAGTTTAAACTGAATTACCCGCAAATTAACAAAACGAATACGTAAGATAGTAAAGTTAATAAACAGAGCTACATAAAATAAGTATAAAACGAAGTTGAAACTGAATTAGCCTCAAATTAATGAAACGAATACGTAAGATAGGAAAATTAATCAACAGCGCTACATAAAACAAGTAAGAAACAAAGTTGAAACTGAATTAGCCTCAAATTAATGAAACGAATACGTAAGATAGGAAAGTGAATAAGGAGGGCTACATAAAATAAGTAAGAATTTGAAACTGAATTAGACTCAAATTAATGAAACGTATACGTAAGATAGGAAATTTAATAAACAGCGCTACATAAAATAAGTAAAAAACGAAGTTGAAACTGAATTAGCCTCAAATTATTGAAACGAATACGTAAGACACAAAAGTGAATAATCAGCGCTACAGAAAATATGTAAAAAACGAAGATGAAACTGAATTAACGTCAACTTAAGGTAACGAATACGTAAGATAAGAAAGTGAACAAACAGATCTACATAAACTAAGTAAAAAACGATGATTAACCTGAATTAGCCTCAAAATAACGAAACGAATACATAAGATAGGAAAGATAATAAACGGCGCTGCATATAATAAGTAAAAAACGAAGTTGAAACTGAATTAGCCACACATTATTAAAACGAATACATAAGTCAGAAAAGTGAATAAACAGCGCTACATAAAATAATTAAAAAACGAAGTTGAAGTTGAATTAATCTCTAATTAATGAAACGAATACATAAGATAGGAAAGTGAATAAACAACTCTATATAAAATAAGTATAAAACGAAGTTGAAACTGAATTACCCTCAAATTAACGAAGCGAATGCGTAAGATAGGAACGTTAATAAACAGCGCTACATTAAATAAGCAAAAGACGAATTTGAAAATGAATTACCTTCAAATTAACGAAACGAATACGTAAGATAGTAAAGTTAAAAAAGAGGGTTACATAATATAAGTAAAAAACGAAGTTGATACTGAATTAGACACAAATTATTGACACGAATACTTAAGATAGGAAAGTTAATAAACCGCGCTACATATAATAAGTAAAAAACGAATTTAAAACTGAATTAGATTAAATTAATTAAACGAATACGTAAGATAGGAAAGTTAATAAACAGCGCTACATAAAATAAGTACAAAACAAAGTTGAAACTGGATTGCCCTCAAATTACTGAAACGAATATGTAGAATAGTAATGTTAATAAACAGTGCTACATAAAATAAGTAAAAAACGAAGTTGAAACTGAATTAACCTCAAATTAATGAAACGAATACGTAAGATAGGATAGTTAATAAACAGCGCTACATAAAATAAGTAAAAAACGAAGTTGAAACTGATATAGCCTCAACTTAAAGAAACGAATACGTAAGATAGGAAAGATAATAAACAGCGCTGCATATAATAAGTAAAAAACGAAATTGAAACTGAATTAGCCTCACATTAATGAAACGAGTACGTAAGATAGGAAAGTGAATAAACAGCTCTATATAAAATAAGTAGAAAAAGAAGTTGAAACTGAACTTGCATCAAATTAATGAAACGAATACCTAAGATAGGAAAGTTAATAAACAGCGCTACATAAAACAAGTAAAAAACGAAGTTTAACCTGAAAAAGTCTCAAATTAACGAAACGAATACGTAAGATAGGAAAGTTTATAAACAGCGCTACATAAATTAAGGAAAAAACGAAGTTGAAACTAAATTACCCTCAAATTATTGAAACGAATACGTAAGACAGTAAAGTGAATAAACAGCGCTACATAAAATAAGTAAAAAACGAAATTGAAACTGAATTAGCGTCAAATTATTGAAACGAATACGTAAGACAGTAAAGTGAATAAACAGCGCTACATAAAATAAGTAAAAAACGAAATTGAAACTGAATTAGCCTCAAATTAATGAAACGAATACCTTGGATAGGAAAGTTAATAAACAGTGCCACATAAAATAAGTAAAAAACGAAGTTAAAATGAATTACCCGCAAATTAACGAAACGAATACGTAAGATAGTATAGTTAATATACAGCGCTACATAAAATAAGTAAAAAACGAAGTTGAAACTGAATTAGCCTCAAATTAATGAAACGAATACGTATGATAGTAAAGTTAATAAACAGCGCTACATTAAATAAGTAGAAAACGAAGTTGAAACTGAATTAGCCACAAATTAATGAAACGAATACATATGATAGGAATGACAATAAACAGCGCTGCATATTATAAGTAAAAAACGAAATTGAAATTTAATTAGACTCATATTAATGAAACGAATACGAAGTATAGGAAAGTTAAAAAACAGCGTTACATACAATAAGTAAAAAACGAAGTGATACTGAATTAGCCACCAATTAAAGAAACGAATACGTATGATAGGAAAGTTAATAAAATAGCGCTACATAAAGTAAGTAGAAAAAGAAGTTGAAACTGATTAGCCACAAATTAATGAAACGAATACATAAGATAGAAAGTTAATAATGAGCGCTACATTAAATAAGTAAAAAACGAAGTTAAAATTGAATTAGCCTCAAATTAATGAAAGGAATACATAAGATAGGAAAATGAATAAACAGAGCTACATAAAACAGGTAATAAACGAATTTGAAACTGAATTAGCCTCAAATTAATGAAACGAATACGTAAGATAGGAAAGATAATAAACAGCGCTGCATATAGTAAGTAAAAAACGTAATTAAATCTGAATTATCCTCACATTAAGGAAACGAATAGGAAATATGGGAAAGTTAAAAAAAAGACTTACATCAAATTGGTAAAAAACCATGTTGATACTGAATTAGACACAAATTAATGAAACGAATACGAAAGATAGGAAAGTTAATAAACAGCGCTATATAAAATAAGTAGAAAACAAAGTTGAAACTGAATTAGCGTCAAATTAATGATACGAATACGCAGGATATGAAAGTTAATTAACAGCGCTAAATGAAATAAGTAAAAAACGAAGTTGAAACTGAATTAGCCTCAAATAATGATACGAATACGTAACATAGGAAAGTAAATAAACAGCACTATATAAAATAAGTAAAAAACGATGTTGAAACTGAATTAGCCTCAAATAATTGAAACGAATTCGTAAGACAGAATAGTGAATAAACAGCGCAACATAAAATAAGTAAAGAACGAAGATAAAACCGAATTAGCGTCAAATTAATGAAACGAATACGTAAGATAATATGGTGAATAAACAGCTCTACATAAAATAAGTAAAAAACGAAGATTAACCTGAACTAGCCTCCAATTAATGAAACGAATACGTAAGATAGAAAATTGAATAAACATCTCTATATAAAATAAGTAAAAAACGACGATGAAAGAAAATTAGCCTCAAATTAATGAAATGAATACGTAAGATAGGAAAGTTAATAAACAGCGCTACATATAATAAGTAAAAATCGAAGTTAAAACTCAGTTAGCCTCAAATTAATTAAACGAATACGTAAGATAATAAAGTTAATAAACAGCGCTTCATAAAATGAGTAGAAAACGAAGTTGAAAATGAACTAGCCTCAAATTAAAGGAACGAATACGTAAGGTAGGAAAGTGAATAAACAGCACTACATAAAATTAGTAAAAAACGAAGTTAAAAATGAATTAGACTCAAATTAATTAAAAGAATATGTAAGATACGAAAGTTAATAAACAGCGCTACATAAAATAAGTACAAAACAAAGTTGAAACTTTATTGCCCTCAAATTATTGAAACGAATATGTAGGATAGTAAAGTTAATGAACAGCGCTACAAAAAATAAGTAAAAAACGAACTTGAAACTGAATTAACCTCAAATTAATGAAACGAATACGTAAGATAGGAAAGTTAATAAACAGCGCTACATAAAATAAGTAAAAAACGAAGGTGAAACTGAATTAGCGTCAAATTAATGATTCGAATACGCAGGATATGAAAGTTAATTAACAGCGCTATATGAAATAAGTAAAAAACGAAGTTGAACATGAAATAGCCCCAAATTAAAGAAACGAAATCGTAAGATACGAAAGTGAATAAACAGCGCGATATATAGTAAGCAAAAAACGAAGTTGAAACTGAATTGGACTCAATTTAAAGAAACAAAAACGTAAGATACGAAAGTGAATAAACAGCGCGACATATAATATGCAAAAAACGTAGTTGAAACTGAATTGGACTCAAATTAAAGAAACGAATACCTAAGATAGGAAATTTATTTAACATCGCTACATAAAATAAGTATAAAACGAAGTTGAAACTGAATTAGCGTCAAATTAAGAAACGAATATCTAAGATAGGAAAGTTAATAAACAGCGCTACATAAAATGAGTAAAAAACGAAGTTTAAACTGAATTACCCGCAAATTAACAAAACGAATACGTAAGATAGTAAAGTTAATAAACAGAGCTACATAAAATAAGTATAAAACGAAGTTGAAACTGAATTAGCCTCAAATTAATGAAACGAATACGTAAGATAGGAAAATTAATCAACAGCGCTACAAAAAACAAGTAAGAAACAAAGTTGAAACTGAATTCGCCCCAAATTAATGAAACGAATACGTAAGATAGGAATGTGAATAAGGAGGGCTACATAAAATAAGTAAGAATTTGAAACTGAATTAGATTCAAATTAATGAAACGAATACGTAAGATAGGAATGTTAATAAACAGCGCTACATAAAATAAGTAAAAAACGAAGTTGAAACTGAATTAGCCTTAATTATTGAAACGAATACGTAAGACACAAAAGTGAATAATCAGCGCTACATAAAATATGTAAAAAACGAAGATGAAACAGAATTAACATCAACTAAAGGTAACGAATACGTAAGATAAGAAAGTGAACAAACAGTTCTACATAAAATAAGTAAAAAACGATGATTAACCTGAATTAGCCTCAAATTAACGAAACGAATACATAAGATATGAAAGATAATAAACAGCGCTGCATATAATAAGTAAAAAACGAAGTTGAAACTGAATTAGCCACACATTATTAAAACGAATACATAAGTCAGAAAAGTGAATAAACAGCGCTACATAAAATAAGTAAAAAATGAATTTGAAGTTGAATTAGTCTATAATTAATGAAACGAATTCATAAGATAGGAAAGTGAATAAACATCTCTATATAAAATAAGTATAAAACGAAGTTGAAACTGAATTACCCTCAAATTAACGAAACGAATGCGTAAGATAGGAAAGATAATAAACAGCGTTACATTAAATAAGCAAAAGACGAAGTTGAAACTGAATTACCTTCAAATTAACGAAACGAATACGTAAGATAGTAAAGTTAAAAAACAGGGTTACATAAGATAAGTAAAAAACGAAGTTGATACTGAATTAGACTCAAATTATTGACACGAATACGTATGATAGGAAAGTTAATATACCGCGCTACATATAATAAGTGAAAAACGAAGTTAAAACTGAATTAGACTAAATTAATTAAACGAATACGTAAGATAGGAAAGTTAATAAACAGCGCTACATAAAATAAGTACAAAACAAAGTTGAAACTGGATTGCCCTCAAGTTACTGAAACGAATATGAAGGATAGAAATGTTAATAAACAGTGCTACATAAAATAAGTAAAAAACGAAGTTGAAACTGAATTAACCTCAAATTAATGAAAAGAATACGTAAGATAGGAAAGTTAATAAACGGCGCTACATAAAATAAGTAAAAAACGAAGTTGAAACTGAATTAGCGTCAAATTAATGATACGAATACGCAGGATATGAAAGTAAATTGACAGCGCTACATAAAATAAGAAAAAAACGAAGTTGAATCTGATATAGCATCAAATTAAAGAAACGAATACGTAAGATAGGAAAGATAATAAACAGCGCTGCATATAATAAGTAAAAAACGAAATTGAAACTGAATTAGCCTCACATTAATGAAACGAATACGTAAGATAGGAAAGTGAATAAACAGCTCTATATAAAATAAGTAGAAAAAGAAGTTGAAACTGAACTTGCATCAAATTAAAGAAACGAATACCTAAGATAGGAAAGTTAATAAACAGCGCTACATAAAATAAGTAAAAAGCGAAGTTTAACCTGAATTAGTCTCAAATTACCGAAACGAATACGTAAGATAGGAAAGTTAATAAACAGCGCTACATAAATTAAGGAAAAAACGAAGTTGAAACTAAATTAGCCTCAAATTATTGAAACGAATACGTAAGACAGTAAAGTGAATAAACAGCGCTACATAAAATAAGTAAAAAACTAAATTGAAACTGAATTAGCGTCAAAGTAATGAAACGAATACGTAAGATAGGAAAGTGAATAAACAGCTCTACATAAAATAAGTAAAAAACGAAGATTAACTTGAATTAGCCTCAAATTAATGAAACGAATACGTGAGATAGGAAAGTGAATAAACTTCTCTCTATAAATTAAGTTGAAAACGAAGTTGAAACTGAACTAGCATCAAATTAATGAAACGAATACCCTGGATAGGAAAGTTAATAAACAGTGTCACATAAAATAAGTAAAAAACGAAGTTAAAATGAATTACCCGCAAATTAACGAAACGAATACGTAAGATAGTATAGGTAATAAACAGAGGTACATAAAATAATTAAAAAACGAAGTTGAAACTGAATTAGCCTCACATTAATGAAACGAATACGAAAGATAGGAAGTTAAAAAACAGCGTTACATAAAATAAGTAAAAAACGTAGTGATACTGAATTAGCCACCAATTAATGAAACGAATACGTATGATAGGAATGTTAATAAAATAGCGCTACATCAAGTAAGTAGAAAAAGTAGTTGAAATTGATTAGCCACAAATTAATGAAACGAATACATAAGATAGAAAGTTAATAATGAGCGCTACATTAAATAAGTAAAAAACGAAGTTAAAATTGAATTAGCCTCAAATTAATGAAAGGAATACATAAGATAGGAAAATGTATAAAGAGAGCTACATAAAACAGGTAATAAACGAATTTGAAACTGAATTAGCCTCAAATTAATGAAACGAATACGTAAGATATGAAAGATAATAAACAGCGCTGCATATAATAAGTAAAAAACGTAATTGAATCTGAATTATCCTCACATTAATGAAACGAATACGAAATATAGGAATGTTAAAAAAAAGCCTTACATAAAATAAGTAAAAAACCATGTTGATACTGAATTAGACACAAATTAATGAAACGAATACGAAAGATAGGAAAGTTAATAAACAGCGCTATATAAAATAAGTAGAAAACGAAGTTGAAACTGAATTAGCCACAAATTAATGAAACGAATACATAAGATAGGAAAGTTAATAAAGAGCTCTACATTAAATAAGTAAAAAACGAAGTTAAATCTGAATTAGCCTCAAATTAATGATACGAATACGTAACATAGGAAAGTAAATAAACAGCACTATATAAAATAAGTAAAAAACGATGTTGAAACTGAATTAGCCTCAAATTATTGAAACGAATACGAAAGACAGAAAAGTGAATAAACAGCGCAACATAAAATAAGTAAAGAACGAAGATAAAACCGAATTAGCGTCAAATTAATGAAACGAATACGTAAGATAAGAAGGTGAATAAACAGCTCTACATAAAATAAGTAAAAAACGAAGATTAACCTGAATTAGCCTCAAATTAATGAATCGAATAAGTAAGATAGGAAAGTGAATAAACAGCTCTATATAAAATAATTAAAAAACGAAGATGAAAATAAATTACCCTCAAATTAATGAAACGAATACGTAATATAGGAAAGTGAATAACCAGCGCTACTGAAACAAGTATACAACGAATTTGAAGCTGAATTAGCCTAAAATTAACGAAACGAATACATAAGATAGGAAAGTGAATAAACAGCGCTCCATAAAATAAATGAAAAACGAAGTTGAAACTGAATTAGCCTCAAATTATTGAACCGAATACATAAGAGAGAAAGGTGAATAAACAGCGCTACATAAAATAAGTAAAAAATTAAGTTGAATCTGAATTAGTCTCAAATTAATGAAACGAATACGGAAGATAGGAAAGTGAAAAAACAGCTCTACATAAAATAAGGATAAAACGAAGTTGAAACTGAATTAACCTCAAATTAACGAAATCTATACGTAAGATAGTAAAGTTAAAAAACAGGGTTACATAATATAAGTAAAAAACGAAGTAGATACTGAAATAGACTCAAATTAATGAAACGAATACGTAAGATAGGAAAGTTAATAAACAGCGCTACATAAAAAATTAAAAAACAACGTTGAAACTAAATTTCCCTCAAAATACGAAACGAATATTTAAGATAGTAAATTTAATAAACAGCGCTATATAAAATAAGTAAAAAAATGTGAAATTGAATTAGCACCAAATTAATGAATCGAATACGTAAGATAGTAAATTTAATAAACAGCTCTACATAAAATAAATAAAAAACGAAATTGAAGCTGAACTAGCCTCAAAATAAAGAAACGAATACCTAAGATAAGATAGTTAATAAACAGCGCTGCATATAATTAACAAAAAAAAAGTTGAAACTGAATTAGCCTCACATTAATTAAATGAATACGAAGGATTGGAAAGTTAAAAAACAGCGTTATATAAAATAAGTAAAAAACGAATTTGATACTGAATTAGACTCAAATTAAAGAAACGAATACGTAAGATAGGAATGATAATAAACAGCGCTACATAAAAGAAGTAAAAAACAAAGTTGAAACTGAATTGCCCTCGAATTAATAAAACGAATATGTACGACTGTAAAGTTAATAAACAGCGCTACATAAAATAAGTAAAAAACGTAGTTGAAACTGAATTAACCTCAAATTAATGAAACGAAATGTAAGTTAGGAAAGTGAATAAACAGCTTTCTATAAAATAAGTAGAAAACGAAGTTGAAACTAAACTAGTCTCAAATTAAGGAAACGAATACCTAAGTTAGGAAAGTTAATAAACAGCGCAACATAAAATAAGTAAAAAACGAAGTTTAAACTGACTTATACTCAAATTACCGAAACGAATACGTAATATAGTATAGTTAATAAACAGCGCTACATAAAATAAGTAAAAAACGAAGTAGAAACAGAATTAGCCTCAAATTAATAAAACGAATACGTATGATAGTAAAGTTAATAAACAGCGCTACATAAAATAAGTAGAAAACGAAGTTGAAACTGAATTAGCAACAAATTAATGAAACGAATACATAAGATAGAAAGTTAATAATAAGCGCTACATTAAATAAGAAAAAACGAAGATAAAACTGAATTAGATTCAAATTAATGAAAGGAATACTTAAGATAGGAAAATGAATATACAGCGCTACATAAAACAGGTAATAAACGAATTTGAAACTTAATTAGCCTCAAATTAATGAAACGAATACGTAAGATAGGAAAGATTACAAACAGCTCTGCATATAATAATAAAAAACGAAATTGAAACTAAATTAGCCTCACATAAATGGAACGAATACGAAAGATAGGAAAGTTAAAAAAACCTTACATAAAATAAGTAAAAAACCATGTTGATACTGAATTAGACTCAAAATAATGAAACGAATACGAAAGAGAGGAAAATCAATAAACAGCGCTACATAAAACAAGTAAAAAACAAAGTTGAACTGAATTAGCCTCAAATTAATGAAACGAATACTTAAGATAGGAAAGTGAATAAAGAGCGCTACATTAAATAAGTAAAAAACGAAGTTGAAACTGCATTAGAATCAAATTAATGATACGAATACGTAAGATAGGAAAGTAAATAAACAGCGCTACATAAAATAAGTAAAAAACGAAGTTGAAACTGAATTAGCCTCAAATTATTTAAACGAATACGTAAGACAGAAAAGTGATAAACAGCGCAACATAAAATAAGTAAAGAACGAAGATGAAACCGAATAAGCGTCAAATTAATGAAACTAATACGTAAGATAAGAATGTGAATAAACAGCACTACATAAAATAAGTAAAAAACGAAGATTAACCTGAATTAGCCTCAAATTAATGAATCGAATACGTAAGATAGGAAAGTGAATAAACAGATCTATATATAATAAGTAAAAAGCGAAGTTGAAACTGAATTACCTTCAAATTAACGAAACGAATACGTAAGATAGGAAAGTTAATGAACAGCGCTACATAAAAAAATTAAAAAACGACGTTGAAACTGAATTTCCCTCAAAATACGAAACGAATATTTAAGATAGTAAATTTAATAAACAGCGCTACATAAAATAAGTAAAAAAAATGTGAAATTGAATTAGCACCAAAATAATGAATCGAATACGTAAGATAGTAAAGTTAATAAACAGCTCTACATAAAATAAATAAAAAACGAAGTTGAAGCTGAACTAGCCTCAAAATAAAGAAACGAATACCTAAGATAAGATAGTTAATAAACAGCGCTGCATATAATTAACAAAAAACGAAGTTGAAACTGAATTAGCCTCACATTAATTAAATGAATACGAAAGATAGGAAAGTTAAAAAACAGCGTTATATAAAATAAGTAAAAAACGAATTTGATACTGAATTAGACTCAAATAAAAG
This sequence comes from Uropetala carovei, assembly GCA_036926305.1. Classification (NCBI taxonomy): domain Eukaryota; kingdom Metazoa; phylum Arthropoda; class Insecta; order Odonata; family Petaluridae; genus Uropetala; species Uropetala carovei. The sequence continues at coordinate 10,405,609 of JAXCHB010000188.1, forward strand.
AAACGAATACGTAAGATAGGAAGGATAATAAACAGCGCTACATAAAAGAAGTAAAAAACAAAGTTGAAACTGAATTGCCCTCGAATTAATAAAACGAATATGTACGACTGTAAAGTTAATAAACAGCGCTACATAAAATAAGTAAAAAACGTAGTTGAAACTGAATTAACCTCAAATTAATGAAACGAAATGTAAGTTAGGAAAGTGAATAAACAGCTTTCTATAAAATAAGTAGAAAACGAAGTTGAAACTAAACTAATCTCAAATTAAGGAAACGAATACCTAAGTTAGGAAAGTTAATAAACAGCGCAACATAAAATAAGAAAAAAACGAAGTAGAAACAGAATTAGCCTCAAATTAATAAAACGAATACGTATGATAGTAAAGTTAATAAACAGCGCTACATAAAATAAGTAGAAAACGAAGTTGAAACTGAATTAGCCACAAATTAATGAAACGAATACATAAGATAGGAAAGATAATAAACATCGCTGCATATAATAAGTAAAAAACGAAATTGAAACTGAATTAGACTCACATTAATGAAACGAATACGAAAGATAGGAAAGTTAAAAAACAGCGTTACATAAAATAAGTAAAAAACGAAGTGATACTGAATTAGCCACAAATTAATTAAACGAATACGTATGATAGGAAAGTTAATAAAAGAGCGCTACATAAAATAATTACAAAAAGACGTTGAAACTGATTAGCCACAAATTAATGAAACGAATACATAAGATAGAAAGTTAATAATAAGCGCTACATTAAATAAGAAAAAACGAAGATAAAACTGAATTAGATTCAAATTAATGAAAGGAATACTTAAGATAGGAAAATGAATAAACAGCGCTACATAAAACAGGTAATAAACGAATTTGAAACTTAATTAGCCTCAAATTAATGAAACGAATACGTAAGATAGGAAAGATTACAAACAGCTCTGCATATAATAATAAAAAACGAAATTGAAACTAAATTAGCCTCACATTAATGGAACGAATACGTATGATAGTAAAGTTAATAAACAGCGCTACATAAAAAAGTAAAAAACAAAGTTGAACTGAATTAGCCTCAAATTAATGAAACGAATACTTAAGATAGGAAAGTGAATAAAGAGCGCTACATTAAATAAGTAAAAAACGAAGTTGAAACTGCATTAGAATCAAATTAATGATACGAATACGTAAGATAGGAAAGTTAATAAACAGCGCTACATAAAATAAGTAAAAAACGAAGTTGAAATTGAATTAGCCTCAAATTATTTAAACGAATACGTAAGACAGAAAAGTGATAAACAGCGCAACATAAAATAAGGAAAGAACGAAGATGAAACCGAATAAGCGTCAAATTAATGAAACTAATACGTAAGATAAGAATGTGAATAAACAGCTCTACATAAAATAAGTAAAAAACGAAGATTAACCTGAATTAGCCTCAAATTAATGAATCGAATACGTAAGATAGGAAAGTGAATAAACAGATCTATATATAATAAGTAAAAAGCGAAGTTGAAACTGAATTATCTTCAAATTAACGAAACGAATACGTAAGATAGGAATGTTAATAAACAGCGCTACATATAATAAGTAAAAAACGATGTTAAAATTGAATTAGCCTCAAATATATGTAAGGAATACCTAAGATAGGAAAGTTAATAAACAGCGCAACATAAAATAAGTAAAAACGAAGTTGAAACTGAATTAGCCTCAAATTAATGAAACGAATGCGTAAGAGAGGAAAGTGAATACACAGCTCTACATAAAATAAGTAAAAAACAAAGAAGAAAATGAATTAGCCTCAAATTAATGAAACGAATTCGTAAGATAGGAAAGTGAATAAACAGCTCTATATAAAATAAGTAAAAAACGAAGATGAAAGCAAATTCGCCTCAAATTAATGAAATGAATACGTAAGATAGGAAAGTGAATAAACAGCGCTAGATAAAATAAGTAAACAACGATGTTGAAACTGAATTGCCCTCAAATTAACGAAACAAATACGTAAGACAGTTAAGTTAAAAAACAGCGATACATAGTTAATTAAGAAACGAAGTTGATACTGAATTTCCCTCAAATTAACGAAACGAATACGTAAGATAGTAAAGTTAAAAGACAGCGTTACGTAATATAAGTAAAAAAGAAGTTGATACTGAAATAGACTCAAAATAATGAAACGAATACGTAAGATAGGAAAATTAATACACAGCGCTACATATAATAAGTAAAAAACGAAGTTAAAATTTAATTAGCCTCAAATTTATGAAAGGAATAAGTAAGATAGGAAAGATAATAAACAGCGCTACATGAAACAAGTAAAAAACAAAGTTGAAACTGAATTAGCCTCAAATTAATGAAACGAATACGTAAGATAGGAAAGTGAATAAGGAGCGCTACATTAAATAAATAAAAAACGAAGATTAACCTGAATTAGCCTCAAATTAATGAAACGAATACGTAAGATAGGAAAGTGAATAAACAGCTCTATATGAAATAAGTAGAAAACGAAGTTGAAACTGAACTAGCCTCAAATAAAAGAAACGCATACCTAAGATAGGAAAGTTAACAAACAGCGTTACATAAAATAAGTAGAAAACGAAGTAGATACTGAATTGCCCTCAAATTAATGAAACGAATATGTAGGATAATAAAGTTAATAAGTAGGCCTACATATATTAAGTAAAAAACGAAGTTGAATCTCAATTAACCTCAAATTAATGAAACGAAAACGTAAGATAGGAAACTGAATAATCAGCGCTATATTAAATAAGTAAACAACGAAGTTAAAACTGAATTAGCCTCAAATTAATGAAAGGAATACGAAAAATAGGAAAATTAATAAACAGCGCTACATAAAACAAGTAAAGAACAAAGTTGAAACTGAGTTAGCCTCAAATTAATGAAACGAATACGTAAGATAAGAAAGTGAATAAAGAGCGCTACATTAAATAAGTAAAAAACGAAGATTAACCTGAATTAGACTTAAATTAATGAAACGAATACGTAAGATAGGAAAGTGAATAAACAGCTCTATATGAAATAAGTAGAAAACGAAGTTGACACTGAACTAGCCTCAAATTAAAGAAACGAATACCTAAGATAGGAAAGTTAATAAAGAGCGCTATATTAAATAAGTAAACAGCGAAGTTAAAACTGAATTAGCCTCAAATTAATGAAACAAATACATAAGTTAGGAAAGTTAATAAACAGCGCTACATAAATTAAGTAGAAAACGAAGTTGAAATTGAATTAGGCCACAAAATAATGAAACGAATACATAAGATAGGAAAGTGAATAAACAGCTTTATATAAAATAAGTAAAAAACGAAGATGAAATTAAATTAGAGACAAATTAATGAAACGAATACGTAAGATAGGATAGTGAAAAACCAGCGCTACATAAAATAAGCAAACTGCGAAGTTGAAACTGCATTAGCCTCAAATTAACGAAACGAATACATAAGATAGGGAAGATAATAAACATCGCTTCATATAATAAGTAAAAAACGAAGTTGAAACTGAATTAGCCACACATTATTAAAACGAATACATAAGACAGAAAGTGAATAAACAGCGCTACATAAAATAAGTAAAAAACGAAGCTGAAACTGAACTAACCTCAAATTAAAGGAACGAATACCTAAGATAGGAACGTTAATAAACAGCACTACATAAAATTAGTAAAAACGAAGTTAAAACTGAATTAGACTCAAACTAATTAAACGAATACTTAAGATACGAAAGTTAATAAACAGCGCTACATAAAATAAGTACAAAACAAAGTTGAAACTTAATTAACCTCAAATTATTGAATCGAATATGTAGGATAGTAAAGTTAATAAACAGCGCTACAAAAAATAAGTAAAAAACGAAGTTGAAACTGAATTAACCTCAATTAATGAAACGAATACGTAAGATAGGAAAGTTAATAAACAGCGCTACATAAAATAAGTAAAAAACGAAGTTGAAACTGAATTAGCCTCAAATTATTGAAACGAATACGTAAGACAGAAAATTGAATAAACTGCGCTACATAAAATAAGTAAAAAACGAAGATGAAGTTGAATTAGCGTCAAATTAATGAAACGAATACATAAGATAGGAAAGTTAATAAAGAACGCTACATTAAATAAGTAAAAAAAGGAGTTGAAACCGAATTAACCTCAAAGTAATGAAACGAATACGTAAGATAGAAAGTTAATAAACAGCGCTACATAAAATAAGTAAAAAACAAAGTTGAAACTGAATTAGCCTCAAATTATTGCAACGAATACCTAAGACAGAAAAGTGAATAAACAGCGCTACATAAAATAAGTATAAAACGAAGATGAAACTGAATTAGCGTCAAATTATCGAAACGTATACGTAAGATAAGAAAGTGAATAAACAGCTCTACATAAAATAAGTAAAAAACGGTGATTTACCTATATTAGACTCAAATTAATGAAACCAATACGTAAGATTGGAAAGTGAATAAACAGCTTTATATAAAATAAGTAAAAAACGAAGATGAAATTAAATTAGAGACAAATTAATGAAACGAATACGTAAGATAGGATAGTGAAATACCAGCGCTACATAAAATAAGCAAACTGCGAAGTTGAAACTGCATTAGCCTCAAATTAACGAAACGAATACATAAGATAGGGAAGATAATAAACATCGCTTCATATAATAAGTAAAAAACAAAGTTGAAACTGAATTAGCCACACATTATTAAAACGAATACATAAGACAGAAAGTGAATAAACAGCGCTACATAAAATAAGTAAAAAACGAAGCTGAAACTGAACTAACCTCAAATTAAAGGAACGAATACGTAAGATAGGAAAGTTAATAAACAGCACTACATAAAATTAGTAAAAACGAAGTTAAAACTGAATTAGACTCAAACTAATTAAACGAATACGTAAGATACGAAAGTTAATAAACAGCGCTACATAAAATAAGTACAAAACAAAGTTGAAACTTAATTAACCTCAAATTATTGAATCGAATATGTAGGATAGTAAAGTTAATAAACAGCGCTACAAAAAATAAGTAAAAAACGAAGTTGAAACTGAATTAACCTCAATTAATGAAACGAATACGTAAGATAGGAAAGTTAATAAACAGCGCTACATAAAATAAGTAAAACACGAAGTTGAAACTGAATTAGCCTCAAATTATTGAAACGAATACGCAAGACAGAAAATTGAATAAACTGCGCTACATAAAATAAGTAAAAAACGAAGATGAAGTTGAATTAGCGTCAAATTAAAGAAACGAATCCCTAAGATAGGAAAGTTAATAAACAGCGCTACATAAAATAAGTAAAAAACGAAGTTTAATCTGAATTACCCGCAAATTAACGATACGAATACGAAAGATAGTAAAGTTAATAAACAGAGCTACATAAAATAAGTATAAAACGAAGTTGAAACTGAATTAGCCCCAAATTAATGAAACGAATACGTAAGATAGGAAAATTAATAAACAGCGCTACATAAAACAAGTAAAAAAGAAGTTGTAACTGACTTAGCCTCAAATTAATGAAAAGAATACGTAAGATAGGAAAGTGAATAAAGAGCGCTACATTAAATAAGTAATAAACGAAGATTAACCTGAATTAGCCTCAAATTAATGAAACGAATACGTAAGATAGGAAAGTGAAAAAACAGCTCTATATGAAATAAGTAGAAAACGAAGTTCAAACTGAACTATCCTCAAATAAAAGAAACGAATACCTAAGATAGGACAACAACAACGTTGAAACTGAGTTAGCCTCAAATTAATGAAACGAATAGGTAAGATAAGAAAGTGAACAAAGAGCGCTACATTAAATAAGTAAAAAACGAAGATTAACCTGAATTAGCCTTAAATTAATGAAACGAATACTTAAGATAGGAAAGTGAATAAACAGCTCTATATGAAATAAGTAGAAAACGAAGTTGACCCTGAACTAGCCTCAAATTAAAAACGAATACCTATGATTGGAAAGTTAATAAAGAGCGCTATATTAAATAGGTTAACAACGAAGTTAAAACTGAATTAGCCTCAAATTAATGAAACAAATACGTAAGATAGGAAAGCGAATAAACAACTCTGTATAAAATAAGTAGAAAACGAATTTGAAACTGAACTAGCCTCAAATAAAAGAAACGAATACCTAAGATAGGAAAGTTAATAAACAGCGCTACATAAAATAAGTAAAAAACGAAGTTTAAACAGAATTACCCGCAAATTAACGAAACGAATACGTAAGATATGAATGTTAATAAACAGCGCTACATAAAATAAGTAGAAAACGAAGTTGAAATTGAATTAGCCACAAATTAATGAAACGAATACATAAGATAGGAAAGTTAATAAAGAGCGCTAAATTAAATAAGTAAAAAACGAAGTTGAAACTGAATTATCCTCAAATTATTGCAACGAATACCTAAGACAGAAAAGTGAATAAACAGCTCTACATAAAATAAGTAAAAAACGGTGATTTACCTATATCAGACTCAAATTAATGAAACCAATACGTAAGATAGAAAAGTGAATAAACAGCTCTATATAAAATAAGTAAAAAACGAAGATGAATTTAAATTAGCCACAAATTAATGAAACGAATACGTAAGATAGGATAGTGAAAAACCAGCGCTACATAAAATAAGCAAACTACGAAGTTGAAACTGCATTAGCCTCAAATTAACGAAACGAATACGTAAGATAGGAAAGTGAATAAACAGCTCTATATGAAATAAGTAGAAAACGAATTTGAAACTGAACTAGCCTCAAATTAATGAAACGAATCCAAAAGATAGGAAAGTTAATAAACAGCGCTACATAAAATAAATAAAAAACGAAGTTTAAACTGAATTAGACTCAAATTAATGAAACAAATACGTAAGATAGGAAAGTGAATAAACAGCACTACATAGAATAAGTAAAAAACGAACTTGAAGCAGAATTCGCCTCAAATTATTGAAACGAATACGTTAGAAAGAATAGTGAATAAACAGCGCTACATAAAATAAGTAAAAAACGAAGTTGAAACTGAACTAGCCTCAAATAAAGAAACGAATACCTAAGATAGGAAAGTTAATAAACAGCGCTACATAAAATAAGTAAACAAGGAAGTTTAAACAGAATTACCCGCAAATTAACGAAACGAATACGTAAGATAGGAAAGTTAATAAAGAGCGCTACATTAAAAAAGTTAAAAACGAAGTTAAATATGAATTAGCCTCAAATTAATGAAAGGAATTCGTAAGATAGGAAAGTGAATAACCAGCGCTACATAAACAAGTAAACAACGAACTTGTACTGAATTAGCTTCAAATTAATGAAACGAATACGAAAGATAGGAAAGTTAATAAACAGCGCTACATAAAATAAGTAGAAAAAGAAGTTGAATCTGAATTAGCCACAAATTAATGAAACGAATACATAAGATAGGAAAGTTAATAAAGAGCGCTATATTAAATAAGTAAACATCGAAGTTAAAACTGAATTAGCCTCAAATTAATGACAGGAATACGTAAGATAGGACAATTAATAAACAGCGCTACATAAAACAAGTAAAAAACAAAGTTGAAACTGAATTAGCCTCAAATTAATGAAACGAATACGTAAGATAAGAAAGTGAATAAGGAGCGCTACATTAAATAAGTAAAAAACGAAGATTAACCTGAATTAGCCTTAAATTAATGAAACGAATACGTAAGATAGGAAAGTTAATAAACAGCGCTACATAAAATAAGTAGAAAAAGAAGTTGAATCTGAATTAGCCACAAATTAATGAAACGAATACATAAGATAGGAAAGTTAATAAAGAGCGCTATATTAAATAAGTAAACATCGAAGTTAAACCTGAATTAGCCTCAAATTAATGACAGGAATACGTAAGATAGGACAATTAATAAACAGCGCTACATAAAACAAGTAAAAAACAAAGTTGAAACTGAATTAGCCTCAAATTAATGAAACGAATACGTAAGATAAGAAAGTGAATAAGGAGCGCTACATTAAATAAGTAAAAAACGAAGATTAACCTGAATTAGCCTAAAATTAATGAAACGAATACGTAAGATAGGAAAGTGAATAAACAACTATATACGAAATAAGTAGAAAACGAAGTTGACACTGAACTAGCCTCAAATTAAAGAAACGAATACCTAATATAGGAAAGTTAATAAAGAGCGCTATATTAAATAAGTAAACAACGAATTTAAAACAGAATTAGCCTCAAATTAATGAAACAAATACGTAAGATAGGAAAGTTAATAAACAGCGCTATATAAAATAAGTAAAAAACGAACTTGAAACAGAATTAGCCTCAAATTATTGAAACGAATACGTTAGACAGAAAAGTGAATAAACAGCGCTACATAAAATAAGTAAAAAACGAAGTTCAAACTGAATTAGCGTCAAATTAATGAAACGAATACGTATGATAGGAAAGTGAATAAACAGCTCTACATAAAATAAATATAAAAGGAAGATTAACCTGAAGTGGCATCAAAATAATGAAACGAATACGTAAGATAGGAAAGCGAATAAACAACTCTATATGTAATAAGTAGAAAACGAAGTTGAAAATGGACTAGCCTCAAATAAAAGAAACGAATACCTAAGATAGGAAAGTTAATAAACAGCGTTAAATAAAATAAGTAAAAAACGAGGTAGATACTGAATTAGACTCAAATTAATGAAACGAATACGAAAGATAGGAAAGTTAATAAACAGCGCTACATTAAATAAGTAAAAAAAGGAATTTAAAACTGAATTAGCCTCAAATTAATGAAAGGAATTCGTAAGATAGGAATATTAATAAACAGCGCTACATAAAACAAGTAAAAAAAAAAGTAGAAACTGAATAAGCCTCAAATTACTGAAACGAATACGGAAGATAGGAAAGTGAATAAAGAGCGCTATATTAAATAAGTAAAAAACGATAATTAACCTGAATTAGCCTCAAATTAATGAAACAAATACGTAAGATAGGAAAGTGAAAAAACAGCTCTATATGTAATAAGTAGAAAACGAAGTTGAAACTGAACTAGCCTCAAATAAAAGAAACGAATACCTAAGATTGGAGAGTTAATAAACAGCGTTAAATAAAATAAGTAAAAAACGAAGTAGATACTGAATTAGACTCAAATTAATGAAACGAATACGAAAGATAGGAAAGTTAATAAACAGCGCTACATAAAATAAGTAGAAAATGAACTTAAAATTTATTAGCCACAAATTAATGAAAGTAATACGAAAGATAGGAAAATTAATAAACAGCGCTTCATAAAACAAGTAAAAAACAAAGTTGCAACAGAATTAGCTTCAAATTAATGAAACGAATACGTAAGATAGGAAATTGAATAAACAGCTCTATATGAAATAAGCAGAAAACGAAGTTGAAACTGAACTAGCCTCAAATTAAAGAAACGAATACCTAAGATAGGAAAGTTAATAAACAGCGCTACATAAAATAAGTAAAAAACGAAGTTGAAACTGAATTAGCGTCAAACTAATGAAACGAATACGTAAGATAGGAAAGTGAATAAACAGTTCTACATAAAACAAATATAAAACGAAGATTAACCTGAATTGGCCTCAAATTAATAAAATGAATACGTAAGATAGGAAAGCGAATAAACAACTCTGAATAAAATAAGTAGAAAACAATGTTGAAGCTGAACTAGCCTCAAATAAAAGAAACGAATACCTAAGATAGGAACGTTAATAAGCAGCGCTACATAAAATAAGTAAAAAACGAAGTTTAAACTGAATTACCCACAAATTAACGAAACGAATACGTAAGATAGGAAAGTTAATAATCAGCGCTACATAAAATAAGTAGAAAACGATGTTGAAACTGAATTAGCAACAAATTAATGAAACGAATACATAAGATAGTAAAGTAAATAAAGAGCGCTACATTAAAAAAGTTAAAAACGAAGTTAAATTTGAATTAGCCTCAAATTAATGAAAGGAATTCGTAAGATAGGAAAACTAATAAACAGCGCTATATAAAACAAGTAAAAAACAGAGTTGAAACTGAATTAGCCTCAAATTATTGAAAGAATACGTAAGAGAGAAAAGTGAATAAATTGCGCTACATAAAATAAGTAAAAAATGAAGATGAAACTGAATTAGCGTCAAATTATCGAAACGTATACGTAGATAAGAAAGTGAATATACAGCTCTACATAAAATAAGTAAAAAACGGTGATTTACCTGTATTAGCCTCAAATTAATGAAACGAATACGTAAGATAGGAAAGTGAATAAACAGCTCTATATAAGATAAGTAAAAAACGAAGATTAACCTGATTAACCTCAAATTAATGAATCGAATACGTAAGATAGGAAAGTGAATAAACAGCTCTATATAAAATAAGTAAAAGCGAAGTTGAAACTGTATTACCATCAAATTAACTAAACGAATACTTACGATGGGAAAGTTAATAAACAGCGCTACATAAAATATCTAAAAAACTGAATTACCCTCAAAATAACGAAACGAATACGTAATATGATTAAGTTAAAAAACAGCGTTACATAATATAAGTTAAAAAAGAAGTTGATACTGAATTAGACTCAAATAAATGAAACGAATAAGTAAGATAGGAACGTTAATAAACAGCGCTACATAAAATAAGTAAAAAACGAATTTGAAACTGAAATCGACTCAAATTAATGAAACGAATACGTAGGATAGGAAAGTTAATATACAGCGCTACTTAAAATAAGTAAAAAACGAATTTTAAACTGAATTAGCCTCAAATTATTGAAACGACTACGTAAGACAGAAAAGTGAATAAACAGCGCTATATTAAATAAGTAAAAAAACGAAGTTGAAAATGAATTAGCCTCAAATTAATGAAACGAATACGTAAGATAGGAAAGTGAATACACAGCTCTACATAAAAAAAGTAAAAAACAAAGAAGAAACTGAATTAGCCTCAAATTAATGAAACGATATGTAAGATAGGAAAGTGAATAAACAGCTCTATATAAAATAAGTAAAAAACGAAGATGAAAGCAAATTAGCCTCAAATTAATGAAATGAATACGTAAGAAAGGAAAGTGAATAAACAGCGCTAGATAAAATAAGTAAACAACGAAGTTGAAACTGAATTAGCCTCAAATTATGAAACGAATACGTACGATAGGAAAGTGAATATACAGCTCTACATAAAATAAGTAAAAAACGAATTTGAAACTGAATTAGCCTCAAATTAATGATACGAATACGTAGGATATGAAAGTGAATAAACAGCGCTGCATATAATAATTAAAAAACGAAGTTGCAATTGAATTACACTGAAATTAATGAAACGAATACGTAAGATAGGAATGTGAATAAACAGCGCTGCATATAATAAGTAAAAAACGAAGTTGAAAATAAATTAGCCTCAAATTAATGAAACGAATAGGTAAGATGGGAAAGTTAATTATCAGTGCTATATAAAATAAGTAAAAAATGACGTTGAAACTTAATTACCCTTAAAATTTAAGGAAACGAATACGTAAGATAGCAAAGTTTTTAAACAGCGCACCATAAAATATGTAAAAAACGAAGTTGAAACTGAATTATCCTCAAATTAATAAAACGAAGACGTAAGATAGTAAAGTTAATAAACAGCGCTACATTAAATAAGTAAAAAACGAAGATTAACCTGAATTAGCCTTAAATTAATGAAACGAATACGTAAGATAGGAAAGTGAATAAACAGCTATATATGAAATAAGTAGAAAACGAAGTTGACACTAAACTAGCCTCAAATTAAAGAAACGAATACCTAAGATAGGAAAGTTAATAAAGAGCGCTATATTAAATAAGTAAACAACGAATTTAAAACAGAATTAGGGTCAAATTAATGAAACAAATACGTAAGATAGGAAAGTTAATAAACAGCGCTATATAAAATAAGTAAAAAACGAACTTGAAACAGAATTAGCCTCAAATAATTGAAGCGAATACGTTAGACAGAAAAGTGAATAAACAGCGCTACATAAAATAAGTAAAAAACGTAGTTCAAACTGAATTAGCGTCAAATTAATGAAACGAATACGTAAGATAGGAAAGTGAATAAACTGCTCTACATAAAATAAATATAAAAGGAAGATTAACCTGAATTGGCATCAAGTTAATGAAACGAATACGTAAGATAGGAAAGCGAATAAACAACTCTTTATAAAATAAGTAGAAAACGAAGTTGAAAATGAATTAGCCTCAAATAAAAGAAACGAATACCTAAGATAGGAAAGTTAATAAACAGCGCTACATAATATAAGTAAAAAACGAAGTTTAAACAGAATTACCCGCAAATTAACGATACGAATACGTACGATAAGAAAGTTAATAAACAGCGCTATATAAAACAAGTAAAAAACAAAGTTGAAACTGAATTAGCCTCAAATTATTGCAACGAATGCGTAAGACAGAAAAGTGAATAAACAGCGCTACATAAAATAAGTAAAAAACGAAGATGAAACTGAATTAGCGTCAAATTAATGAAAGGAATTCGTAAGATAGGAATATTAATAAACAGCGCTACATAAAACAAGTAAAAAAAATGTAGAAACTGAATTAGCCTCAAATTACTGAAACGAATACGTAAGATAGGAAAGTGAATAAAGAGCGCTACATTAAATAAGTAAAAAACGAAAATTAACCTGAATTAGCCTCAAAATAATGAAACAAATACGTAAGATCGGAAAGTGAAAAAACAGCTCTATATGAAATAAGTAGAAAACGAAGTTGATACTGTACTAGCCTCAAATAAAAGAAACGAATACCTGAGATAGGAAAGTTAATAAACAGCGTTAATTAAAATAAGTAAAAAACGAAGTAGATACTGAATTAGACTCAAATTAATGAAACGAATACGAAAGATAGGAAAGTTAATAAACAGCGCTACATAAAATAAGTAAAAATCGAACTTGAAACAGAATTAGCCTCAAATTATTGAAACGATTACGTTAGACAGAAAAGTGAATAATCAGCGCTACATAAAATAAGTAAAAAACGAAGTTGAATCTGAATTAGCGTCAAAATAATGAAACGAATACGTAAGATAGGAAAGTGAATAAACAGCCCTACATATAATAAATATAAAACGAAGTTTAATCTGAATTGGCCTCAAATTAATGAAATGAATACGTAAGATAGGAAAGCGAATAAAGAACTCTCTATAAAATAAGTAGAAACAATGTTGAATATGAACTAGCCTCAAATAAAAGAAACGAATACCTAAGATAGGAAAGTTAATATACAGCGCTACATAAAATAAGTAAAAAACGAAGTTTAAACTGAATTAAACGCAAATTAACGAAACGAATACGTAAGATAGGAAAGTTAATAAACAGCGCTACATAAAATAAGTAGAAAACGAAGTTGAAACTGAATTAGCCACAAATTAATGAAACGAATACATTAGATAGTAAAGTTAATAAAGGGCGCTACATTAAAAAATTTAAAAACGAAGTTAAATTTGAATTAGCCTCAAATTAATGAAAGGATTTCGTAATATAGGAAAACTAATAAACAGCGCTATATAATACAAGTAAAAAACAGAGTTGAAACTGAATAGCCTCAAATTATTGAAACGAATACGTAAGACAGAAAAGTGAAGAAATTGGGCTACATATAATAAGTAAAAAACGAAGATGAAGCTGAATTAGCGTCAAATTATCGAAACGTATACGTAGATAAGAAAGTGAATATACAGCTCTACATAAAATAAGTAAAAAACGGTGATTTACCTGTATTAGCCTCAAATTAATGAAACGAATACGTAAGATAGGAAATTGAATAAACAGCACTATATAAAGTAAGTAAAAAACGAAGATTAACCCGAATTAGCCTCAAATTAATGAATCGAATACGTAAGATAGGAAAGTGAATAAACAGCTCTATATAAAATAAGTAAATGCGAAGTTGAAACTGTATTACCATCAAATTAACGAAACGAATACGTACGATAGGAAAGTTAATAAACAGCGCTACGTAAAATAACTAAAAAACTGAATTACCCTCAAATTAAAAAAACGAATACGTAAGATGATTAAGTTTAAAAACAGCATAACATAATATAAGTAAAAAAAGAAGTTGATACAGAATTAGACTCAAATAAATGAAACGAATAAGTAAGATAGGAACGTTAATACACAGCGCTACATAAAATAAGTAAAAAACGATTTTGAAACTGAAATCGACTCAAATTAATGAAACGAATACGTAGGATAGGAAAGTTAATATACAGCGCTACATAAAATAAGTAAAACCCGCAGTTTAATCTGAATTAGCCTCCAATTATTGAAACGAACATGTAAGACAGAAAAGTGAATAAACAGCGCTATATTAAATAAGTAAAAAACGAAGTTGAAATTGAATTAGCCTCAAATTAATGAAACGAATACGTAAGATAGGGAAGTGAATACACAGCTCTACATAAAATAAGTAAAAAACAAAGAAGAATTTGAATTAGCCTCATATTAATGAAACGATAAGTAAGATAGGAAAGTGAATAAACAGCTCTATATAAAATAAGTAAAAAACGAAGAAGAAAGCAAATTAGCCTGAAATTAATGAAATGAATACTTAAGATAGGAAAGTGAATAAACAGCGCTAGATAAAATAAGTAAACAACGAAGTTGAAACTGAATTAGCCTCAAATTATTAAACGAATACGTACGATAGGAAATTGAATATACAGCTCTACATAAAATAAGTAAAAAACGAAGTTGAAACTGAATTAGCCTCAAATTAATGATACGAATACGTAGGATATGAAAGTGAAAAACAGCGCTGCCTATAATAAGTAAAAAACGAAGTTGCAATTGAATTAGACTGAAATTAATGAAACGAATTCGTAAGATGGTAATGTTAATTATCAGTGCTATATAAAATAAGTAAAAAACGACGTTGAAACTGAATTACCCTTAAAAATTAAGGAAACGAATACGTAAGATAGTAAAGTTTTTAAACAGCGCTACATAAAATAAGTAAAAAACGAAGTTGAAACTGAATTATCCTCAAATTAATGAAACGAAGACGTAAGATAGTTAAGTTAATAAACAGCGGTACATAAAATAAGTAGAAAAGGAAGTTGAAACGGAATTAACCTCAAATTAATGATACGAATACGTAAGATTGGAAAGATAATAAACAGCGCGGCATATAATAAGTAAAAAACGAAGTTGATACTGAATTAGCCTCACATTAATGAAACGAATACCATAGATAAGAAAGTTCATAAACCGCGCTACATAAAATAAGTAGAAAACAAATTTGAAACTGAATTAGACACAAATTAATGAAACGAATACATAAGATAGGAAAGTTAATAAAAAACGCTATATTAAATAAGTAAAAAACGAAATTAAAACTGAATTAGCGTCAAATCAATGAAAGGAATACGTAAGATAGGAAAATTAATAAACCGCGCTACAAAAACAAGTAAAAAACAAAGTTGAAACTGAATTAGCCTCATATTAATGAAACGAATACGTAAGATATGAAAGTGAATAAAGAGCGCTACATTAAATAAGTAAAAAACGAAGTTGAAACTGAATTAGACTCAAATTAATGAAACGAATACGTAAGATAGGAAAGTTAATAAACAGCGCTACATAAAATACGTAAAGAACGAAGTTGAAACTGAATTAGCGTCAAATTACTGAAAATAATACGTAAGATATGAAAGTGAATAAACAGCTCTATATAAAATAAGGAAAAACGAAGATAAAACTAAATTAGCCTCAAAGTAATGAAACGAATACGTAAGATAGGAAAGTGAATAAACAGCTCTATATAAAATAAGTAAAAAACGAAGTTGAAACTGAATTACCCTGAAATTAACGAAACGAATACGTAAGATAGGAAGTTAATAAACAGCCCTACATAAAGTAAGTAAAAAACGAAGTTGAAATTGAATTACCCACAAATTAACGAAACGAATACGTAAGATAGGAAAGTTAATAATCAGCGCTACATAAAATAAGTAGAAAACGATGTTGAAACTGAATTAGCAACAAATTAATGAAACGAATACATAAGATAGTAAAGTAAATAAAGAGCGCTACATTAAAAAAGTTAAAAACGAAGTTAAATTTGAATTAGCCTCAAATTAATGAAAGGAATTCGTAAGATAGGAAAACTAATAAACAGCGCTATATAAAACAAGTAAAAAACAGAGTTGAAACTGAATTAGCCTCAAATTATTGAAAGAATACGTAAGAGAGAAAAGTGAATAAATTGCGCTACATAAAATAAGTAAAAAATGAAGATGAAACTGAATTAGCGTCAAATTATCGAAACGTATACGTAGATAAGAAAGTGAATATACAGCTCTACATAAAATAAGTAAAAAACGGTGATTTACCTGTATTAGCCTCAAATTAATGAAACGAATACGTAAGATAGGAAAGTGAATAAACAGCTCTATATAAGATAAGTAAAAAACGAAGATTAACCTGATTAACCTCAAATTAATGAATCGAATACGTAAGATAGGAAAGTGAATAAACAGCTCTATATAAAATAAGTAAAAGCGAAGTTGAAACTGTATTACCATCAAATTAACTAAACGAATACGTACGATGGGAAAGTTAATAAACAGCGCTACATAAAATATCTAAAAAACTGAATTACCCTCAAAATAACGAAACGAATACGTAATATGATTAAGTTAAAAAACAGCGTTACATAATATAAGTTAAAAAAGAAGTTGATACTGAATTAGACTCAAATAAATGAAACGAATAAGTAAGATAGGAACGTTAATAAACAGCGCTACATAAAATAAGTAAAAAACGAATTTGAAACTGAAATCGACTCAAATTAATGAAACGAATACGTAGGATAGGAAAGTTAATATACAGCGCTACTTAAAATAAGTAAAAAACGAATTTTAAACTGAATTAGCCTCAAATTATTGAAACGACTACGTAAGACAGAAAAGTGAATAAACAGCGCTATATTAAATAAGTAAAAAAACGAAGTTGAAAATGAATTAGCCTCAAATTAATGAAACGAATACGTAAGATAGGAAAGTGAATACACAGCTCTACATAAAAAAAGTAAAAAACAAAGAAGAAACTGAATTAGCCTCAAATTAATGAAACGATATGTAAGATAGGAAAGTGAATAAACAGCTCTATATAAAATAAGTAAAAAACGAAGATGAAAGCAAATTAGCCTCAAATTAATGAAATGAATACGTAAGAAAGGAAAGTGAATAAACAGCGCTAGATAAAATAAGTAAACAACGAAGTTGAAACTGAATTAGCCTCAAATTATGAAACGAATACGAACGATAGGAAAGTGAATATACAGCTCTACATAAAATAAGTAAAAAACGAATTTGAAACTGAATTAGCCTCAAATTAATGATACGAATACGTAGGATATGAAAGTGAATAAACAGCGCTGCATATAATAATTAAAAAACGAAGTTGCAATTGAATTACACTGAAATTAATGAAACGAATACGTAAGATAGGAATGTGAATAAACAGCGCTGCATATAATAAGTAAAAAACGAAGTTGAATATAAATTAGCCTCAAATTAATGAAACGAATAGGTAAGATGGGAAAGTTAATTATCAGTGCTATATAAAATAAGTAAAAAATGACGTTGAAACTTAATTACCCTTAAAATTTAAGGAAACGAATACGTAAGATAGCAAAGTTTTTAAACAGCGCACCATAAAATATGTAAAAAACGAAGTTGAAACTGAATTATCCTCAAATTAATAAAACGAAGACGTAAGATAGTAAAGTTAATAAACAGCGCTACATTAAATAAGTAAAAAACGAAGATTAACCTGAATTAGCCTTAAATTAATGAAACGAATACGTAAGATAGGAAAGTGAATAAACAGCTATATATGAAATAAGTAGAAAACGAAGTTGACACTAAACTAGCCTCAAATTAAAGAAACGAATACCTAAGATAGGAAAGTTAATAAAGAGCGCTATATTAAATAAGTAAACAACGAATTTAAAACAGAATTAGGGTCAAATTAATGAAACAAATACGTAAGATAGGAAAGTTAATAAACAGCGCTATATAAAATAAGTAAAAAACGAACTTGAAACAGAATTAGCCTCAAATAATTGAAGCGAATACGTTAGACAGAAAATTGAATAAACAGCGCTACATAAAATAAGTAAAAAACGTAGTTCAAACTGAATTAGCGTCAAATTAATGAAACGAATACGTAAGATAGGAAAGTGAATAAACTGCTCTACATAAAATAAATATAAAAGGAAGATTAACCTGAATTGGCATCAAGTTAATGAAACGAATACGTAAGATAGGAAAGCGAATAAACAACTCTTTATAAAATAAGTAGAAAACGAAGTTGAAAATGAATTAGCCTCAAATAAAAGAAACGAATACCTAAGATAGGAAAGTTAATAAACAGCGCTACATAATATAAGTAAAAAACGAAGTTTAAACAGAATTACCCGCAAATTAACGATACGAATACGTACGATAAGAAAGTTAATAAACAGCGCTATATAAAACAAGTAAAAAACAAAGTTGAAACTGAATTAGCCTCAAATTATTGCAACGAATGCGTAAGACAGAAAAGTGAATAAACAGCGCTACATAAAATAAGTAAAAAACGAAGATGAAACTGAATTAGCGTCAAATTAATGAAAGGAATTCGTAAGATAGGAATATTAATAAACAGCGCTACATAAAACAAGTAAAAAAAATGTAGAAACTGAATTAGCCTCAAATTACTGAAACGAATACGTAAGATAGGAAAGTGAATAAAGAGCGCTACATTAAATAAGTAAAAAACGAAAATTAACCTGAATTAGCCTCAAAATAATGAAACAAATACGTAAGATCGGAAAGTGAAAAAACAGCTCTATATGAAATAAGTAGAAAACGAAGTTGATACTGAACTAGCCTCAAATAAAAGAAACGAATACCTGAGATAGGAAAGTTAATAAACAGCGTTAATTAAAATAAGTAAAAAACGAAGTAGATACTGAATTAGACTCAAATTAATGAAACGAATACGAAAGATAGGAAAGTTAATAAACAGCGCTACATAAAATAAGTAAAAATCGAACTTGAAACAGAATTAGCCTCAAATTATTGAAACGATTACGTTAGACAGAAAAGTGAATAATCAGCGCTACATAAAATAAGTAAAAAACGAAGTTGAATCTGAATTAGCGTCAAAATAATGAAACGAATACGTAAGATAGGAAAGTGAATAAACAGCCCTACATATAATAAATATAAAACGAAGTTTAATCTGAATTGGCCTCAAATTAATGAAATGAATACGTAAGATAGGAAAGCGAATAAAGAACTCTCTATAAAATAAGTAGAAACAATGTTGAATATGAACTAGCCTCAAATAAAAGAAACGAATACCTAAGATAGGAAAGTTAATATACAGCGCTACATAAAATAAGTAAAAAACGAAGTTTAAACTGAATTAAACGCAAATTAACGAAACGAATACGTAAGATAGGAAAGTTAATAAACAGCGCTACATAAAATAGGTAGAAAACGAAGTTGAAACTGAATTAGCCACAAATTAATGAAACGAATACATTAGATAGTAAAGTTAATAAAGGGCGCTACATTAAAAAATTTAAAAACGAAGTTAAATTTGAATTAGCCTCAAATTAATGAAAGGATTTCGTAATATAGGAAAACTAATAAACAGCGCTATATAATACAAGTAAAAAACAGAGTTGAAACTGAATAGCCTCAAATTATTGAAACGAATACGTAAGACAGAAAAGTGAAGAAATTGGGCTACATATAATAAGTAAAAAACGAAGATGAAGCTGAATTAGCGTCAAATTATCGAAACGTATACGTAGATAAGAAAGTGAATATACAGCTCTACATAAAATAAGTAAAAAACGGTGATTTACCTGTATTAGCCTCAAATTAATGAAACGAATACGTAAGATAGGAAATTGAATAAACAGCACTATATAAAGTAAGTAAAAAACGAAGATTAACCCGAATTAGCCTCAAATTAATGAATCGAATACGTAAGATAGGAAAGTGAATAAACAGCTCTATATAAAATAAGTAAATGCGAAGTTGAAACTGTATTACCATCAAATTAACGAAACGAATACGTGCGATAGGAAAGTTAATAAACAGCGCTACGTAAAATAACTAAAAAACTGAATTACCCTCAAATTAAAAAAACGAATACGTAAGATGATTAAGTTTAAAAACAGCATAACATAATATAAGTAAAAAAAGAAGTTGATACTGAATTAGCCTCACATTAATGAAACGAATACCATAGATAAGAAAGTTCATAAACCGCGCTACATAAAATAAGTAGAAAACAAATTTGAAACTGAATTAGACACAAATTAATGAAACGAATACATAAGATAGGAAAGTTAATAAAAAACGCTATATTAAATAAGTAAAAAACGAAATTAAAACTGAATTAGCGTCAAATCAATGAAAGGAATACGTAAGATAGGAAAATTAATAAACCGCGCTACAAAAACAAGTAAAAAACAAAGTTGAAACTGAATTAGCCTCATATTAATGAAACGAATACGTAAGATATGAAAGTGAATAAAGAGCGCTACATTAAATAAGTAAAAAACGAAGTTGAAACTGAATTAGACTCAAATTAATGAAACGAATACGTAAGATAGGAAAGTTAATAAACAGCGCTACATAAAATACGTAAAGAACGAAGTTGAAACTGAATTAGCGTCAAATTACTGAAAATAATACGTAAGATATGAAAGTGAATAAACAGCTCTATATAAAATAAGGAAAAACGAAGATAAAACTAAATTAGCCTCAAAGTAATGAAACGAATACGTAAGATAGGAAAGTGAATAAACAGCTCTATATAAAATAAGTAAAAAACGAAGTTGAAACTGAATTACCCTGAAATTATCGAAACGAATACGTAAGATAGGAAGTTAATAAACAGCCCTACATAAAGTAAGTAAAAAACGAAGTTGAAATTGAATTACCCACAAATTAACGAAACGAATACGTAAGATAGGAAAGTTAATAATCAGCGCTACATAAAATAAGTAGAAAACGATGTTGAAACTGAATTAGCAACAAATTAATGAAACGAATACATAAGATAGTAAAGTAAATAAAGAGCGCTACATTAAAAAAGTTAAAAACGAAGTTAAATTTGAATTAGCCTCAAATTAATGAAAGGAATTCGTAAGATAGGAAAACTAATAAACAGCGCTATATAAAACAAGTAAAAAACAGAGTTGAAACTGAATTAGCCTCAAATTATTGAAAGAATACGTAAGAGAGAAAAGTGAATAAATTGCGCTACATAAAATAAGTAAAAAATGAAGATTAAACTGAATTAGCGTCAAATTATCGAAACGTATACGTAGATAAGAAAGTGAATATACAGCTCTACATAAAATAAGTAAAAAACGGTGATTTACCTGTATTAGCCTCAAATTAATGAAACGAATACGTAAGATAGGAAAGTGAATAAACAGCTCTATATAAGATAAGTAAAAAACGAAGATTAACCTGATTAACCTCAAATTAATGAATCGAATACGTAAGATAGGAAAGTGAATAAACAGCTCTATATAAAATAAGTAAAAGCGAAGTTGAAACTGTATTACCATCAAATTAACTAAACGAATACGTACGATGGGAAAGTTAATAAACAGCGCTACATAAAATATCTAAAAAACTGAATTACCCTCAAAATAACGAAACGAATACGTAATATGATTAAGTTAAAAAACAGCGTTACATAATATAAGTTAAAAAAGAAGTTGATACTGAATTAGACTCAAATAAATGAAACGAATAAGTAAGATAGGAACGTTAATAAACAGCGCTACATAAAATAAGTAAAAAACGAATTTGAAACTGAAATCGACTCAAATTAATGAAACGAATACGTAGGATAGGAAAGTTAATATACAGCGCTACTTAAAATAAGTAAAAAACGAATTTTAAACTGAATTAGCCTCAAATTATTGAAACGACTACGTAAGACAGAAAAGTGAATAAACAGCGCTATATTAAATAAGTAAAAAAACGAAGTTGAAAATGAATTAGCCTCAAATTAATGAAACGAATACGTAAGATAGGAAAGTGAATACACAGCTCTACATAAAAAAAGTAAAAAACAAAGAAGAAACTGAATTAGCCTCAAATTAATGAAACGATATGTAAGATAGGAAAGTGAATAAACAGCTCTATATAAAATAAGTAAAAAACGAAGATGAAAGCAAATTAGCCTCAAATTAATGAAATGAATACGTAAGAAAGGAAAGTGAATAAACAGCGCTAGATAAAATAAGTAAACAACGAAGTTGAAACTGAATTAGCCTCAAATTATGAAACGAATACGAACGATAGGAAAGTGAATATACAGCTCTACATAAAATAAGTAAAAAACGAATTTGAAACTGAATTAGCCTCAAATTAATGATACGAATACGTAGGATATGAAAGTGAATAAACAGCGCTGCATATAATAATTAAAAAACGAAGTTGCAATTGAATTACACTGAAATTAATGAAACGAATACGTAAGATAGGAATGTGAATAAACAGCGCTGCATATAATAAGTAAAAAACGAAGTTGAAAATAAATTAGCCTCAAATTAATGAAACGAATAGGTAAGATGGGAAAGTTAATTATCAGTGCTATATAAAATAAGTAAAAAATGACGTTGAAACTTAATTACCCTTAAAATTTAAGGAAACGAATACGTAAGATAGCAAAGTTTTTAAACAGCGCACCATAAAATATGTAAAAAACGAAGTTGAAACTGAATTATCCTCAAATTAATAAAACGAAGACGTAAGATAGTAAAGTTAATAAACAGCGCTACATTAAATAAGTAAAAAACGAAGATTAACCTGAATTAGCCTTAAATTAATGAAACGAATACGTAAGATAGGAAAGTGAATAAACAGCTATATATGAAATAAGTAGAAAACGAAGTTGACACTAAACTAGCCTCAAATTAAAGAAACGAATACCTAAGATAGGAAAGTTAATAAAGAGCGCTATATTAAATAAGTAAACAACGAATTTAAAACAGAATTAGGGTCAAATTAATGAAACAAATACGTAAGATAGGAAAGTTAATAAACAGCGCTATATAAAATAAGTAAAAAACGAACTTGAAACAGAATTAGCCTCAAATAATTGAAGCGAATACGTTAGACAGAAAAGTGAATAAACAGCGCTACATAAAATAAGTAAAAAACGTAGTTCAAACTGAATTAGCGTCAAATTAATGAAACGAATACGTAAGATAGGAAAGTGAATAAACTGCTCTACATAAAATAAATATAAAAGGAAGATTAACCTGAATTGGCATCAAGTTAATGAAACGAATACGTAAGATAGGAAAGCGAATAAACAACTCTTTATAAAATAAGTAGAAAACGAAGTTGAAAATGAATTAGCCTCAAATAAAAGAAACGAATACCTAAGATAGGAAAGTTAATAAACAGCGCTACATAATATAAGTAAAAAACGAAGTTTAAACAGAATTACCCGCAAATTAACGATACGAATACGTACGATAAGAAAGTTAATAAACAGCGCTATATAAAACAAGTAAAAAACAAAGTTGAAACTGAATTAGCCTCAAATTATTGCAACGAATGCGTAAGACAGAAAAGTGAATAAACAGCGCTACATAAAATAAGTAAAAAACGAAGATGAAACTGAATTAGCGTCAAATTAATGAAAGGAATTCGTAAGATAGGAATATTAATAAACAGCGCTACATAAAACAAGTAAAAAAAATGTAGAAACTGAATTAGCCTCAAATTACTGAAACGAATACGTAAGATAGGAAAGTGAATAAAGAGCGCTACATTAAATAAGTAAAAAACGAAAATTAACCTGAATTAGCCTCAAAATAATGAAACAAATACGTAAGATCGGAAAGTGAAAAAACAGCTCTATATGAAATAAGTAGAAAACGAAGTTGATACTGAACTAGCCTCAAATAAAAGAAACGAATACCTGAGATAGGAAAGTTAATAAACAGCGTTAATTAAAATAAGTAAAAAACGAAGTAGATACTGAATTAGACTCAAATTAATGAAACGAATACGAAAGATAGGAAAGTTAATAAACAGCGCTACATAAAATAAGTAAAAATCGAACTTGAAACAGAATTAGCCTCAAATTATTGAAACGATTACGTTAGACAGAAAAGTGAATAATCAGCGCTACATAAAATAAGTAAAAAACGAAGTTGAATCTGAATTAGCGTCAAAATAATGAAACGAATACGTAAGATAGGAAAGTGAATAAACAGCCCTACATATAATAAATATAAAACGAAGTTTAATCTGAATTGGCCTCAAATTAATGAAATGAATACGTAAGATAGGAAAGCGAATAAAGAACTCTCTATAAAATAAGTAGAAACAATGTTGAATATGAACTAGCCTCAAATAAAAGAAACGAATACCTAAGATAGGAAAGTTAATATACAGCGCTACATAAAATAAGTAAAAAACGAAGTTTAAACTGAATTAAACGCAAATTAACGAAACGAATACGTAAGATAGGAAAGTTAATAAACAGCGCTACATAAAATAGGTAGAAAACGAAGTTGAAACTGAATTAGCCACAAATTAATGAAACGAATACATTAGATAGTAAAGTTAATAAAGGGCGCTACATTAAAAAATTTAAAAACGAAGTTAAATTTGAATTAGCCTCAAATTAATGAAAGGATTTCGTAATATAGGAAAACTAATAAACAGCGCTATATAATACAAGTAAAAAACAGAGTTGAAACTGAATAGCCTCAAATTATTGAAACGAATACGTAAGACAGAAAAGTGAAGAAATTGGGCTACATATAATAAGTAAAAAACGAAGATGAAGCTGAATTAGCGTCAAATTATCGAAACGTATACGTAGATAAGAAAGTGAATATACAGCTCTACATAAAATAAGTAAAAAACGGTGATTTACCTGTATTAGCCTCAAATTAATGAAACGAATACGTAAGATAGGAAATTGAATAAACAGCACTATATAAAGTAAGTAAAAAACGAAGATTAACCCGAATTAGCCTCAAATTAATGAATCGAATACGTAAGATAGGAAAGTGAATAAACAGCTCTATATAAAATAAGTAAATGCGAAGTTGAAACTGTATTACCATCAAATTAACGAAACGAATACGTACGATAGGAAAGTTAATAAACAGCGCTACGTAAAATAACTAAAAAACTGAATTACCCTCAAATTAAAAAAACGAATACGTAAGATGATTAAGTTTAAAAACAGCATAACATAATATAAGTAAAAAAATAAGTTGATACAGAATTAGACTCAAATAAATGAAACGAATAAGTAAGATAGGAACGTTAATACACAGCGCTACATAAAATAAGTAAAAAACGAATTTGAAACTGAAATCGACTCAAATTAATGAAACGAATACGTAGGATAGGAAAGTTAATATACAGCGCTACATAAAATAAGTAAAACCCGCAGTTTAATCTGAATTAGCCTCCAATTATTGAAACGAACATGTAAGACAGAAAAGTGAATAAACAGCGCTATATTAAATAAGTAAAAAACGAAGTTGAAATTGAATTAGCCTCAAATTAATGAAACGAATACGTAAGATAGGGAAGTGAATACACAGCTCTACATAAAATAAGTAAAAAACAAAGAAGAATTTGAATTAGCCTCATATTAATGAAACGATAAGTAAGATAGGAAAGTGAATAAACAGCTCTATATAAAATAAGTAAAAAACGAAGAAGAAAGCAAATTAGCCTGAAATTAATGAAATGAATACTTAAGATAGGAAAGTGAATAAACAGCGCTAGATAAAATAAGTAAACAACGAAGTTGAAACTGAATTAGCCTCAAATTATTAAACGAATACGTACGATAGGAAATTGAATATACAGCTCTACATAAAATAAGTAAAAAACGAAGTTGAAACTGAATTAGCCTCAAATTAATGATACGAATACGTAGGATATGAAAGTGAAAAACAGCGCTGCCTATAATAAGTAAAAAACGAAGTTGCAATTGAATTAGACTGAAATTAATGAAACGAATTCGTAAGATGGTAATGTTAATTATCAGTGCTATATAAAATAAGTAAAAAACGACGTTGAAACTGAATTACCCTTAAAAATTAAGGAAACGAATACGTAAGATAGTAAAGTTTTTAAACAGCGCTACATAAAATAAGTAAAAAACGAAGTTGAAACTGAATTATCCTCAAATTAATGAAACGAAGACGTAAGATAGTTAAGTTAATAAACAGCGGTACATAAAATAAGTAGAAAAGGAAGTTGAAACGGAATTAACCTCAAATTAATGATACGAATACGTAAGATTGGAAAGATAATAAACAGCGCGGCATATAATAAGTAAAAAACGAAGTTGATACTGAATTAGCCTCACATTAATGAAACGAATACCATAGATAAGAAAGTTCATAAACCGCGCTACATAAAATAAGTAGAAAACAAATTTGAAACTGAATTAGACACAAATTAATGAAACGAATACATAAGATAGGAAAGTTAATAAAAAACGCTATATTAAATAAGTAAAAAACGAAATTAAAACTGAATTAGCGTCAAATCAATGAAAGGAATACGTAAGATAGGAAAATTAATAAACCGCGCTACAAAAACAAGTAAAAAACAAAGTTGAAACTGAATTAGCCTCATATTAATGAAACGAATACGTAAGATATGAAAGTGAATAAAGAGCGCTACATTAAATAAGTAAAAAACGAAGTTGAAACTGAATTAGACTCAAATTAATGAAACGAATACGTAAGATAGGAAAGTTAATAAACAGCGCTACATAAAATACGTAAAGAACGAAGTTGAAACTGAATTAGCGTCAAATTACTGAAAATAATACGTAAGATATGAAAGTGAATAAACAGCTCTATATAAAATAAGGAAAAACGAAGATAAAACTAAATTAGCCTCAAAGTAATGAAACGAATACGTAAGATAGGAAAGTGAATAAACAGCTCTATATAAAATAAGTAAAAAACGAAGTTGAAACTGAATTACCCTGAAATTAACGAAACGAATACGTAAGATAGGAAGTTAATAAACAGCCCTACATAAAGTAAGTAAAAAACGAAGTTGAAATTGAATTACCCTCAAATTAACGAAACGAATACGTAAGACTGTAAAGTTAAAAAACAGCGTTACATAATATAAGTAAAAAACGATGTTGATACTGAATTAGACTCAAATTAATGAAACGAATACGTAAGATAGGAAAATTAATAAACCGCGTTCCATATAATATGTAAAAAACGAAGTTAAAACTGAATTAGCCTCAAATTTATGAAAGGAATACGTAAGATAGGAAAGTTAATAAACAGCGCTACATAAAATAAGTAAAAAGCAAAGTTGAAACTGAATTGCCCACAAATTAATGAAACGAATATGTAGGATAGTAAAGTTAATATCTAGGGCTACATATAAAAAATAAAAAACGAATTTGAAACTCAATTAACCTCAAATTAATGAAGCGAATACGTAAGATAGGAAACTGAATAATCAGCGCTACAAAAAATAAGTGTAACACGAGGTTGAAACTGAATTAGCCTCACATTTATGAAACGAATACGTAAGATAGGAACGTTAATAAACAGCGCTACATAAAATAAGTAAAAAACGACTTTGAAACTGAAATCGCCTCAAACTAATGAAACGAATACGTAGGATAGGAAAGTTAATAAACAGCGCTATATAAAATAAGTAAAAAACGAAGTTGAAACTGAATTAGCCTCAAATTATTGAAACCAATTGGTAAGACTTAAAAGTGAATAAACAGCACTACATAAAATAAGCATAAAACGATGTTGAATCTGAATTAGCCTCAAATTATTGAAACGAATACGTAAGATAGGAAAGTGAATACACAGCTCTACATAAAATAAGTGAAAAACAAAGAAGAAACTGAATTAGCCTCAAATTAAAGAAACGAATACGTAAGATAGGAAAGTGAATAAACATCTCTATATAAAATAAGTAAAAAACGAAGATGAAAGCAAATTAGCCTCAAATTAATGAAATGAATATGTAAGATAGGAAAGTGAATAAACAGCGCTCGATAAAAAAAGTAAGCAACGAAGTAGAAATTGTATTAGCCTCAAATTATGAAACGAATACTTAAGGTAGGAAAGTGAATAAACAGCTCTACATAAATAAGTTAAAATCGAAGTTGAAACTGAATTAGCCTCAAATTATTGAAACCAATTGGTAAGACTTAAAAGTGAATAAACAGCACTACATAAAATAAGCATAAAACGATGTTGAATCTGAATTAGCCTCAAATTATTGAAACGAATACGTAAGATAGGAAAGTGAATACACAGCTCTACATAAAATAAGTGAAAAACAAAGAAGAAACTGAATTAGCCTCAAATTAAAGAAACGAATACGTAAGATAGGAAAGTGAATAAACATCTCTATATAAAATAAGTAAAAAACGAAGATGAAAGCAAATTAGCCTCAAATTAATGAAATGAATATGTAAGATAGGAAAGTGAATAAACAGCGCTCGATAAAAAAAGTAAGCAACGAAGTAGAAATTGTATTAGCCTCAAATTATGAAACGAATACTTAAGGTAGGAAAGTGAATAAACAGCTCTACATAAATAAGTTAAAAGCGAAGTTGAAACTGAATTAGCCTCAAATTAATGATACGAATACTTAGGATATGAAAGTTAATAAACAGCGCTACATAAAATAAGTAAAAAACGAAGTTGAATTTGAATTAGCCTCAAATTAAAGAACGAAATCCTAAGATACGAAAGTGAATAAACAGCGCGACATATAATAAGCAAAAAGTGAAATTGAAGCTGAATTAGACTCAAATTAAAGAAAGTAAAACGTAAGATACGAAAGTGAATAAACAGCGCGACATAAAATAAGCAGAAAACGTAGCTGAAACTGAATTGGACTCAAATTAAAGAAACTAAAACGTAAGATACAAAAGTGAATAAACAGCGCGTCATATAATAAGTAAAAAACGAACTTCAAACTGAATTAGCCTCAAATTAATGAAACGAATACGTAAGATACGAAAGTGAATAAACAGCTCGACAAATAATAAGCCAAAAACATAGCTGAAACTGAATTGTACTCAAATTAAAAAAACTAAAACGTAAAATACAAAAGTGAATAAACAGCGCGTCATACAATAAGTAAAAAACGAAGTTCAAACTGAATTAGCCTCAAATTAATGAAACGAATACGTAAGATAGGAGAGTGAATAAACAGCGCTGCATATAATAAGTAAAAAAAGAAGTTGCAACTGAATTAGACTGAAATTAATGAAACGAATACGTAAGATAGGAATGTGAATAAACAGCGCTATATACAATAAGTAATAAACGACGTTGAAACTGAATTACCTTTAAAATTTAAGGAAACAAATACGTAAGATAGTAAAGTTAATAAAGAGCCCTACATAAAATAAGTAAAAAACAAAGTTGAAACTGAATTAGCCTCAAATTAATGAAACGAATACGTAAGATAGGAACGTTAATAAACAGCGCTACATAAAATTAGTAAAAAACGAATTTGAAACTGAAATCGACTCAAATTAATGAAACGAATACCTAGGATAGGAAAGTTAAAAAACAGCGCTACATAAAATAAGTAAAAAACGAAGTTGAAGCTGAATTAGCCTCAAATTATTGAAACGAATACGTAAGACAGAAAAGTGAATAAACAGCGCTACAAAAAATAAGTTAGAAACGATTTTGAAAATGAATTCGCCTCAAATTAATGAAACGAATACGTAAGATAGGTAAGTGAATACACAGCTCTACATAAAATAAGTAAAGAACAAAGAAGAAAATGAATTAGCCTCAAATTAATGAAACGAATACGTAAGATAGGAAAATGAAATAACAGCTCTATATAAAATAAGTAAAAAACGAAGATGAAAGAATAGTAGCCTCAAATTAATGAAGTGAATACGTAAGATAGGAAAGTGAATAAACAGCGCTAGATAAAATAAGTAAACAACGAAGTTGAAACTGAATTAGCCTCAAATTATTAAACGAATACGTAAGATAGGAAAGTGAATATACAGCTCTACATAAAATAAGTAAAAAACGAAGTTGAAACTCAATTTGCCTGAAATTAATGATACGAATACTTAGGATATGAAAGTTAATAAACAGCGCTACATAAAATATGTAAAAAACGAAGATGAAACTGAATTAACGTCAACTAAATGTAACGAATACGTAAGATAAGAAAGTGAACAAACAGCTCTACATAAAATAAGTAAAAAACGATGATTAACCTGAATTAGCCTCAAATTAACGTAACGAATACATAAGATATGAAAGATAATAAACCGCGCTGCATATAATAAGTAAAAAACGAAGTTGAAACTGAATTAGTCACACATTATTAAAACGAATATATAAGTCAGAAAAGTGAATAAACAGCGCTACATAAAATAAGTAAAAAACGAATTTGAAGTTGAATTAGTCTATAATTAATGAAACGAATACATAAGATAGGAAAGTGAATAAACATCTCTATATAAAATAAGTATAAAACGAAGTTGAAAATGAATTACCCTCAAATTAACGAAACGAATGCGTAAGATAGGAAAGTTAAAAAACAGGGTTACATAAGATAAGTAAAAAACGAAGTTGATACTGAATTAGACTCAAATTATTGACACGAATACGTATGATAGGAAAGTTAATAAACCGCGCTACATATAATAAGTGAAAAACGAAGTTAAAACTGAATTAGACTAAATTAATGAAACGAATACGTATGATAGGAAAGTTAATAAACAGCGCTACGTAAAATAAGTACAAAACAAAGTTGAAACTGGATTGCCCTCAAGTTACTGAAACGAATATGTAGGATAGTAATGTTAATAAACAGTACTACATAAAATAAGAAAAAAACGAAGTTGAAACTGAATTAACCTCAAATTAATGAAACGAATACGTAAGATAGGAAAGTTAATAAACGGCGCTACATAAAATAAGTAAAAAACGAAGTTGAAACTGAATTAGCGTCAAATTAATGATACGAATACGCAGGATATGAAAGTAAATTGACAACGCTACATAAAATAAGAAAAAAACGAAGTTGAAACTGATATAGCATCAAATTAAAGAAACGAATACGTAAGATAGGAAAGATAATAAACAGCGCTGCATATAATAAGTAAAAAACGAAATTGAAACTGAATTAGCCTCACATTAATGAAACGAATACGTAAGATAGGAAAGTGAATAAACAGCTCCACATAAAATAAGTAAAAAACGAAGATTAACTTGAATTAGCCTCAAATTAATGAAACGAATACGTGAGATAGGAAAGTGAATAAACTTCTCTCTATAAATTAAGTTGAAAACGAAGTTGAAACTGAACTAGCATCAAATTAATTAAACGAATACCCTGGATAGGAAAGTTAATAAACAGTGTCACATAAAATAAGTAAAAAACGAAGTTAAAATGAATTACCCGCAAATTAACGAAACGAATACGTATGATAGTATAGTTAATAAACAGAGTTTCATAAAATAATTAAAAAACGAAGTTGAAACTGAATTAGCCTCAAATTAATGAAACGAATACGTATGATAGTAAAGTTAATAAACAGCGCTATATAAAATAAGTAGAAAACGAAGTTGAAACTGAATTAGCCACAAATTAATGAAACGAATACATAAGATAGGAATGAAAATAAACAGCGCTGCATATTATAAGTAAAAAACGAAATTGAAATTTAATTAGCCTCACATTAATGAAACGAATACGAAAGATAGGAAAGTTAAAAAACAGCGTTACATAAAATAAATAAAAAACGAAGTGATACTGAATTAGCCACCAATTAATGAAACGAATACGTATGATAGGAATGTTAATAAAATAGCGCTACATCAAGTAAATAGAAAAAGAATTTGAAACTGATTAGCCACAAATTAATGAAACGAATACATAAGATAGAAAGTTAATAATGAGCGCTACATTAAATAAGTAAAAAACGAAGTTAAAAATGAATTAGCCTCAAATTAATGAAAGGAATACATAAGATAGGAAAATGTATATACAGAGCTACATAAAACAGGTAATAAACGAATTTGAAACTGAATTAGCCTCAAATTAATGAAACGAATACGAAATATAGGAATGTTAAAAAAAAGCCTTACATAAAATAAGTAAAAAACCATGTTGATACTGAATTTGACACAAATTAATGAAACGAATACGAAAGATAGGAAAGTTAATAAACAGCGCTATATAAAATAAGTAGAAAACGAAGTTGAAACTGAATTAGCCACAAATTAATGAAACGAATACATAAGATAGGAAAGTTAATAAAGAGCTCTACATTAAATAAGTAAAAAACGAAGTTAAATCTGAATTAGCCTCAAATTAATGATACGAATACGTAACATAGGAAAGTAAATAAACAGCACTATATATAATAAGTAAAAAACGATGTTGAAACTGAATTAGCCTCAAATTATTGAAACGAATACGAAAGACAGAAAAGTGAATAAACAGCGCAACATAAAATAAGTAAAGAACGAAGATAAAACCGAATTAGCGTCAAATTAATGAAACGAATACGTAAGATAAGAAGGTGAATAAACAGCTCTACATAAAATAAGTAAAAAACGAAGATTAACCTGAATTAGCCTCAAATTAATGAATCGAATAAGTAAGATAGGAAAGTGAATAAACAGCTCTATATAAAATAACTAAAAAACGAAGATGAAAATAAATTAGCCTCAAATTAATGAAACGAATACGTAAGATAGGAAAGTGAATAACCAGCGCTACTGAAACAAGTATACAACGAATTTGAAGCTGAATTAGCCTAAAATTAACGAAACGAATACATAAGATAGGAAAGTGAATAAACAGCGCTCCATAAAATAAGTGAAAAACGAAGTTGAAACTGAATTAGCCTCAAATTATTGAACCGAATACATAAGACAGAAAGGTGAATAAACAGCGCTACATAAAATAAGTAAAAAATTAAGCTGAATCTGAATTAGTCTCAAATTAATGAAACGAATACGGAAGATAGGAAAGTGAAAAAACAGCTCTACATAAAATAAGTATAAAACGAAGTTGAAACTGAATTAACCTCAAATTAACGAAACGTATACGTAAGATAGTAAAGTTAAAAAACAGGGTTACATAATATAAGTAAAAAACGAAGTTGATACTGAATTAGACTCAAATTAATGAAACGAATACGTAAGATAGGAAAGTTAATAAACAGCGCTACATAAAAAAATTAAAATACGACGTTGAAACTGAATTTCCCTCAATATACGAAACGAATATTTAAGATAGTAAATTTGATAAACAGCGCTACATAAAATAAGTAAAAAAAATGAGAAATTGAATTAGCACCAAATTAATGAATCGAATACATAAGATAGTAAAGTTAATAAACAGCTCTACATAAAATAAATAAAAAACGAATTTGAAGCTGAACTAGCCTCAAAATAAAGAAACGAATACCTAAGATAAGATAGTTAATAAACAGCGCTGCATATAATTAACAAAAAACGAAGTTGAAACTGAATTAGCCTCACATTAATTAAATGAATACGAAAGATAGGAAAGTTAAAAAACAGCGTTATATAAAATAAGTAAAAAACGAATTTGATACTGAATTAGACTCAAATTAAAGAAACGAATACGTAAGATAGGAAAGGTAATAAACAGCGCTACATAAAAGAAGTAAAAAACAAAGTTGAAACTGAATTGCCCTCGAATTAATAAAACGAATATGTACGATTGTAAAGTTAATAAACAGCGCTACATAAAATAAGTAAAAAACGTAGTTGAAACTGAATTAACCTCAAATTAATGAAACGAAATGTAAGTTAGGAAAGTGAATAAACAGCTTTCTATAAAATAAGTAGAAAACGAAGTTGAAACTAATCTAGTCTCAAATTAAGGAAACGAATACCTAAGTTAGGAAAGTTAATAAACAGCGCAACATAAAATAAGAAAAAAACGAAGTTTAAACTGACTTATACTCAAATTACCGAAACGAATACGTAAGATAATATAGTTAATAAACAGCGCTACATAAAATAAGTAAAAAACGAAGTAGAAACAGAATTAGCCTCAAATTAATAAAACGAATACGTATGATAGTAAAGTTAATAAACAGCGCTACATAAAATAAGTAGAAAACGAAGTTGAAACTGAATTAGCCACAAATTAATGAAACGAATACATAAGATAGGAAAGATAATAAACATCGCTGCATATAATAAGTAAAAAACGAAATTGAAACTGAATTAGCCTCACATTAATGAAACGAATACGAAAGATAGGAAAGTTAAAAAACAGCGTTACATAATATAAGTAAAAAACGAAGTGATACTGAATTAGCCACAAATTAATTAAACGAATACGTATGATAGGAAAGTTAATAAAAGAGCGCTACATAAAATAATTACAAAAAGACGTTGAAACTGATTAGCCACAAATTAATGAAACTAATACATAAGATAGAAAGTTAATAATAAGCGCTACATTAAATAAGAAAAAACGAAGATAAAACTGAATTAGATTCAAATTAATGAAAGGAATACTTAAGATAGGAATATGAATAAACAGCGCTACATAAAACAGGTAATAAACGAATTTGAAACTTAATTAACCTCAAATTAATGAAACGAATACGTAAGATAGGAAAGATTACAAACAGCTCTGCATATAATAATAAAAAACGAAATTGAAACTAAATTAGCCTCACATTAATGGAACGAATACGTAAGATAGGAAAGTTAAAAAAAGCCTTACATAAAATAAGTAAAAAACCATGTTGATACTGAATTAGACTCTAATTAATGAAACGAATACGAAAGATAGGAAAATCAATAAACAGCGCTACATAAAACAAGTAAAAAACAAAGTTGAACTGATTTAGCCTCAAATTAATGAAACGAATACTTAAGATAGGAAAGTGAATAAAGAGCGCTAAATTAAATAAGTAAAAAACGAAGTTGAAACTGAATTAGCCTCAAATTATTTAAACGAATACGTAAGACAGAAAAGTGATAGACAGTGCAACATAAAATAAGTAAAGAACGAATATGAAACCGAATAAGCGTCAAATTAATGAAACTAATACGTAAGATAAGAATGTGAATAAACAGCTCTACATAAAATAAGTAAAAAACGAAGATTAACCTGAATTAGCCTCAAATTAATGAATCGAATACGTAAGATAGGAAAGTGAATAAACAGATCTATATATAATAAGTAAAAAGCGATGTTGAAACTGAATTACCTTCAAATTAACGAAACGAATACGTAAGATAGGAAAGTTAATAAACAGCGCTACATAAAATAACTAAAAAACTGAATTACCCTCAAATTATCGAAACGAATACGTAAGATGATTAAGTTAAAAAACAGCGTTACATAATATAAGTAAAAAAAGAAGTTGCTATTGAATTAGACTCAAATAAATGAAACGAATACGTAAGATAGGAAAGTTAATAAACAGCGCAACATAAAATAAGTAAAAACGAAGTTGAAACTGAATAAGCCTCAAATTAATGAAACGAATGCGTAAGAGAGGAAAGTGAATACACAGCTCTACATAAAATAAGTAAAAAACAAAGAAGAAAATGAATTAGCCTCAAATTAATGAAACGAATTCGTAAGATAGGAAAGTGAATAAACAGCTCTATATAAAATAAGTAAAAAACGAAGATGAAAGCAAATTCGCCTCAAATTAATGAAATGAATACGTAAGATAGAAAAGTGAATAAACAGCGCTAGATAAAATAAGTAAACAACGATGTTGAAACTGAATTGCCCTCAAATTAACGAAACAAATACGTAAGACAGTTAAGTTAAAAAACAGCGTTACATATTTAATTAAGAAACGAAGTTGATACTGAATTAGACTCAAATTAATGAAACGAATACGTAAGATAGGAAAATTAATAAACCGCGTTCCATAAAATATGTAAAAAACGAAGTTAAAACTGAATTAGCCTCAAATTTATGAAACGAATACGTAAGATAGGAAAATTAATAAACCGCGTTCCATAAAATATGTAAAAAACGAAGTTAAAACTGAATTAGCCTCAAATTTATGAAAGGAATACGTAAGATAGGAAAGTTTATAAACAGCGCTATATTAAATAATTAAAAAACGAAGTTGAAACTGAATTAGCCTCAAATTAAAGAAACGAATACGTAAGATAGGAAAGTTAATAAACAGCGCTACATAAAATAAGTAAAAAACGAATTGAAACTGAATTTCCCTCAAATTAACGAAACGAATACGTAAGATAGTAAAGTTAAAAGACAGCGTTACGTAGTATAAGTAAAAAAGAAGTTGATACTGAAATAGACTCAAAATAATGAAACGAATACGTAAGATAGGAAAATTAATACACAGCGCTACATATAATAAGTAAAAAACGAAGTTAAAATTGAATTAGACTCAAATTTATGAAAGGAATATGTAAGATAGGAAAGTTAATAAACAGCGCTACATAAAACAAGTGAAAAACAAAGTTGAAACTGAATTAGCCTCAAATTAATGAAACGAATACGTAAGATAGGAAAGTGAATAAGGAGCGCTACATTAAATAAATAAAAAACGAAGATTAACCTGAATTAGCCTCAAATTAATGAAACGAATACGTAAGATAGGAAAGTGAATAAACAGCTCTATATGAAATAAGTAGAAAACGAAGTTGAAACTGAACTAGCCTCAAATAAAAGAAACGCATACCTAAGATAGGAAAGTTAATAAACAGCGTTACATAAAATAAGTAGAAAACGAAGAAGATACTGAATTGCCCTCAAATTAATGAAACGAATATGTAGGATAGTAAAGTTAATAAGTAGGCCTACATATATTAAGTAAAAAACGATGTTGAAACTCAATTAACCTCAAATTAATGAAACGAAAACGTAAGATAGGAAACTGAATAATCAGCGCTATATTAAATAAGTAAACAACGAAGTTAAAACTGAATTAGCCTCAAATTAATGAAAGGAATACGAAACATAGGAAAATTAATAAACAGCGCTACATAAAACAAGTAAAGAAAAAAGTTGAAACTGAGTTAGCCTCAAATTAATGAAACGAATACGAAAGATAGGAAAGTTAATAAACAGCGCTACATTAAATAAGTAAAAAAAAGGAAGTTAAAACTGAATTAGCCTCAAATTAATGAAAGGAATTCGTAAGATAGGAATATTAATAAACAGCGCTACATAAAACAAGTAAAAAAAAAGTAGAAACTGAATTAGCCTCAAATTACTGAAACGAATACGGAGGATAGGTAAGTGAATAAAGAGCGCTACATTAAATAAGTAAAAAACGAAAATTAACCTGAATTAGCCTCAAATTAATGAAACAAATACGTAAGATAGGAAAGTGAATAAACAGCTCTATATGTAATAAGTAGAAAACGAAGTTGAAAATGAACTAGCCTCAAATAAAAGAAACGAATACATAAGATAGGAAAGTTAATAAACAGCGTTAAATAAAATAAGTAAAAAACGAAGTAGATACTGAATTAGACTCAAATTAATGAAACGAATACGAAAGATAGGAAAGTTAATAAACAGCGCTACATAAAATAAGTAGAAAATGAACTTGAAATTTATTAGCCACAAATTAATGAAAGTAATACGAAAGATAGGAAAATTAATAAACAGCGCTTCATAAAACAAGTAAAAAACAAAGTTGCAACAGAATTAGCTTCAAATTAATGAAACGAATACGAAAGATAATAAAGTGAATGAAGAGCGCTACATTAAATATGTAAAAAACGAAGATTAACCTGAATTAGCCTTAAATTAAAGAAACGAATACGTAAGATAGGAAATTGAATAAACAGCTCTATATGAAATAAGCAGAAAACGAAGTTGAAACTGAACTAGCCTCAAATTAAAGAAACGAATACCTAAGATAGGAAAGTTAATAAACAGCGCTACATAAAATAAGTAAAAAACGAAGTTGAAACTGAATTAGCGTCAAACTAATGAAACGAATACGTAAGATAGGAAAGTGAATAAACAGTTCTACATAAAATAAATATAAAACGTAGATTAACCTGAATTGGCCTCAAATTAATAAAATGAATACGTAAGATAGGAAAGCGAATAAACAACTCTGTATAAAATAAGTAGAAAACAATGTTGAAGCTGAACTAGCCTCAAATAAAAGAAACGAATACCTAAGATAGGAAAGTTAATAAGCAGCGCTACATAAAATAAGTAAAAAACGAATTTTAAACTGAATTACCCACAAATTAACGAAACGAATACGTAAGATAGGAAAGTTAATAATCAGCGCTACATAAAATAAGTAGAAAACGAAGTTGAAACTGAATTAGCCACAAATTAATGAAACGAATACATAAGATAGTAAAGTAAATAAAGAGCGCTACATTAAAAAAGTTAAAAACGAAGTTAAATCTGAATTAGCCTCAAATTAATGAAAGGAATTCGTAAGATAGGAAAACTAATAAACAGCGCTATATAAAACAAGTAAAAAACAGAGTTGAAACTGAATTAGCCTCAAATTATTGAAAGAATACGTAAGAGAGAAAAGTGAATAAATTGCGCTATATAAAATAAGTAAAAAATGAAGATGAAACTGAATTAGCGTCAAATTATCGAAACGTATACGTAGATAAGAAAGTGAATATACAGCTCTACATAAAATAAGTAAAAAACGGTGATTTACCTGTATTAGCCTCAAATTAATGAAACGAATACGTAAGATAGGAAAGTGAATAAACAGCTCTATATAAGATAAGTAAAAAACGAAGATTAACCTGATTAACCTCAAATTAATGAATCGAATACGTAAGATAGGAAAGTGAATAAACAGCTCTATATAAAATAAGTAAAAGCGAAGTTGAAACTGTATTACCATCAAATTAACTAAACGAATACGTACGATAGGAAAGTTAATAAACAGCGCTACATAAAATAACTAAAAAACTGAATTACCCTCAAATTAACGAAACGAATACGTAATATGATTAAGTTAAAAAACAGCGTTACATAATATAAGTTAAAAAAGAAATTGATACTGAATTAGACTCAAATAAATGAAACGAATAAGTAAGATAGGAACGTTAATAAACAGCGCTACATAAAATAAGTAAAAAACGAATTTTAAACTGAATTAGCCTCAAATTATTGAAACGACCACGTAAGACAGAAAAGTGAATAAACAGCGCTACATTAAATAAGTAAAAAAACGAATTGAAAATGAATTAGCCTCAAATTAATGGAACGAATACGTAAGATAGGAAAGTGAATACACAGCTCTACATAAAATAAGTAAAAAACAAAGAAGAGACTGAATTAGCCTCAAATTAATGAAACGATATGTAAGATAGGAAAGTGAATAAACAGCTCTATATAAAATAAGTAAAAAACGAAGATGAAAGCAAATTAGCCTCAAATTAATGAAATGAATACGTAAGAAAGGAAAGTGAATAAACAGCGCTAGATAAAATATGTAAACAACGAAGTTGAAACTGAATTTGCCTCAAATTATGAGACGAATACGTACGATAGGAAAGTGAATATACAGCTCTACATAAAATAAGTACAAAACGAATTTGAAACTGAATTAGCCTCAAATTAATGATACGAATACGTAGGATATGAAAGTGAATAAACAGCGCTGCATATAATAATTAAAAAACGAAGTTGCAATTGAATTACACTGAAATTAATGAAACGAATACGTAAGATAGGAATGTGAATAAACAGCGCTGCATATACTAAGTAAAAAACGAAGTTGAAACTAAATTATCCTCAAATTAATGAAACGAATAGGTAAGATGGGAAAGTTAATTATCAGTGCTATATAAAATAAGTAAAAAATGACGTTGAAACTGAATTACCCTTAAAATTTAAGGAAACGAATACGTAAGATAGCAAAGTTTTTAAACAGCGCACCATAAAATAAGTAAAAAACGAAGTTGAAACTGAATTATCCTCAAATTAATGAAACGAAGACGTAAGATAGTAAAGTTAATAAACAGCGCTACATAAAATAAGTAGAAAAGGAAGTTGAAACGGAATTAACCTCAAATTAATGAAACGAATACGTAAGATTGGAAAGATAATAAACAGCGCGGCATATAATAAGTAAAAAACGAAGTTGATACTGAATTAGCCTCAAATTAAAGAAACGAAAACGTAAGATACGAAAGTGAATAAACAGCGCTACATAAAATAAGTAATAGACGAAATTGAAACTGAAATTGCCTCAAATTAATGAAACGAATACTTAGGATAGGAAAGTTAATAAACAGCGCTGTATAAAATAGGTAAAAAACGAAGTTGAAACTGAATTAGTCTCAAATTATTGAAACGAATACGTAAGACAGAAAAGTGAATAAACAGCGCTAAATAAAATATGCAAAAAACGAGGTTGATACTGAATTAGCCTCAAATTAATGAAAAGAATACGTAAGATAGGAAAGTGAATACACAGCTCTACATAAAATAAGTAAAAAACAAAAACTAAACTGAATTAACCTCAAATTATTGAAACGAATACGTAAGACAGAAAAGAGTATAAACAGCGCTACATAAAATAATTATAAAACGAAGTTGAATTTGAATTAGCCTCAAATTAAAGAAAGGAAAACGTAAGATACGAAAGTGAATAAACAGCGCGACATATAATTTAAAAAAACCAATTTGAAACTGAATTAGACTCAAATTAAAGAAACTAAAACGTAAGACACAAAAGTGAATAAACAGCGAGGCATATAATAAGCAAAAAACGTAGCCGAATCTGAAATGGACTCAAATTAAAAAACTAAATTGTTAGATACAAAAGTAAATAAACAGCGCGTCATACAATAAGCAAAAAACGAAGTTCAAAATGAATTAGCCTCAAATTAATGAAACGAATACATAAGATAGGAAAGTGAATAAACAGCGCTGCATATAATAAGTAAAAAACGATGTTGCAACAGAATTAGCCTCAAATTAATGAAACGAATACGAAAGATAGGAAAGTTAATAAACAGCGCTAAATAAAATAAGTAGAAAAAGAAGTTGAAACTGAATTAGCCACAAATTAATGAAACGAATACATAATATAGGAAAGTTAATAAAGAGCGCTATATTAAATAAGTAAACATCGAAGTTAAAACTGAATTAGCCTCAAATTAATGACAGGAATACGTAAGATAGGAAAATTAATAAACAGCGCTACATAAAACAAGTAAAAAACAAAGTTGAAACTGAATTAGCCTCAAATTAATGAAACGAATACGTAAGATAAGAAAGTGAATAAAGAGCGCTACATTAAATAAGTAAAAAACGAAGATTAACCTGAATTAGCCTTAAATTAATGAAACGAATACGTAAGATAGGAAAGTGAATAAACAGCTATATATGAAATAAGTAGAAAACGAAGTTGACACTAAACTAGCCTCAAATTAAAGAAACGAATACCTAAGATAGGAAAGTTAATAAAGAGCGCTATATTAAATAAGTAAACAACGAATTTAAAACAGAATTAGGGTCAAATTAATGAAACAAATACGTAAGATAGGAAAGTTAATAAACAGCGCTATATAAAATAAGTAAAAAACGAACTTGAAACAGAATTAGCCTCAAATTATTGAAGCGAATACGTTAGACAGAAAAGTGAATAAACAGCGCTACATAAAATAAGTAGAAAACGAAGTTGAAAATGAATTAGCCTCAAATAAAAGATACGAATACCTAAGATAGGAAAGTTAATAAACAGCGCTACTTAATATAAGTAAAAAACGAAGTTTAAACAGAATTACCCGCAAATTAACGATACGAATACGTACGATATGAAAGTTAATAAACAGCGCTATATAAAACAAGTAAAAAACAAAGTTGAAACTGAATTAGCCTCAAATTATTGCAACGAATACGTAAGACAGAAAAGTGAATAAACAGCGCTACATAAAATAAGTAAAAAACGAAGATGAAACTGAATTAGCGTCAAATTAATGAAAGGAATTCGTAAGATAGGAATATTAATAAACAGCGCTACATAAAACAAGTAAAAAAAATGTAGAAACTGAATTAGCCTCAAATTACTGAAACGAATACGTAAGATAGGAAAGTGAATAAAGAGCGCTACATTAAATAAGTAAAAAACGAAAATTAACCTGAATTAGCCTCAAAATAATGAAACAAATACGTAAGATCGGAAAGTGAAAAAACAGCTCTATATGAAATAAGTAGAAAACGAGTTGAAACTGAACTAGCCTCAAATAAAAGAAACGAATACCTGAGATAGGAAAGTTAATAAACAGCGTTAAATAAAATAAGTAAAAAACGAAGTAGATACTGAATTAGACTCAAATTAATGAAACGAATCCGAAAGGTAGGAAAGTTAATAAACAGCGCTACATAAAATAAGTAAAAAACGAACTTGAAACAGAATTAGCCTCAAATTATTGAAACGATTACGTTAGACAGAAAAGTAAATAAACAGCGCTACATAAAATAAGTAAAAAACGAAGTTGAAACTGAATTAACGTCAAACTAATGAAACGAATACGTAAGATAGGAAAGTGAATAAACAGCCCTACATATAATAAATATAAAACGAAGTTTAATCTGAATTGGCCTCAAATTAATGAAATGAATACGTAAGATAGGAAAGCGAATAAAGAACTCTGTATAAAATAAGTAGAAACAATGTTGAAGATGAACTAGCCTCAAATAAAAGAAAGGAATACCGAAGATAGGAAAGTTAATATACAGCGCTACATAAAATAAGTAAAAAACGAAGTTTAAACTGAATTACCCGCAAATTAACGAAACGAATACGTAAGATAGGAAAGTTAATAAACAGCGCTACATAAAATAAGTAGAAAACGAAGTTGAAACTGAATTAGTCACAAATTAATTAAACGAATACATTAGATAGTAAAGTTAATAAAGGGCGCTACATTAAAAAAATTAAAAACGATGTTAAATTTGAATTAGCCTCAAATTAATGAAAGGATTTCGTAATATAGGAAAACTAATAAACAGCGCTATGTAATACAAGTAAAAAACAGAGTTGAAACTGAATAGCCTCAAATTATTGAAACGAATACGTAAGACAGAAAAGTGAAGGAATTGGGCTACATAAAATAAGTAAAAAACGAAGATGAAGCTGAATTATCGTCAAATTATCGAAACGTATACGTAGATAAGAAAGTGAATATACAGCTCTACATAAAATAAGTAAAAAACAGTGAATTAATTGTATTAGCCTCAAATTAATGAAACGAATACGTAAGATAGGAAATTGAATAAACAGCACTATATAAAGTAAGTAAAAAACGAAGATGAACCCGAATTAGTCTCAAATTAATGAATCGAATACGTAAGATAGGAAAGTGAATAAACAGCTCTATATAAAATAAGTAAATGCGAAGTTGAAACTGTATTACCATCAAATTAACGAAACCAATACGTACGATAGGAAAGTTAATAAACAGCGCTACATAAAATAACTAAAAAACTGAATTACCCTCAATTTAAAAAAACGAATACGTAAGATGATTAAGTTTAAAAACAGCATAACATAATATAAGTAAAAAAAGAAGTTGATACAGAATTAGACTCAAATAAATGAAACGAATAAGTAAGATAGGAACGTTAATACACAGCGCTACATAAAATAAGTAAAAAACGAATTTGAAACTGAAATCGCCTCAAACT
The DNA here is from genome assembly GCA_036926305.1 of Uropetala carovei. Lineage (NCBI taxonomy): Eukaryota > Metazoa > Arthropoda > Insecta > Odonata > Petaluridae > Uropetala > Uropetala carovei. The sequence goes on from JAXCHB010000188.1 coordinate 10,449,334, forward strand.
AATGAAACGAATACGTAGGATAGGAAAGTTAATAAACAGCGCTATATAAAATAAGTAAAAAACGAAGTTGAGACTGAATTAGCCTCAAATTATTGAAACGAATTGGTAAGACTTAAAAGTGAATAAACAGCACTACATAAAATAAGCATAAAACGATGTTGAATCTGAATTAGCCTCAAATTATTGAAACGAATACGTAAGATAGGAAAGTGAATACACAGCTCTACATAAAATAAGTGAAAAACAAAGAAGAAACTGAATTAGCCTCAAATTAAAGAAACGAATACGTAAGATAGGAAAGTGAATAACCATCTCTATATAAAATAAGTAAAAAACGAAGATGAAAGCAAATTAGCCTCAAATTAATGAAATGAATATGTAAGATAGGAAAGTGAATAAACAGCGCTCGATAAAAAAAGTAAGCAACGCAGTAGAAATTGTATTAGCCTCAAATTATGAAACGAATACTTAAGGTAGGAAAGTGAATAAACAGCTCTACATAAAATAAGTTAAAAACGATGTTGAAACTGAATTAGCCTCAAATTAATGATACGAATACTTAGGATATGAAAGTTAATAAACAGCGCTACATAAAATAAGTAAAAAACGAAGTTGAATTTGAATTAGCCTCAAATTAAAAAACGAAATCCTAAGATACGAAAGTGAATAAACAGCGCAACATATAATAAGCAAAAAGTGAAATTGAAGCTGAATTAGACTCAAATTAAAGAAAGTAAATCGTAAGATAGGAAAGTGAATAAACAGCGCGACATAAAATAAGCAGAAAACGTAGCTGAAACTGAATTGGACTCAAATTAAAGAAACTAAAACGTAAGATACAAAAGTGAATAAACAGCGCGTCATATAATAAGTAAAAAACGAACTTCAAACTGAATTAGCCTCAAATTAATGAAACGAATACATAAGATAGGAACGTGAATAAACAGCGCTGCATATAATAAGTAAAAAACGAAGCTGCAACTGAATTAGACTCTAATTAATCAAACGAATTCGTAAGATAGGAAAGTTAATTAACAGCGCTACATAAAATAAGTAGAAAACGAAGTTGAAACTGAATTAGTCACAAATTAATGAAACGAATACATTAGATAGTAAAGTTAATAAAGGGCGCTACATTAAAAAAATTAAAAACGATGTTAAATTTGAATTAGCCTCAAATTAATGAAAGGATTTCGTAATATAGGAAAACTAATAAACAGCGCTATGTAATACAAGTAAAAAACAGAGTTGAAACTGAATAGCCTCAAATTATTGAAACGAATACGTAAGACAGAAAAGTGAAGGAATTGGGCTACATAAAATAAGTAAAAAACGAAGATGAAGCTGAATTATCGTCAAATTATCGAAACGTATACGTAGATAAGAAAGTGAATATACAGCTCTACATAAAATAAGTAAAAAACGGTGAATTAATTGTATTAGCCTCAAATTAATGAAACGAATACGTAAGATAGGAAATTGAATAAACAGCACTATATAAAGTAAGTAAAAAACGAAGATGAACCCGAATTAGCCTCAAATTAATGAATCGAATACGTAAGATAGGAAAGTGAATAAACAGCTCTATATAAAATAAGTAAATGCGAAGTTGAAACTGTATTACCATCAAATTAACGAAACCAATACGTACGATAGGAAAGTTAATAAACAGCGCTACATAAAATAACTAAAAAACTGAATTACCCTCAATTTAAAAAAACGAATACGTAAGATGATTAAGTTTAAAAACAGCATAACATAATATAAATAAAAAAAGAAGTTGATACAGAATTAGACTCAAATAAATGAAACGAATAAGTAAGATAGGAACGTTAATACACAGCGCTACATAAAATAAGTAAAAAACGAATTTGAAACTGAAATCGACTCAAATTAATGAAACGAATACGTAGGATAGGAAAGTTAATATACAGCGCTACATAAAATAAGTAAAACCCGCAGTTTAATCTGAATTAGCCTCCAATTATTGAAACGAATATGTAAGACAGAAAAGTGAATAAACAGCGCTACATTAAATAAGTAAAAAAACGAAGTTGAAATTGAATTAGCCTCAAATTAATGAAACGAATACGTAAGATAGGGAAGTGAATACACAGCTCTACATAAAATAAGTAAAAAACAAAGAAGAATTTGAATTAGCCTCATATTAATGAAACGATAAATAAGATAGGAAAGTGAATAAACAGCTCTATATAAAATAAGTAGAAAACGAAGAAGAAAGCAAATTAGCCTGAAATTAATGAAATGAATACGTAAGATAGGAAAGTGAATAAACAGCGCTAGATAAAATAAGTAAACAACGAAGTTGAAACTGAATTAGCCTCAAATTATGAAACGAATACGTACGATAGGAAATTGAATATACAGCTCTACATAAAATAAGTAAAAAACGAAGTTGAAACTGAATTAGCCTCAAATTAATGATACGAATACGTAGGATATGAAAGTGAAAAACAGCGCTGCCTATAATAAGTAAAAAACGAAGTTGCAATTGAATTAGACTGAAATTAATGAAACGAATACGTAAGATGGTAATGTTAATTATCAGTGCTATATAAAATAAGTAAAAAACGACGTTGAAACTGAATTACCCTTAAAATTTAAGGAAACGAATACGTAAGATAGTAAAGTTTTTAAACAGCGCTACATAAAATAAGTAAACAAGTTAGGAAAGCGTACAACGTATCACAAATGGGGCGCGTTTCGTGCAATGGAGTATTAGAAAGCAATTACATACCTGTACGTAAGGGAAATAGCGTTTTAAGGTCCTTTTCTTCATCATAAATAATCCATTTTCTTCCTATTTAATAGTATTACATGCACACGTAAGGAAATTAAACGTTTGTTTGGGAGATTGTTTATGTTAGTAACAATGAAGTAACCATGCAAGAAATTTTCTAAGTTCAACTCCATATAAGACTTTCTTGTTTGATTTTCTCGATAACGGCTACTCCTACGATGAAAATATATAGAAAAGGAAATACTCTACTTTACCAGTGATACAACTTTTATTTGAAAAATATTTTAATATGAACAATAGTTTACGAGATATGACGAAAATTTAATTTTTTGTCTCTAGTAAAGTGGTACCCCTGATTGGCGTACGTGATTCATTTTTGCGATTTTCTTATTATATTTGATTGAAAGTCCTTAATGTCAAATTTCATAAAAATCCGTTCAGTAGAAGCCGAGAACGAACATGCGGACGGACGGACGGACGGACGGACCGACCGACGATAATAGGCGCTCACGCTGTAAGCGAAAAGCGCCTAAAAACGAAGTTGAAACTGAATTATCCTCAAATTAATGAAACGAAGACGTAAGATAGTTAAGTTAATAAACAGCGGTACATAAAATAAGTAGAAAAGGAAGTTGAAACGGAATTAACCTCAAATTAATGATACGAATACGTAAGATTGGAAAGATAATAAACAGCGCGGCATATAATAAGTAAAAAACGAAGTTGATACTGAATTAGCCTCACATTAATGAAACGAATACGAAAGATAGGGAAGTTAAAAAACAGCGTTACATAATTAAGTAAAAACGAGGTTAATACTGAATTAGACTCAAATTAATGAAACGAATACCATAGATAAGAAAGTTCATACACCGCGCTACATAAAATAAGTAGAAAACTAATTTGAAACTGAAATAGACACAAATTAATGGAACGAATACATAAGATAGGAAAGTTAATAAAAAACGCTATATTAAATAAGTAAAAAACGAAATTAAAACTGAATTAGCGTCAAATTAATGAAAGGAATACGTAAGATAAGAAAATTAATAAACCGCGCTACAAAAACAAGTAAAAAACAAAGTTGAAACTGAATTAGCCTCATATTAATGAAACGAATACGTAAGATATGAAAGTGAATAAAGAGCGCTACATTAAATAAGTAAAAAACGAAGTTGAAACTGAATTAGACTCAAATTAATGAAACGAATACGTAAGATAGGAAAGTTAATAAACAGCGCTACATAAAATACGTAAAGAACGAAGATGAAACTGAATTAGCGTCAAATTACTGAAAATAATACGTAAGATATGAAAGTGAATAAACAGCTCTATATAAAATAAGGAAAAACGAAGATAAATCTAAATTAGCCTCAAAGTAATGAAACGAATACGTAAGATAGGAAAGTGAATAACCAGCGCTACATAAACAAGTAAACAACGAAGTTGTACTGAATTAGCTTCAAATTAACGAAACGAATACATAATATAGGAAAGTGAATATACAGCTCTACATAAAATAAGTAAAAAACGAAGATGGAACTGAATTAGCCTCAATTATTGAAACGAATACATATGACAGAAAAGTGAATAAACAGCGCTACATAAAATAAGAAAAAAATGAAGTAGAAAATGAATTAGCCTCAAATTAATGAAACGAATACGTAAGATAGGAAAGTGAATAAACAGCTCTATATAAAATAAGTAAAAAACGAAGTTGAAACTGAATTATCCTCAAATTAACGAAACGAATACGTAAGATAGGAAAGTTAATAAACAGCCCTACATAAAGTAAGTAAAAAACGAAGTTGAAATTGAATTACCCTCAAATTAACGAAACGAATACGTAAGATAGGAAAATTAATAAACCGCGTTCCATATAATATGTAAAAAACGAAGTTAAAACTGAATTAGCCTCAAATTTATGAAAGGAATACGTAAGATAGGAAATTTAATAAACAGCGCTACATAAAATAAGTAAAAAGCAAAGTTGAAACTGAATTGCCCACAAATTAATGAAACGAATATGTAGGATAGTAAAGTTAATATCTAGGGCTACATATAATAAATAAAAAACGAATTTGAAACTCAATTAACCTCAAATTAATGAAGCTAATACGTAAGATAGGAAACTGAATAATCAGCGCTACAAAAAATAAGTGAAACACGAGGTTGAAACTGAATTAGCCTCACATTTATGAAACGAATACGTAAGATAGGAACGTTAATAAACAGCGCTACATAAAATAAGTAAAAAACGAATTTGAAACTGAAATCGCCTCAAACTAATGAAACGAATACGTAGGATAGGAAAGTTAATAAACAGCGCTATATAAAATAAGTAAAAAACGAAGTTGAGACTGAATTAGCCTCAAATTATTGAAACGAATTGGTAAGACTTAAAAGTGAATAAACAGCACTACATAAAATAAGCATAAAACGATGTTGAATCTGAATTAGCCTCAAATTATTGAAACGAATACGTAAGATAGGAAAGTGAATACACAGCTCTACATAAAATAAGTGAAAAACAAAGAAGAAACTGAATTAGCCTCAAATTAAAGAAACGAATACGTAAGATAGGAAAGTGAATAACCATCTCTATATAAAATAAGTAAAAAACGAAGATGAAAGCAAATTAGCCTCAAATTAATGAAATGAATATGTAAGATAGGAAAGTGAATAAACAGCGCTCGATAAAAAAAGTAAGCAACGAAGTAGAAATTGTATTAGCCTCAAATTATGAAACGAATACTTAAGGTAGGAAAGTGAATAAACAGCTCTACATAAAATAAGTTAAAAACGATGTTGAAACTGAATTAGCCTCAAATTAATGATACGAATACTTAGGATATGAAAGTTAATAAACAGCGCTACATAAAATAAGTAAAAAACGAAGTTGAATTTGAATTAGCCTCAAATTAAAAAACGAAATCCTAAGATACGAAAGTGAATAAATAGCGCAACATATAATAAGCAAAAAGTGAAATTGAAGCTGAATTAGACTCAAATTAAAGAAAGTAAATCGTAAGATAGGAAAGTGAATAAACAGCGCGACATAAAATAAGCAGAAAACGTAGCTGAAACTGAATTGGACTCAAATTAAAGAAACTAAAACGTAAGATACAAAAGTGAATAAACAGCGCGTCATATAATAAGTAAAAAACGAACTTCAAACTGAATTAGCCTCAAATTAATGAAACGAATACATAAGATAGGAACGTGAATAAACAGCGCTGCATATAATAAGTAAAAAACGAAGCTGCAACTGAATTAGACTCTAATTAATCTAACGAATTCGTAAGATAGGAAAGTTAATTAACAGCGCTACATAAAATAAGTAGAAAACGCAGTGGAAAATGAATTACCCTCAAATTAATGAAACGATTACGTAAGATAGGAAAGTTAATAAACCGCGCTACATAAAAAAGTAGAAAACGAATTTGAAACTGAATTAGCCACAAATAAATGAAACGAATACATGAGATAGGAAAGTTAATAATGAGCGCAGCATTAAATAAGTAAAAAACGATATTAAACCTGAATTAGCGTCAAATTAATGAAAGAAATACGTAAGAAAGGAAAATTAAGAAACCGCGCTACATATAACAAGTAAAAAACAAAGTTGAAACTGAATTAGCCTCAAATTAATGAAACGAATACGTAAGATAGGAACGTTAATAAACAGCGCTACATAAAATTAGTAAAAAACGAATTTGAATATGAAATCGACTCAAATTAATGAAACGAATACCTAGGATAGGAAAGTTAAAAAACAGCGCAACATAAAATAAGTAAAAAACGAAGTTGAAGCTGAATTAGCCTCAAATTATTGAAACGAATACGTAAGACAGAAAAGTGAATAAACAGCGCTACAAAAAATAAGTTAGAAACGATTTTGAAAATGAATTCGCCTCAAATTATTGAAACGTATACGTGAGATAGGTAAGTGAATACACAGCTCTACATAAAATAAGTAAAGAACAAAGAAGAAACTGAATTAGCCTCAAATTAATGAAACGAATACGTAAGATAGGAAAATGAAAAAACAGCTCAATATAAAATAAGTAAAAAACGAAGATGAAAGCATAGTAGCCTCAAATTAATGAAGTGAATACGTAAGATAGGAAAGTGAATAAACAGCGCTAGATAAAATAAGTAAACAACGAAGTTGAAGCTGAATTAGCCTCAAATTATTAAACGAACACGTAAGATAGGAAAGTGAATATACAGCTCTATATAAAATAAGTAAAAAACGAAGTTGAAACTCAATTTGCCTGAAATTAATGATACGAATACTTAGGATATGAAAGTTAATAAACAGCGCTACATAAAATATGTAAAAAACGAAGTTGAAATTGATTTAGCCACAAATTAAAGACGCGAAAATGTGAGATACGAAAGTGAATAAACATCGCGGCATATAATAAGCAAAGAACGAAGTTGAGAATGAATTAAACTCAAATTAAAGAAACTAAAACGTAAGATACGAAAGTGAATAAACAGCTCGACAAATAATAAGCCAAAAACATAGCTGAAACTGAATTGTACTCAAATTAAAAAAACTAAAACGTAAGATACAAAAGTGAATAAACAGCGCGTCATACAATAAGTAAAAAACGAAGTTCAAACTGAATTAGCCTCAAATTAATGAAACGAATACGTAAGATAGGAGAGTGAATAAACAGCGCTGCTTATAATAAGTATAAAACGAAGTTGCAACTGAATTAGACTGAAATTAATGAAACGAATACGTAAGATAGGAATGTGAATAAACAGCGCTATATACAATAAGTAATAAACGACGTTGAAACTGAATTACCTTTAAAATTTAAGGAAACAAATACGTAAGATAGTAAAGTTAATAAAGAGCCCTACATAAAATAAGTAAAAAACAAAGTTGAAACTGAATTAGCCTCAAATTAATGAAACGAATACGTAAGATAGGAACGTTAATAAACAGCGCTACATAAAATTAGTAAAAAACGAATTTGAAACTGAAATCGACTCAAATTAATGAAACGAATACCTAGGATAGGAATGAAAAAAACAGCGCTACATATAATAAGTAAAAAACGAAGTTGAAGCTGAATTAGCCTCAAATTAATGAAACGAATACGTAAAATAGGTAAGTGAATACACAGCTCTACATAAAATAAGTAAAGAACAAAGAAGAAACTGAATTAGCCTCAAATTAATGAAACGAATACGTAAGATAGGAAAATGAAAAAACAGCTCAATATAAAATAAGTAAAAAACGAAGATGAAGGCATAGTAGCCTCAAATTAATGAAGTGAATACGTAAGATAGGAAAGTGAATAAACAGCGCTAGATAAAATAAGTAAACAACGATGTTGAAACTGAATTAGCCTCAAATTATTAAACGAATACGTAAGATAGGAAAGTGAATATACAGCTCTACATAAAATAAGTAAAAAACGAAGTTGAAACTCAATTTGCCTGAAATTAATGATACGAATACTTAGGATATGAAAGTTAATAAACAGCGCTGCATAAAATATGTAAAAAACGAAGTTGAAATTGATTTAGCCACAAATTCAAGAAACGAAAACGTGAGATACGAAAGTGAATAAACAGCGCGGCATATAATAAGCAAAGAACGAAGTTGAGAATGAATTAAACTCAAATTAAAGAAACTAAAACGTAAGATACGAAAGTGAATAAACAGCTCCTCAAATAATAAGCCAAAAACATAGCTGAAACTGAATTGTACTCAAATTAAAAAAACTAACACGTAAGATACAAAATTGAATAAACAGCGCGTCATACAATAAGTTAAAAAACGAAGTTCAAACTGAATTAGCCTCAAATTAATGAAACGAATACGTAAGATAGGAGAGTGAATAAACAGCGCTGCATATAATAAGTAAAAAACGAAGTTGCAACTGAATTAGACTGAAATTAATGAAACGAATACGTAAGATAGGAATGTGAATAAACAGCGCTATATACAATAAGTAATAAACGACGTTGAAACTGAATTACCTTTAAAATTTAAGGAAACAAATACGTAAGATAGTAAAGTTAATAAAGAGCCCTACATAAAATAAGTAAAAAACGAAGTTGAAACGGAATTATCCTCAAATTAATGAAACGAATACGTAAGACTGAGAAGTGAATATAGAGCGGTACAAAAAATAAGTAAAAAACGAATTTGAAACTGAATTAGCGTCAAATTAATGAAACGAATACGTAAGATAGGAAAGTGAATAAACAGCTCTATATAAAATAAGTAAAAAACGAAGATGAACATGAATTAGTCTCAAATTAATGAAACGAATACGTAAGATAGGAAAGTGAATAAACAGCTCTACATAAAATAAGTAAAAAACGATGTTAAAATGAATTACCCGCAAATTAAAGAAACGAATATGTACGATAGTAAAGTTATTAAACAGCGCTACATATAATAAGTAAAAAACGAATTTTAAAGCTGAATTATCCTCAAATTAATGAAACGAATACGTAAGATAGTAAAGTTAATAAACAGCGCTACATAAAATACGTACAAAAAGAAGTTGAAATTGATTAGCCACAAATTAATGAAACGAATAAATAAGATAGAAAATTAATAATGTGCGCTACATTAAATAAGTAAAAAACGAAGTTAAAACTGAATTAGGCTCAAATTAATGAAAGGAATACGTAAGATAGGAAAATTTATAAACAGCGCTACATAAAACAAGTAAAAAACAAAGTTGAAACCTAATTAGCCTCAAATTAATGAAACGAATACGTAAAATAGGAATGATAATAAAGAGCGCTGCATATAATAAGTAAAAAACGAAATTGAAACTGAATTAACCTCACATTAATGAAACGAATACGATAGATAGGTAAGTTAAATAAGAGCCTTACAAAAAATAAGTATAAAAAGAAGTTGATACTGAATTAGACCCAAATTAATGAAACGAATACGTAAGATAGGAAAGTTAATAAACAGCGCTATATATAATAAGTAAAAACGAAGTTGAAACTGAATTAGCATCAAATTATTGAAAAGAATACGTAAGCAGTAAAATGAATAAACAGCGCTACATAAAATGAGTAAAAAAGATGATTAACCTGAATTAGCCTACATTAATGAAACGAATACGTAAGATAGGAAAGTGACTAAACAGCTCTACATAAAATAAGTAAAAAACGAAGATGGAAATAAATTAGCCTCAAATTATTGAAACAAATACATAAGACAGAAAAGTGAATAAACAGCGCCACATAAAATAAGTTAAAAATGAAGATGAAACTGAATTAGCCTCAAATTAATGAAACGAATACGAAAGATAGGAAAGTTAAAAAACAGCCTTATATAAAATAAGTAAAAAACGAAGTTGATATTGAATTAGCCACAAATTAATGAAACGAATACGTAAGATAAGAAAGTTAGTAAACAGCGCTACATAAAATATTTAGAAAAAGAAGTTGAAACTGATTAACAACAAATTAATGAAACGAATACACAAGATAGAAAGTTAATAATGAGCGCTACGTTATATAAGTAAAAAACGAAGTTAAAACTGAATTAGGCTCAAATTTATGAAAGGAATACGTAAGATAGGAAAATTAATAAACAGCGCTACATAAAACAAGTAAAAAACAAAGTTGAAACCTAATTAGTCTCAAATTAATGAAAGGAATACGTGAGATAGGAATGATAATAAAGAGCGCTGCATATAATAAGCAAAAAACGAAATTGAAATTGAATTAGCCTCACATTAATTAAACGAATACGAAAGATAGGAAAGTTAAAAAACAGCCTTACATAAAATAAGTATAAAACGAAGTTGATACTGAATTAGACTCAAATTAATGAAACGAATACATAAGATAGGTAAGTAAATAAAGAGCGCTACATTAAATATGTAAAAAACGAAGTTAAATCTGAATTAGCCTCAAATTAATGAAAGGTATACGTAAGATAGGAATATAAATAAACAGCGCAACATAAAACAAGTAAAAAACAAAGTTGAAACTGAATTAGCATCAAATTAATGAAAAGAATACGTAAGATAGGAAAGTGAATAAAGAGCGCTACATTAAATAAGTAAAAAACGATGATTTACCTGAATTAGCCTAAAATTAATGAAACGAAAACGTAAGATAGGAAAGTTAACATACAGCGCTACATAATATAAGTAAAAAAAAGGTGATACTGAAATAGACTCAAATTAATGAAACGAATAAGGAAGGTAGGAAAATTAACAAACAGCGCTACATATAATAAGTAAAAAACGAAGTTAAAAATGAATTAGCCTCAAATTTATGAAAAGAGTACGTAAGATAGGAAAGTTAATAAACAGCGCTCCATAAAATTAGTAAAAAGCAAAGTTGAAACTGAATTGCCCTCAAATTAATGAAACGAATATGTAGGATAGAAAAGTTAATAAGTAGGGCTACATATATTCAGTAAAAAACGAAGTTGAAACTCAATTATCCTCAAATTAATGAAACGAAAACGTATGTTAGGAAACTGAATAATCAGCGCTACAAAAAATAAGTAAAAAACGAGGCTGAAACTGAATTACCCTCAAATTAATGAAACGAATATGTAAGATGGGAAAGATACAAAACAGCGCTACATAAAATAAGTAAAAAACGAAGTTGAATATGAAATCACCTCAAATTAGTGAAACGAATACGTAGGATAGGTAAGGTAATAAACATCGCAAAAAACGTAGCCGAAACTGAATTGGATTCAAATTAAAGAAACTAAAACGTAAGATACAAAAGTGAATAAACAGCGCGTCATACAATAAGCAAAAAACGAAGTTCAAACTGAATTAGCCTCATATTAATGAAAGGAATACGTAAGATAGGAAAATTAATAAACAGAGTTACATAAAGCAAGTAAAAAACAAATTTGAGACTGAATTAGCCTCTAATTAATGAAACGAATACGTTAGATAGGAAAGTGAATAAAGAGCGCTACATTAAATAAGTAAAAAACGAAGTTGGAACTGAATTAGACCCGAATTAATGAATAGAATACGCATGAAAGGAAAGTTAATAAACAGCGCTACATAAAATAAGTAAAAACGATGTTGAAACTGAATTAGCATCAAATTATTGAAACGAATACGTAAGACAGGAAAGTGAATAAACAGCGTTACATAAAATAAAAAAAAAACGAAGTTGAAACTGAACTAGCCTCAAATTAATGAAAGGAACACGTAAGATAGGAGAATTAATAAACAGCGCCACATAAAACAAGTAAAAAACAAAGTTGAAACTGAATTAGCCTCAGATTATTGAAACGAATACGTAAGACAGAAAAGTGAATAAACAGCGCTACATAAAATAAGTAAAAAACGAAGTTGAAAGAGAGTTTTCCTCAAATTATTGAAACCAATACGTAAGACAGAAAAGTGAATAAACAACGCTACATAAAATAAGTAAAAAACGAAGTTGAAACTGAATTAGCGTCAAGTTAATGAAACGAATACGTAAGATAGGAAAATGAATAAACAGCGCTACATAAAATAAGTATAAAACGAAGTTGAATCTGAATTAGCCACAAATTAATGAAACGAATACATAAGATATGAAAGTTAATAAAGAGCGCTACATTAAATAAGATAAAAACGAAGTTAAAATTGAATTAGCCTCAAATTAATGAAAGGAATACGTAAGATAGGAACATTAATAAACAGCGCTACATAAAACAGGTAAAAAACAAAGTTGAAACTGCATTAGCTTCAAATTAATGAAACGAATATGAATGATAGGAAAGATATCAAACAGCGCTGCATATAATAAGTAAAAAAAGGAAGTTGAAACTGAATTAGCCACAAATTAATGAAACGAATACGTAAGATAAGAAAGTGAATGAACAGATCCACATAAAATAAGAAAAAAACGATGATTAACCTGAATTAGCCGAAAATTAATGAAACGAAAACGTAAGATAGGAAAGTTAATAAACAGCGCTACATAATATAAGTAAAAAAAAGTTGATAGTGAAATAGACTCAAATTAATGAAACGAATAGGTAAGATAGGAAAATTAATAAACAGCGCTACATATAATAAGTAAAAACCGAAGTTAAAACTGAATTAGCCTCAAATTTATGAAAGAAATACGTAACATAGGAAAGTTAATAAACAGCGCTCCATAAAATAAGTAAAAAACAAAGTTGAAGCTGAATTCCCTCAAATTAATGAAACGAATATGTAGGATAGTAAAGTTAATAAGTAGGGCTACATATATTCAGTAAATAACGAAGTTGAAACTCAATTGACCTCAAATTAATGAAACGAAAACGTAAGATAGGAAACTGAATAATCAGCGCTACCAAAAATTTAAAAAACGAGGCTAAACTGAATTACCCTCAAATTAATGAAACGAATACGAAAGATAGGAAAGATACTATACAGCGATAAATAAAATAAGTAAAAAACGAAGTTGAAAATGAAATCACCTCAAATTAGTGAAACGAATACGTAGGATAGATAAGGTAATAAACAGCTCCATATAAAATAAGTAAACAACGAAGTTGAAACTGATTTATCCTCAAATTATTGAAACGAATACGTAAGACAGAAAAATGTATAAACAGCGCAACTTAAAATAATTAAAAAACCAAGTTTAAACTGAATTAGCCTCAAATTAATGAAACTAATACGTAAGATAGGAAAGTGAATAAACAGCTCTATATAAAATAAGTAAAAAACGATGTTGAAGCTGAATTACCCTCAAATTAACGAAACGAATACCCGAGATAGGAAAGTTAATAAACAGCGTTACATAAAATAAGTAAAAAACGAAGTTGAAACTGAATTAACCTCAAATTAACGAGACGAATACATAAGATAGGAATATGAATAAACAGCGCTGAATATAATAATTAAAAAACGAAGTTGAATATAAATTAGCCTCAAATTAATGAAACGAATACCTAAGATAGGAAAGTTAATAAACAGCGCAACATAAAATAAGTAAAAAACGATGTTTAATCTGAATTAGACTCAAATTAATGAAACGAATTCGTAAGATAGGAAAGCTAATAAACAGCGCTACAGAAAATAAGTAAAAAACGAAGTTGAAACTGAATTAGCCTCAAATTATTGAAACGAATACGTAAGACGGTAATGTGAATAAACCGCGCTAAATAAAATAAGTAAAAAACGAAATTGAACCTGAATAACCGTCAAAGTAATGAAACGAATACGCAAGATAGGAAAGTGAATAAATAGCTCTACATATTATAAGTGAAAAACGAAGATTAACCTGAATTAGCCTCAAATTAATGAAACGAATACGTAAGATAGGAAAGTGAATAAACAGCTCTATATAAAATAAGTAAAAAACGAAGATGAAACTGAACTAACCTCAAATTAAAGAAACAAGTACCTAAGATAGGAAAGTTAATAAACCGCGCTACTTAAAATAAGTAAAATACGAAGTTAAAATGAATTACCCGCAAATTAACGAAACGAATACGTACGAAAGTAAAGTTAATAAAAAGCGCTACATAAAATAAGTAGAAAACGAACCCTAAACTGAATTAGCCACAAGTTAATGAAACGAATACGTAAGATAAGCAAGTGATTAAACAGCTCTACATAAAATAAGTAAAAAACGATGATTAACCTGAATTAGCCTCAAATTAATGAAACGAATACGTAAGATAGGAAAGTGAATAAACAGCTCTATATAAAATAAATAAAAAACGAAAATGAAATAAATTAGCCTTCAATTAATGAAACGAATACGTAAGATGGTCAAGTGAATAACTAGCGCTACATAAACAAGTTAACAACGAAGTTGAAACTGAATTAGCCTAAAATTAACGAAACGAATACATAAGATAGGAAAGTGAATAAACAGCGCGTCATACAATAAGTAAAAACGAAGTTCAAACTGAATTAGCCTCAAATTAATGAAACGAATACGTAAGATAGGAGAGTGAATAAACAGCGCTGCATATAATAAGTAAAAAACGAAGTTGCAACTGAATTAGACTGAAATTAATGAAACGAATACGTAAGATAGGAATGTGAATAAACAGCGCTATATACAATAAGTAATAAACGACGTTGAAACTGAATTACCTTTAAAATTTAAGGAAACAAATACGTAAGATAGTAAAGTTAATAAAGAGCCCTACATAAAATAAGTAAAAAACGAAGTTGAAACGGAATTATCCTCAAATTAATGAAACGAATAGGTAAGACTGAGAAGTGAATATAGAGCGGTACATAAAATAAGTAAAAAACGAATTTGAGACTGAATTAGCGTCAAATTAATGAAACGAATACGTAAGATAGGAAAGTGAATAAACAGCTCTATATAAAATAAGTAAAAAACGAAGATGAACATGAATTAGCTTCAAATTAATGAAACGAATACGTAAGATAGGAAAGTGAATATACAGCTCTACATAAAATAAGTAAAAAACGATGTTAAAATGAATTACCCGCAAATGAAAGAAACGAATACGTACGATAGTAAAGTTATTAAACAGCGCTACATATAATAAGTAAAAAACGAATTTGAAACTGAATTAGCCTCAAATTAATGAAACGAATACGTAAGATAGTAAAGTTAATAAACAGCGCTACATAAAATAAGTAGAAAACGAAGCCTAAACTGAATTAGCCACAAATTAATGAAACGAATACATAAGATAGGTATGATAATAAACAGCGCTGCATATAATAAATAAAAAACGAAGTTGAATCTGAATTAGCCTCACATTAATGAAACGAATACGAAAGAGAGGAAAGTTAAAAACAGCGTTATATAAAATAAGTAAAAAACGAAGTTGATACTGAATTAGTCAAAAATTAATGAAACGAATACGTAAGACAGGAAAGTTAATAAACAGCGCTACATAAAATATGTACAAAAAGAAGTTGAAATTGATTAGCCACAAATTAATGAAACGAATAAATAAGATAGAAAGTTAATAATGAGCGCTGCATTAAAAAAGTAAAAAACGAAGTTAAAACTGAATTAGGCTCAAATTAATGAAAGGAATACGTAAGATAGGAAAATTTATAAACAGCGCTACATAAAACAGGTAAAAAACAAAGTTGAAACCTAATTAGCCTCAAATTAATGAAACGAATACGTAAGATAGGAATGATAATAAAGAGCGCTGCATATAATTAGTAAAAAACGAAATTGAAACTGAATTAACCTCACATTAATGAAACGAATACGTTAGATAGGTAAGTTAAAAAACAGCCTTATATAAAATAAGTAAAAAACGAAGTTGATATTGAATTAGCCACAAATTAATGAAACGAATACGTAAGATAGGAAAGTTAATAAACAGCGCTACATAAAATATTTAGAAAAAGAAGTTGAAACTGATTAACAACAAATTAATGAAACGAATACATAAGATAGAAAGTTAATAATGAGCGCTACGTTATATAAGTAAAAAACGAAGTTAAAACCTAATTAGGCTCAAATTTATGAAAGGAATACGTAAGATAGGAAAATTAATAAACAGCGCTACATAAAACAAGTAAAAAACAAAGTTGAAACCTAATTAGTCTCAAATTAATGAAAGGAATACGTGAGATAGGAAAGATAATAAAGAGCGCTGAATATAAATAGCAAAAAACGATATTGAAATTGAATTAGCCCCACATTAATGAAACGAATACGAAAGATAGGAAAGTTAAAAAACAGCCTTACATAAAATAAGTATAAAACGAAGTTGATACTGAATTAGTCTCAAATTAATGAAACGAATACATAAGATAGGTAAGTAAATAAACAGCGCTACATTAAATATGTAAAAAACGAAGTTAAATCTGAATTAGCCTCATATTAATGAAAGGTATACGTAAGATAGGAAAATAAATAAACAGCGCAACATAAAACAAGTAAAAAACAAAGTTGAAACTGAATTAGCCTCAAATTAATGAAAAGAATACGTAAGATAGGAAAGTGAATAAAGAGCGCTAGATTAAATAAGTAAAAAACGAAGTTGAAACTGAATTAGATACAAATTAATGAAACGAATACGTAAGATAAGAAAGTGAATAAACAGCTCCACATAAAATAAGTAAAAAACGATGATTAACCTGAATTAGCCTAAAATTAATGAAACGAAAACGTAAGATAGGAAAGTTAATATACAGCGCTACATAATATAAGTAAAAAAAAGGTGATACTGAAATAGACTCAAATTAATGAAACGAATACGGAAGGTCGGAAAATTAACAAACAGCGCTACATATAATAAGTAAAAAACGAAGTTAAAAATGAATTAGCCTCAAATTTATGAAAGGAATACGTAAGATAGGAAAGTTAATAAACAGCGCTCCATACAATTAGTAAAAAACAAAGTTGAAACTGAATTGCCCTCAAATTAATGAAACGAATATGTAGGATAGAAAAGTTAATAAGTAGGGCTACATATATTCAGTAAAAAACGAAGTTGAAACTCAATTAACCTCAAATTAATGAAACGAAAACGTATGATAGGAAACTGAATAATCAGCGCTACAAAAAATAAGTAAAAAACGAGGTTAAACTGAATTACCTTCAAATTAATGAAACGAATACGTAAGATGGGAAAGATACAAAACAGCGCTACATAAAATAAGTAAAAAACGAAGTTGAATATGAAATCACCTCAAATTAGTGAAACGAATACGTAGGATAGGTAAGGTAATAAACAGCCCAAAAAACGTAGCCGAAACTGAATTGGACTCAAATTAAAGAAACTAAAACGTAAGATACAAAAGTGAATAAACAGCGCGTCATACAATAAGCAAAAAACGAAGTTCAAACTGAATTAGCCTCATATTAATGAAAGGAATACGTAAGATAGGAAAATTAATAAACAGAGTTACATAAAGCAAGTAAAAAACAAATTTGAGACAGAATTAGCCTCTAATTAATGAAACGAATACGTAAGATAGGAAAGTGAATAAAGAGCGCTACATTAAATAAGTAAAAAACGAAGTTGGAACTGAATTAGACCCAAATTAATGAATAGAATTCGCATGAAAGGAAAGTTAATAAACAGCGATACATAAATAAGTAAAAACGATGTTGAAACTGAATTAGCATCAAATTATTGAAACGAATACGTGAGACAGGAAACTGAATAAACAGCGTTACATTAAATAAATAAAAAACGAAGTTGTAACTGAACTAGCCTCAAATTAATGAAAGGAACACGTAAGATAGGAAAATTAATAAACAGCGCCTCATAAAACAAGTAAAAAACGAAGTTGAAACAGAATTTGCCTCAAATTATTGAAACCAATACGTAAGACAGAAAAGTGAATAAACAACGCAATATAAAATAAGTAAAATACGAAGTTGAAACTGAATTAGCGTCAAGTTAATGAAACGAATACGTAAGATAGGAAAATGAATAAACAGCGCTACATAAAATAAGTGTAAAACGAAGTTGAATCTGAATTAGCCACAAATTAATGAAACGAATACATAAGATATGAAAGTTAATAAAGTGCGCTACATTAAATAAGATAAAAACGAAGTTAAAATTGAATTAGCCTCAAATTAATGAAAGGAATACGTAAGATAGGAACATTAATAAACAGCGTTACATAAAACAGGTAAAAAACAAAGTTGAAACTGCATTAGCTTCAAATTAATGAAACGAATATGTAAGATAGGAAAGATATCAAACAGCGCTGCATATAATAAGTAAAAAAAGGAAGTTGAAACTGAATTAGCCACAAATTAATGAAACGAATACGTAAGATAAGAAAGTGAATGAACAGCTCCACATAAAATAAGTAAAAAACGATGATTAACCTGAATTAGCCGAAAATTAATGAAACGAAAACGTAAGATAGGAAAGTTAATAAACAGCACTACATAATATAAGTAAAAAAAAGTTGATACTGAAATAGACTCAAATTAATGAAACGAATGCGTAAGATAGGAAAATTAATAAGCAGCGCTCCATAAAATAAGTAAAAAACAAAGTTGAAACTGAATTGGCCTCAAAATAATGAAACGAATATGTAGGATAGTAAAGTTAATATGTAGGGCTACATATATTCAGTAAATAACGAAGTTGAAACTCAATTGACCTCAAATTAATGAAACGAAAACGTAAGATAGGAAACTGAATAATAAGCGCTACCAAAAATATTTAAAAAACGAGGCTAAACTGAATTGCCCTCAAATTAATGAAACGAATACGAAAGATAGGAAAGATACTAAACAAAGATAAATAAAATTAGTAAAAAACGAAGTTGAAAATGAAATCACCTCAAATTAGTGAAACGAATACGTAGGATAGGTAAGGTAATAAACAGCGCTACATAAAATAAGTAAACAACGAATTTGAAACTGATTTATCCTCAAATTATCGAAACGAATACGTAAGACAGAAAAGTGTATAAACAGCGCTACATAAAATAATTAAAAAACGAAGTTGAATTTGAATTGACCTCAAATTTAAGAAACGAATACGTAAGATAGGAAAGTGAATAAACAGCGCTGCATAAAATAAGCAAAAAACGAAGTTATCACTGAATTAGCCTCAAATTAATGAAACGAATACATAAGATAGGAAAGTTAATAAAGAGCGCTACATTAAATAAGTAAAAAACGAAGTTAAAACTGAATTAGCCTCAAATTAATGAAAGGAATACGTAAGATAGGAAAATTACTAAACTGCGTTACATAAAGCAAGTAAATAACAAATTTGAAACAGAATTAGCCTCAAATTAATGAAACGAATACGTAAGATAGGAAAGTGAATAAAGAGCGCTACATTAAATAAGTAAAAAACGAAGTTGGAACTGAATTAGACCCAAATTAATGAAACGAATATGCATGATAGGAAAGTTAATAAACAGCGCTACATAAAATAAGTAAAAACGATGTTGAAACTGAATTAGCATCAAATTATTGAAACGAATGCGTAAGACAGGAAAGTGAATAAACAGCGTTACATAAAATAAATAAAAAACGAAGTTGAAACTAAACTAGCCTCAAATTAATGAAAGGAATATGTTAGATAGGTAAATTAATAAACAGCGCTACATAAAACAAGTAAAAAACAAAGTTGAAACTGAATTAGCCTCAAATTATTGAAAGGAATACGTAAGACAGAAAAGTGAATAAACAGCGCTACATAAAATAAGTAAAAAACGAAGTTGAAACAGAATTAGCCACAAATTATTGAAACGAATACGTAAGACAGAAAGGTGAATAAACAGCGCTTCATAAATTAAGTAAAAAACGAAGTTGAAACTGAATTAGCGTCAAGTTAATGAAACGAATACGTAAGATACGAAAATGAATAAACAGCGCTACATAAAATAAGTAGAAAACGAAGTTGAACTGAATTAGCCACAAATTAATGAAACGAATACATAAGATAGGAAAGTTAATAAAGAGCGCTACATTGAATAAGTTAAAAACGAAGTTAGAATTTAATTAACCTCAAATCAATGAAAAGAATACGTAAGATAGGAAAATTAATAAACAGCGCTACATAAAACAAGTAAAAAAGAAAGTTGAAACTGAATTAGCATCAAATTAGTGAAACGAATAGGTAAGATAGGAAAGATAATAAACGGCGCTGCATATAATAAGTAAAAAAAGGAAGTTGAAACTGAATTAGCCTCAAATTAAAGAAACGAATACATAAGATACGAAAGTTAAAAAACAGCGTTATATAAAATAAGTAAAAAACGAAGTTGATACTAAATTAGATTCAAGTTAATGATACGAATACGAAAGATAGGAAAGTTAATAAACAGCTCTACATAAAATAAGTTGAAAATTAATTAGCCACAAATTAATGAAACGAATACATATGATATTAAAGTTAATAAAGTGCGCTACATTAAATAAGTTAAAAACGAATTTAAAACTGAATTAGCCTCAAATTAATGAAAGGAAAACGTAAGATAGGAAAATTAATAAACAGCGCTAAATAAAACAAGTAAAAAACATGGTTGAAAATGAATTAGTCTCAAATTAATTATACGAATACGAAAGATAGGGAAGTGAATAAACAGCGCTACATAAAATAAGTAAAAAACGTAGATAACCTGAATTAGACTCAAATTAATGAAACGCATTCGTAAGATAGGAAAGTGAATAAACAGCTCTATATAAAATACGTAAAAAACGAAGATGAAACTGAATTAGACTCAAATTATTGAAACGAAAACATAAGACAGAAAAGTGAATAAACAGCGCAATATAAAATAATTAAAAAACCAAGTTTAAACTGAATTAGCCTCAAATTAATGAAACTAATACGTAAGATAGGAAAGTGAATAAACAGCTCTATATAAAATAAGTAAAAAACGATGTTGAAGCTGAATTACAATCAAATTAACGAAACGAATACCCAAGATAGGAAAGTTAATAAACAGCGTTACATAAAATAAGTAAAAAACGAAGTTGAAACTGAATTAACCTCAAATTAACGAGACGAATACATAAGATAGGAATATGAATAAACAGCGCTGAATATAATAATTAAAAAACGAAGTTGAAAATAAATTAGCCTCAAATTAATGAAACGAATACGTAAGATAGGATAGTGAATAACCGGCGCTTCAAAAAATAAGTGAAAATCGAAGTTGAAATTGTATTAGCCTCAAATTAACGAAACGAATTCATAAGATAGGAAAGTGAATAGACAGCGCTACATAAAATACGTAAAAAACGAAGATGAAACTGAATTAGACTCAAATTATTGAAACGAAAACATAAGACAGAAAAGTGAATAAACAGCGCAACATAAAATAATTAAAAAACCAAGTTTAAACTGAATTAGCCTCAAATTAATGAAACTAATACGTAAGATAGGAAAGTGAATAAACAGCTCTATATAAAATAAGTAAAAAACGATGTTGAAGATGAATTACAATCAAATTAACGAAACGAATACCCAAGATAGGAAAGTTAATAAACAGCGATACATAAAAAAAGTAAAAAACGAAGTTGAAACTGAATTAACCTCAAATTAACGAGACGAATACATAAGATAGGAATATGAATAAACAGCGCTGAAAATAATAATTAAAAAACGAAGTTGAAAATAAATTAGCCTCAAATTAATGAAACGAATACCTAAGATAGGAAAGTTAGTAAACAGCGCAACATAAAATAAGTAAAAAACGATGTTTAATCTGAATTAGACTCAAATTAATGAAACGAATACGTAAGATAGGAAAGCTAATAAACAGCGCTACAGAAAATAAGTAAAAAACGAAGTTGAAACTGAATTAGCCTCAAATTATTGAAACGAATACGTAAGACGATAATGTGAATAAACCGCGCTAAATAAAAAATGTAAAAAACGAAATTGAACCTGAATAACCGACAAAGTAATGAAACGAATACGTAAGATAGGAAAGTGAATAAACAGCTCTACATATTATAAGTAAAAAACGATGATTAACCTGAATTAGCCTCAAATTAATGAAACGAATACGTAAGATAGGAAAGTGAATAAACAGCTCTATATAAAATAAGTTAAAAACGAAGATGAAACTGAACTAACCTCAAATTAAAGAAACGAATACCTAAGATAGGAAAGTTAATAAAAAGCGCTACTTAAAATAAGTAAAAAACGAAGTTAAAATGAATTATCCGCAAATTAACGAAACGAATACGTACGAAAGTAAAGTTAATAAAAAGCGCTACATAAAATAAGTAGAAAACGAACCCTAAACTGAATTAGCCACAAGTTAATGAAACGAATACGTAAGATAAGCAAGTGATAAAACAGCTCTACATAAAATAAGTAAAAAACGATGATTAACCTGAATTAGACTGAAATTAATGAAACGAATACGTAAGATAGGAAAGTGAATAAACAGCTCTATATAAAATAAGTAAAAAACGAAAATGAAAATAAATTAGCCTTCAATTAATGAAACGAATACGTAAGATGGTCAAGTGAATAACTAGCGCTACATAAACAAGTTAACAACGAAGTTGAAACTGAATTACCCTAAAATTAACGAAACGAATACATAAGATAGGAAAGTGAATAAACAGCTCTACATAAAATAAGTAAAAAAATGAAGATGGAACTGAATTAGCCTCAACTTATTGAAACAAATATATAAGACAGAAAAGTGAATAAACAGCGCTACATAAAATAAGTAATAAAATGATGTTGAAACTGAATTAGCCTCAAATTAATGAAACGAATACGTAAGACAGGAAAGTTAATAATCAGCGCTACATAAAATAAGTAAAAAACGAAGTTGAAACTGAATTACCCTCAAATTACCGAAACGAATACGTAAGATAATAAAGTTAAAAAACAGCGTTACATAATATAAGTAAAAAAAGAAGTTGACACTGAATTAGACTCAAATTAATGAAACGAAAACTTAAGATAGGAAAATTAATAAACAGCGCGACAAATAATAAGTAAAAAACGAGGTTAAAACGGAATTAGCATCAAATTAATGAAACGAATACGTAAGATAGGAAAGATAATAAACAGCGCTACATAAAATAAGTAAAAAACGAAGTTGAAACTGAGATCGCCTCAAATTAATGAAACGAATAGGTAGGATAGGTAAGTTAATAAACAGCTCTACATAAAATAAGTAAAAAACGTAGATAACCTGAATTAACCTCAAATTAATGAAACGAATACGTAAGACAGGAAAGTGAATAAACAGCTCTATATAAAATAAGTAAAAAACGAAGATGAAATTAAATTAGCCTCAAATTAATGAAACGAATACGTAAGATAGGATAGTGAATAACCAGCGCTTCAAAATATAAGTAAATAACGAAGTTGAAATTGAATTAGCCTCAATCAACGAAACGAATACATAAGATAGGAAAGTGAATAAACAGCGCTACATAAAATTTGTAAAAAACGAAGATGGAACTGAATTACACTGAAAATAAAAAATCGAAAACATAAGACAGAATAGTGAATAAGCAGCGCTAAATAAAATAAGTAAAAAACGAATTTGAAACTGAATTAGCCTCAATTTAATGAAACGAATACGTAAGATAGGAAAATGAATAAACATCTCTGTATAAAATAAGTAAAAAACGAAAATGTAACTGAATTAGCCTCAAATTAATGAAACGAATTCGTCCGATAGGAAAGTGAATAAACAGCGCTATATAAAATAAGTAAACAACGAAGTTGAACCGAATTAGCGTCAAAATAACGAAACGAATACTTACGATAGGAAAGTGAATAAACATCTCTATACAAAATAAGTAAAAAACGAAGATGAATGCGAATTGGAATCAAATTAATGAAATGAATACCTAAGATAGGAAAGTTAATAAACAGAGCTACATTAAATAAGTAAAAAACGAAGTTAAAACTCAATTAGCCTCAAATTAATTAAACGAATACGTAAAATAATAAAGTTAATAAACAGCGCTACAAAAAATAAGTAGAAAACGAATTTGAAACTGAACTAGCCTCAAATTAAGGAAACGAATACGTAAGATAGGAAAGTGAATAAACAGCACTACATAACATAAGAAAAAAACGAAGTTAAAACTGAATTAGACCCAAATTAATGAATAGAATTCGCATGAAAGGAAAGTTAATAAACAGCGATACATAAATAAGTAAAAACGATGTTGAAACTGAATTAGCATCAAATTATTGAAACGAATACGTAAGACAGGAAAGTGAATAAACAGCGTTACATTAAATAAATAAAAAACGAAGTTGTAACTGAACTAGCCTCAAATTAATGAAAGGAACACGTAAGATAGGAAAATTAATAAACAGCGCCACATAAAACAAGTAAAAAACGAAGTTGAAACAGAATTTGCCTCAAATTATTGAAACCAACACGTAAGACAGAAAAGTGAATAAACAACGCTATATAAAATAAGTAAAAAACGAAGTTGAAACTGAATTAGCGTCAAGTTAATTAAACGAATACGTAAGATAGGAAAATGAATAAACAGCGCTACATAAAATAAGTGTAAAACGAAGTTGAATCTGAATTAGCCACAAATTAATGAAACGAATACATAAGATATGAAAGTTAATAAAGTGCGCTACATTAAATAAGATGAAAACGAAGTTAAAATTGAATTAGCCTCAAATTAATGAAAGGAATACGTAAGATAGGAACATTAATAAACAGCGTTACATAAAACAGGTAAAAAACAAAGTTGAAACTGCATTAGCTTCAAATTAATGAAACGAATATGTAAGATAGGAAAGATATCAAACAGCGCTGCATATAATAAGTAAAAAAAGGAAGTTGAAACTGAATTAGCCACAAATTAATGAAACGAATACGTAAGATAAGAAAGTGAATGAACAGCTCCACATAAAATAAGTAAAAAACGATGATTAACCTGAATTAGCCGAAAATTAACGAAACGAAAACGTAAGATAGGAAAGTTAATAAACAGCACTACATAATATAAGTAAAAAAAAGTTGATACTGAAATAGACTCAAATTAATGAAACGAATACGTAAGATAGGAAAATTTATAAACAGCGCTACATATAATAAGTAAAAAACGAATTTAAAACTGAATTAGCCTCAAATTTATGAAAGAAATACGTAAGATAGGAAAGTTAATAAACAGCGCTCCATAAAATAAGTAAAAAACAAAGTTGAAACTGAATTGGCCTCAAAATAATGAAACGAATATGTAGGATAGTAAAGTTAATATGTAGGGCTACATATATTCAGTAAATAACGAAGTTGAAACTCAATTGACCTCAAATTAATGAAACGAAAACGTAAGATAGGAAACTGAATAATAAGCGCTACAAAAATATTTAAAAAACGAGGCTAAACTGAATTGCCCTCAAATTAATGAAACGAATACGAAAGATAGGAAAGATACTAAACAGCGATAAATAAAATTAGTAAAAAACGAAGTTGAAAATGAAATCACCTCAAATTAGTGAAACGAATACGTAGGATAGGTAAGGTAATAAACAGCGCTACATAAAATAAGTAAACAACGAATTTGAAACTGATTTATCCTCAAATTATCGAAACGAATACGTAAGACAGAAAAGTGTATAAACAGCGCTACATAAAATAATTAAAAAACGAAGTTGAATTTGAATTGACCTCAAATTTAAGAAACGAATACGTAAGATAGGAAAGTGAATAAACAGCGCTGCATATAATAAGCAAAAAACGAAGTTATCACTGAATTAGCCTCAAATTAATGAAACGAATACATAAGATAGGAAAGTTAATAAAGAGCGCTACATTAAATAAGTAAAAAACGAAGTTAAAACTGAATTAGCCTCAAATTAATGAAAGGAATACGTAAGATAGGAAAATTAATAAACAGCGTTACATAAAGCAAGTAAATAACAAATTTGAAACAGAATTAGCCTCAAATTAATGAAACGAATACGTAAGATAGGAAAGTGAATAAAGAGCGCTACATTAAATAAGTAAAAAACGAAGTTGGAACTGAATTAGACCCAAATTAATGAAACGAATATGCATGATAAGAAAGTTAATAAACAGCGCTACATAAAATAAGTAAAAACGATGTTGAAACTGAATTAGCATCAAATTATTGAAACGAATGCGTAAGACAGGAAAGTGAATAAACAGCGTTACATAAAATAAATAAAAAACGAAGTTGAAAATAATCTAGCCTCAAATTAATGAAAGGAATATGTTAGATAGGTAAATTAATAAACAGCGCTACATAAAACAAGTAAAAAACAAAGTTGAAACTGAATTAGCCTCAAATTATTGAAACGAATACGTAAGACACAAAAGTGAATAAACAGCGCTACATAAAATAAGTAAAAAACGAAGTTGAAACAGAATTAGCCACAAATTATTGAAACGAATACGTAAGACGGAAAGGTGAATAAACAGCGCTTCATAAATTAAGTAAAAAACGAAGTTGAAACTGAATTAGCGTCAAGTTAATGAAACGAATACGTAAGATACGAAAATGAATAAACAGCGCTACATAAAATAAGTAGAAAACGAAGTTGAACTGAATTAGCCACAAATTAATGAAACGAATACATAAGATAGGAAAGTTAATAAAGAGCGCTACATTAAATAAGTTAAAAACGAAGTTAGAATTTAATTAACCTCAAATTAATTAAAAGAATACGTAAGATAGGAAAATTAATAAACAGCGCTACATAAAACAAGTAAAAAAGAAAGTTGAAACTGAATTAGCATCAAATTAATGAAACGAATAGGTAAGATAGGAAAGATGATAAACGGCGCTGCATATAATAAGTAAAAAAAGGAAGTTGAAACTGAATTAGCCTCAAATTAAAGAAACGAATACATAAGATACGAAAGTTAAAAAACAGCGTTATATAAAATAAGTAAAAAACGAAGTTGATACTAAATTAGATTCAAATTAATGATACGAATACGAAAGATAGGAAAGTTAATAAACAGCTCTACATAAAATAAGTTGAAAATTAATTAGCCACAAATTAATGAAACGAATACATATGATAGTAAAGTTAATAAAGTGCGCTACATTAAATAAGTTAAAAACGAATTTAAAACTGAATTAGCCTCAAATTAATGAAAGGAAAACGTAAGATAGGAAAATTAATAAACAGCGCTAAATAAAACAAGTAAAAAACATGGTTGAAAATGAATTAGTCTCAAATTAATTATACGAATACGAAAGATAGGGAAGTGAATAAACAGCGCTACATAAAATAAGTAAAAAACGTAGATAACCTGAATTAGACTCAAATTAATGAAACGCATTCGTAAGATAGGAAAGTGAATAAACAGCTCTATATAAAATACGTAAAAAACGAAGATGAAACTGAATTAGACTCAAATTATTGAAACGAAAACATAAGACAGAAAAGTGAATAAACAGCGCAACATAAAATAATTAAAAAACCAAGTTTAAACTGAATTAGCCTCAAATTAATGAAACTAATACGTAAGATAGGAAAGTGAATAAACAGCTCTATATAAAATAAGTAAAAAACGATGTTGAAGCTGAATTACAATCAAATTAACGAAACGAATACCCAAGATAGGAAAGTTAATAAACAGCGATACATAAAAAAAGTAAAAAACGAAGTTGAAACTGAATTAACCTCAAATTAACGAGACGAATACATAAGATAGGAATATGAATAAACAGCGCTGAATATAATAATAAAAAAACGAAGTTGAAAATAAATTAGCCTCAAATTAATGAAACGAATACCTAAGATAGGAAAGTTAGTAAACAGCGCAACATAAAATAAGTAAAAAACGATGTTTAATCTGAATTAGACTCAAATTAATGAAACGAATACGTAAGATAGGAAAGCTAATAAACAGCGCTACAGAAAATAAGTAAAAAACGAAGTTGAAACTGAATTAGCCTCAAATTATTGAAACGAATACGTAAGACGATAATGTGAATAAACCGCGCTAAATAAAAAATGTAAAAAACGAAATTGAACCTGAATAACCGTCAAAGTAATGAAACGAATACGTAAGATAGGAAAGTGAATAAACAGCTCTACATATTATAAGTAAAAAACGATGATTAACCTGAATTAGCCTCAAATTAATGAAACGAATACGTAAGATAGGAAAGTGAATAAACAGCTCTATATAAAATAAGTTAAAAACGAAGATGAAACTGAACTAACCTCAAATTAAAGAAACGAATACCTAAGATAGGAAAGTTAATAAACAGCGCTACTTAAAATAAGTAAAAAACGAAGTTAAAATGAATTATCCGCAAATTAACGAAACGAATACGTACGAAAGTAAAGTTAATAAAAAGCGCTACATAAAATAAGTAGAAAACGAACCCTAAACTGAATTAGCCACAAGTTAATGAAACGAATACGTAAGATAAGCAAGTGATAAAACAGCTCTACATAAAATAAGTAAAAAACGATGATTAACCTGAATTAGACTGAAATTAATGAAACGAATACGTAAGATAGGAAAGTGAATAAACAGCTCTATATAAAATAAGTAAAAAACGAAAATGAAAATAAATTAGCCTTCAATTAATGAAACGAATACGTAAGATGGTCAAGTGAATAACTAGCGCTACATAAACAAGTTAATAACGAAGTTGAAACTGAATTAGCCTAAAATTAACGAAACGAATACATAAGATAGGAAAGTGAATAAACAGCTCTACATAAAATAAGTAAAAAAATGAAGATGGAACTGAATTAGCCTCAAATTATTGAAACAAATATATAAGACAGAAAAGTGAATAAACAGCGCTACATAAAATAAGTAATAAAATGATGTTGAAACTGAATTAGCCTCAAATTAATGAAACGTATACGTAAGACAGGAAAGTTAATAATCAGCGCTACATAAAATAAGTAAAAAACGAAGTTGAAACTGAATTACCCTCAAATTACCGAAACGAATACGTAAGATAATAAAGTTAAAAAACAGCGTTACATAATATAAGTAAAAAAAGAAGTTGACACTGAATTAGACTCAAATTAATGAAACGAAAACTTAAGATAGGAAAATTAATAAACAGCGCGACAAATAATAAGTAAAAAACGAGGTTAAAACGGAATTAGCATCAAATTAATGAAACGAATACGTAAGATAGGAAAGATAATAAACAGCGCTACATAAAATAAGTAAAAAACGATGTTGAAACTGAGATCGCCTCAAATTAATGAAACGAATAGGTAGGATAGGTAAGTTAATAAACAGCTCTACATAAAATAAGTAAAAAACGTAGACAACCTGAATTAACCTCAAATTAATGAAACGAATACGTAAGACAGGAAAGTGAATAAACAGCTCTATATAAAATAAGTAAAAAACGAAGATGAAATTAAATTAGCCTCAAATTAATGAAACGAATACGTAAGATAGGATAGTGAATAACCAGCGCTTCAAAATATAAGTAAAAAACGAAGTTGAAATTGAATTAGCCTCAATCAACGAAACGAATACATAAGATAGGAAAGTGAATAAACAGCGCTACATAAAATTTGTAAAAAACGAAGATGGAACTGAATTACACTGAAAATAAAAAATCGAAAACATAAGACAGAATAGTGAATAAGCAGCGCTAAATAAAATAAGTAAAAAACGAATTTGAAACTGAATTAGCCTCAATTTAATGAAACGAATACGTAAGATAGGAAAATGAATAAACATCTCTGTATAAAATAAGTAAAAAACGAAAATGTAACTGAATTAGCCTCAAATTAATGAAACGAATTCGTACGATAGGAAAGTGAATAAACTGCGCTACATAAAATAAGTAAACAACGAAGTTGAACCGAATTAGCGTCAAACTAACGAAACGAATACTTACGATAGGAAAGTGAATAAACATCTCTATACAAAATAAGTAAAAAACGAAGATGAATGCGAATTGGAATCAAATTAATGAAATGAATACGTAAGATAGGAAAGTTAATAAACAGAGCTACATTAAATAAGTAAAAAACGAAGTTAAAACTCAATTAGCCTCAAATTAATTAAACGAATACGTAAAATAATAAAGTTAATAAACAGCGCTACATAACATAAGAAAAAAACGAAGTTAAAACTGAATTAGCCTCAAATTAATGAAACGAATACGTAAGATAGGAAGATTAATAAACAGCGCAACATAAAATAAGTAAAAAACAAAGTTGAAACTGAATTGTCCTCAAATTATTGAAACGAATATGTAGGATAGTAAAGTTAATAAACAGCGCTACATAAAATAAGTAAAAAACGAATTTGAAACTGAATTAACCTCAAATTAATGAAACGAATAGGTATGATAAGAAAGTTAATAAACAGCGCTATATAAAATAAGTAAAAAACAAAGTGGAAAATGAATTAGCCTCAAAGTAATGATACGAATACGCAGAATATGAAAGTTAATAAACAGCGCTACATAAAATAAGTAAAAAACGACGTTGAAACTGAATTAGCCTCAAATTAAAGAAACGAAAACGTAAGATACGAAAGTGAATAAACAGCGCGACATATAATAAGCAAAAAACGAAGTTGAATCTGAATTGGACTCAAATTAAAGTAACTAAATCGTAAGATACGAAAGTGAATAAACAGCGCGACATATCATATGTAAAAAACGTAGTTGAAACTGAATTGGACTCAAATTAATGAAACAAAATCCTAAGATACAAAAGTGAATAAACAGCTCGTCATACAATAAGCAAAAAACGAAGTTCAAAATGAATTAGCCTCAAATTAATGAAACGAATACGTAGGATAGGAAAGGGAATAAACAGCGCTGCATAGAATTAGTAAAAAACGAAGTTGAAAATGAATTAGCGTCAAATTAATGAAACGAATACGTTAGATAGGAATGTGAATAAACAGCGCTGCATATAATAAGTAAAAAACGAAGTTAAAATAAATTAGCCTCAAATTAATGAAACGAATACGTAAATAGGAAAGTTAATAAACAGCCCTACATAAAATATAAAAAACGAAGTTGAAACTGATTTACCCTCAAATTAACCAAACGAATACGTAAAATAGTAAAGTTAATAAACAGCCCTACATAACATAAGTAAAAAAGAAGTTGAAACTGAATTATCCTCAAATTAATGAAACGAATACTTAAGATAGTAAAGTTAATAAACAGCGCTATATAAAATAAGTAGAAAACGATGTTGAAACTGAATTTGCCTCAAATTAATGAAACGAATACATAAGAGAGGAAAGAAAATAAACAGCGCTGCATATAATAAGTAAAAAACGTTGTTGAAACTGAATTAGCCTCACATTAATGAAATGGATACGAAAGATAGGAATGTGATTAAACAGCGCTGCATATAATAAGTAAAAAACGAAGTTAAACTAAATTAGCCTCAAATTAATAAAACGAATACATAAGATAGTAAAGTAAATAAAGAGCGCTACATTAAAAAAGTTAAAGACGAAGTTAAATTTGAATTAGCCTCAAATTAATGAAAGGAATTCGTAAGATAGGAAAACTAATAAACAGCGCTATATAAAACAAGTAAAAAACAGAGTTGAAACTGAATTAGCCTCAAATTATTGAAAGAATACGTAAGAGAGAAAAGTGAATAAATTGCGCTACATAAAATGAGTAAAAAATGAAGATGAAACTGAATTAGCGTCAAATTATCGAAACGTATACGTAGATAAGAAAGTGAATATACAGCTCTACATAAAATAAGTAAAAAACGGTGATTTACCTGTATTAGCCTCAAATTAATGAAACGTATACGTAAGATAGGAAAGTGAATAAACAGCTCTATATAAGATAAGTAAAAAACGAAGATTAACCTGACTAACCTCAAATTAATGAATCGAATACGTAAGATAGGAAAGTGAATAAACAGCTCTATATAAAATAAGTAAAACCGAAGTTGAAACTGTATTACCATCAAATTAACTAAACGAATACGTACGATAGGAAAGTTAATAAACAGCGCTACATAAAATAACTAAAAAACTGAATTACCCTCAAATTAACGAAACGAATACGTAATATGATTAAGTTAAAAAACAGCGTTACATAATATAAGTTAAAAAAGAAGTTGATACTGAATTAGACTCAAATAAATGAAACGAATAAGTAAGATAGGAACGTTAATAAACAGCGCTACATAAAATAAGTAAAAAACGAATTTGAAACTGAAATCGACTCAAATTAATGAAACGAATTCGTAGGATAGGAAAGTTAATATACAGCGCTACATAAAATAAGTAAAAAACGAATTTTAAACTGAATTAGCCTCAAATTATTGAAACGACTACGTAAGACAGAAAAGTGAATAAACAGCGCTACATTAAATAAGTAAAAAAACGAAGTTGAAAATGAATTAGCCTCAAATTAATGAAACGAATACGTAAGATAGGAAAGTGAATACACAGCTCTACATAAAATAAGTAAAAAACAAAGAAGAAACTGAATTAGCCTCAAATTAATGAAACGATATGTAAGATAGCAAAGTGAATAAACAGCTCTATATAAAATAAGTAAAAAACGAAGATGAAAGCAAATTAGCCTCAAATTAATGAAATGAATACGTAAGAAAGGAAAGTGAATAAACAGCGCTAGATAAAATAAGTAAACAACGAAGTTGAAACTGAATTAGCCTCAAATTATGAAACGAATACGTACGATAGGAAAGTGAATATACAGCTCTACATAAAATAAGTAAAAAACGAATTTGAAACTGAATTAGCCTCAAATTAATGATACGAATACGTAGGATATGAAAGTGAATAAACAGCGCTGCATATAATAATTAAAAAACGAAGTTGCAATTGAATTACACTGAAATTAATGAAACGAATACGTAAGATAGGAATGTGAATAAACAGCGCTGCATATAATAAGTAAAAAACGAAGTTGAAACTAAATTAGCCTCAAATTAATGAAACGAATAGGTAAGATGGGAAAGTTAATTATCAGTGCTATATAAAATAAGTAAAAAATGACGTTGAAACTGAATTACCCTTAAAATTTAAGGAAACGAATACGTAAGATAGCAAAGTTTTTAAACAGCGCACCATAAAATAAGTAAAAAACGAAGTTGAAACTGAATTATCCTCAAATTAATGAAACGAAGACGTAAGATAGTAAAGTTAATAAACAGCGCTACATAAAATAAGTAGAAAAGGAAGTTGAAACGGAATTAACCTCAAATTAATGAAACGAATACGTAAGATTGGAAAGATAATAAACAGCGCGGCATATAATAAGTAAAAAAAGGAGTTGATACTGAATTAGCCTCAAATTAAAGAAACGAAAACGTAAGATACGAAAGTGAATAAACAGCGCGACATATAATAAATAAAACCAATTTGAAACCGAATTAGACTCAAATTAAAGAAACTAAAACGTAAGACACGAAAGTGAATAAACAACGCGGCATATAATAAGCAAAAAACGTAGCCGAAACTGAAATGGACTCAAATTAAAGAAACTAAATATTAGATACAAAAGTGAAGGAACAGCGCGTTATACAATAAGCAAAAAACGAAGTTCAAACTGAATTAGCCTCAAATTAATGAAACGAATACATAAGATCGGAAAGTTAATAAAGAGCGCTACATTAAATAAGTAAAAAACGAAGGTAAAACTGAATTAGCCTCAAATTAATGATAGGAATACGTAAGATAGTAAAGATAAAAAACTGCGTTACATAATATAAGTAAAAAACGATGTTGATACTGAATTAGACTCAAATTAATGAAACGAAAACGTATGATAGGAAACTGTATAATCAGCGCTACAAAATATAAGTATAAAACGAGGTTGAAACTGAATTAGCCTCAAATCAATGAAACTAATACGTAAGATAGGAAAGTTAATAAACAGCGCTACATAAAATAAGTAATAGACGAAATTGAAACTGAAATTGCCTCAAATTAATGAAACGAATACTTAGGATAGGAAAGTTAATAAACAGCGCTGTATAAAATAGGTAAAAAACGAAGTTGAAACTGAATTAGTCTCAAATTATTGAAACGAATACGTAAGACAGAAAAGTGAATAAACAGCGCTAAATAAAATATGCAAAAAACGAGGTTGAAACTGAATTATCCTCAAATTAATGAAAAGAATACGTAAGATAGGAAAGTGAATACACAGCTCTACATAAAATAAGTAAAAAACAAAAACTAAACTGAATTAACCTTAAAATTATTGAAACGAATACGTAAGACAGAAAAGTGTATAAACAGCGCTACATAAAATAATTATAAAACGAAGTTGAATCTGAATTAGCCTCAAATTAAAGAAAGGAAAACGTAAGATACGAAAGTGAATAAACAGCGCGACATATAATTTAAAAAAACCAATTTGAAACTGAATTAGACTCAAATTAAAGAAACTAAAACGTAAGACACAAAAGTGAATAAACAGCGAGGCATATAATAAGCAAAAAACGTAGCCGAATCTGAAATGGACTCAAATTAAAAAACTAAATTTTTAGATACAAAAGGAAATAAACAGCGCGTCATACAATAAGCAAAAAACGAAGTTCAAAATGAATTAGCCTCAAATTAATGAAACGAATACATAAGATAGGAAAGTGAATAAACAGCGCTGCATATAATAAGTAAAAAACGAGGTTGCAACAGAATTAGCCTCAAATTAATGAAACGAATACGAAAAATAGGAAAGTTAATAAACAGCGCTAAATAAAATAAGTAGAAAAAGAAGTTGAAACTGAATTAGCTACAAATTAATGAAACGAATACATAATATAGGAAAGTTAATAAAGAGCGCTATATTAAATAAGTAAACATCGAAGTTAAAACTGAATTAGCCTCAAATTAATGACAGGAATACGTAAGATAGGAAAATTAATAAACAGCGCTACATAAAACAAGTAAAAAACAAAGTTGAAACTGAATTAGCCTCAAATTAATGAAACGAATACGTAAGATAAGAAAGTGAATAAAGAGCGCTACATTAAATAAGTAAAAAACGAAGATTAACCTGAATTAGCCTTAAATTAATGAAACGAATACGTAAGATAGGAAAGTGAATAAACAGGTATATATATAATAAGTAGAAAACGAAGTTGACACTAAACTAGCCTCAAATTAAAGAAACGAATACCTAAGATAGGAAAGATAATAAAGAGCGCTATATTAAATAAGTAAACAACGAATTTAAAACAGAATTAGGGTCAAATTAATGAAACAAATACGTAAGATAGGAAAGTTAATAAACAGCGCTATATAAAATAAGTAAAGAACGAACTTGAAACAGAATTAGCCTCAAATTATTGAAGCGCATACGTTAGACAGAAAAGTGAATAAACAGCGCTACATAAAATAAGTAAAAAACGTAGTTCAAACTGAATTAGCGTCAAATTAATGAAACGAATACGTAAGATAGGAAAGTGAATAAACTGCTCTACATAAAATAAATATAAAAGGAAGATTAACCTGAATTGGCATCAAATTAAAGAAACGAATACATAAGATACGAAAGTTAATAAACAGCGTTATATAAAATAAGTAAAAAACGAAGTTGATACTAAATTAGATTCAAATTAATGATACGAATACGAAAGATAGGAAAGTTAATAAACAGCTCTACATAAAATAAGTTGAAAATTAATTAGCCACAAATTAATGAAACGAATACATATGATAGGAAAGTTAATAAAGTGCGCTACATTAAATAAGTTAAAAACGAATTTAAAACTGAATTAGCCTCAAATTAATGAAAGGAATACGTAAGATAGGAAAATTAATAAACAGCGCTAAATAAAACAAGTAAAAAACATGGTTGAAAATGAATTAGTCTCAAATTAATTATACGAATACGAAAGATAGGGAAGTGAATAAACAGCGCTACATAAAATAAGTAAAAAACGTAGATAACCTGAATTAGACTCAAATTAATGAAACGCATTCGTAAGATAGGAAAGTGAATAAACAGCTCTATATAAAATAAGTAAAAAACGATGTTGAAGCTGAATTACAATCAAATTAACGAAACGAATACCCAAGATAGGAAAGTTAATAAACAGCGTTACATAAAATAAGTAAAAAACGAAGTTGAAACTGAATTAACCTCAAATTAACGAGACGAATACATAAGATAGGAATATGAATAAACAGCGCTGAATATAATAATTAAAAAACGAAGTTGAAAATAAATTAGCCTCAAATTAATGAAACGAATACCTAAGATAGGAAAGTTAATAAACAGCTCTACATATTATAAGTAAAAAACGATGATTAACCTGAATTAGCCTCAAATTAATGAAACGAATACGTAAGATAGGAAAGTGAATAAACAGCTCTATATAAAATAAGTTAAAAACGAAGATGAAACTGAACTAACCTCAAATTAAAGAAACGAATACCTAAGATAGGAAAGTTAATAAACAGCGCTACTTAAAATAAGTAAAAAACGAAGTTAAAATGAATTATCCGCAAATTAACGAAACGAATAATGACGAAAGTAAAGTTAATAAAAAGCGCTACATAAAATAAGTAGAAAACGAACCCTAAACTGAATTAGCCACAAGTTAATGAAACGAATACGTAAGATAAGCAAGTGATTAAACAGCTCTACATAAAATAAGTAAAAAACGATGATTAACCTGAATTAGCCTCAAATTAATGAAACGAATACGTAAGATAGGAAAGTGAATAAACAGCTCTATATAAAATAAGTAAAAAACGAAAATGAAAATAAATTAGCCTTCAATTAATGAAACGAATACGAAAGATGGTCAAGTGAATAACTAGCGCTACATAAACAAGTTAACAACGAAGTTGAAACTGAATTAGCCTAAAATTAACGAAACGAATACATAAGATAGGAAAGTGAATAAACAGCTCTACATAAAATAAGTAAAAAAATGAAGATGGAACTGAATTAGCCTCAAATTATTGAAACAAATATATAAGACAGAAAAGTGAATAAACAGCGCTACATAAAATAAGTAATAAAATGAAGTTGAAACTGAATTAGCCTCAAATTAATGAAACGAATACGTAAGACAGGAAAGTTAATAATCAGCGCTACATAAAATAATTAAAAAACGAAGTTGAAACTGAATTACCCTCAAATTACCGAAACGAATACGTAAGATAATAAAGTTAAAAAACAGCGTTACATAATATAAGTAAAAAAAGAAGTTGACACTGAATTAGACTCAAATTAATGAAACGAAAACTTAAGATAGGAAAATTAATAAACAGCGCGACAAATAATAAGTAAAAAACGAGGTTAAAACGGAATTAGCATCAAATTAATGAAACGAATACGTAAGATAGGAAAGATAATAAACAGCGCTACATAAAATAAGTAAAAAACGAAGTTGAAAATGAGATCGCCTCAAATTAATGAAACGAATAGGTAGGATAGGTAAGTTAATAAACAGCTCTACATAAAATAAGTAAAAAACGTAGATAACCTGAATTAACCTCAAATTAATGAAACGAATACGTAAGACAGGAAAGTGAATAAACAGCTCTATATAAAATAAGTAAAAAACGAAGATGAAATTAAATTAGCCTCAAATTAATGAAACGATTACGTAAGATAGGATAGTGAATAACCAGCGCTTCAAAATATAAGTAAAAAACGAAGTTGAAATTGAATTAGCCTCAATCAACGAAACGAATACATAAGATAGGAAAGTGAATAAACAGCGCTACATAAAATTTGTAAAAAACGAAGATGGAACTGAATTACACTCAAAATAAGAAACCGAAAACATAAGACAGAATAGTGAATAAGCAGCGCTAAATAAAATAAGTAAAAAACGAATTTGAAACTGAATTAGCCTCAATTTAATGAAACGAATACGTAAGATAGGAAAATGAATAAACATCTCTGTATAAAATAAGTAAAAAACGAAAATGTAACTGAATTAGCCACAAATTAATGAAACGAATTCGTACGATAGGAAAGTGAATAAACAGCGCTACATAAAATAAGTAAACAACGAAGTTGAACCGAATTAGCGTCAAACTAACGAAACGAATACTTACGATAGGAAAGTGAATAAACATCTCTATATAAAATAAGTAAAAAACGAAGATGAATGCGAATTGGAATCAAATTAATGAAATGAATACGTAAGATAGGAAAGTTAATAAACAGAGCTACATTAAATAAGTAAAAAACGAAGTTAAAACTCAATTAGCCTCAAATTAATTAAACGAATACGTAAAATAATAAAGTTAATAAACAGCGCTACAAAAAATAAGGAGAAAACGAATTTGAAACTGAACTAGCCTCAAATTAAGGAAACGAATACGTAAGATAGGAAAGTGAATAAACAGCGCTACATAACATAAGAAAAAAACGAAGTTAAAACTGAATTAGCCTCAAATTAATGAAACGAATACGTAAGATAGGAAGATTAATAAACAGCGCAACATAAAATAAGTAAAAAACAAAGTTGAAACTGAATTGTCCTCAAATTATTGAAACGAATATGTAGGATAGTAAAGTTAATAAACAGCGCTACATAAAATAAGTAAAAAACGAATTTGAAACTGAATTAACCTCAAATTAATGAAACGAATAGGTATGATAAGAAAGTTAATAAACAGCGCTATATAAAATAAGTAAAAAACAAAGTGGAAAATGAATTAGCCTCAAAGTAATGATACGAATACGCAGAATATAAAAGTTAATAAACAGCGCTACATAAAATAAGTAAAAAACGACGTTGAAACTGAATTAGCCTCAAATTAAAGAAACGAAAACGTAAGATACGAAAGTGAATAAACAGCGCGACATATAATAAGCAAAAAACGAAGTTGAATCTGAATTGGACTCAAATTAAAGTAACTAAATCGTAAGATACGAAAGTGAATAAACAGCGCGACATATCATATGTAAAAAACGTAGTTGAAACTGAATTGGACTCAAATTAATGAAACAAAATCCTAAGATACAAAAGTGAATAAACAGCTCGTCATACAATAAGCAAAAAACGAAGTTCAAAATGAATTAGCCTCAAATTAATGAAACGAATACGTAAGATAGGAAAGGGAATAAACAGCGCTGCATAGAATTAGTAAAAAACGAAGTTGAAAATGAATTAGCGTCAAATTAATGAAACGAATACGTTAGATAGGAATGTGAATAATCAGCTCTGCATATAATAAGTAAAAAACGAAGTTAAAATAAATTAGCCTCAAATTAATGAAACGAATACGTAAATAGGAAAGATAATAAACAGCCCTACATAAAATATAAAAAACGAAGTTGAAACTGATTTACCCTCAAATTAACCAAACGAATACGTAAAATAGTAAAGTTAATAAACAGCCCTACATAACATAAGTAAAAAAGAAGTTGAAACTGAATTATCCTCAAGTTAATGAAACGAATACATAAGAGAGGAAAGAAAATAAACAGCGCTGCATATAATAAGTAAAAAACGTTGTTGAAACTGAATTAGCCTCACATTAATGAAATGGATACGAAAGATAGGAATGTGATTAAACAGCGCTGCATATAATAAGTAAAAAACGAAGTTAAACTAAATTAGCCTCAAATTAATAAAACGAATACATAAGATATTAAAGTAAATAAAGAGCGCTACATTAAAAAAGTTAAAAACGAAGTTAAATTTGAATTAGCCTCAAATTAATGAAAGGAATTCGTAAGATAGGAAAACTAATAAACAGCGCTATATAAAACAAGTAAAAAACAGAGTTGAAACTGAATTAGCCTCAAATTATTGAAAGAATACGTATGAGAGGAAAGTGAATAAATTGCGCTACATAAAATAAGTAAAAAATGAAGATGAAACTGAATTAGCGTCAAATTATCGAAACGTATACGTAGATAAGAAAGTGAATATACAGCTCTACATAAAATAAGTAAAAAACGGTGATTTACCTGTATTAGCCTCAAATTAATGAAACGTATACGTAAGATAGGAAAGTGAATAAACAGCTCTATATAAGATAAGTAAAAAACGAAGATTAATCTGATTAACCTCAAATTAATGAATCGAATACGTAAGATAGGAAAGTGAATAAACAGCTCTATATAAAATAAGTAAAAGCGAAGTTGAAACTCTATTACCATCAAATTAACTAAACGAATACGTACGATAGGAAAGTTAATAAACAGCGCTACATAAAATAACTAAAAAACTGAATTACCCTCAAATTAACGAAACGAATACGTAATATGATTAAGTTAAAAAACAGCGTTACATAATATAAGTTAAAAAAGAAGTTGATACTGAATTAGACTCAAATAAATGAAACGAATAAGTAAGATAGGAACGTTAATAAACAGCGCTACATAAAATAAGTAAAAAACGAATTTGAAACTGAAATAGACTCAAATTAATGAAACGAATACGTAGGATAGGAAAGTTAATATACAGCGCTACATAAAATAAGTAAAAAACGAATTTTAAACTGAATTAGCCTCAAATTATTGAAACGACTACGTAAGACAGAAAAGTGAATAAACAGCGCTATATTAAATAAGTAAAAAAACGAAGTTGAAAATGAATTAGCCTCAAATTATTGAAACGAATACGTAAGATAGGAAAGTGAATACACAGCTCTACATAAAATAAGTAAAAAACAAAGAAGAAACTGAATTAGCCTCAAATTAATGAAACGATATGTAAGATAGGAAAGTGAATAAACAGCTCTATATAAAATAAGTAAAATACGATGATGAAAGCAAATTAGCATCAAATTAATGAAATGAATACGTAAGAAAGGAAAGTGAATAAACAGCGCTAGATAAAATAAGTAAACAACGAAGTTGAAACTGAAATCGCCTCAAACTAATGAAACGAATACGTAGGATAGGAAAGTTAATAAACAGCGCTATATAAAATAAGTAAAAAACGAAGTTGAGACTGAATTAGCCTCAAATTATTGAAACGA
The DNA here is from genome assembly GCA_036926305.1 of Uropetala carovei. Taxonomy (NCBI): domain Eukaryota; kingdom Metazoa; phylum Arthropoda; class Insecta; order Odonata; family Petaluridae; genus Uropetala; species Uropetala carovei. The sequence continues at coordinate 10,490,359 of JAXCHB010000188.1, forward strand.
ATTGGTAAGACTTAAAAGTGAATAAACAGCACTACATAAAATAAGCATAAAACGATGTTGAATCTGAATTAGCCTCAAATTATTGAAACGAATACGTAAGATAGGAAAGTGAATACACAGCTCTACATAAAATAAGTGAAAAACAAAGAAGAAACTGAATTAGCCTCAAATTAAAGAAACGAATACGTAAGATAGGAAAGTGAATAACCATCTCTATATAAAATAAGTAAAAAACGAAGATGAAAGCAAATTAGCCTCAAATTAATGAAATGAATATGTAAGATAGGAAAGTGAATAAACAGCGCTCGATAAAACAAGTAAGCAACGAAGTAGAAATTGTATTAGCCTCAAATTATGAAACGAATACTTAAGGTAGGAAAGTGAATAAACAGCTCTACATAAAATAAGTTAAAAACGATGTTGAAACTGAATTAGCCTCAAATTAATGATACGAATACTTAGGATATGAAAGTTAATAAACAGCGCTACATAAAATAAGTAAAAAACGAAGTTGAATTTGAATTAGCCTCAAATTAAAAAACGAAATCCTAAGATACGAAAGTGAATAAACAGCGCAACATATAATAAGCAAAAAGTGAAATTGAAGCTGAATTAGACTCAAATTAAAGAAAGTAAATCGTAAGATAGGAAAGTGAATAAACAGCGCGACATAAAATAAGCAGAAAACGTAGCTGAAACTGAATTGGACTCAAATTAAAGAAACTAAAACGTAAGATACAAAAGTGAATAAACAGCGCGTCATATAATAAGTAAAAAACGAACTTCAAACTGAATTAGCCTCAAATTAATGAAACGAATACATAAGATAGGAACGTGAATAAACAGCGCTGCATATAATAAGTAAAAAACGAAGCTGCAACTGAATTAGACTCTAATTAATCAAACGAATTCGTAAGATAGGAAAGTTAATTAACAGCGCTACATAAAATAAGTAGAAAACGCAGTGGAAAATGAATTACCCTCAAATTAATGAAACGATTACGTAAGATAGGAAAGTTAATAAACCGCGCTACATAAAAAAGTAGAAAACGAATTTGAAACTGAATTAGCCACAAATAAATGAAACGAATACATGAGATAGGAAAGTTAATAATGAGCGCAGCATTAAATAAGTAAAAAACGATATTAAACCTGAATTAGCGTCAAATTAATGAAAGAAATACGTAAGAAAGGAAAATTAAGAAACCGCGCTACATATAACAAGTAAAAAACAAAGTTGAAACTGAATTAGCCTCAAATTAATGAAACGAATACGTAAGATAGGAACGTTAATAAACAGCGCTACATAAAATTAGTAAAAAACGAATTTGAATATGAAATCGACTCAAATTAATGAAACGAATACCTAGGATAGGAAAGTTAAAAAACAGCGCAACATAAAATAAGTAAAAAACGAAGTTGAAGCTGAATTAGCCTCAAATTATTGAAACGAATACGTAAGACAGAAAAGTGAATAAACAGCGCTACAAAAAATAAGTTAGAAACGATTTTGAAAATGAATTCGCCTCAAATTATTGAAACGAATACGTAAGATAGGTAAGTGAATACACAGCTCTACATAAAATAAGTAAAGAACAAAGAAGAAACTGAATTAGCCTCAAATTAATGAAACGAATACGTAAGATAGGAAAATGAAAAAACAGCTCAATATAAAATAAGTAAAAAACGAAGATGAAAGCATAGTAGCCTCAAATTAATGAAGTGAATACGTAAGATAGGAAAGTGAATAAACAGCGCTAGATAAAATAAGTAAACAACGAAGTTGAAGCTGAATTAGCCTCAAATTATTAAACGAACACGTAAGATAGGAAAGTGAATATACAGCTCTACATAAAATAAGTAAAAAACGAAGTTGAAACTCAATTTGCCTGAAATTAATGATACGAATACTTAGGATATGAAAGTTAATAAACAGCGCTACATAAAATATGTAAAAAACGAAGTTGAAATTGATTTAGCCACAAATTAAAGACGCGAAAATGTGAGATACGAAAGTGAATAAACAGCGCGGCATATAATAAGCAAAGAACGAAGTTGAGAATGAATTAAACTCAAATTAAAGAAACTAAAACGTAAGATACGAAAGTGAATAAACAGCTCGACAAATAATAAGCCAAAAACATAGCTGAAACTGAATTGTACTCAAATTAAAAAAACTAAAACGTAAGATACAAAAGTGAATAAACAGCGCGTCATACAATAAGTAAAAAACGAAGTTCAAACTGAATTAGCCTCAAATTAATGAAACGAATACGTAAGATAGGAGAGTGAATAAACAGCGCTGCTTATAATAAGTAAAAAACGAAGTTGCAACTGAATTAGACTGAAATTAATGAAACGAATACGTAAGATAGGAATGTGAATAAACAGCGCTATATACAATAAGTAATAAACGACGTTGAAACTGAATTACCTTTAAAATTTAAGGAAACAAATACGTAAGATAGTAAAGTTAATAAAGAGCCCTACATAAAATAAGTAAAAAACAAAGTTGAAACTGAATTAGCCTCAAATTAATGAAACGAATACGTAAGATAGGAACGTTAATAAACAGCGCTACATAAAATTAGTAAAAAACGAATTTGAAACTGAAATCGACTCAAATTAATGAAACGAATACCTAGGATAGGAATGAAAAAAACAGCGCTACATAAAATAAGTAAAAAACGAAGTTGAAGCTGAATTAGCCTCAAATTAATGAAACGAATACGTAAAATAGGTAAGTGAATACACAGCTCTACATAAAATAAGTAAAGAACAAAGAAGAAACTGAATTAGCCTCAAATTAATGAAACGAATACGTAAGATTGGAAAATGAAAAAACAGCTCAATATAAAATAAGTAAAAAACGAAGATGAAGGCATAGTAGCCTCAAATTAATGAAGTGAATACGTAAGATAGGAAAGTGAATAAACAGCGCTAGATAAAATAAGTAAACAACGATGTTGAAACTGAATTAGCCTCAAATTATTAAACGAATACGTAAGATAGGAAAGTGAATATACAGCTCTACATAAAATAAGTAAAAAACGAAGTTGAAACACAATTTGCCTGAAATTAATGATACGAATACTTAGGATATGAAAGTTAATAAACAGCGCTGCATAAAATATGTAAAAAACGAAGTTGAAATTGATTTAGCCACAAATTAAAGAAACGAAAACGTGAGATACGAAAGTGAATAAACAGCGCGGCATATAATAAGCAAAGAACGAAGTTGAGAATGAATTAAACTCAAATTAAAGAAACTAAAACGTAAGATACGAAAGTGAATAAACAGCTCCTCAAATAATAAGCCAAAAACATAGCTGAAACTGAATTGTACTCAAATTAAAAAAACTAACACGTAAGATACAAAATTGAATAAACAGCGCGTCATACAATAAGTTAAAAAACGAAGTTCAAACTGAATTAGCCTCAAATTAATGAAACGAATACGTAAGATAGGAGAGTGAATAAACAGCGCTGCATATAATAAGTAAAAAACGAAGTTGCAACTGAATTAGACTGAAATTAATGAAACGAATACGTAAGATAGGAATGTGAATAAACAGCGCTATATACAATAAGTAATAAACGACGTTGAAACTGAATTACCTTTAAAATTTAAGGAAAAAAATACGTAAGATAGTAAAGTTAATAAAGAGCCCTACATAAAATAAGTAAAAAACGAAGTTGAAACGGAATTATCCTCAAATTAATGAAACGAATACGTAAGACTGAGAAGTGAATATAGAGCGGTACAAAAAATAAGTAAAAAACGAATTTGAAACTGAATTAGCGTCAAATTAATGAAACGAATACGTAAGATAGGAAAGTGAATAAACAGCTCTATATAAAATAAGTAAAAAACGAAGATGAACATGAATTAGTCTCAAATTAATGAAACGAATACGTAAGATAGGAAAGTGAATAAACAGCTCTACATAAAATAAGTAAAAAACGATGTTAAAATGAATTACCCGCAAATTAAAGAAACGAATATGTACGATAGTAAAGTTATTAAACAGCGCTACATATAATAAGTAAAAAACGAATTTTAAAGCTGAATTATCCTCAAATTAATGAAACGAATACGTAAGAGAGTAAAGTTAATAAACAGCGCTACATAAAATACGTACAAAAAGAAGTTGAAATTGATTAGCCACAAATTAATGAAACGAATAAATAAGATAGAAAATTAATAATGTGCGCTACATTAAATAAGTAAAAAACGAAGTTAAAACTGAATTAGGCTCAAATTAATGAAAGGAATACGTAAGATAGGAAAATTTATAAACAGCGCTACATAAAACAAGTAAAAAACAAAGTTGAAACCTAATTAGCCTCAAATTAATGAAACGAATACGTAAAATAGGAATGATAATAAAGAGCGCTGCATATAATAAGTAAAAAACGAAATTGAAACTGAATTAACCTCACATTAATGAAACGAATACGATAGATAGGTAAGTTAAAGAAGAGCCTTACAAAAAATAAGTATAAAAAGAAGTTGATACTGAATTAGACCCAAATTAATGAAACGAATACGTAAGATAGGAAAGTTAATAAACAGCGCTATATATAATAAGTAAAAACGAAGTTGAAACTGAATTAGCATCAAATTATTGAAAAGAATACGTAAGCAGTAAAATGAATAAACAGCGCTACATAAAATGAGTAAAAAAGATGATTAACCTGAATTAGCCTACATTAATGAAACGAATACGTAAGATAGGAAAGTGACTAAACAGCTCTACATAAAATAAGTAAAAAACGAAGATGGAAATAAATTAGCCTCAAATTATTGAAACAAATACATAAGACAGAAAAGTGAATACACAGCGCCACATAAAATAAGTTAAAAATGAAGATGAAACTGAATTAGCCTCAAATTAATGAAACGAATACGAAGGATAGGAAAGTTAAAAAACAGCCTTATATAAAATAAGTAAAAAACGAAGTTGATATTGAATTAGCCACAAATTAATGAAACGAATACGTAAGATAAGAAAGTTAGTAAACAGCGCTACATAAAATATTTAGAAAAAGAAGTTGAAACTGATTAACAACAAATTAATGAAACGAATACACAAGATAGAAAGTTAATAATGAGCGCTACGTTATATAAGTAAAAAACGAAGTTAAAACTGAATTAGGCTCAAATTTATGAAAGGAATACGTAAGATAGGAAAATTAATAAACAGCGCTACATAAAACAAGTAAAAAACAAAGTTGAAACCTAATTAGTCTCAAATTAATGAAAGGAATACGTGAGATAGGAATGATAATAAAGAGCGCTGCATATAATAAGCAAAAAACGAAATTGAAATTGAATTAGCCTCACATTAATTAAACGAATACGAAAGATAGGAAAGTTAAAAAAAAACCTTACATAAAATAAGTATAAAACGAAGTTGATACTGAATTAGACTCAAATTAATGAAACGAATACATAAGATAGGTAAGTAAATAAAGAGCGCTACATTAAATATGTAAAAAACGAAGTTAAATCTGAATTAGCCTCAAATTAATGAAAGGTATACGTAAGATAGGAAAATAAATAAACAGCGCAACATAAAACAAGTAAAAAACAAAGTTGAAACTGAATTAGCATCAAATTAATGAAAAGAATACGTAAGATAGGAAAGTGAATAAAGAGCGCTACATTAAATAAGTAAAAAACGATGATTTACCTGAATTAGCCTAAAATTAATGAAACGAAAACGTAAGATAGGAAAGTTAACATACAGCGCTACATAATATAAGTAAAAAAAAGGTGATACTGAAATAGACTCAAATTAATGAAACGAATACGGAAGGTAGGAAAATTAACAAACAGCGCTACATATAATAAGTAAAAAACGAAGTTAAAAATGAATTAGCCTCAAATTTATGAAAAGAGTACGTAAGATAGGAAAGTTAATAAACAGCGCTCCATAAAATTAGTAAAAAGCAAAGTTGAAACTGAATTGCCCTCAAATTAATGAAACGAATATGTAGGATAGAAAAGTTAATAAGTAGGGCTACATATATTCAGTAAAAAACGAAGTTGAAACTCAATTATCCTCAAATTAATGAAACGAAAACGTATGTGAGGAAACTGAATAATCAGCGCTACAAAAAATAAGTAAAAAACGAGGCTGAAACTGAATTACCCTCAAATTAATGAAACGAATATGTAAGATGGGAAAGATACAAAACAGCGCTACATAAAATAAGTAAAAAACGAAGTTGAATATGAAATCACCTCAAATTAGTGAAACGAATACGTAGGATAGGTAAGGTAATAAACATCGCAAAAAACGTAGCCGAAACTGAATTGGATTCAAATTAAAGAAACTAAAACGTAAGATACAAAAGTGAATAAACAGCGCGTCATACAATAAGCAAAAAACGAAGTTCAAACTGAATTAGCCTCATATTAATGAAAGGAATACGTAAGATAGGAAAATTAATAAACAGAGTTACATAAAGCAAGTAAAAAACAAATTTGAGACTGAATTAGCCTCTAATTAATGAAACGAATACGTTAGATAGGAAAGTGAATAAAGAGCGCTACATTAAATAAGTAAAAAACGAAGTTGGAACTGAATTAGACCCGAATTAATGAATAGAATACGCATGAAAGGAAAGTTAATAAACAGCGCTACATAAAATAAGTAAAAACGATGTTGAAACTGAATTAGCATCAAATTATTGAAACGAATACGTAAGACAGGAAAGTGAATAAACAGCGTTACATAAAATAAAAAAAAAACGAAGTTGAAACTGAACTAGCCTCAAATTAATGAAAGGAACACGTAAGATAGGAGAATTAATAAACAGCGCCACATAAAACAAGTAAAAAACAAAGTTGAAACTGAATTAGCCTCAGATTATTGAAACGAATACGTAAGACAGAAAAGTGAATAAACAGCGCTACATAAAATAAGTAAAAAACGAAGTTGAAAGAGAATTTTCCTCAAATTATTGAAACCAATACGTAAGACAGAAAAGTGAATAAACAACGCTACATAAAATAAGTAAAAAACGAAGTTGATACTGAATTAGCGTCAAGTTAATGAAACGAATACGTAAGATAGGAAAATGAATAAACAGCGCTACATAAAATAAGTATAAAACGAAGTTGAATCTGAATTAGCCACAAATTAATGAAACGAATACATAAGATATGAAAGTTAATAAAGAGCGCTACATTAAATAAGATAAAAACGAAGTTAAAATTGAATTAGCCTCAAATTAATGAAAGGAATACGTAAGATAGGAACATTAATAAACAGCGCTACATAAAACAGGTAAAAAACAAAGTTGAAACTGCATTAGCTTCAAATTAATGAAACGAATATGAATGATAGGAAAGATATCAAACAGCGCTGCATATAATAAGTAAAAAAAGGAAGTTGAAACTGAATTAGCCACAAATTAATGAAACGAATACGTAAGATAAGAAAGTGAATGAACAGCTCCACATAAAATAAGAAAAAAACGATGATTAACCTGAATTAGCCGAAAATTAATGAAACGAAAACGTAAGATAGGAAAGTTAATAAACAGCGCTACATAATATAAGTAAAAAAAAGTTGATAGTGAAATAGACTCAAATTAATGAAACGAATAGGTAAGATAGGAAAATTAATAAACAGCGCTACATATAATAAGTAAAAACCGAAGTTAAAACTGAATTAGCCTCAAATTTATGAAAGAAATACGTAACATAGGAAAGTTAATAAACAGCGCTCCATAAAATAAGTAAAAAACAAAGTTGAAGCTGAATTCCCTCAAATTATTGAAACGAATATGTAGGATAGTAAAGTTAATAAGTAGGGCTACATATATTCAGTAAATAACGAAGTTGAAACTCAATTGACCTCAAATTAATGAAACGAAAACGTAAGATAGGAACGTTAATAAACAGCGCTACATAAAATTAGTAAAAAACGAATTTGAATATGAAATCGACTCAAATTAATGAAACGAATACCTAGGATAGGAAAGTTAAAAAACAGCGCAACATAAAATAAGTAAAAAACGAAGTTGAAGCTGAATTAGCCTCAAATTATTGAAACGAATACGTAAGACAGAAAAGTGAATAAACAGCGCTACAAAAAATAAGTTAGAAACGATTTTGAAAATGAATTCGCCTCAAATTATTGAAACGAATACGTAAGATAGGTAAGTGAATACACAGCTCTACATAAAATAAGTAAAGAACAAAGAAGAAACTGAATTAGCCTCAAATTAATGAAACGAATACGTAAGATAGGAAAATGAAAAAACAGCTCAATATAAAATAAGTAAAAAACGAAGATGAAAGCATAGTAGCCTCAAATTAATGAAGTGAATACGTAAGATAGGAAAGTGAATAAACAGCGCTAGATAAAATAAGTAAACAACGAAGTTGAAGCTGAATTAGCCTCAAATTATTAAACGAACACGTAAGATAGGAAAGTGAATATACAGCTCTACATAAAATAAGTAAAAAACGAAGTTGAAACTCAATTTGCCTGAAATTAATGATACGAATACTTAGGATATGAAAGTTAATAAACAGCGCTACATAAAATATGTAAAAAACGAAGTTGAAATTGATTTAGCCACAAATTAAAGACGCGAAAATGTGAGATACGAAAGTGAATAAACAGCGCGGCATATAATAAGCAAAGAACGAAGTTGAGAATGAATTAAACTCAAATTAAAGAAACTAAAACGTAAGATACGAAAGTGAATAAACAGCTCGACAAATAATAAGCCAAAAACATAGCTGAAACTGAATTGTACTCAAATTAAAAAAACTAAAACGTAAGATACAAAAGTGAATAAACAGCGCGTCATACAATAAGTAAAAAACGAAGTTCAAACTGAATTAGCCTCAAATTAATGAAACGAATACGTAAGATAGGAGAGTGAATAAACAGCGCTGCTTATAATAAGTAAAAAACGAAGTTGCAACTGAATTAGACTGAAATTAATGAAACGAATACGTAAGATAGGAATGTGAATAAACAGCGCTATATACAATAAGTAATAAACGACGTTGAAACTGAATTACCTTTAAAATTTAAGGAAACAAATACGTAAGATAGTAAAGTTAATAAAGAGCCCTACATAAAATAAGTAAAAAACAAAGTTGAAACTGAATTAGCCTCAAATTAATGAAACGAATACGTAAGATAGGAACGTTAATAAACAGCGCTACATAAAATTAGTAAAAAACGAATTTGAAACTGAAATCGACTCAAATTAATGAAACGAATACCTAGGATAGGAATGAAAAAAACAGCGCTACATAAAATAAGTAAAAAACGAAGTTGAAGCTGAATTAGCCTCAAATTAATGAAACGAATACGTAAAATAGGTAAGTGAATACACAGCTCTACATAAAATAAGTAAAGAACAAAGAAGAAACTGAATTAGCCTCAAATTAATGAAACGAATACGTAAGATTGGAAAATGAAAAAACAGCTCAATATAAAATAAGTAAAAAACGAAGATGAAGGCATAGTAGCCTCAAATTAATGAAGTGAATACGTAAGATAGGAAAGTGAATAAACAGCGCTAGATAAAATAAGTAAACAACGATGTTGAAACTGAATTAGCCTCAAATTATTAAACGAATACGTAAGATAGGAAAGTGAATATACAGCTCTACATAAAATAAGTAAAAAACGAAGTTGAAACACAATTTGCCTGAAATTAATGATACGAATACTTAGGATATGAAAGTTAATAAACAGCGCTGCATAAAATATGTAAAAAACGAAGTTGAAATTGATTTAGCCACAAATTAAAGAAACGAAAACGTGAGATACGAAAGTGAATAAACAGCGCGGCATATAATAAGCAAAGAACGAAGTTGAGAATGAATTAAACTCAAATTAAAGAAACTAAAACGTAAGATACGAAAGTGAATAAACAGCTCCTCAAATAATAAGCCAAAAACATAGCTGAAACTGAATTGTACTCAAATTAAAAAAACTAACACGTAAGATACAAAATTGAATAAACAGCGCGTCATACAATAAGTTAAAAAACGAAGTTCAAACTGAATTAGCCTCAAATTAATGAAACGAATACGTAAGATAGGAGAGTGAATAAACAGCGCTGCATATAATAAGTAAAAAACGAAGTTGCAACTGAATTAGACTGAAATTAATGAAACGAATACGTAAGATAGGAATGTGAATAAACAGCGCTATATACAATAAGTAATAAACGACGTTGAAACTGAATTACCTTTAAAATTTAAGGAAAAAAATACGTAAGATAGTAAAGTTAATAAAGAGCCCTACATAAAATAAGTAAAAAACGAAGTTGAAACGGAATTATCCTCAAATTAATGAAACGAATACGTAAGACTGAGAAGTGAATATAGAGCGGTACAAAAAATAAGTAAAAAACGAATTTGAAACTGAATTAGCGTCAAATTAATGAAACGAATACGTAAGATAGGAAAGTGAATAAACAGCTCTATATAAAATAAGTAAAAAAACGAAGATGAACATGAATTAGTCTCAAATTAATGAAACGAATACGTAAGATAGGAAAGTGAATAAACAGCTCTACATAAAATAAGTAAAAAACGATGTTAAAATGAATTACCCGCAAATTAAAGAAACGAATATGTACGATAGTAAAGTTATTAAACAGCGCTACATATAATAAGTAAAAAACGAATTTTAAAGCTGAATTATCCTCAAATTAATGAAACGAATACGTAAGAGAGTAAAGTTAATAAACAGCGCTACATAAAATACGTACAAAAAGAAGTTGAAATTGATTAGCCACAAATTAATGAAACGAATAAATAAGATAGAAAATTAATAATGTGCGCTACATTAAATAAGTAAAAAACGAAGTTAAAACTGAATTAGGCTCAAATTAATGAAAGGAATACGTAAGATAGGAAAATTTATAAACAGCGCTACATAAAACAAGTAAAAAACAAAGTTGAAACCTAATTAGCCTCAAATTAATGAAACGAATACGTAAAATAGGAATGATAATAAAGAGCGCTGCATATAATAAGTAAAAAACGAAATTGAAACTGAATTAACCTCACATTAATGAAACGAATACGATAGATAGGTAAGTTAAAGAAGAGCCTTACAAAAAATAAGTATAAAAAGAAGTTGATACTGAATTAGACCCAAATTAATGAAACGAATACGTAAGATAGGAAAGTTAATAAACAGCGCTATATATAATAAGTAAAAACGAAGTTGAAACTGAATTAGCATCAAATTATTGAAAAGAATACGTAAGCAGTAAAATGAATAAACAGCGCTACATAAAATGAGTAAAAAAGATGATTAACCTGAATTAGCCTACATTAATGAAACGAATACGTAAGATAGGAAAGTGACTAAACAGCTCTACATAAAATAAGTAAAAAACGAAGATGGAAATAAATTAGCCTCAAATTATTGAAACAAATACATAAGACAGAAAAGTGAATACACAGCGCCACATAAAATAAGTTAAAAATGAAGATGAAACTGAATTAGCCTCAAATTAATGAAACGAATACGAAGGATAGGAAAGTTAAAAAACAGCCTTATATAAAATAAGTAAAAAACGAAGTTGATATTGAATTAGCCACAAATTAATGAAACGAATACGTAAGATAAGAAAGTTAGTAAACAGCGCTACATAAAATATTTAGAAAAAGAAGTTGAAACTGATTAACAACAAATTAATGAAACGAATACACAAGATAGAAAGTTAATAATGAGCGCTACGTTATATAAGTAAAAAACGAAGTTAAAACTGAATTAGGCTCAAATTTATGAAAGGAATACGTAAGATAGGAAAATTAATAAACAGCGCTACATAAAACAAGTAAAAAACAAAGTTGAAACCTAATTAGTCTCAAATTAATGAAAGGAATACGTGAGATAGGAATGATAATAAAGAGCGCTGCATATAATAAGCAAAAAACGAAATTGAAATTGAATTAGCCTCACATTAATTAAACGAATACGAAAGATAGGAAAGTTAAAAAAAAACCTTACATAAAATAAGTATAAAACGAAGTTGATACTGAATTAGACTCAAATTAATGAAACGAATACATAAGATAGGTAAGTAAATAAAGAGCGCTACATTAAATATGTAAAAAACGAAGTTAAATCTGAATTAGCCTCAAATTAATGAAAGGTATACGTAAGATAGGAAAATAAATAAACAGCGCAACATAAAACAAGTAAAAAACAAAGTTGAAACTGAATTAGCATCAAATTAATGAAAAGAATACGTAAGATAGGAAAGTGAATAAAGAGCGCTACATTAAATAAGTAAAAAACGATGATTTACCTGAATTAGCCTAAAATTAATGAAACGAAAACGTAAGATAGGAAAGTTAACATACAGCGCTACATAATATAAGTAAAAAAAAGGTGATACTGAAATAGACTCAAATTAATGAAACGAATACGGAAGGTAGGAAAATTAACAAACAGCGCTACATATAATAAGTAAAAAACGAAGTTAAAAATGAATTAGCCTCAAATTTATGAAAAGAGTACGTAAGATAGGAAAGTTAATAAACAGCGCTCCATAAAATTAGTAAAAAGCAAAGTTGAAACTGAATTGCCCTCAAATTAATGAAACGAATATGTAGGATAGAAAAGTTAATAAGTAGGGCTACATATATTCAGTAAAAAACGAAGTTGAAACTCAATTATCCTCAAATTAATGAAACGAAAACGTATGTGAGGAAACTGAATAATCAGCGCTACAAAAAATAAGTAAAAAACGAGGCTGAAACTGAATTACCCTCAAATTAATGAAACGAATATGTAAGATGGGAAAGATACAAAACAGCGCTACATAAAATAAGTAAAAAACGAAGTTGAATATGAAATCACCTCAAATTAGTGAAACGAATACGTAGGATAGGTAAGGTAATAAACATCGCAAAAAACGTAGCCGAAACTGAATTGGATTCAAATTAAAGAAACTAAAACGTAAGATACAAAAGTGAATAAACAGCGCGTCATACAATAAGCAAAAAACGAAGTTCAAACTGAATTAGCCTCATATTAATGAAAGGAATACGTAAGATAGGAAAATTAATAAACAGAGTTACATAAAGCAAGTAAAAAACAAATTTGAGACTGAATTAGCCTCTAATTAATGAAACGAATACGTTAGATAGGAAAGTGAATAAAGAGCGCTACATTAAATAAGTAAAAAACGAAGTTGGAACTGAATTAGACCCGAATTAATGAATAGAATACGCATGAAAGGAAAGTTAATAAACAGCGCTACATAAAATAAGTAAAAACGATGTTGAAACTGAATTAGCATCAAATTATTGAAACGAATACGTAAGACAGGAAAGTGAATAAACAGCGTTACATAAAATAAAAAAAAAACGAAGTTGAAACTGAACTAGCGTCAAATTAATGAAAGGAACACGTAAGATAGGAGAATTAATAAACAGCGCCACATAAAACAAGTAAAAAACAAAGTTGAAACTGAATTAGCCTCAGATTATTGAAACGAATACGTAAGACAGAAAAGTGAATAAACAGCGCTACATAAAATAAGTAAAAAACGAAGTTGAAAGAGAATTTTCCTCAAATTATTGAAACCAATACGTAAGACAGAAAAGTGAATAAACAACGCTACATAAAATAAGTAAAAAACGAAGTTGATACTGAATTAGCGTCAAGTTAATGAAACGAATACGTAAGATAGGAAAATGAATAAACAGCGCTACATAAAATAAGTATAAAACGAAGTTGAATCTGAATTAGCCACAAATTAATGAAACGAATACATAAGATATGAAAGTTAATAAAGAGCGCTACATTAAATAAGATAAAAACGAAGTTAAAATTGAATTAGCCTCAAATTAATGAAAGGAATACGTAAGATAGGAACATTAATAAACAGCGCTACATAAAACAGGTAAAAAACAAAGTTGAAACTGCATTAGCTTCAAATTAATGAAACGAATATGAATGATAGGAAAGATATCAAACAGCGCTGCATATAATAAGTAAAAAAAGGAAGTTGAAACTGAATTAGCCACAAATTAATGAAACGAATACGTAAGATAAGAAAGTGAATGAACAGCTCCACATAAAATAAGAAAAAAACGATGATTAACCTGAATTAGCCGAAAATTAATGAAACGAAAACGTAAGATAGGAAAGTTAATAAACAGCGCTACATAATATAAGTAAAAAAAAGTTGATAGTGAAATAGACTCAAATTAATGAAACGAATAGGTAAGATAGGAAAATTAATAAACAGCGCTACATATAATAAGTAAAAACCGAAGTTAAAACTGAATTAGCCTCAAATTTATGAAAGAAATACGTAACATAGGAAAGTTAATAAACAGCGCTCCATAAAATAAGTAAAAAACAAAGTTGAAGCTGAATTCCCTCAAATTATTGAAACGAATATGTAGGATAGTAAAGTTAATAAGTAGGGCTACATATATTCAGTAAATAACGAAGTTGAAACTCAATTGACCTCAAATTAATGAAACGAAAACGTAAGATAGGAAACTGAATAATCAGCGCTACCAAAAATTTAAAAAACGAGGCTAAACTGAATTACCCTCAAATTAATGAAACGAATACGAAAGATAGGAAAGATACTATACAGCGATAAATAAAATAAGTAAAAAACGAAGTTGAAAATGAAATCACCTCAAATTAGTGAAACGAATACGTAGGATAGATAAGGTAATAAACAGCTCCATATAAAATAAGTAAACAACGAAGTTGAAACTGATTTATCCTCAAATTATTGAAACGAATACGTAAGACAGAAAAATGTATAAACAGCGCTACATAAAATAATTAAAAAACGAAGTTGAATATGAATTAACCTCAAATTTAAGAAACGAATACGTAAGATAGGAAAGTGAATAAACAGCGCTGCATATAATAAGCAAAAAACGAAGTTGTCACTGAAATAGCCTCAAATTAATGAAACGAATACATAAGATAGGAAAGTTAATAAAGAGCGCTACATTAAATAAGTAAAAAACGAAGTTAAAACTAAATTAGCCTCAAATTAATGAAAGGAATACGTAAGATAGGAAAATTAATAAACAGCGTTACATAAAGCAAGTAAATAACAAATTTGAAACAGAATTAGCCTCAAAATAATGAAACGAATACGTAAGATAGGAAAGTGAATAAAGAGCGCTACATTAAATAAGTAAAAAACGAATTTGGAACTGAATTAGACCCAAATTAATGAAACGAATATGCATGATAGGAAAGTTAATAAACAGCGCTACATAATATAAGTAAAAACGATGTTGAAACTGAATTAGCATCAAATTATTGAAACGAATACGTAATACAGGAAAGTGAATAAACAGCGCTACATAAAATAAGTAAAAAACGAAGTTGAAACAGAATTAGCCACAAATTATTGAAACGAATACGTAAGACAGAAAGGTGAATAAACAGCGCTTCATAAATTAAGTAAAAAACGAAGTTGAAAATGAATTAGCGTCAAGTTAATGAAGCGAATACGTAAGATACGAAAATGAATAAACAGCGCTATATAAAGTAAGTAGAAAACGAAGTTGAACAGAATTAGCCACAAATTAATGAAACGAATACATAAGATAGGAAAGTTAATAAAGAGCGCTACATTAAATATGTTAAAAACGAAGTTAGAATTGAATTAGCCTCAAATTAATGAAAAGAATACGTAAGATAGGAAAATTAATAAACAGCGCTACATAAAACAAGTAAAAAAGAAAGGTGAATCTGAATTAGCCTCAAATTAATGAAACGAATAGGTAAGATAGGAAAGATAATAAATGGCGCTGCATATAATAAGTAAAAAAAGGAAGTTGAAACTGAATTAGCCTCAAATTAAAGAAACGAATACATAAGATACGAAAGTTAAAAAACAGCGTTATATAAAATAAGTAAAAAACGAAGTTGATACTGAATTAGATTCAAATTAATGATACGAATGCGAAAGATAGGAAAGTTAATAAACAGCTCTACCTAAAATAAGTTGAAAATTAATTAGCCACAAATTAATGAAACGAATACATATGATAGGAAAGTTAATAAAGTGCGCTACATTAAATAAGTTAAAAACGAATTTAAAACTGAATTAGTCTCAAATTAATGAAAGGAATACGTAAGATAGGAAAATTAATAAACAGCGCTAAATAAAACAAGTAAAAAACTTGGTTGAAAATGAATTAGTCTCAAATTAATTATACGAATACGAAAGCTAGGGAAGTGAATAAACAGCGCTACATAAAATAAGTAAAAACGATTTTGAAACTGAATTAGCATCAAATTATTGAAACGAATACGTAAGACAGGAAAGTGAATAAACAGCGTTACATAAAATAAATAAAAAACGAAGTTGAAACTGAACTAGCATCAAATTAATGAAAGGAACACGTAAGATAGGAAATTAATAAACAGCGCCACATAAAACAAGTAAAAAACAAAGTTGAAACTGAATTAGCCTCAGATTCTTGAAACGAATACGTAAGACAGAAAAGTGAATAAACAGCGCTACATAAAATAAGTAAAAAACGAAGTTGAAACAGAGTTTGCCTCAAATTATTGAAACCAATACGTAAGACAGAAAAGTGAATAAACAACGCTACATAAAATAAGTAAAAAACGAAGTTGAAACTGAATTAGCGTCAAGTTAATGAAACGAATACGTAAGATAGGAAAATGAATAAACAGCGCTACATAAAATAAGTATAAAACGAAGTTGAATCTGAATTAGCCACAAATTAATGAAACGAATACATAAGATATGAAAGTTAATAAAGAGCGCTACATTAAATAAGATAAAAACAAAGTTAAATATGAATTAGCCTCAAATTAATGAAAGGAATACGTAAGATAGGAACATTAATAAACAGCGCTACATAAAACAGGTAAAAAACAATGTTGAAACTGCATTAGCTTCAAATTAATGAAACGAATATGTAAGATAGGAAAGATATCAAACAGCGCTGCATATAATAAGTAAAAAAAGGAAGTTGAAACTGAATTAGCCACAAATTAATGAAACGAATACGTAAGATAAGATAGTTAATGAACAGCTCCACATAAAATAAGTAAAAAACGATGATTAACCTGAATTAGCCGAAAATTAATGAAACGAAAACGTAAGATAGGAAAGTTAATAAACAGCGCTACATAATATAAGTAAAAAAAAGTTGATACTGAAATAGACTCAAATTAATGAAACGAATACGTAAGATAGGAAAATTAATAAACAGCGCTACATATAATAAGTAAAAAACAAAGTTGAAACTGAATTGCTCTCAAATTAATGAAACGAATATGTAGGATAGTAAAGTTAATAAGTAGGGCTACATATATTCAGTAAATAACGAAGTTGAAACTCAATTGACCTCAAATTAATGAAACGAAAACGTAAGATAGGAAACTGAATAATCAGCGCTACCAAAAATAGTTAAAAAACGAGGCTAAACTGAATTACCCTCAAATTAATGAAACGAATACGAAAGATAGGAAAGGTACTAAACAGCGATAAATAAAATAAGTAAAAAACGAAGTTGAAAATGAAAACACCTCAAATTAGTGGAACGAATACGTAGGATAGGTAAGGTAATAAACAGCGCTACATAAAATAAGTAAACAACGAAGTTGAAACTGATTTATCCTCAAATTATTGAAACGAATACGTAAGACAGAAAAGTGTATAAACAGCGCTACATAAAATAATTAAAAAACGAAGTTGAAACTAAACTAGCCTCAAATTAATGAAAGGAATACGTAAGATAGGAAAGTGAATAAAGAGCGCTACATTAAATAAGTAAAAAACGAATTTGGAACTAAATTAGACCCAAATTAATGAAACGAATATGCATGATAGGAAAGTTAATAAACAGCGCTACATAAAATAAGTAAAAACGATGTTGAAACTAAATTAGCATCAAATTATTGAAACGAATACGTAAGACAGGAAAGTGAATAAACAGCGTTACATAAAATAAATAAAAAACGAAGTTGAAACTAAACTAGCCTCAAATTAATGAAAGGAATATGTTAGATAGTAAATTAATATACAACGCTACATAAAACAAGTAAAAAACAAAGTTGAAACTGAATTAGCTTCAAATTATTGAAACGAATACGTAAGACAGAAAAGTGAATAAACAGCGCTACATAAAATAAGTAAAAAACGATGTTGAAACAGAATTAGCCACAAATTATTGAAACGAATACGTAAGACAGAAAGGTGAATAAACAGCGCTTCATAAATTAAGTAAAAAACGAAGTTGAAACTGAATTAGCGTCAAGTAAATGAAACGAATACGTAAGATACGAAAATGAATAAACAGCGCTACATAAAATAAGTAGAAAACGAAGTTGAACTGAATTAGCCACAAATTAATGAAACGAATACATAAGATAGGAAAGTTAATAAAGAGCGCTACATTAAATAAGTTAAAAACGAAGTTAGAGTTGAATTAGCCTCAAATTAATGAATAGAATACGTAAGATAGGAAAATTAAAAAACAGCGCTACATAAAACAAGTAAAAAAGAAAGTTGAAACTGAATTGGCCTCAAATTAATGAAACGAATAGGTAAGATAGGAAAGATAATAAACGGCGCTGCATATAATAAGTAAAAAAAGGAAGTTGAAACTGAATTAGCCTCAAATTAAAGAAACGAATACATAAGATACGAAAGTTAAAAAACAGAGTTATATAAAATAAGTAAAAAACGAAGTTGATACTGAATTAGATTCAAATTAATGATACGAATACGAAAGATAGGAAAGTTAAGAAACAGCTCTACATAAAATAAGTTGAAAATTAATTAGCCACAAATTAATGTATCGAATACATATGATAGGAAAGTTTATAAAGTGCGCTACATTAAATAAGTTAAAAACGAATTTAAAACTGAATTAGCCTCAAATTAATGAAAGGAATACGTAAGATAGGATAATTAATAAACAGCGCTAAATAAAACAAGTAAAAAACATGGTTGAAAATGAATTAGTGTCAAATTAATTATACGAATACGAAAGATAGGGAAGTGAGTAAACAGTGCTACATAAAATAAGTAAAAAAAGTAGATAACCTGAATTAGACTCAAATTAATGAAACGCATTCGTAAGATAGGAAAGTGAATAAACAGCTCTATATAAAATAAGTAAAAAACGAAGATGAAATTAAATTAGCCTCAAATTAATGAAACGAATACGTAAGATAGGATAGTGAATAAACGGCGCTTCAAAAAATAAGTAAAAAACGAAGTTGAAATTGAATTAGCGTCAAATTAACGAAACGAATTCATAAGATAGGAATGTGAATAGACAGCGCTACATAAAATACGTAAAAAACGAAGATGAAACTGAATTAGACTCAAATTATTGAAACGAAAACATAAGACAGAAGAGTGAATAAACAGCGCAACTTAAAATAATTAAAAAACCAAGTTTAAACTGAATTAGCCTCAAATTAATGAAACTAATACGTAAGATAGGAAAGTGAATAAACAGCTCTATATAAAATAAGTAAAAAACGATGTTGAAGCTGAATTACCCTCAAATTAACGAAACGAATACCCGAGATAGGAAAGTTAATAAACAGCGTTACATAAACTAAGTAAAAAACGAAGTTGAAACTGAATTAACCTCAAATTAACGAGACGAATACATAAGATAGGAATATGAATAAACAGCGCTGAATATAATAATTAAAAAACGAAGTTGAAAATAAATTAGCCTCAAATTAATGAAACGAATACCTAAGATAGGAAAGTTAATAAACAGCGCAACATAAAATAAGTAAAAAACGATGTTTAATCTGAATTAGACTCAAATTAATGAAACGAATACGTAAGATAGGAAAGCTAATAAACAGCGCTACAGAAAATAAGTAAAAAACGAAGTTGAAACTGAATTAGCCTCAAATTATTGAAACGAATACGTAAGACGGTAATGTGAATAAACCGCGCTAAATAAAATAAGTAAAAAACGAAATTGAACCTGAATAACCGTCAAAGTAATGAAACGAATACGCAAGATAGGAAAGTGAATAAATAGCTCTACATATTATAAGTGAAAAAAGAAGATTAACCTGAATTAGCCTCAAATTAATGAAACGAATACGTAAGATAGGAAAGTGAATAAACAGCTCTATATAAAATAAGTAAAAAACGAAGATGAAACTGAACTAACCTCAAATTAAAGAAACAAGTACCTAAGATAGGAAAGTTAATAAACCGCGCTACTTAAAATAAGTAAAATACGAAGTTAAAATGAATTACCCGCAAATTAACGAAACGAATACGTACGAAAGTAAAGTTAATAAAAAGCGCTACATAAAATAAGTAGAAAACGAACCCTAAACTGAATTAGCCACAAGTTAATGAAACGAATACGTAAGATAAGCAAGTGATTAAACAGCTCTACATAAAATAAGTAAAAAACGATGATTAACCTGAATTAGCCTCAAATTAATGAAACGAATACGTAAGATAGGAAAGTGAATAAACAGCTCTATATAAAATAAATAAAAAACGAAAATGAAATAAATTAGCCTTCAATTAATGAAACGAATACGTAAGATGGTCAAGTGAATAACTAGCGCTACATAAACAAGTTAACAACGAAGTTGAAACTGAATTAGCCTAAAATTAACGAAACGAATACATAAGATAGGAAAGTGAATAAACAGCGCGTCATACAATAAGTAAAAACGAAGTTCAAACTGAATTAGCCTCAAATTAATGAAACGAATACGTAAGATAGGAGAGTGAATAAACAGCGCTGCATATAATAAGTAAAAAACGAAGTTGCAACTGAATTAGACTGAAATTAATGAAACGAATACGTAAGATAGGAATGTGAATAAACAGCGCTATATACAATAAGTAATAAACGACGTTGAAACTGAATTACCTTTAAAATTTAAGGAAACAAATACGTAAGATAGTAAAGTTAATAAAGAGCCCTACATAAAATAAGTAAAAAACGAAGTTGAAACGGAATTATCCTCAAATTAATAAAACGAATAGGTAAGACTGAGAAGTGAATATAGAGCGGTACATAAAATAAGTAAAAAACGAATTTGAGACTGAATTAGCGTCAAATTAATGAAACGAATACGTAAGATAGGAAAGTGAATAAACAGCTCTATATAAAATAAGTAAAAAACGAAGATGAACATGAATTAGCCTCAAATTAATGAAACGAATACGTAAGATAGGAAAGTGAATATACAGCTCTACATAAAATAAGTAAAAAAAAGTTGATACTGAAATAGACTCAAATTAATGAAACGAATACGTAAGATAGGAAAATTAATAAACAGCGCTACATATAATAAGTAAAAAACAAAGTTGAAACTGAATTGCTCTCAAATTAATGAAACGAATATGTAGGATAGTAAAGTTAATAAGTAGGGCTACATATATTCAGTAAATAACGAAGTTGAAACTCAATTGACCTCAAATTAATGAAACGAAAACGTAAGATAGGAAACTGAATAATCAGCGCTACCAAAAATAGTTAAAAAACGAGGCTAAACTGAATTACCCTCAAATTAATGAAACGAATACGAAAGATAGGAAAGGTACTAAACAGCGATAAATAAAATAAGTAAAAAACGAAGTTGAAAATGAAAACACCTCAAATTAGTGGAACGAATACGTAGGATAGGTAAGGTAATAAACAGCGCTACATAAAATAAGTAAACAACGAAGTTGAAACTGATTTATCCTCAAATTATTGAAACGAATACGTAAGACAGAAAAGTGTATAAACAGCGCTACATAAAATAATTAAAAAACGAAGTTGAAACTAAACTAGCCTCAAATTAATGAAAGGAATACGTAAGATAGGAAAGTGAATAAAGAGCGCTACATTAAATAAGTAAAAAACGAATTTGGAACTAAATTAGACCCAAATTAATGAAACGAATATGCATGATAGGAAAGTTAATAAACAGCGCTACATAAAATAAGTAAAAACGATGTTGAAACTAAATTAGCATCAAATTATTGAAACGAATACGTAAGACAGGAAAGTGAATAAACAGCGTTACATAAAATAAATAAAAAACGAAGTTGAAACTAAACTAGCCTCAAATTAATGAAAGGAATATGTTAGATAGTAAATTAATATACAACGCTACATAAAACAAGTAAAAAACAAAGTTGAAACTGAATTAGCTTCAAATTATTGAAACGAATACGTAAGACAGAAAAGTGAATAAACAGCGCTACATAAAATAAGTAAAAAACGATGTTGAAACAGAATTAGCCACAAATTATTGAAACGAATACGTAAGACAGAAAGGTGAATAAACAGCGCTTCATAAATTAAGTAAAAAACGAAGTTGAAACTGAATTAGCGTCAAGTATATGAAACGAATACGTAAGATACGAAAATGAATAAACAGCGCTACATAAAATAAGTAGAAAACGAAGTTGAACTGAATTAGCCACAAATTAATGAAACGAATACATAAGATAGGAAAGTTAATAAAGAGCGCTACATTAAATAAGTTAAAAACGAAGTTAGAGTTGAATTAGCCTCAAATTAATGAATAGAATACGTAAGATAGGAAAATTAAAAAACAGCGCTACATAAAACAAGTAAAAAAGAAAGTTGAAACTGAATTGGCCTCAAATTAATGAAACGAATAGGTAAGATAGGAAAGATAATAAACGGCGCTGCATATAATAAGTAAAAAAAGGAAGTTGAAACTGAATTAGCCTCAAATTAAAGAAACGAATACATAAGATACGAAAGTTAAAAAACAGAGTTATATAAAATAAGTAAAAAACGAAGTTGATACTGAATTAGATTCAAATTAATGATACGAATACGAAAGATAGGAAAGTTAAGAAACAGCTCTACATAAAATAAGTTGAAAATTAATTAGCCACAAATTAATGTATCGAATACATATGATAGGAAAGTTTATAAAGTGCGCTACATTAAATAAGTTAAAAACGAATTTAAAACTGAATTAGCCTCAAATTAATGAAAGGAATACGTAAGATAGGATAATTAATAAACAGCGCTAAATAAAACAAGTAAAAAACATGGTTGAAAATGAATTAGTGTCAAATTAATTATACGAATACGAAAGATAGGGAAGTGA
This sequence comes from Uropetala carovei, assembly GCA_036926305.1. Classification (NCBI taxonomy): domain Eukaryota; kingdom Metazoa; phylum Arthropoda; class Insecta; order Odonata; family Petaluridae; genus Uropetala; species Uropetala carovei. Next base: position 10,513,479 of record JAXCHB010000188.1, read on the forward strand.
GTAAACAGTGCTACATAAAATAAGTAAAAAAAGTAGATAACCTGAATTAGACTCAAATTAATGAAACGCATTCGTAAGATAGGAAAGTGAATAAACAGCTCTATATAAAATACGTAAAAAACGAAGATGAAACTGAATTAGACTCAAATTATTGAAACGAAAACATAAGACAGAAGAGTGAATAAACAGCGCAACTTAAAATAATTAAAAAACCAAGTTTAAACTGAATTAGCCTCAAATTAATGAAACTAATACGTAAGATAGGAAAGTGAATAAACAGCTCTATATAAAATAAGTAAAAAACGATGTTGAAGCTGAATTACCCTCAAATTAACGAAACGAATACCCGAGATAGGAAAGTTAATAAACAGCGTTACATAAACTAAGTAAAAAACGAAGTTGAAACTGAATTAACCTCAAATTAACGAGACGAATACATAAGATAGGAATATGAATAAACAGCGCTGAATATAATAATTAAAAAACGAAGTTGAAAATAAATTAGCCTCAAATTAATGAAACGAATACCTAAGATAGGAAAGTTAATAAACAGCGCAACATAAAATAAGTAAAAAACGATGTTTAATCTGAATTAGACTCAAATTAATGAAACGAATACGTAAGATAGGAAAGCTAATAAACAGCGCTACAGAAAATAAGTAAAAAACGAAGTTGAAACTGAATTAGCCTCAAATTATTGAAACGAATACGTAAGACGGTAATGTGAATAAACCGCGCTAAATAAAATAAGTAAAAAACGAAATTGAACCTGAATAACCGTCAAAGTAATGAAACGAATACGCAAGATAGGAAAGTGAATAAATAGCTCTACATATTATAAGTGAAAAACGAAGATTAACCTGAATTAGCCTCAAATTAATGAAACGAATACGTAAGATAGGAAAGTGAATAAACAGCTCTATATAAAATAAGTAAAAAACGAAGATGAAACTGAACTAACCTCAAATTAAAGAAACAAGTACCTAAGATAGGAAAGTTAATAAACCGCGCTACTTAAAATAAGTAAAATACGAAGTTAAAATGAATTACCCGCAAATTAACGAAACGAATACGTACGAAAGTAAAGTTAATAAAAAGCGCTACATAAAATAAGTAGAAAACGAACCCTAAACTGAATTAGCCACAAGTTAATGAAACGAATACGTAAGATAAGCAAGTGATTAAACAGCTCTACATAAAATAAGTAAAAAACGATGATTAACCTGAATTAGCCTCAAATTAATGAAACGAATACGTAAGATAGGAAAGTGAATAAACAGCTCTATATAAAATAAATAAAAAACGAAAATGAAATAAATTAGCCTTCAATTAATGAAACGAATACGTAAGATGGTCAAGTGAATAACTAGCGCTACATAAACAAGTTAACAACGAAGTTGAAACTGAATTAGCCTAAAATTAACGAAACGAATACATAAGATAGGAAAGTGAATAAACAGCGCGTCATACAATAAGTAAAAACGAAGTTCAAACTGAATTAGCCTCAAATTAATGAAACGAATACGTAAGATAGGAGAGTGAATAAACAGCGCTGCATATAATAAGTAAAAAACGAAGTTGCAACTGAATTAGACTGAAATTAATGAAACGAATACGTAAGATAGGAATGTGAATAAACAGCGCTATATACAATAAGTAATAAACGACGTTGAAACTGAATTACCTTTAAAATTTAAGGAAACAAATACGTAAGATAGTAAAGTTAATAAAGAGCCCTACATAAAATAAGTAAAAAACGAAGTTGAAACGGAATTATCCTCAAATTAATAAAACGAATAGGTAAGACTGAGAAGTGAATATAGAGCGGTACATAAAATAAGTAAAAAACGAATTTGAGACTGAATTAGCGTCAAATTAATGAAACGAATACGTAAGATAGGAAAGTGAATAAACAGCTCTATATAAAATAAGTAAAAAACGAAGATGAACATGAATTAGCCTCAAATTAATGAAACGAATACGTAAGATAGGAAAGTGAATATACAGCTCTACATAAAATAAGTAAAAAACGATGTTAAAATGAATTACCCGCAAATGAAAGAAACGAATACGTACGATAGTAAAGTTATTAAACAGCGCTACATATAATAAGTAAAAAACGAATTTGAAACTGAATTAGCCTCAAATTAATGAAACGAATACGTAAGATAGTAAAGTTAATAAACAGCGCTACATAAAATAAGTAGAAAACGAAGCCTAAACTGAATTAGCCACAAATTAATGAAACGAATACATAAGATAGGTATGATAATAAACAGCGCTGCATATAATAAATAAAAAACGAAGTTGAATCTGAATTAGCCTCACATTAATGAAACGAATACGAAAGAGAGGAAAGTTAAAAACAGCGTTATATAAAATAAGTAAAAAACGAAGTTGATACTGAATTAGTCAAAAATTAATGAAACGAATACGTAAGACAGGAAAGTTAATAAACAGCGCTACATAAAATATGTACAAAAAGAAGTTGAAATTGATTAGCCACAAATTAATGAAACGAATAAATAAGATAGAAAGTTAATAATGAGCGCTGCATTAAAAAAGTAAAAAACGAAGTTAAAACTGAATTAGGCTCAAATTAATGAAAGGAATACGTAAGATAGGAAAATTTATAAACAGCGCTACATAAAACAGGTAAAAAACAAAGTTGAAACCTAATTAGCCTCAAATTAATGAAACGAATACGTAAGATAGGAATGATAATAAAGAGCGCTGCATATAATTAGTAAAAAACGAAATTGAAACTGAATTAACCTCACATTAATGAAACGAATACGTTAGATAGGTAAGTTAAAAAACAGCCTTATATAAAATAAGTAAAAAACGAAGTTGATATTGAATTAGCCACAAATTAATGAAACGAATACGTAAGATAGGAAAGTTAATAAACAGCGCTACATAAAATATTTAGAAAAAGAAGTTGAAACTGATTAACAACAAATTAATGAAACGAATACATAAGATAGAAAGTTAATAATGAGCGCTACGTTATATAAGTAAAAAACGAAGTTAAAACTTAATTAGGCTCAAATTTATGAAAGGAATACGTAAGATAGGAAAATTAATAAACAGCGCTACATAAAACAAGTAAAAAACAAAGTTGAAACCTAATTAGTCTCAAATTAATGAAAGGAATACGTGAGATAGGAAAGATAATAAAGAGCGCTGCATATAAATAGCAAAAAACGATATTGAAATTGAATTAGCCCCACATTAATGAAACGAATACGAAAGATAGGAAAGTTAAAAAACAGCCTTACATAAAATAAGTATAAAACGAAGTTGATACTGAATTAGTCTCAAATTAATGAAACGAATACATAAGATAGGTAAGTAAATAAACAGCGCTACATTAAATATGTAAAAAACGAAGTTAAATCTGAATTAGCCTCATATTAATGAAAGGTATACGTAAGATAGGAAAATAAATAAACAGCGCAACATAAAACAAGTAAAAAACAAAGTTGAAACTGAATTAGCCTCAAATTAATGAAAAGAATACGTAAGATAGGAAAGTGAATAAAGAGCGCTACATTAAATAAGTAAAAAACGAAGTTGAAACTGAATTAGATACAAATTAATGAAACGAATACGTAAGATAAGAAAGTGAATAAACAGCTCCACATAAAATAAGTAAAAAACGATGATTAACCTGAATTAGCCTAAAATTAATGAAACGAAAACGTAAGATAGGAAAGTTAATATACAGCGCTACATAATATAAGTAAAAAAAAGGTGATACTGAAATAGACTCAAATTAATGAAACGAATACGGAAGGTCGGAAAATTAACAAACAGCGCTACATATAATAAGTAAAAAACGAAGTTAAAAATGAATTAGCCTCAAATTTATGAAAGGAATACGTAAGATAGGAAAGTTAATAAACAGCGCTCCATACAATTAGTAAAAAACAAAGTTGAAACTGAATTGCCCTCAAATTAATGAAACGAGTATGTAGGATAGAAAAGTTAATAAGTAGGGCTACATATATTCAGTAAAAAACGAAGTTGAAACTCAATTAACCTCAAATTAATGAAACGAAAACGTATGATAGGAAACTGAATAATCAGCGCTACAAAAAATAAGTAAAAAACGAGGCTTAAACTGAATTACCTTCAAATTAATGAAACGAATACGTAAGATGGGAAAGATACAAAACAGCGCTACATAAAATAAGTAAAAAACGAAGTTGAATATGAAATCACCTCAAATTAGTGAAACGAATACGTAGGATAGGTAAGGTAATAAACAGCCCAAAAAACGTAGCCGAAACTGAATTGGACTCAAATTAAAGAAACTAAAACGTAAGATACAAAAGTGAATAAACAGCGCGTCATACAATAAGCAAAAAACGAAGTTCAAACTGAATTAGCCTCATATTAATGAAAGGAATACGTAAGATAGGAAAATTAATAAACAGAGTTACATAAAGCAAGTAAAAAACAAATTTGAGACAGAATTAGCCTCTAATTAATGAAACGAATACGTAAGATAGGAAAGTGAATAAAGAGCGCTACATTAAATAAGTAAAAAACGAAGTTGGAACTGAATTAGACCCAAATTAATGAATAGAATTCGCATGAAAGGAAAGTTAATAAACAGCGATACATAAATAAGTAAAAACGATGTTGAAACTGAATTAGCATCAAATTATTGAAACGAATACGTAAGACAGGAAACTGAATAAACAGCGTTACATTAAATAAATAAAAAACGAAGTTGTAACTGAACTAGCCTCAAATTAATGAAAGGAACACGTAAGATAGGAAAATTAATAAACAGCGCCTCATAAAACAAGTAAAAAACGAAGTTGAAACAGAATTTGCCTCAAATTATTGAAACCAATACGTAAGACAGAAAAGTGAATAAACAACGCTATATAAAATAAGTAAAAAACGAAGTTGAAACTGAATTAGCGTCAAGTTAATGAAACGAATACGTAAGATAGGAAAATGAATAAACAGCGCTACATAAAATAAGTGTAAAACGAAGTTGAATCTGAATTAGCCACAAATTAATGAAACGAATACATAAGATATGAAAGTTAATAAAGTGCGCTACATTAAATAAGATAAAAACGAAGTTAAAATTGAATTAGCCTCAAATTAATGAAAGGAATACGTAAGATAGGAACATTAATAAACAGCGTTACATAAAACAGGTAAAAAACAAAGTTGAAACTGCATTAGCTTCAAATTAATGAAACGAATATGTAAGATAGGAAAGATATCAAACAGCGCTGCATATAATAAGTAAAAAAAGGAAGTTGAAACTGAATTAGCCACAAATTAATGAAACGAATACGTAAGATAAGAAAGTGAATGAACAGCTCCACATAAAATAAGTAAAAAACGATGATTAACCTGAATTAGCCGAAAATTAATGAAACGAAAACGTAAGATAGGAAAGTTAATAAACAGCACTACATAATATAAGTAAAAAAAAGTTGATACTGAAATAGACTCAAATTAATGAAACGAATGCGTAAGATAGGAAAATTAATAAACAGCGCTACATATAATAAGTAAAAAACGAATTTAAAACTGAATTAGCCTCAAATTTATGAAAGAAATACGTAAGATAGGAAAGTTAATAAACAGCGCTCCATAAAATAAGTAAAAAACAAAGTTGAAACTGAATTGGCCTCAAAATAATGAAACGAATATGTAGGATAGTAAAGTTAATATGTAGGGCTACATATATTCAGTAAATAACGAAGTTGAAACTCAATTGACCTCAAATTAATGAAACGAAAACGTAAGATAGGAAACTGAATAATAAGCGCTACCAAAAATATTTAAAAAACGAGGCTAAACTGAATTGCCCTCAAATTAATGAAACGAATACGAAAGATAGGAAAGATACTAAACAACGATAAACAAAATTAGTAAAAAACGAAGTTGAAAATGAAATCACCTCAAATTAGTGAAACGAATACGTAGGATAGGTAAGGTAATAAACAGCGCTACATAAAATAAGTAAACAACGAATTTGAAACTGATTTATCCTCAAATTATCGAAACGAATACGTAAGACAGAAAAGTGTATAAACAGCGCTACATAAAATAATTAAAAAACGAAGTTGAATTTGAATTGACCTCAAATTTAAGAAACGAATACGTAAGATAGGAAAGTGAATAAACAGCGCTGCATATAATAAGCAAAAAACGAAGTTATCACTGAATTAGCCTCAAATTAATGAAACGAATACATAAGATAGGAAAGTTAATAAAGAGCGCTACATTAAATAAGTAAAAAACGAAGTTAAAACTGAATTAGCCTCAAATTAATGAAAGGAATACGTAAGATAGGAAAATTACTAAACAGCGTTACATAAAGCAAGTAAATAACAAATTTGAAACAGAATTAGCCTCAAATTAATGAAACGAATACGTAAGATAGGAAAGTGAATAAAGAGCGCTACATTAAATAAGTAAAAAACGAAGTTGGAACTGAATTAGACCCAAATTAATGAAACGAATATGCATGATAGGAAAGTTAATAAACAGCGCTACATAAAATAAGTAAAAACGATGTTGAAACTGAATTAGCATCAAATTATTGAAACGAATGCGTAAGACAGGAAAGTGAATAAACAGCGTTACATAAAATAAATAAAAAACGAAGTTGAAACTAAACTATCCTCAAATTAATGAAAGGAATATGTTAGATAGGTAAATTAATAAACAGCGCTACATAAAACAAGTAAAAAACAAAGTTGAAACTGAATTAGCCTCAAATTATTGAAACGAATACGTAAGAAAGAAAAGTGAATAAACAGCGCTACATAAAATAAGTAAAAAACGAAGTTGAAACAGAATTAGCCACAAATTATTGAAACGAATACGTAAGACAGAAAGGTGAATAAACAGCGCTTCATAAATTAAGTAAAAAACGAAGTTGAAACTGAATTAGCGTCAAGTTAATGAAACGAATACATAAGATAGGAAAGTTAATAAAGAGCGCTACATTGAATAAGTTAAAAACGAAGTTAGAATTTAATTAACCTCAAATCAATGAAAAGAATACGTAAGATAGGAAAATTAATAAACAGCGCTACATAAAACAAGTAAAAAAGAAAGTTGAAACTGAATTAGCATCAAATTAGTGAAACGAATAGGTAAGATAGGAAAGATAATAAACGGCGCTGCATATAATAAGTAAAAAAAGGAAGTTGAAACTGAATTAGCCTCAAATTAAAGAAACGAATACATAAGATACGAAAGTTAAAAAACAGCGTTATATAAAATAAGTAAAAAACGAAGTTGATACTAAATTAGATTCAAGTTAATGATACGAATACGGAAGATAGGAAAGTTAATATACAGCTCTACATAAAATAAGTTGAAAATTAATTAGCCACAAATTAATGAAACGAATACATATGATATTAAAGTTAATAAAGTGCGCTACATTAAATAAGTTAAAAACGAATTTAAAACTGAATTAGCCTCAAATTAATGAAAGGAAAACGTAAGATAGGAAAATTAATAAACAGCGCTAAATAAAACAAGTAAAAAACATGGTTGAAAATGAATTAGTCTCAAATTAATTATACGAATACGAAAGATAGGGAAGTGAATAAACAGCGCTACATAAAATAAGTAAAAAACGTAGATAACCTGAATTAGACTCAAATTAATGAAACGCATTCGTAAGATAGGAAAGTGAATAAACAGCTCTATATAAAATACGTAAAAAACGAAGATGAAACTGAATTAGACTCAAATTATTGAAACGAAAACATAAGACAGAAAAGTGAATAAACAGCGCAACATAAAATAATTAAAAAACCAAGTTTAAACTGAATTAGCCTCAAATTAATGAAACTAATACGTAAGATAGGAAAGTGAATAAACAGCTCTATATAAAATAAGTAAAAAACGATGTTGAAGCTGAATTACAATCAAATTAACGAAACGAATACCCAAGATAGGAAAGTTAATAAACAGCGTTACATAAAATAAGTAAAAAACGAAGTTGAAACTGAATTAACCTCAAATTAACGAGACGAATACATAAGATAGGAATATGAATAAACAGCGCTGAATATAATAATTAAAAAACGAAGTTGAAAATAAATTAGCCTCAAATTAATGAAACGAATACGTAAGATAGGATAGTGAATAACCGGCGCTTCAAAAAATAAGTGAAAATCGAAGTTGAAATTGTATTAGCCTCAAATTAACGAAACGAATTCATAAGATAGGAAAGTGAATAGACAGCGCTACATAAAATACGTAAAAAACGAAGATGAATCTGAATTAGACTCAAATTATTGAAACGAAAACATAAGACAGAAAAGTGAATAAACAGCGCAACATAAAATAATTAAAAAACCAAGTTTAAACTGAATTAGCCTCAAATTAATGAAACTAATACGTAAGATAGGAAAGTGAATAAACAGCTCTATATAAAATAAGTAAAAAACGATGTTGAAGCTGAATTACAATCAAATTAACGAAACGAATACCCAAGATAGGAAAGTTAATAAACAGCGTTACATAAAAAAAGTAAAAAACGAAGTTGAAACTGAATTAACCTCAAATTAACGAGACGAATACATAAGATAGGAATATGAATAAACAGCGCTGAATATAATAATTAAAAAACGAAGTTGAAAATAAATTAGCCTCAAATTAATGAAACGAATACCTAAGATAGGAAAGTTAGTAAACAGCGCAACATAAAATAAGTAAAAAACGATGTTTAATCTGAATTAGACTCAAATTAATGAAACGAATACGTAAGATAGGAAAGCTAATAAACAGCGCTACAGAAAATAAGTAAAAAACGAAGTTGAAACTGAATTAGCCTTAATTATTGAAACGAATACGTAAGACGATAATGTGAATAAACCGCGCTAAATAAAAAATGTAAAAAACGAAATTGAACCTGAATAACCGTCAAAGTAATGAAACGAATACGTAAGATAGGAAAGTGAATAAACAGCTCTACATATTATAAGTAAAAAACGATGATTAACCTGAATTAGCCTCAAATTAATGAAACGAATACGTAAGATAGGAAAGTGAATAAACAGCTCTATATAAAATAACTTAAAAACGAAGATGAAACTGAACTAACCTCAAATTAAAGAAACGAATACCTAAGATAGGAAAGTTAATAAACAGCGCTACTTAAAATAAGTAAAAAACGAAGTTAAAATGAATTATCCGCAAATTAACGAAACGAATACGTACGAAAGTAAAGTTAATAAAAAGCGCTACATAAAATAAGTAGAAAACGAACCCTAAACTGAATTAGCCACAAGTTAATGAAACGAATACGTAAGATAAGCAAGTGATAAAACAGCTCTACATAAAATAAGTAAAAAACGATGATTAACCTGAATTAGCCTCAAATTAATGAAACGAATACGTAAGATAGGAAAGTGAATAAACAGCTCTATATAAAATAAGTAAAAAACGAAAATGAAAATAAATTAGCCTTCAATTAATGAAACGAATACGTAAGATGGTCAAGTGAATAACTAGCGCTACATAAACAAGTTAATAACGAAGTTGAAACTGAATTAGCCTAAAATTAACGAAACGAATACATAAGATAGGAAAGTGAATAAACAGCTCTACATAAAATAAGTAAAAAAATGAAGATGGAACTGAATTAGCCTCAAATTATTGAAACAAATATATAAGACAGAAAAGTGAATAAACAGCGCTACATAAAATAAGTAATAAAATGATGTTGAAACTGAATTAGCCTCAAATTAATGAAACGAATACGTAAGACAGGAAAGTTAATAATCAGCGCTACATAAAATAAGTAAAAAACGAAGTTGAAACTGAATTACCCTCAAATTACCGAAACGAATACGTAAGATAATAAAGTTAAAAAACAGCGTTACATAATATAAGTAAAAAAAGAAGTTGACACTGAATTAGACTCAAATTAATGAAACGAAAACTTAAGATAGGAAAATTAATAAACAGCGCGACAAATAATAAGTAAAAAACGAGGTTAAAACGGAATTATCATCAAATTAATGAAACGAATACGTAAGATAGGAAAGATAATAAACAGCGCTACATAAAATAAGTAAAAAACGATGTTGAAACTGAGATCGCCTCAAATTAATGAAACGAATAGGTAGGATAGGTAAGTTAATAAACAGCTCTACATAAAATAAGTAAAAAACGTAGACAACCTGAATTAACCTCAAATTAATGAAACGAATACGTAAGACAGGAAAGTGAATAAACAGCTCTATATAAAATAAGTAAAAAACGAAGATGAAATTAAATTAGCCTCAAATTAATGAAACGAATACGTAAGATAGGATAGTGAATAACCAGCGCTTCAAAATATAAGTAAAAAACGAAGTTGAAATTGAATTAGCCTCAATCAACGAAACGAATACATAAGATAGGAAAGTGAATAAATAGCGCTACATAAAATTTGTAAAAAACGAAGATGGAACTGAATTACACTGAAAATAAAAAATCGAAAACATAAGACAGAATAGTGAATAAGCAGCGCTAAATAAAATAAGTAAAAAACGAATTTGAAACTGAATTAGCCTCAATTTAATGAAACGAATACGTAAGATAGGAAAATGAATAAACATCTCTGTATAAAATAAGTAAAAAACGAAAATGTAACTGAATTAGCCTCAAATTAATGAAACGAATTCGTACGATAGGAAAGTGAATAAACAGCGCTACATAAAATAAGTAAACAACGAAGTTGAACCGAATTAGCGTCAAACTAACGAAACGAATACTTACGATAGGAAAGTGAATAAACATCTCTATACAAAATAAGTAAAAAACGAAGATGAATGCGAATTGGAATCAAATTAATGAAATGAATACGTAAGATAGGAAAGTTAATAAACAGAGCTACATTAAATAAGTAAAAAACGAAGTTAAAACTCAATTAGCCTCAAATTAATTAAACGAATACGTAAAATAATAAAGTTAATAAACAGCGCTACAAAAAATAAGTAGAAAACGAATTTGAAACTGAACTAGCCTCAAATTAAGGAAACGAATACGTAAGATAGGAAAGTGAATAAACAGCGCTACATAACATAAGAAAAAAACGAAGTTAAAACTGAATTAGCCTCAAATTAATGAAACGAATACGTAAGATAGGAAGATTAATAAACAGCGCAACATAAAATAAGTAAAAAACAAAGTTGAAACTGAATTGTCCTCAAATTATTGAAACGAATATGTAGGATAGTAAAGTTAATAAACAGCGCTACATAAAATAAGTAAAAAACGAATTTGAAACTGAATTAACCTCAAATTAATGAAACGAATAGGTATGATAAGAAAGTTAATAAACAGCGCTATATAAAATAAGTAAAAAACAAAGTGGAAAATGAATTAGCCTCAAAGTAATGATACGAATACGCAGAATATGAAAGTTAATAAACAGCGCTACATAAAATAAGTAAAAAACGACGTTGAAACTGAATTAGCCTCAAATTAAAGAAACGAAAACGTAAGATACGAAAGTGAATAAACAGCGCGACATATAATAAGCAAAAAACGATGTTGAATCTGAATTGGACTCAAATTAAAGTAACTAAATCGTAAGATACGAAAGTGAAGAAACAGCGCGACATATCATATGTAAAAAACGTAGTTGAAACTGAATTGGACTCAAATTAATGAAACAAAATCCTAAGATACAAAAGTGAATAAACAGCTCGTCATACAATAAGCAAAAAACGAAGTTCAAAATGAATTAGCCTCAAATTAATGAAACGAATACGTAGGATAGGAAAGGGAATAAACAGCGCTGCATAGAATTAGTAAAAAACGAAGTTGAAAATGAATTAGCGTCAAATTAATGAAACGAATACGTTAGATAGGAATGTGAATAAACAGCGCTGCATATAATAAGTAAAAAACGAAGTTAAAATAAATTAGCCTCAAATTAATGAAACGAATACGTAAATAGGAAAGTTAATAAACAGCCCTACATAAAATATTAAAAACGAAGTTGAAACTGATTTACCCTCAAATTAACCAAACGAATACGTAAAATAGTAAAGTTAATAAACAGCCCTACATAACATAAGTAAAAAAGAAGTTGAAACTGAATTATCCTCAAATTAATGAAACGAATACTTAAGATAGTAAAGTTAATAAACAGCGCTACATAAAATAAGTAGAAAACGATGTTGAAACTGAATTTGCCTCAAATTAATGAAACGAATACATAAGAGAGGAAAGAAAATAAACAGCGCTGCATATAATAAGTAAAAAACGTTGTTGAAACTGAATTAGCCTCACATTAATGAAATGGATACGAAAGATAGGAATGTGATTAAACAGCGCTGCATATAATAAGTAAAAAACGAAGTTAAACTAAATTAGCCTCAAATTAATAAAACGAATACATAATATAGTAAAGTAAATAAAGAGCGCTACATTAAAAAAGTTAAAGACGAAGTTAAATTTGAATTAGCCTCAAATTAATGAAAGGAATTCGTAAGATAGGAAAACTAATAAACAGCGCTATATAAAACAAGTAAAAAACAGAGTTGAAACTGAATTAGCCTCAAATTATTGAAAGAATACGTAAGAGAGAAAAGTGAATAAATTGCGCTACATAAAATGAGTAAAAAATGAAGATGAAACTGAATTAGCGTCAAATTATCGAAACGTATACGTAGATAAGAAAGTGAATATACAGCTCTACATAAAATAAGTAAAAAACGGTGATTTACCTGTATTAGCCTCAAATTAATGAAACGTATACGTAAGATAGGAAAGTGAATAAACAGCTCTATATAAGATAAGTAAAAAACGAAGATTAACCTGATTAACCTCAAATTAATGAATCGAATACGTAAGATAGGAAAGTGAATAAACAGCTCTATATAAAATATGTAAAACCGAAGTTGAAACTGTATTACCATCAAATTAACTAAACGAATACGTACGATAGGAAAGTTAATAAACAGCGCTACATAAAATAACTAAAAAACTGAATTACCCTCAAATTAACGAAACGAATACGTAATATGATTAAGTTAAAAAACAGCGTTACATAATATAAGTTAAAAAAGAAGTTGATACTGAATTAGACTCAAATAAATGAAACGAATAAGTAAGATAGGAACGTTAATAAACAGCGCTACATAAAATAAGTAAAAAACGAATTTGAAACTGAAATCGACTCAAATTAATGAAACGAATTCGTAGGATAGGAAAGTTAATATACAGCGCTACATAAAATAAGTAAAAAACGAATTTTAAACTGAATTAGCCTCAAATTATTGAAACGACTACGTAAGACAGAAAAGTGAATAAACAGCGCTACATTAAATAAGTAAAAAAACGAAGTTGAAAATGAATTAGCCTCAAATTAATGAAACGAATACGTAAGATAGGAAAGTGAATACACAGCTCTACATAAAATAAGTAAAAAACAAAGAAGAAACTGAATTAGCCTCAAATTAATGAAACGATATGTAAGATAGCAAAGTGAATAAACAGCTCTATATAAAATAAGTAAAAAACGAAGATGAAAGCAAATTAGCCTCAAATTAATGAAATGAATACGTAAGAAAGGAAAGTGAATAAACAGCGCTAGATAAAATAAGTAAACAACGAAGTTGAAACTGAATTACCCTCAAATTATGAAACGAATACGTACGATAGGAAAGTGAATATACAGCTCTACATAAAATAAGTAAAAAACGAATTTGAAACTGAATTAGCCTCAAATTAATGATACGAATACGTAGGATATGAAAGTGAATAAACAGCGCTGCATATAATAATTAAAAAACGAAGTTGCAATTGAATTACACTGAAATTAATGAAACGAATACGTAAGATAGGAATGTGAATAAACAGCGCTGCATATAATAAGTAAAAAACGAAGTTGAAACTAAATTAGCCTCAAATTAATGAAACGAATAGGTAAGATGGGAAAGTTAATTATCAGTGCTATATAAAATAAGTAAAAAATGACGTTGAAACTGAATTACCCTTAAAATTTAAGGAAACGAATACGTAAGATAGCAAAGTTTTTAAACAGCGCACCATAAAATAAGTAAAAAACGAAGTTGAAACTGAATTATCCTCAAATTAATGAAACGAAGACGTAAGAGAGTAAAGTTAATAAACAGCGCTACATAAAATAAGTAGAAAAGGAAGTTGAAACGGAATTAACCTCAAATTAATGAAACGAATACGTAAGATTGGAAAGATAATAAACAGCGCGGCATATAATAAGTAAAAAAAGGAGTTGATACTGAATTAGCCTCAAATTAAAGAAACGAAAACGTAAGATACGAAAGTGAATAAACAGCGCGACATATAATAAATAAAACCAATTTGAAACCGAATTAGACTCAAATTAAAGAAACTAAAACGTAAGACACGAAAGTGAATAAACAACGCGGCATATAATAAGCAAAAAACGTAGCCGAAACTGAAATGGACTCAAATTAAAGAAACTAAATATTAGATACAAAAGTGAAGGAACAGCGCGTTATACAATATGCAAAAAACGAAGTTCAAACTGAATTAGCCTCAAATTAATGAAACGAATACATAAGATAGGAAAGTTAATAAAGAGCGCTACATTAAATAAGTAAAAAACGAAGGTAAAACTGAATTAGCCTCAAATTAATGATAGGAATACGTAAGATAGTAAAGATAAAAGACTGCGTTACATAATATAAGTAAAAAACGATGTTGATACTGAATTAGACTCAAATTAATGAAACGAAAACGTATGATAGGAAACTGTATAATCAGCGCTACAAAATATAAGTATAAAACGAGGTTGAAACTGAATTAGCCTCAAATCAATGAAACTAATACGTAAGATACGAAAGTTAATAAACAGCGCTACATAAAATAAGTAATAGACGAAATTGAAACTGAAATTGCCTCAAATTAATGAAACGAATACTTAGGATAGGAAAGTTAATAAACAGCGCTGTATAAAATAGGTAAAAAACGAAGTTGAAACTGAATTAGTCTCAAATTATTGAAACGAATACGTAAGACAGAAAAGTGAATAAACAGCGCTAAATAAAATATGCAAAAAACGAGGTTGAAACTGAATTATCCTCAAATTAATGAAAAGAATACGTAAGATAGGAAAGTGAATACACAGCTCTACATAAAATAAGTAAAAAACAAAAACTAAACTGAATTAACCTCAAATTATTGAAACGAATACGTAAGACAGAAAAGTGTATAAACAGCGCTACATAAAATAATTATAAAACGAAGTTGAGTCTGAATTAGCCTCAAATTAAAGAAAGGAAAACGTAAGATACGAAAGTGAATAAACAGCGCGACATATAATTTAAAAAAACCAATTTGAAACTGAATTAGACTCAAATTAAAGAAACTAAAACGTAAGACACAAAAGTGAATAAACAGCGAGGCATATAATAAGCAAAAAACGTAGCCGAATCTGAAATGGACTCAAATTAAAAAACTAAATTTTTAGATACAAAAGGAAATAAACAGCGCGTCATACAATAAGCAAAAAACGAAGTTCAAAATGAATTAGCCTCAAATTAATGAAACGAATACATAAGATAGGAAAGTGAATAAACAGCGCTGCATATAATAAGTAAAAAACGAGGTTGCAACAGAATTAGCCTCAAATTAATGAAACGAATACGAAAAATAGGAAAGTTAATAAACAGCGCTAAATAAAATAAGTAGAAAAAGAAGTTGAAACTGAATTAGCCACAAATTAATGAAACGAATACATAATATAGGAAAGTTAATAAAGAGCGCTATATTAAATAAGTAAACATCGAAGTTAAAACTGAATTAGCCTCAAATTAATGACAGGAATACGTAAGATAGGAAAATTAATAAACAGCGCTACATAAAACAAGTAAAAAACAAAGTTGAAACTGAATTAGCCTCAAATTAATGAAACGAATACGTAAGATAAGAAAGTGAATAAAGAGCGCTACATTAAATAAGTAAAAAACGAAGATTAACCTGAATTAGCCTTAAATTAATGAAACGAATACGTAAGATAGGAAAGTGAATAAACAGGTATATATATAATAAGTAGAAAACGAAGTTGACACTAAACTAGCCTCAAATTAAAGAAACGAATACCTAAGATAGGAAAGATAATAAAGAGCGCTATATTAAATAAGTAAACAACGAATTTAAAACAGAATTAGGGTCAAATTAATGAAACAAATACGTAAGAAAGGAAAGTTAATAAACAGCGCTATATAAAATAAGTTAAGAACGAACTTGAAACAGAATTAGCCTCAAATTATTGAAGCGAATACGTTAGACAGAAAAGTGAATAAACAGCGCTACATAAAATAAGTAAAAAACGTAGTTCAAACTGAATTAGCGTCAAATTAATGAAACGAATACGTAAGATAGGAAAGTGAATAAACTGCTCTACATAAAATAAATATAAAAGGAAGATTAACCTGAATTGGCATCAAATTAAAGAAACGAATACATAAGATACGAAAGTTAAAAAACAGCGTTATATAAAATAAGTAAAAAACGAAGTTGATACTAAATTAGATTGAAATTAATGATACGAATACGAAAGATAGGAAAGTTAATAAACAGCTCTACATAAAATAAGTTGAAAATTAATTAGCCACAAATTAATGAAACGAATACATATGATAGGAAAGTTAATAAAGTGCGCTACATTAAATAAGTTAAAAACGAATTTAAAACTGAATTAGCCTCAAATTAATGAAAGGAATACGTAAGATAGGAAAATTAATAAACAGCGCTAAATAAAACAAGTAAAAAACATGGTTGAAAATGAATTAGTCTCAAATTAATTATACGAATACGAAAGATAGGGAAGTGAATAAACAGCGCTACATAAAATAAGTAAAAAACGTAGATAACCTGAATTAGACTCAAATTAATGAAACGCATTCGTAAGATAGGAAAGTGAATAAACAGCTCTATATAAAATAAGTAAAAAACGAAGATGAAATTAAATTAGCCTCAAATTAATGAAACGAATACGTAAGATAGGATAGTGAATAACCGGCGCTTCAAAAAATAAGTAAAAAACGAAGTTGAAATTGAATTAGCCTCAAATTAACGAAACGAATTCATAAGATAGGAAAGTGAATAGACAGCGCTAGATAAAATACGTAAAAAACGAAGATGAAACTGAATTAGACTCAAATTATTGAAAGGAAAACATAAGACAGAAAAGTGAATAAACAGCGCAACATAAAATAATTAAAAAACCAAGTTTAAACTGAATTAGCCTCAAATTAATGAAACTAATACGTAAGATAGGAAAGTGAATAAACAGCTCTATATAAAATAAGTAAAAAACGATGTTGAAGCTGAATTACAATCAAATTAACGAAACGAATACCCAAGATAGGAAAGTTAATAAACAGCGTTACATAAAATAAGTAAAAAACGAAGTTGAAACTGAATTAACCTCAAATTAACGAGACGAATACATAAGATAGGAATATGAATAAACAGCGCTGAATATAATAATTAAAAAACGAAGTTGAAAATAAATTAGCCTCAAATTAATGAAACGAATACCTAAGATAGGAAAGTTAATAAACAGCGCAACATAAAATAAGTAAAAAACGATGTTTAATCTGAATTAGACCCAAATTAATGAAACGAATACGTAAGATAGGAAAGTTAATAAACAGCGCTACAGAAAATAAGTAAAAAACGAAGTTAACACTGAATTAGCCTAAAATTATTGAAACGAATACGTAAGACAATAATGTGAATAAACCGCGCTAAATAAAAAAAGTAAAAAACGAAATTGAACCTGAATAACCGTCAAAGTAATGAAACGAATACGTAAGATAGGAAAGTGAATAAACAGCTCTACATATTATAAGTAAAAAACGATGATTAACCTGAATTAGCCTCAAATTAATGAAACGAATACGTAAGATAGGAAAGTGAATAAACAGCTCTATATAAAATAAGTTAAAAACGAAGATGAAACTGAACTAACCTCAAATTAAAGAAACGAATACCTAAGATAGGAAAGTTAATAAACAGCGCTACTTAAAATAAGTAAAAAACGAAGTTAAAATGAATTATCCGCAAATTAACGAAACGAATAATGACGAAAGTAAAGTTAATAAAAAGCGCTACATAAAATAAGTAGAAAACGAACCCTAAACTGAATTAGCCACAAGTTAATGAAACGAATACGTAAGATAAGCAAGTGATTAAACAGCTCTACATAAAATAAGTAAAAAACGATGATTAACCTGAATTAGCCTCAAATTAATGAAACGAATACGTAAGATAGGAATGTGAATAAACAGCTCTATATAAAATAAGTAAAAAACGAAAATGAAAATAAATTAGCCTTCAATTAATGAAACGAATACGAAAGATGGTCAAGTGAATAACTAGCGCTACATAAACAAGTTAACAACGAAGTTGAAACTGAATTAGCCTAAAATTAACGAAACGAATACATAAGATAGGAAAGTGAATAAACAGCTCTACATAAAATAAGTAAAAAAATGAAGATGGAACTGAATTTGCCTCAAATTATTGAAACAAATATATAAGACAGAAAAGTGAATAAACAGCGCTACATAAAATAAGTAATAAAATGAAGTTGAAACTGAATTAGCCTCAAATTAATGAAACGAATACGTAAGACACGAAAGTTAATAATCAGCGCTACATAAAATAATTAAAAAACGAAGTTGAAACGGAATTACCCTCAAATTACCGAAACGAATACGTAAGATAATAAAGTTAAAAAACAGCGTTACATAATATAAGTAAAAAAAGAAGTTGACACTGAATTAGACTCAAATTAATGAAACGAAAACTTAAGATAGGAAAATTAATAAACAGCGCGACAAATAATAAGTAAAAAACGAGGTTAAAACGGAATTAGCATCAAATTAATGAAACGAATACGTAAGATAGGAAAGATAATAAACAGCGCTACATAAAATAATTAAAAAACGAAGTTGAAAATGAGATCGCCTCAAATTAATGAAACGAATAGGTAGGATAGGTAAGTTAATAAACAGCTCTACATAAAATAAGTAAAAAACGTAGATATCCTGAATTAACCTCAAATTAATGAAACGAATACGTAAGACAGGAAAGTGAATAAACAGCTCTATATAAAATAAGTAAAAAACGAAGATGAAATTAAATTAGCCTCAAATTAATGAAACGATTACGTAAGATAGGATAGTGAATAACCAGCGCTTCAAAATATAAGTAAAAAACGAAGTTGAAATTGAATTAGCCTCAATCAACGAAACGAATACATAAGATAGGAAAGTGAATAAACAGCGCTACATAAAATTTGTAAAAAACGAAGATGGAACTGAATTACACTCAAAATAAGAAATCGAAAACATAAGACAGAATAGTGAATAAGCAGCGCTAAATAAAATAAGTAAAAAACGAATTTGAAACTGAATTAGCCTCAATTTAATGAAACGAATACGTAAGATAGGAAAATGAATAAACATCTCTGTATAAAATAAGTAAAAAACGAAAATGTAACTGAATTAGCCTCAAATTAATGAAACGAATTCGTACGATAGGAAAGTGAATAAACAGCGCTACATAAAATAAGTAAACAACGAAGTTGAACCGAATTAGCGTCAAACTAACGAAACGAATACTTACGATAGGAAAGTGAATAAACATCTCTATATAAAATAAGTAAAAAACGAAGATGAATGCGAATTGGAATCAAATTAATGAAATGAATACGTAAGATAGGAAAGTTAATAAACAGAGCTACATTAAATAAGTAAAAAACGAAGTTAAAAATCAATTAGCCTCAAATTAATTAAACGAATACGTAAAATAATAAAGTTAATAAACAGCGCTACAAAAAATAAGGAGAAAACGAATTTGAAACTGAACTAGCCTCAAATTAAGGAAACGAATACGTAGGATAGGAAAGTGAATAAACAGCGCTACATAACATAAGAAAAAAACGAAGTTAAAACTGAATTAGCCTCAAATTAATGAAACGAATACGTAAGATAGGAAGATTAATAAACAGCGCAACATAAAATAAGTAAAAAACAAAGTTGAAACTGAATTGTCCTCAAATTATTGAAACGAATATGTAGGATAGTAAAGTTAATAAACAGCGCTACATAAAATAAGTAAAAAACGAATTTGAAACTGAATTAACCTCAAATTAATGAAACGAATAGGTATGATAAGAAAGTTAATAAACAGCGCTATATAAAATAAGTAAAAAACAAAGTGGAAAATGAATTAGCCTCAAAGTAATGATACGAATACGCAGAATATGAAAGTTAATAAACAGCGCTACATAAAATAAGTAAAAAACGACGTTGAAACTGAATTAGCCTCAAATTAAAGAAACGAAAACGTAAGATACGAAAGTGAATAAACAGCGCGACATATAATAAGCAAAAAACGAAGTTGAATCTGAATTGGACTCAAATTAAAGTAACTAAATCGTAAGATACGAAAGTGAATAAACAGCGCGACATATCATATGTAAAAAACGTAGTTGAAACTGAATTGGACTCAAATTAATGAAACAAAATCCTAAGATACAAAAGTGAATAAACAGCTCGTCATACAATAAGCAAAAAACGAAGTTCAAAATGAATTAGCCTCAAATTAATGAAACGAATACGTAAGATAGGAAAGGGAATAAACAGCGCTGCATAGAATTAGTAAAAAACGAAGTTGAAAATGAATTAGCGTCAAATTAATGAAACGAATACGTTAGATAGGAATGTGAATAAACAGCTCTGCATATAATAAGTAAAAAACGAAGTTAAAATAAATTAGCCTCAAATTAATGAAACGAATACGTAAATAGGAAAGATAATAAACAGCCCTACATAAAATATAAAAAACGAAGTTGAAACTGATTTACCCTCAAATTAACCAAACGAATACGTAAAATAGTAAAGTTAATAAACAGCCCTACATAACATAAGTAAAAAAGAAGTTGAAACTGAATTATCCTCAAGTTAATGAAACGAATACATAAGAGAGGAAAGAAAATAAACAGCGCTGCATATAATAAGTAAAAAACGTTGTTGAAACTGAATTAGCCTCACATTAATGAAATGGATACGAAAGATAGGAATGTGATTAAACAGCGCTGCATATAATAAGTAAAAAACGAAGTTAAACTAAATTAGCCTCAAATTAATAAAACGAATACATAAGATATTAAAGTAAATAAAGAGCGCTACATTAAAAAAGTTAAAAACGAAGTTAAATTTGAATTAGCCTCAAATTAATGAAAGGAATTCGTAAGATAGGAAAACTAATAAACAGCGCTATATAAAACAAGTAAAAAACAGAGTTGAAACTGAATTAGCCTCAAATTATTGAAACGAATACATAAGACAGGAAAGTGAATAAATTGCGCTACATAAAATAAGTAAAAAACGAAGATGAAGCTGAATTAGCGTCAAATTATCGAAACGTATACGTAGATAAGAAAGTGAATATACAGCTCTACATAAAATAAGTAAAAAACGGTGATTTACCTGTATTAGCCTCAAATTAATGAAACGAATACGTAAGATAGGAAATTGAATAAACAGCACTATATAAAGTAAGTAAAAAACGAAGATTAACCCGAATTAGCCTCAAATTAATGAATCGAATACGTAAGATAGGAAAGTGAATAAACAGCTCTATATAAAATAAGTAAATGCGAAGTTGAAACTGTATTACCATCAAATTAACGAAACGAATACGTACGATAGGAAAGTTAATAAACAGCGCTACATAAAATAACTAAAAAACTGAATTACCCTCAAATTAAAAAAACGAATACGTAAGATGATTAAGTTTAAAAACAGCATAACATAATATAAGTAAAAAAAGAAGTTGATACAGAATTAGACTCAAATAAATGAAACAAATAAGTAAGATAGGAACGTTAATACACAGCGCTACATAAAATAAGTAAAAAACGAATTTGAAACTGAAATCGACTCAAATTAATGAAACGAATACGTAGGATAGGAAAGTTAATATACAGCGCTACATAAAATAAGTAAAACCCGCAGTTTAATCTGAATTAGCCTCCAATTATTGAAACGAATATGTAAGACAGAAAAGTGAATAAACAGCGCTACATTAAATAAGTAAAAAAACGAAGTTGAAATTGAATTAGCCTCAAATTAATGAAACGAATACGTAAGATAGGGAAGTGAATACACAGCTCTACATAAAATAAGTAAAAAACAAAGAAGAATTTGAATTAGCCTCATATTAATGAAACGATAAATAAGATAGGAAAGTGAATAAACAGCTCTATATAAAATAAGTAAAAAACGAAGAAGAAAGCAAATTAGCCTGAAATTAATGAAATGAATACGTAAGATAGGAAAGTGAATAAACAGCGCTAGATAAAATAAGTAAACAACGAAGTTGAAACTGAATTAGCCTCAAATTATGAAACGAATACGTACGATAGGAAATTGAATATACAGCTCTACATAAAATAAGTAAAAAACGAAGTTGAAACTGAATTAGCCTCAAATTAATGATACGAATACGTAGGATATGAAAGTGAAAAACAGCGCTGCCTATAATAAGTAAAAAACGAAGTTGCAATTGAATTAGACTGAAATTAATGAAACGAATACGTAAGATGGTAATGTTAATTATCAGTGCTATATAAAATAAGTAAAAAACGACGTTGAAACTGAATTACCCTTAAAATTTAAGGAAACGAATACGTAAGATAGTAAAGTTTTTAAACAGCGCTACATAAAATAAGTAAACAAGTTAGGAAAGCGTACAACGTATCACAAATGGGGCGCGTTTCGTGCAATGGAGTATTAGAAAGCAATTACATACCTGTACGTAAGGGAAATAGCGTTTTAAGGTCCTTTTCTTCATCATAAATAATCCATTTTCTTCCTATTTAATAGTATTACATGCACACGTAAGGAAATTAAACGTTTGTTTGGGAGATTGTTTATGTTAGTAACAATGAAGTAACCATGCAAGAAATTTTCTAAGTTCAACTCCATATAAGAAGTTCTTGTTTGTTTTTCTCGATAACGGCTACTCCTACGATGGAAATATATAGAAAAGGAAATACTCTCCTTTACCAGTTCTACAACTTTTATTTGAAAAATATTTTAATATGAACAATAGTTTACGAGATATGACGAAAATTTAATTTTTTGTCTCTAGTAAAGTGGTACCCCTGATTGGCGTACGTGATTCATTTTTGCGATTTTCTTATTATATTTGATTGAAAGTCCTTAATGTCAAATTTCATAAAAATCCGTTCTGTAGAAGCCGAGGACGAACATGCGGACGGACGGACGGACGGACGGACGGACGGACGGACGGACGGACCGACCGACGATAATAGGCGCTCACGCTGTAAGCGAAACGCGCCTAAAAACGAAGTTGAAACTGAATTATCCTCAAATTAATGAAACGAAGACGTAAGATAGTTAAGTTAATAAACAGCGGTACATAAAATAAGTAGAAAAGGAAGTTGAAACGGAATTAACCTCAAATTAATGATACGAATACGTAAGATTGGAAAGATAATAAACAGCGCGGCATATAATAAGTAAAAAACGAAGTTGATACTGAATTAGCCTCACATTAATGAAACGAATACGAAAGATAGGGAAGTTAAAAAACAGCGTTACATAATTAAGTAAAAACGAGGTTGATACTGAATTAGACTCAAATTAGTGAAACGAATACCATAGATAAGAAAGTTCATAAACCCCGCTACATAAAATAAGTAGAAAACAAATTTGAAACTGAATTAGACACAAATTAATGAAACGAATACATAAGATAGGAAAGTTAATAAAAAACGCTATATTAAATAAGTAAAAAACGAAATTAAAGCTGAATTAGCGTCAAATTAATGAAAGGAATACGTAAGATAGGAAAATTAATAAACCGCGCTACAAAAACAAGTAAAAAACAAAGTTGAAACTGAATTAGCCTCATATTAATGAAACGAATACGTAAGATATGAAAGTGAATAAAGAGCGCTACATTAAATAAGTAAAAAACGAAGTTGAAACTGAATTAGACTCAAATTAATGAAACGAATACGTAAGATAGGAAAGTTAATAAACAGCGCTACATAAAATACGTAAAGAACGAAGATGAAACTGAATTAGCGTCAAATTACTGAAAATAATACGTAAGATATGAAAGTGAATAAACAGCTCTATATAAAATAAGGAAAAACGAAGATAAAACTAAATTAGCCTCAAAGTAATGAAACGAATACGTAAGATAGGAAAGTGAATAACCAGCGCTACATAAACAAGTAAACAACGAAGTTGTACTGAATTAGCTTCAAATTAACGAAACGAATACATAATATAGGAAAGTGAATATACAGCTCTACATAAAATAAGTAAAAAACGAAGATGGAACTGAATTAGCCTCAAATTATTGAAACGAATACATATGACAGAAAAGTGAATAAACAGCGCTACATAAAATAAGAAAAAAATGATGTAGAAAATGAATTAGCCTCAAATTAATGAAACGAATACGTAAGATAGGAAAGTGAATAAACAGCTCTATATAAAATAAGTAAAAAACGAAGTTGAAACTGAATTACCCTCAAATTAACGAAACGAATACGTAAGATAGGAAAGTTAATAAACAGCCCTACATAAAGTAAGTAAAAAACGAAGTTGAAATTGAATTACCCTCAAATTAACGAAACGAATACGTAAGACTGTAAAGTTAAAAAACAGCGTTACATAATATAAGTAAAAAACGATGTTGATACTGAATTAGACTCAAATTAATGAAACGAATGCGTAAGATAGGAAAATTAATAAACCGCGTTCCATATAATATGTAAAAAACGAAGTTAAAACTGAATTATCCTCAAATTTATGAAAGGTATACGTAAGATAGGAAAGTTAATAAACAGCGCTACATAAAATAAGTAAAAAGCAAAGTTGAAACTGAATTGCCCACAAATTAATGAATCGAATATGTAGGATAGTAAAGTTAATATCTAGGGCTACATATAATAAATAAAAAACGAATTTGAAACTCAATTAACCTCAAATTAATGAAGCGAATACGTAAGATAGGAAACTGAATAATCAGCGCTACAAAAAATAAGTGAAACACGAGGTTGAAACTGAATTAGCCTCAAATTTATGAAACGAATACGTAAGATAGGAACGTTAATAAACAGCGCTACATAAAATAAGTAAAAAACGAATTTGAAATTGAAATCGCCTCAAACTAATGAAACGAATACGTAGGATAGGAAAGTTAATAAACAGCGCTATATAAAATAAGTAAAAAACGAAGTTGAAACTGAATTAGCCTCAAATTATTGAAACGAATTGGTAAGACTTAAAAGTGAATAAACAGCACTACATAAAATAAGCATAAAACGATGTTGAATCTGAATTAGCCTCAAATTATTGAAACGAATACGTAAGATAGGAAAGTGAATACACAGCTCTACATAAAATAAGTGAAAAACAAAGAAGAAACTGAATTAGCCTCAAATTAAAGAAACGAATACGTAAGATAGGAAAGTGAATAAACATCTCTATATAAAATAAGTAAAAAACGAAGATGAAAGCAAATTAGCCTCAAATTAATGAAATGAATATGTAAGATAGGAAAGTGAATAAACAGCGCTCGATAAAAAAAGTAAGCAACGAAGTAGAAATTGTATTAGCCTCAAATTATGAAACGAATACTTAAGGTAGGAAAGTGAATAAACAGCTCTACATAAAATAAGTTAAAAACGAAGTTGAAACCGAATTAGCCTCAAATTAATGATACGAATACTTAGGATATGAAAGTTAATAAACAGCGCTACATAAAATAAGTAAAAAACGATGTTAAATTTGAATTAGCCTCAAATTAAAAAACGAAATCCTAAGATACGAAAGTGAATAAATAAGATAGGAAAGTGAATAAACAGCTCTATATAAAATAAGTAAAAAACGAAGAAGAAAGCAAATTAGCCTGAAATTAATGAAATGAATACGTAAGATAGGAAAGTGAATAAACAGCGCTAGATAAAATAAGTAAACAACGAAGTTGAAACTGAATTAGCCTCAAATTATGAAACGAATACGTACGATAGGAAATTGAATATACAGCTCTACATAAAATAAGTAAAAAACGAAGTTGAAACTGAATTAGCCTCAAATTAATGATACGAATACTTAGGATATGAAAGTTAATAAACAGCGCTACATAAAATAAGTAAAAAACGATGTTAAATTTGAATTAGCCTCAAATTAAAAAACGAAATCCTAAGATACGAAAGTGAATAAATAAGATAGGAAAGTGAATAAACAGCTCTATATAAAATAAGTAAAAAACGAAGAAGAAAGCAAATTAGCCTGAAATTAATGAAATGAATACGTAAGATAGGAAAGTGAATAAACAGCGCTAGATAAAATAAGTAAACAACGAAGTTGAAACTGAATTAGCCTCAAATTATGAAACGAATACGTACGATAGGAAATTGAATATACAGCTCTACATAAAATAAGTAAAAAACGAAGTTGAAACTGAATTAGCCTCAAATTAATGATACGAATACGTAGGATATGAAAGTGAAAAACAGCGCTGCCTATAATAAGTAAAAAACGAAGTTGCAATTGAATTAGACTGAAATTAATGAAACGAATACGTAAGATGGTAATGTTAATTATCAGTGCTATATAAAATAAGTAAAAAACGACGTTGAAACTGAATTACCCTTAAAATTTAAGGAAACGAATACGTAAGATAGTAAAGTTTTTAAACAGCGCTACATAAAATAAGTAAACAAGTTAGGAAAGCGTACAACGTATCACAAATGGGGCGCGTTTCGTGCAATGGAGTATTAGAAAGCAATTACATACCTGTACGTAAGGGAAATAGCGTTTTAAGGTCCTTTTCTTCATCATAAATAATCCATTTTCTTCCTATTTAATAGTATTACATGCACACGTAAGGAAATTAAACGTTTGTTTGGGAGATTGTTTATGTTAGTAACAATGAAGTAACCATGCAAGAAATTTTCTAAGTTCAACTCCATATAAGAAGTTCTTGTTTGTTTTTCTCGATAACGGCTACTCCTACGATGGAAATATATAGAAAAGGAAATACTCTCCTTTACCAGTTCTACAACTTTTATTTGAAAAATATTTTAATATGAACAATAGTTTACGAGATATGACGAAAATTTAATTTTTTGTCTCTAGTAAAGTGGTACCCCTGATTGGCGTACGTGATTCATTTTTGCGATTTTCTTATTATATTTGATTGAAAGTCCTTAATGTCAAATTTCATAAAAATCCGTTCTGTAGAAGCCGAGGACGAACATGCGGACGGACGGACGGACGGACGGACGGACCGACCGACGATAATAGGCGCTCACGCTGTAAGCGAAACGCGCCTAAAAACGAAGTTGAAACTGAATTATCCTCAAATTAATGAAACGAAGACGTAAGATAGTTAAGTTAATAAACAGCGGTACATAAAATAAGTAGAAAAGGAAGTTGAAACGGAATTAACCTCAAATTAATGATACGAATACGTAAGATTGGAAAGATAATAAACAGCGCGGCATATAATAAGTAAAAAACGAAGTTGATACTGAATTAGCCTCACATTAATGAAACGAATACGAAAGATAGGGAAGTTAAAAAACAGCGTTACATAATTAAGTAAAAACGAGGTTGATACTGAATTAGACTCAAATTAGTGAAACGAATACCATAGATAAGAAAGTTCATAAACCCCGCTACATAAAATAAGTAGAAAACAAATTTGAAACTGAATTAGACACAAATTAATGAAACGAATACATAAGATAGGAAAGTTAATAAAAAACGCTATATTAAATAAGTAAAAAACGAAATTAAAACTGAATTAGCGTCAAATTAATGAAAGGAATACGTAAGATAGGAAAATTAATAAACCGCGCTACAAAAACAAGTAAAAAACAAAGTTGAAACTGAATTAGCCTCATATTAATGAAACGAATACGTAAGATATGAAAGTGAATAAAGAGCGCTACATTAAATAAGTAAAAAACGAAGTTGAAACTGAATTAGACTCAAATTAATGAAACGAATACGTAAGATAGGAAAGTGAATAAACTGCTCTACATAAAATAAATATAAAAGGAAGATTAACCTGAATTGGCATCAAATTAATGAAACGAATACGTAAGATAGGAAAGCGAATAAACAACTCTTTATAAAATAAGTAGAAAACGAAGTTGAAAATGAATTAGCCTCAAATAAAAGAAACGAATACCTAAGATAGGAAAGTTAATAAACAGCGCTACATAATATAAGTAAAAAACGAAGTTTAAACAGAATTACCCGCAAATTAACGATACGAATACGTACGATATGAAAGTTAATATACAGCGCTATATAAAACAAGTAAAAAACAAAGTTGAAACTGAATTAGCCTCAAATTATTGCAACGAATACGTAAGACAGAAAAGTGAATAAACAGCGCTACATAAAATAAGTAAAAAACGAAGATGAAACTGAATTAGCGTCAAATTAATGAAAGGAATTCGTAAGATAGGAATATTAATAAACAGCGCTACATAAAACAAGTAAAAAAAATGTAGAAACTGAATTAGCCTCAAATTACTGAAACGAATACGTAAGATAGGAAAGTGAATAAAGAGCGCTACATTAAATAAGTAAAAAACGAAAATTAACCTGAATTAGCCTCAAAATAATGAAACAAATACGTAAGATCGGAAAGTGAAAAAACAGCTATATATGAAATAAGTAGAAAACGAAGTTGAAACTGAACTAGCCTCAAATAAAAGAAACGAATACCTGAGATAGGAAAGTTAATAAACAGCGTTAAATAAAATAAGTAAAAAACGAAGTAGATAATGAATTAGACTCAAATTAATGAAACGAATACGAAAGATAGGAAAGTTAATAAACAGCGCTACATAAAATAAGTAAAAAACGAACTTGAAACAGAATTAGCCTCAAATTATTGAAACGATTACGTTAGACAGAAAAGTGAATAAACAGCGCTACATAAAATAAGTAAAAAACGAAGTTGAAACTGAATTAGCGTCAAACTAATGAAACGAATACGTAAGATAGGAAAGTGAATAAACAGCCCTACATATAATAAATATAAAACGAAGTTTAATCTGAATTGGCCTCAAATTAATGAAATGAATACGTAAGATAGGAAAGCGAATAAAGAACTCTGTATAAAATAAGTAGAAACAATGTTGAAGATGAACTAGCCTCAAATAAAAGAAACGAATACCTAAGATAGGAAAGTTAATATACAGCGCTACATAAAATAAGTAATAAACGAAGTTTAAACTGAATTACCCGCAAATTAACGAAACGAATACGTAAGATAGGAAAGTTAATAAACAGCGCTACATAAAATAAGTAGAAAACGAAGTTTAAACTGAATTAGCCACAAATTAATGAAACGAATTCATTAGATAGTAAAGTTAATAAAGGGCGCTACATTAAAAAATTTAAAAACGAAGTTAAATTTGAATTAGCCTCAAATTAATGAAAGGATTTCGTAATATAGGAATACTAATAAACAGCGCTATATAATACAAGTAAAAAACAGAGTTGAAACTGAATAGCCTCAAATTATTGAAACGAATACATAAGACAGAAAAGTGAAGAAATTGGGCTACATAAAATAAGTAAAAAACGAAGATGAAGCTGAATTAGCGTCAAATTATCGAAACGTATACGTAGATAAGAAAGTGAATATACAGCTCTACATAAAATAAGTAAAAAACGGTGATTTACCTGTATTAGCCTCAAATTAATGAAACGAATACGTAAGATAGGAAATTGAATAAACAGCACTATATAAAGTAAGTAAAAAACGAAGATTAACCCGAATTAGCCTCAAATTAATGAATCGAATACGTAAGATAGGAAAGTGAATAAACAGCTCTATATAAAATAAGTAAATGCGAAGTTGAAACTGTATTACCATCAAATTAACGAAACGAATACGTACGATAGGAAAGTTAATAAACAGCGCTACATAAAATAACTAAAAAACTGAATTACCCTCAAATTAAAAAAACGAATACGTAAGATGATTAAGTTTAAAAACAGCATAACATAATATAAGTAAAAAAAGAAGTTGATACAGAATTAGACTCAAATAAATGAAACAAATAAGTAAGATAGGAACGTTAATACACAGCGCTACATAAAATAAGTAAAAAACGAATTTGAAACTGAAATCGACTCAAATTAATGAAACGAATACGTAGGATAGGAAAGTTAATATACAGCGCTACATAAAATAAGTAAAACCCGCAGTTTAATCTGAATTAGCCTCCAATTATTGAAACGAATATGTAAGACAGAAAAGTGAATAAACAGCGCTACATTAAATAAGTAAAAAAACGAAGTTGAAATTGAATTAGCCTCAAATTAATGAAACGAATACGTAAGATAGGGAAGTGAATACACAGCTCTACATAAAATAAGTAAAAAACAAAGAAGAATTTGAATTAGCCTCATATTAATGAAACGATAAATAAGATAGGAAAGTGAATAAACAGCTCTATATAAAATAAGTAAAAAACGAAGAAGAAAGCAAATTAGCCTGAAATTAATGAAATGAATACGTAAGATAGGAAAGTGAATAAACAGCGCTAGATAAAATAAGTAAACAACGAAGTTGAAACTGAATTAGCCTCAAATTATGAAACGAATACGTACGATAGGAAATTGAATATACAGCTCTACATAAAATAAGTAAAAAACGAAGTTGAAACTGAATTAGCCTCAAATTAATGATACGAATACGTAGGATATGAAAGTGAAAAACAGCGCTGCCTATAATAAGTAAAAAACGAAGTTGCAATTGAATTAGACTGAAATTAATGAAACGAATACGTAAGATGGTAATGTTAATTATCAGTGCTATATAAAATAAGTAAAAAACGACGTTGAAACTGAATTACCCTTAAAATTTAAGGAAACGAATACGTAAGATAGTAAAGTTTTTAAACAGCGCTACATAAAATAAGTAAACAAGTTAGGAAAGCGTACAACGTATCACAAATGGGGCGCGTTTCGTGCAATGGAGTATTAGAAAGCAATTACATACCTGTACGTAAGGGAAATAGCGTTTTAAGGTCCTTTTCTTCATCATAAATAATCCATTTTCTTCCTATTTAATAGTATTACATGCACACGTAAGGAAATTAAACGTTTGTTTGGGAGATTGTTTATGTTAGTAACAATGAAGTAACCATGCAAGAAATTTTCTAAGTTCAACTCCATATAAGAAGTTCTTGTTTGTTTTTCTCGATAACGGCTACTCCTACGATGGAAATATATAGAAAAGGAAATACTCTCCTTTACCAGTTCTACAACTTTTATTTGAAAAATATTTTAATATGAACAATAGTTTACGAGATATGACGAAAATTTAATTTTTTGTCTCTAGTAAAGTGGTACCCCTGATTGGCGTACGTGATTCATTTTTGCGATTTTCTTATTATATTTGATTGAAAGTCCTTAATGTCAAATTTCATAAAAATCCGTTCTGTAGAAGCCGAGGACGAACATGCGGACGGACGGACGGACGGACGGACCGACCGACGATAATAGGCGCTCACGCTGTAAGCGAAACGCGCCTAAAAACGAAGTTGAAACTGAATTATCCTCAAATTAATGAAACGAAGACGTAAGATAGTTAAGTTAATAAACAGCGGTACATAAAATAAGTAGAAAAGGAAGTTGAAACGGAATTAACCTCAAATTAATGATACGAATACGTAAGATTGGAAAGATAATAAACAGCGCGGCATATAATAAGTAAAAAACGAAGTTGATACTGAATTAGCCTCACATTAATGAAACGAATACGAAAGATAGGGAAGTTAAAAAACAGCGTTACATAATTAAGTAAAAACGAGGTTGATACTGAATTAGACTCAAATTAGTGAAACGAATACCATAGATAAGAAAGTTCATAAACCCCGCTACATAAAATAAGTAGAAAACAAATTTGAAACTGAATTAGACACAAATTAATGAAACGAATACATAAGATAGGAAAGTTAATAAAAAACGCTATATTAAATAAGTAAAAAACGAAATTAAAACTGAATTAGCGTCAAATTAATGAAAGGAATACGTAAGATAGGAAAATTAATAAACCGCGCTACAAAAACAAGTAAAAAACAAAGTTGAAACTGAATTAGCCTCATATTAATGAAACGAATACGTAAGATATGAAAGTGAATAAAGAGCGCTACATTAAATAAGTAAAAAACGAAGTTGAAACTGAATTAGACTCAAATTAATGAAACGAATACGTAAGATAGGAAAGTGAATAAACTGCTCTACATAAAATAAATATAAAAGGAAGATTAACCTGAATTGGCATCAAATTAATGAAACGAATACGTAAGATAGGAAAGCGAATAAACAACTCTTTATAAAATAAGTAGAAAACGAAGTTGAAAATGAATTAGCCTCAAATAAAAGAAACGAATACCTAAGATAGGAAAGTTAATAAACAGCGCTACATAATATAAGTAAAAAACGAAGTTTAAACAGAATTACCCGCAAATTAACGATACGAATACGTACGATATGAAAGTTAATATACAGCGCTATATAAAACAAGTAAAAAACAAAGTTGAAACTGAATTAGCCTCAAATTATTGCAACGAATACGTAAGACAGAAAAGTGAATAAACAGCGCTACATAAAATAAGTAAAAAACGAAGATGAAACTGAATTAGCGTCAAATTAATGAAAGGAATTCGTAAGATAGGAATATTAATAAACAGCGCTACATAAAACAAGTAAAAAAAATGTAGAAACTGAATTAGCCTCAAATTACTGAAACGAATACGTAAGATAGGAAAGTGAATAAAGAGCGCTACATTAAATAAGTAAAAAACGAAAATTAACCTGAATTAGCCTCAAAATAATGAAACAAATACGTAAGATCGGAAAGTGAAAAAACAGCTATATATGAAATAAGTAGAAAACGAAGTTGAAACTGAACTAGCCTCAAATAAAAGAAACGAATACCTGAGATAGGAAAGTTAATAAACAGCGTTAAATAAAATAAGTAAAAAACGAAGTAGATACTGAATTAGACTCAAATTAATGAAACGAATACGAAAGATAGGAAAGTTAATAAACAGCGCTACATAAAATAAGTAAAAAACGAACTTGAAACAGAATTAGCCTCAAATTATTGAAACGATTACGTTAGACAGAAAAGTGAATAAACAGCGCTACATAAAATAAGTAAAAAACGAAGTTGAAACTGAATTAGCGTCAAACTAATGAAACGAATACGTAAGATAGGAAAGTGAATAAACAGCCCTACATATAATAAATATAAAACGAAGTTTAATCTGAATTGGCCTCAAATTAATGAAATGAATACGTAAGATAGGAAAGCGAATAAAGAACTCTGTATAAAATAAGTAGAAACAATGTTGAAGATGAACTAGCCTCAAATAAAAGAAACGAATACCTAAGATAGGAAAGTTAATATACAGCGCTACATAAAATAAGTAATAAACGAAGTTTAAACTGAATTACCCGCAAATTAACGAAACGAATACGTAAGATAGGAAAGTTAATAAACAGCGCTACATAAAATAAGTAGAAAACGAAGTTTAAACTGAATTAGCCACAAATTAATGAAACGAATTCATTAGATAGTAAAGTTAATAAAGGGCGCTACATTAAAAAATTTAAAAACGAAGTTAAATTTGAATTAGCCTCAAATTAATGAAAGGATTTCGTAATATAGGAATACTAATAAACAGCGCTATATAATACAAGTAAAAAACAGAGTTGAAACTGAATAGCCTCAAATTATTGAAACGAATACATAAGACAGAAAAGTGAAGAAATTGGGCTACATAAAATAAGTAAAAAACGAAGATGAAGCTGAATTAGCGTCAAATTATCGAAACGTATACGTAGATAAGAAAGTGAATATACAGCTCTACATAAAATAAGTAAAAAACGGTGATTTACCTGTATTAGCCTCAAATTAATGAAACGAATACGTAAGATAGGAAATTGAATAAACAGCACTATATAAAGTAAGTAAAAAACGAAGATTAACCCGAATTAGCCTCAAATTAATGAATCGAATACGTAAGATAGGAAAGTGAATAAACAGCTCTATATAAAATAAGTAAATGCGAAGTTGAAACTGTATTACCATCAAATTAACGAAACGAATACGTACGATAGGAAAGTTAATAAACAGCGCTACATAAAATAACTAAAAAACTGAATTACCCTCAAATTAAAAAAACGAATACGTAAGATGATTAAGTTTAAAAACAGCATAACATAATATAAGTAAAAAAAGAAGTTGATACAGAATTAGACTCAAATAAATGAAACAAATAAGTAAGATAGGAACGTTAATACACAGCGCTACATAAAATAAGTAAAAAACGAATTTGAAACTGAAATCGACTCAAATTAATGAAACGAATACGTAGGATAGGAAAGTTAATATACAGCGCTACATAAAATAAGTAAAACCCGCAGTTTAATCTGAATTAGCCTCCAATTATTGAAACGAATATGTAAGACAGAAAAGTGAATAAACAGCGCTACATTAAATAAGTAAAAAAACGAAGTTGAAATTGAATTAGCCTCAAATTAATGAAACGAATACGTAAGATAGGGAAGTGAATACACAGCTCTACATAAAATAAGTAAAAAACAAAGAAGAATTTGAATTAGCCTCATATTAATGAAACGATAAATAAGATAGGAAAGTGAATAAACAGCTCTATATAAAATAAGTAAAAAACGAAGAAGAAAGCAAATTAGCCTGAAATTAATGAAATGAATACGTAAGATAGGAAAGTGAATAAACAGCGCTAGATAAAATAAGTAAACAACGAAGTTGAAACTGAATTAGCCTCAAATTATGAAACGAATACGTACGATAGGAAATTGAATATACAGCTCTACATAAAATAAGTAAAAAACGAAGTTGAAACTGAATTAGCCTCAAATTAATGATACGAATACGTAGGATATGAAAGTGAAAAACAGCGCTGCCTATAATAAGTAAAAAACGAAGTTGCAATTGAATTAGACTGAAATTAATGAAACGAATACGTAAGATGGTAATGTTAATTATCAGTGCTATATAAAATAAGTAAAAAACGACGTTGAAACTGAATTACCCTTAAAATTTAAGGAAACGAATACGTAAGATAGTAAAGTTTTTAAACAGCGCTACATAAAATAAGTAAACAAGTTAGGAAAGCGTACAACGTATCACAAATGGGGCGCGTTTCGTGCAATGGAGTATTAGAAAGCAATTACATACCTGTACGTAAGGGAAATAGCGTTTTAAGGTCCTTTTCTTCATCATAAATAATCCATTTTCTTCCTATTTAATAGTATTACATGCACACGTAAGGAAATTAAACGTTTGTTTGGGAGATTGTTTATGTTAGTAACAATGAAGTAACCATGCAAGAAATTTTCTAAGTTCAACTCCATATAAGAAGTTCTTGTTTGTTTTTCTCGATAACGGCTACTCCTACGATGGAAATATATAGAAAAGGAAATACTCTCCTTTACCAGTTCTACAACTTTTATTTGAAAAATATTTTAATATGAACAATAGTTTACGAGATATGACGAAAATTTAATTTTTTGTCTCTAGTAAAGTGGTACCCCTGATTGGCGTACGTGATTCATTTTTGCGATTTTCTTATTATATTTGATTGAAAGTCCTTAATGTCAAATTTCATAAAAATCCGTTCTGTAGAAGCCGAGGACGAACATGCGGACGGACGGACGGACGGACGGACCGACCGACGATAATAGGCGCTCACGCTGTAAGCGAAACGCGCCTAAAAACGAAGTTGAAACTGAATTATCCTCAAATTAATGAAACGAAGACGTAAGATAGTTAAGTTAATAAACAGCGGTACATAAAATAAGTAGAAAAGGAAGTTGAAACGGAATTAACCTCAAATTAATGATACGAATACGTAAGATTGGAAAGATAATAAACAGCGCGGCATATAATAAGTAAAAAACGAAGTTGATACTGAATTAGCCTCACATTAATGAAACGAATACGAAAGATAGGGAAGTTAAAAAACAGCGTTACATAATTAAGTAAAAACGAGGTTGATACTGAATTAGACTCAAATTAGTGAAACGAATACCATAGATAAGAAAGTTCATAAACCCCGCTACATAAAATAAGTAGAAAACAAATTTGAAACTGAATTAGACACAAATTAATGAAACGAATACATAAGATAGGAAAGTTAATAAAAAACGCTATATTAAATAAGTAAAAAACGAAATTAAAACTGAATTAGCGTCAAATTAATGAAAGGAATACGTAAGATAGGAAAATTAATAAACCGCGCTACAAAAACAAGTAAAAAACAAAGTTGAAACTGAATTAGCCTCATATTAATGAAACGAATACGTAAGATATGAAAGTGAATAAAGAGCGCTACATTAAATAAGTAAAAAAAGAAGTTGAAACTGAATTAGACTCAAATTAATGAAACGAATACGTAAGATAGGAAAGTGAATAAACTGCTCTACATAAAATAAATATAAAAGGAAGATTAACCTGAATTGGCATCAAATTAATGAAACGAATACGTAAGATAGGAAAGCGAATAAACAACTCTTTATAAAATAAGTAGAAAACGAAGTTGAAAATGAATTAGCCTCAAATAAAAGAAACGAATACCTAAGATAGGAAAGTTAATAAACAGCGCTACATAATATAAGTAAAAAACGAAGTTTAAACATAATTACCCGCAAATTAACGATACGAATACGTACGATATGAAAGTTAATATACAGCGCTATATAAAACAAGTAAAAAACAAAGTTGAAACTGAATTAGCCTCAAATTATTGCAACGAATACGTAAGACAGAAAAGTGAATAAACAGCGCTACATAAAATAAGTAAAAAACGAAGATGAAACTGAATTAGCGTCAAATTAATGAAAGGAATTCGTAAGATAGGAATATTAATAAACAGCGCTACATAAAACAAGTAAAAAAAATGTAGAAACTGAATTAGCCTCAAATTACTGAAACGAATACGTAAGATAGGAAAGTGAATAAAGAGCGCTACATTAAATAAGTAAAAAACGAAAATTAACCTGAATTAGCCTCAAAATAATGAAACAAATACGTAAGATCGGAAAGTGAAAAAACAGCTATATATGAAATAAGTAGAAAACGAAGTTGAAACTGAACTAGCCTCAAATAAAAGAAACGAATACCTGAGATAGGAAAGTTAATAAACAGCGTTAAATAAAATAAGTAAAAAACGAAGTAGATACTGAATTAGACTCAAATTAATGAAACGAATACGAAAGATAGGAAAGTTAATAAACAGCGCTACATAAAATAAGTAAAAAACGAACTTGAAACAGAATTAGCCTCAAATTATTGAAACGATTACGTTAGACAGAAAAGTGAATAAACAGCGCTACATAAAATAAGTAAAAAACGAAGTTGAAACTGAATTAGCGTCAAACTAATGAAACGAATACGTAAGATAGGAAAGTGAATAAACAGCCCTACATATAATAAATATAAAACGAAGTTTAATCTGAATTGGCCTCAAATTAATGAAATGAATACGTAAGATAGGAAAGCGAATAAAGAACTCTGTATAAAATAAGTAGAAACAATGTTGAAGATGAACTAGCCTCAAATAAAAGAAACGAATACCTAAGATAGGAAAGTTAATATACAGCGCTACATAAAATAAGTAATAAACGAAGTTTAAACTGAATTACCCGCAAATTAACGAAACGAATACGTAAGATAGGAAAGTTAATAAACAGCGCTACATAAAATAAGTAGAAAACGAAGTTTAAACTGAATTAGCCACAAATTAATGAAACGAATTCATTAGATAGTAAAGTTAATAAAGGGCGCTACATTAAAAAATTTAAAAACGAAGTTAAATTTGAATTAGCCTCAAATTAATGAAAGGATTTCGTAATATAGGAATACTAATAAACAGCGCTATATAATACAAGTAAAAAACAGAGTTGAAACTGAATAGCCTCAAATTATTGAAACGAATACATAAGACAGAAAAGTGAAGAAATTGGGCTACATAAAATAAGTAAAAAACGAAGATGAAGCTGAATTAGCGTCAAATTATCGAAACGTATACGTACATAAGAAAGTGAATATACAGCTCTACATAAAATAAGTAAAAAACGGTGATTTACCTGTATTAGCCTCAAATTAATGAAACGAATACGTAAGATAGGAAATTGAATAAACAGCACTATATAAAGTAAGTAAAAAACGAAGATTAACCCGAATTAGCCTCAAATTAATGAATCGAATACGTAAGATAGGAAAGTGAATAAACAGCTCTATATAAAATAAGTAAATGCGAAGTTGAAACTGTATTACCATCAAATTAACGAAACGAATACGTACGATAGGAAAGTTAATAAACAGCGCTACATAAAATAACTAAAAAACTGAATTACCCTCAAATTAAAAAAACGAATACGTAAGATGATTAAGTTTAAAAACAGCATAACATAATATAAGTAAAAAAAGAAGTTGATACAGAATTAGACTCAAATAAATGAAACAAATAAGTAAGATAGGAACGTTAATACACAGCGCTACATAAAATAAGTAAAAAACGAATTTGAAACTGAAATCGACTCAAATTAATGAAACGAATACGTAGGATAGGAAAGTTAATATACAGCGCTACATAAAATAAGTAAAACCCGCAGTTTAATCTGAATTAGCCTCCAATTATTGAAACGAATATGTAAGACAGAAAAGTGAATAAACAGCGCTACATTAAATAAGTAAAAAAACGAAGTTGAAATTGAATTAGCCTCAAATTAATGAAACGAATACGTAAGATAGGGAAGTGAATACACAGCTCTACATAAAATAAGTAAAAAACAAAGAAGAATTTGAATTAGCCTCATATTAATGAAACGATAAATAAGATAGGAAAGTGAATAAACAGCTCTATATAAAATAAGTAAAAAACAAAGAAGAAAGCAAATTAGCCTGAAATTAATGAAATGAATACGTAAGATAGGAAAGTGAATAAACAGCGCTAGATAAAATAAGTAAACAACGAAGTTGAAACTGAATTAGCCTCAAATTATGAAACGAATACGTACGATAGGAAATTGAATATACAGCTCTACATAAAATAAGTAAAAAACGAAGTTGAAACTGAATTAGCCTCAAATTAATGATACGAATACGTAGGATATGAAAGTGAAAAACAGCGCTGCCTATAATAAGTAAAAAACGAAGTTGCAATTGAATTAGACTGAAATTAATGAAACGAATACGTAAGATGGTAATGTTAATTATCAGTGCTATATAAAATAAGTAAAAAACGACGTTGAAACTGAATTACCCTTAAAATTTAAGGAAACGAATACGTAAGATAGTAAAGTTTTTAAACAGCGCTACATAAAATAAGTAAACAAGTTAGGAAAGCGTACAACGTATCACAAATGGGGCGCGTTTCGTGCAATGGAGTATTAGAAAGCAATTACATACCTGTACGTAAGGGAAATAGCGTTTTAAGGTCCTTTTCTTCATCATAAATAATCCATTTTCTTCCTATTTAATAGTATTACATGCACACGTAAGGAAATTAAACGTTTGTTTGGGAGATTGTTTATGTTAGTAACAATGAAGTAACCATGCAAGAAATTTTCTAAGTTCAACTCCATATAAGAAGTTCTTGTTTGTTTTTCTCGATAACGGCTACTCCTACGATGGAAATATATAGAAAAGGAAATACTCTCCTTTACCAGTTCTACAACTTTTATTTGAAAAATATTTTAATATGAACAATAGTTTACGAGATATGACGAAAATTTAATTTTTTGTCTCTAGTAAAGTGGTACCCCTGATTGGCGTACGTGATTCATTTTTGCGATTTTCTTATTATATTTGATTGAAAGTCCTTAATGTCAAATTTCATAAAAATCCGTTCTGTAGAAGCCGAGGACGAACATGCGGACGGACGGACGGACGGACGGACGGACGGACGGACGGACCGACCGACGATAATAGGCGCTCACGCTGTAAGCGAAACGCGCCTAAAAACGAAGTTGAAACTGAATTATCCTCAAATTAATGAAACGAAGACGTAAGATTGGAAAGATAATAAACAGCGCGGCATATAATAAGTAAAAAACGAAGTTGATACTGAATTAGCCTCACATTAATGAAACGAATACGAAAGATAGGGAAGTTAAAAAACAGCGTTACATAATTAAGTAAAAACGAGGTTGATACTGAATTAGACTCAAATTAGTGAAACGAATACCATAGATAAGAAAGTTCATAAACCCCGCTACATAAAATAAGTAGAAAACAAATTTGAAACTGAATTAGACACAAATTAATGAAACGAATACATAAGATAGGAAAGTTAATAAAAAACGCTATATTAAATAAGTAAAAAACGAAATTAAAGCTGAATTAGCGTCAAATTAATGAAAGGAATACGTAAGATAGGAAAATTAATAAACCGCGCTACAAAAACAAGTAAAAAACAAAGTTGAAACTGAATTAGCCTCATATTAATGAAACGAATACGTAAGATATGAAAGTGAATAAAGAGCGCTACATTAAATAAGTAAAAAACGAAGTTGAAACTGAATTAGACTCAAATTAATGAAACGAATACGTAAGATAGGAAAGTTAATAAACAGCGCTACATAAAATACGTAAAGAACGAAGATGAAACTGAATTAGCGTCAAATTACTGAAAATAATACGTAAGATATGAAAGTGAATAAACAGCTCTATATAAAATAAGGAAAAACGAAGATAAAACTAAATTAGCCTCAAAGTAATGAAACGAATACGTAAGATAGGAAAGTGAATAACCAGCGCTACATAAACAAGTAAACAACGAAGTTGTACTGAATTAGCTTCAAATTAACGAAACGAATACATAATATAGGAAAGTGAATATACAGCTCTACATAAAATAAGTAAAAAACGAAGATGGAACTGAATTAGCCTCAAATTATTGAAACGAATACATATGACAGAAAAGTGAATAAACAGCGCTACATAAAATAAGAAAAAAATGATGTAGAAAATGAATTAGCCTCAAATTAATGAAACGAATACGTAAGATAGGAAAGTGAATAAACAGCTCTATATAAAATAAGTAAAAAACGAAGTTGAAACTGAATTACCCTCAAATTAACGAAACGAATACGTAAGATAGGAAAGTTAATAAACAGCCCTACATAAAGTAAGTAAAAAACGAAGTTGAAATTGAATTACCCTCAAATTAACGAAACGAATACGTAAGACTGTAAAGTTAAAAAACAGCGTTACATAATATAAGTAAAAAACGATGTTGATACTGAATTAGACTCAAATTAATGAAACGAATGCGTAAGAT
Organism: Uropetala carovei; assembly: GCA_036926305.1. NCBI lineage: Eukaryota > Metazoa > Arthropoda > Insecta > Odonata > Petaluridae > Uropetala > Uropetala carovei. The sequence continues at coordinate 10,554,925 of JAXCHB010000188.1, forward strand.
AGGAAAATTAATAAACCGCGTTCCATATAATATGTAAAAAATGAAGTTAAAACTGAATTATCCTCAAATTTATGAAAGGTATACGTAAGATAGGAAAGTTAATAAACAGCGCTACATAAAATAAGTAAAAAGCAAAGTTGAAACTGAATTGCCCACAAATTAATGAAACGAATATGTAGGATAGTAAAGTTAATATCTAGGGCTACATATAATAAATAAAAAACGAATTTGAAACTCAATTAACCTCAAATTAATGAAGCGAATACGTAAGATAGGAAACTGAATAATCAGCGCTACAAAAAATAAGTGAAACACGAGGTTGAAACTGAATTAGCCTCAAATTTATGAAACGAATACGTAAGATAGGAACGTTAATAAACAGCGCTACATAAAATAAGTAAAAAACGAATTTGAAATTGAAATCGCCTCAAACTAATGAAACGAATACGTAGGATAGGAAAGTTAATAAACAGCGCTATATAAAATAAGTAAAAAACGAAGTTGAAACTGAATTAGCCTCAAATTATTGAAACGAATTGGTAAGACTTAAAAGTGAATAAACAGCACTACATAAAATAAGCATAAAACGATGTTGAATCTGAATTAGCCTCAAATTATTGAAACGAATACGTAAGATAGGAAAGTGAATACACAGCTCTACATAAAATAAGTGAAAAACAAAGAAGAAACTGAATTAGCCTCAAATTAAAGAAACGAATACGTAAGATAGGAAAGTGAATAAACATCTCTATATAAAATAAGTAAAAAACGAAGATGAAAGCAAATTAGCCTCAAATTAATGAAATGAATATGTAAGATAGGAAAGTGAATAAACAGCGCTCGATAAAAAAAGTAAGCAACGAAGTAGAAATTGTATTAGCCTCAAATTATGAAACGAATACTTAAGGTAGGAAAGTGAATAAACAGCTCTACATAAAATAAGTTAAAAACGAAGTTGAAACCGAATTAGCCTCAAATTAATGATACGAATACTTAGGATATGAAAGTTAATAAACAGCGCTACATAAAATAAGTAAAAAACGAAGTTAAATTTGAATTAGCCTCAAATTAAAAAACGAAATCCTAAGATACGAAAGTGAATAAACAGCGCGACATATAATAAGCAAAAAGTGAAATTGAAGCTGAATTAGACTCAAATTAAAGAAAGTAAAACGTAAGATACGAAAGTGAATAAACAGCGCGACATAAAATAAGCAGAAAACGTAGCTGAAACTGAATTGGACTCAAATTAAAGAAACTAAAACGTAAGATACAAAAGTGAATAAACAGCGCGTCATATAATAAGTAAAAAACGAACTTCAAACTGAATTAGCCTCAAATTAATGAAACGAATACGTAAGATAGGAACGTGAATTAACAGCGCTGCATATAATAAGTAAAAAACGAAGATAGGAAAGATAATAAACAGCGCTACATAATATAAGTAAAAAAAAGTTGATACTGAAATAGACTCAAATTAATGAAACGAATACGTAAGATAGGAAAATTAATAAACAGCGCTACATATAATAAGTAAAAAACGAAGTTAAAACTGAATTAGCCTCAAATTTATGAAAGAAATACGTAAGATAGGAAAGTTAATAAACAGCGCTCCATAAAATAAGTAAAAAACAAAGTTGAAACTGAATTGCTCTCAAATTAATGAAACGAATATGTAGGATAGTAAAGTTAATAAGTAGGGCTACATATATTCAGTAAATAACGAAGTTGAAACTCAATTGACCTCAAATTAATGAAACGAAAACGTAAGATAGGAAATTGAATAATCAGCGCTACCAAAAATATTTAAAAAACGAGGCTAAACTGAATTACCATCAAATTAATGAAACGAATACGAAAGATAGGAAAGATACTAAACAGCGATAAATAAAATAAGTAAAAAACGAAGTTGAATATGAAATCACCTCAAATTAGTAGAACGAATACGTAGGATAGGTAAGGTAATAAACAGCGCTACATAAAATAAGTAAACAACGAAGTTGAAACTGATTTATCCTCAAATTATTGAAACGAATACGTAAGACAGAAAAGTGTATAAACAGCGCTACATAAAATAATTAAAAAACGAAGTTGAATTAGAATTAACCTCAAATTTAAGAAACGAATACGTAAGATAGGAAAGTGAATAAACAGCGCTGCATATAATAAGCAAAAAACGAAGTTGTCACTGAATTAGCCTCAAATTAATGAAACGAATACATAAGATAGGAAAGTTAATAAAGAGCGCTACATTAAATAAGTAAAAAACGAAGTTAAACCTGAATTAGCCTCAAATTAATGAAAGGAATACGTAAGATAGGAAAATTAATAAACAGCGTTACATAAAGCAAGTAAATAACAAATTTGAAACAGAATTAGCCTCAAATTAATGAAACGAATACGTAAGATAGGAAAGTGAATAAAGTGCGCTACATTAAATAAGTAAAAAACGAAGTTGGAACTAAATTAGACCCAAATTAATGAAACGAATATGCATGATAGGAAAGTTAATAAACAGCGCTACATAAAATAAGTAAAAACGATGTTGAAACTGAATTAGCATCAAATTATTGAAACGAATACGTAAGACAGGAAAGTGAATAAACAGCGTTACATAAAATAAATAAAAAACGAAGTTGAAACTAAACTAGCCTCAAATTAATGAAAGGAATATGTTAGATAGTAAATTAATATACAGCGCTACATAAAACAAGTAAAAAACAAAGTTGAAAATGAATTAGCCTCAAATTATTGAAACGAATACGTAAGACAGAAAAGTGAATAAACAGCGCTACATAAAATAAGTAAAAAACGAAGTTGAAACAGAATTAGCCACAAATTATTGAAACGAATACGTAAGACAGAAAGGTGAATAAACAGCGCTTCATAAATTAAGTAAAAAACGAAGTTGAAACTGAATTAGCGTCAAGTTAATGAAACGAATACGTAAGATACGAAAATGAATAAACAGCGCTACATAAAATAAGTAGAAAACGAAGTTGAACTGAATTAGCCACAAATTAATGAAACGAATACATAAGATAGGAAAGTTAATAAAGAGCGCTACATTAAATAAGTTAAAAACGAAGTTAGAATTGAATTAGCCTCAAATTAATGAAAAGAATACGTAAGATAGGAAAATTAATAAACAGCGCTACATAAAACAAGTAAAAAAGAAAGTTGAAACTGAATTAGCCTCAAATTAATGAAACGAATAGGTAAGATAGGAAAGATAATAAACGGCGCTGCATATAATAAGTAAAAAAAGGATGTTGAAACTGAATTAGCCTCAAATTAAAGAAACGAATACATAAGATACGAAAGTTAAAAAACAGAGTTATATAAAATAAGTAAAAAAAGTAGTTGATACTGAATTAGATTCAAATTAATGATACGAATACGAAAGATAGGAAAGTTAAGAAACAGCTCAACATAAAATAAGTTGAAAATTATTTAGCCACAAATTAATGTATCGAATACATATGATAGGAAAGTTAATAAAGTGCGCTACATTAAATAAGTTAAAAACGAATTTAAAACTGAATTAGCCTCAAATTAATGAAAGGAATACGTAAGATAGGAAAATTAATAAACAGCGCTAAATAAAACAAGTAAAAAACATGGTTGAAAATGAATTAGTCTCAAATTAATTGTACGAATACGAAAGATAGGGAAGTGAATAAACAGTGCTACATAAAATAAGTAAAAAAAGTAGATAACCTGAATTAGACTCAAATTAATGAAACGCATTCGTAAGATAGGAAAGTGAATAAACAGCTCTATATAAAATAAGTAAAAAACGAAGATGAAATTAAATTAGCCTCAAATTAATGAAACGAATACGTAAGATAGGAGAGTGAATAACCGGCGCTTCAAAAAATAAGTAAAAAACGAAGTTGAAATTGAATTAGCGTCAAATTAACGAAACGAATTCATAAGATAGGAAAGTGAATAGACAGCGCTACATAAAATACGTAAAAAACGAAGATGAAACTGAATTAGACACAAATTATTGAAACGAAAACATAAGACAGAAGAGTGAATAAACAGCGCAACCTAAAATAATTAAAAAACCAAGTTTAAACTGAATTAGCCTCAAATTAATGAAACTAATACGTAAGATAGGAAAGTGAATAAACAGCTCTATATAAAATAAGTAAAAAACGATGTTGAAGCTGAATTACCCTCAAATTAACGAAACGAATACCCAAGATAGGAAAGTTAATAAACAGCGTTACATAAAATAAGTAAAAAACGAAGTTGAAACTGAATTAACCTCAAATTAACGAGACGAATACATAAGATAGGAATATGAATAAACAGCGCTGAATATAATAATTAAAAAACGAAGTTGAAAATAAATTAGCCTCAAATTAATGAAACGAATCCCTAAGATAGGAAAGTTAATAAACAGCGCAACATAAAATAAGTAAAAAACGATGTTTAATCTGAATTAGACTCAAATTAATGAAACGAATACGTAAGATAGGAAAGCTAATAAACAGCGCTACAGAAAATAAGTAAAAAACGAAGTTGAATCTGAATTAGCCTCAAATTATTGAAACGAATACGTAAGACGGTAATGTGAATAAACCGCGCTAAATAAAATAAGTAAAAAACGAAATTGAACCTGAATAACCGTCAAAGTAATGAAACGAATACGTAAGATAGGAAAGTGAATAAACAGCTCTACATATTATAAGTAAAAAACGAAGATTAACCTGAATTAGCCTCAAATTAATGAAACGAATACGTAAGATAGGAAAGTGAATAAACAGCTCTATATAAAATAAGTAAAAAACGAAGATGAAACTGAACTAACCTCAAATTAAAGAAACGAATACCTAAGATAGGAAAGTTAATAAACCGCGCTACTTAAAATAAGTAAAAAACGAAGTTAAAATGAATTACCCGCAAATTAACGAAACGAATACGTACGAAAGTAAAGTTAATAAAAAGCGCTACATAAAATAAGTAGAAAACGAACCCTAAACTGAATTAGCCACAAGTTAATGAAACGAATACGTAAGATAAGCAAGTGATTAAACAGCTCTACATAAAATAAGTAAAAAACGATGATTAACCTGAATTAGCGTCAAATTAATGAAACGAATACGTAAGATAGGAAAGTGAATAAACAGCTCTATATAAAATAAGTAAAAACGAAAATGAAAATAAATTAGCCTTCAATTAATGAAACGAATACGTAAGATGGTCAAGTGAATAACTAGCGCTACATAAACAAGTTAACAACGAAGTTGAAACTGAATTAGCCTAAAATTAACGATACGAATACATAAGATAGGAAAGTGAATAAACAGCTCGACAAATAATAAGCCAAAAACATAGCTGAAACTGAATTGTACTCAAATTAAAAAAACTAAAACGTAAGATACAAAAGTGAATAAACAGCGCGTCATACAATAAGGAAAAAGCAAAGTTGAAACTGAATTGCCCACAAATTAATGAAACGAATATGTAGGATAGTAAAGTTAATATCTAGGGCTACATATAATAAATAAAAAACGAATTTGAAACTCAATTAACCTCAAATTAATGAAGCGAATACGTAAGATAGGAAACTGAATAATCAGCGCTACAAAAAATAAGTGAAACACGAGGTTGAAACTGAATTAGCCTCAAATTTATGAAACGAATACGTAAGATAGGAACGTTAATAAACAGCGCTACATAAAATAAGTAAAAAACGAATTTGAAAATGAAATCGCCTCAAACTAATGAAACGAATACGTAGGATAGGAAAGTTAATAAACAGCGCTACATAAAATAAGTAGAAAACGAAGTTGAACTGAATTAGCCACAAATTAATGAAACGAATACATAAGATAGGAAAGTTAATAAAGAGCGCTACATTAAATAAGTTAAAAACGAAGTTAGAATTGAATTAGCCTCAAATTAATGAAAAGAATACGTAAGATAGGAAAATTAATAAACAGCGCTTCATAAAACAAGTAAAAAAGAAAGTTGAAACCGAATTAGCCTCAAATTAATGAAACGAATAGGTAAGATAGGAAAGATAATAAACGGCGCTGCATATAATAAGTAAAAAAAGGAAGTTGAAACTGAATTAGCCTCAAATTAAAGAAACGAATACATAAGATACGAAAGTTAAAAAACAGCGTTATATAAAATAAGTAAAAAACGAAGTTGATACTGAATTAGATTCAAATTAATGATACGAATACGAAAGATAGGAAAGTTAATAAACAGCTCTACATAAAATAAGTTGAAAATTAATTAGCCACAAATTAATGAAACGAATACATATGATAGGAAAGTTAATAAAGTGCGCTACATTAAATAAGTTGAAAACGAATTTAAAACTGAATTAGCCTCAAATTAATGAAAGGAATACGTAAGATAGGAAAATTAATAAACAGCGCTAACTAAAACAAGTAAAAAACATGGTTGAAAATGAATTAGTCGTAAATTAATTATACGAATACGAAAGATAGGGAAATGAATAAACAGCGCTATATAAAATAAGTAAAAAACGTAGATAACCTGATTTAGACTCAAATTAATGAAACGCATTCGTAAGATAGGAAAGTGAATAAACAGCTCTATATAAAATAAGTAAAAAACGAAGATGAAATTAAATTAGCCTCAAATTAATGAAACGAATACGTAAGATAGGATAGTGAATAACCGGCGCTTCAAAAAATAAGTAAAAAACGAAGTTGAAATTGAATTAGCCTCAAATTAACGAAACGAATTCATAAGATAGGAAAGTGAATAGACAGCGCTACATAAAATACGTAAAAAACGAAGATGAAACTGAATTAGACTCAAATTATTGAAACGAAAACATAAGACAGAAAAGTGAATAAACAGTGCAACATAAAATAATTAAAAAACCAAGTTTACACTGAATTAGCCTCAAATTAATGAAACTAATACGTAAGATAGGAAAGTGAATAAACAGCTCTATATAAAATAAGTAAAAAACGATGTTGAAGCTGAATTACAATCAAATTAACGAAACGAATACACAAGATAGGAAAGTTAATAAACAGCGTTACATAAAATAAGTAAAAAACGAAGTTGAAACTGAATTAACCTCAAATTAACGAGACGAATACGTAAGATAGGAATATGAATAAACAGCGCTGAATATAATAATTAGAAAACGAAGTTGAAAATAAATTAGCCTCAAATTAATGAAACGTATACCTAAGATAGGAAAGTTACTAAACAGCGCAACATAAAATAAGTAAAAAACGATGTTTAATCTGAATTAGACTCAAATTAATGAAACGAATACGTAAGATAGGAAAGCTAATAAACAGCGCTACAGAAAATAAGTAAAAAACGATGTTTAATCTGAATTAGACTCAAAATAATGAAACGAATACGTAAGATAGGAAAGTGAATAAACAGCTCTACATATTATAAGTAAAAAACGATGATTAACCTGAATTAGCCTCAAATTAATGAAACGAATACGTAAGATAGGAAAGTGAATAAACAGCTCAATATAAAATAAGTAAAAAACGAAGATGAAACTGAACTAACCTCAAATTAAAGAAACGAATACCTAAGATAGGAAAGTTGTTAAACAGCGCTACTTAAAATAAGTAAAAAACGAAGTTAAAATGAATTATCCGCAAATTAACGAAACGAATACGTACGAAAGTAAAGTTAATAAAAAGCGCTACATAAAATAAGTTGAAAACGAACCCTAAACTGAATTAGCCACAAGTTAATGAAACGAATACGTAAGATAAGCAAGTGATTAAACAGCTCTACATAAAATAAGTAAAAAACGATGATTAACCTGAATTAGCCTCAAATTAATGAAACGAATACGTAAGATAGGAAAGTGAATAAACAGCTCTATATAAAATAAGTAAAAAACGAAAATGAAAATAAATTAGCCTTCAATTAATGAAACGAATACGTAAGATGGTCAAGTGAATAACTAGCGCTACATAAACAAGTTAACAACGAAGTTGAAACTGAATTAGCCTAAAATTAACGAAACGAATACATAAGATAGGAAAGTGAATAAACAGCTCTACATAAAATAAGTAAAAAAATGAAGATGGAACTGAATTAGCCTCAAATTATTGAAACAAATATATAAGACAGAAAAGTGAATAAACAGCGCTACATAAAATAAGTAATAAAATGAAGTTGAAACTGAATTAGCCTCAAATTAATGAAACGAATACGTAAGACAGGAAAGTTAATAATCAGCGCTACATAAAATAAGTAAAAAACGAAGTTGAAACTGAATTACCCTCAAATTACCGAAACGAATACGTAAGATAATAAAGTTAAAAAACAGCGTTACATAATATAAGTAAAAAAAGAAGTTGACACTGAATTAGACTCAAATTAATGAAACGAAAACTTAAGATAGGAAAATTAATAAACAGCGCGACAAATAATAAGTAAAAAACGAGTTTAAAACTGAATTAGCATCAAATTAATGAAACGAATACGTAAGATAGGAAAGATAATAAACAGCGCTACATAAAATAAGTAAAAAACGAAGATGAAACTGAGATCGCCTCAAATTAATGAAACGAATAGGTAGGATAGGTAAGTTAATAAACAGCTCTACATAAAATAAGTAAAAAACGTAGATAACCTGAATTAACCTCAAATTAATGAAACGAATACGTAAGACAGGAAAGTGAATAAACAGCTCTATATAAAATAAGTAAAAAACGAAGATGAAATTAAATTAGCCTCAAATTAATGAAACGAATACGTAAGATAGGATAGTGAATAACCAGCGCTTCAAAATATAAGTAAAAAACGAAGTTGAAATTGAATTAGCCTCAAATCAACGAAACGAATACATAAGATAAGAAAGTGAATAAACAGCGCTACATAAAATTTGTAAAAAACGAAGATGGAACTGAATTACACTCAAAATAATAAATAGAAAACATAAGACAGAATAGTGAATAAGCAGCGCTAAATAAAATAAGTAAAAAACGAATTTGAAACTGAATTAGCCTCAATTTAATGAAACGAATACGTAAGATAGGAAAATGAATAAACATCTCTGTATAAAATAAGTAAAAAACGAAAATGTAACTGAATTAGCCTCAAATTAATGAAACGAATTCGTACGATAGGAAAGTGAATAAACAGCGCTACATAAAATAAGTAAACAACGAAGTTGAACCGAATTAGGGTCAAACTAACGAAACGAATACTTACGATAGGAAAGTGAATAAACATCTCTATATAAAATAAGTAAAAAACAAAGATGAATGCGAATTGGAATCAAATTAATGAAATGAATACGTAAGATAGGAAAGTTAATAAACAGAGCTAGATTAAATAAGTAAAAAACGAAGTTAAAACTCAATTAGCCTCAAACTATTTAAACGAATACGTAGAATAATAAAGTTAATAAACAGCGCTACAAAAAATAAGTAGAAAACGAATTTGAAACTGAACTAGCCTCAAATTAAGGAAACGAATACGTAAGATAGGAAAGTGAATAAACAGCGCTACATAACATAAGAAAAAAACGAATTTAAAACTGAATTAGCCTCAAATTAATGAAACGAATACGTAAGATAGGAAGATTAATAAACAGCGCAACATAAAATAAGTAAAAAACAAAGTTGAAACTGAATTGTCCTCAAATTATTGAAGCGAATATGTAGGATAGTAAAGTTAATAAACAGCGCTATATAAAATAAGTAAAAAACGAATTTGAAACTGAATTAACCTCAAATTAATGAAACGAATAAGTATGATAAGAAAGTTAATAAACAGCGCTATATAAAATAAGTAAAAAACAAATTGGAAAATGAAGTAGCCTCAAAGTAATGACACGAATACGCAGAATATGAAAGTTAATAAACAGCGCTACATAAAATAAGTAAAAAACGACGTTGAAACTGAATTAGCCTCAAATTAAAGAAACGAAAACGTAAGATACGAAAGTGAATAAACAGCGCGACATATAATAAGCAAAAAACGAAGTTGAATCTGAATTGGACTCAAATTAAAGTAACTAAAACGTAAGATACTAAAGTAAATAAACAGCGCGACATATCATATGTAAAAAACGTAGTTGAAACTGAATTGGACTCAAATTAATGAAACAAAATCCTAAGATACAAAAGTGAATAAACATCTCGTCATACAATAAGCAAAAAACGAAGTTCAAAATGAATTAGCCTCAAATTAATGAAACGAATACGTAAGATAGGAAAGTTAATAAACAGCCCTACATAAAATATAAAAAACGAAGTTGAAACTGATTTACCCTCAAATTAACCAAAAGAATACGTAAAATAGTAAAGTTAATAAACAGCCCTACATAACATAAGTAAAAAAGAAGTTGAAACTGAATTATCCTCAAATTAATGAAACGAATACTTAAGATAGTAAAGTTAATAAACAGCGCTACATAAAATAAGTAAAAAACGAAGTTAAACTAAATTAGCCTCAAATTAATAAAGCGAATACGTAAGATAGGAAAGTTAATAAACAGCCCTACATAAAATATGTAAAAAACGAAGTTGAAACTGAATTACCCTCAAATTAACCAAACGAATACGTAAGTTAGGAAAGTTAATAAACAGCGTTACATAAAATAAGTAAAAAACGAAGTTTATACTGAATTAGACTCAAATTAATGAAACGAATACCTAAGATAGGATAGTTAAAAAGCAGCGCTACATATAATAAGTAAAAAACGTAGTTAAAACTGAATTAGCCTAAAATAAATGAAACGAATACGTAAGATTGGTAAGTTAATAAACAGCGCTACATAAAAGAAGTAAAAAACAATGTTGAAACTGAATTGACCTCGAATTAATGAAACGAATATGTAGGATAATAAAGTTAATAAACAGCGCTACATAAAATAAGTAAAAAACGAAGTTGGATCTGAATTACCCTCAAATTAATGAAACAAAAACGTAAGATAGGAAACTGAATAATCAGCGCTACAAAAAATAAGTAAAAAACGAAGTTTAAATTGAATTAGCCGCAAATTAATGAAACGAATACGTAAGATAGGAAAGTGAATAAACAGTTCTATATAAAATAAGTAAAAAACGAAGATGAATCTGAATTAGCCTCAAATTAATGAAACGAATTCAGAAGATAGGAAGGTGAATAATCAATGCTACATTAAATAAGTAAACAACGAAGTTGAATCTGAATTAGCCTCAAATTAACGAAACGAATTCTTAAGATAGGAAAGTGAATAAACATCTCTATATAAAATAAGTAAAAAACGAAAATGAAAGCAAATTAGCCTCAAATTAATGAAATGAATACGCAAGATAGGAAAGTTAATAAACAGCGCTATATATAATAAGTAAAAAACGAAGTTAAAACTCAATTAGCCTCAAATTAATGAAACGAATACGTAAGATAATAAAGTTAATAAACAGCGCTACATAAAATAAGCAGAAAACGAATTTGAAACTGAACTAGCCTCAAATTAAAGAAACGAATACGTAAGATAGGAAAGTGAATAAACAGCGCTACATAAAATAAGTAAAAAACGAAGTTAAAACAGAATTAACCTCAAATTAATGAAACGAATACGTAAGATAGGAAAGTTAACAAACAGCGCTACATAAAATAAGTAAAAAAAAAGTTGAAACTGAATTGTCCTCAAATTATTGAAACGAATATGTAGGATAGTAAAGTTAATAAATAGCCCGACATAAAAAAAATAAAAAACGAATTTGAAACTGAGTTAACCTCAAATTAATGAAACGGATACGCAGAATATGAATGTTAACAAACAGCTCTACATAAAATAAGTAAAAAAAGAATTTGAATCTGAATTACCCTCAAATTAAAGAAACGAAAACTTAAGATACGAAAGTGAAAAAACAGCGCGGCATATAATAGGCAAAAACCAAAGTTGAAACTGAATTGGACTCAAAATAAAGTAACTAAAAGTTAAGATACGAAAGTGAATAAACAGCTCATCATACAATAAGCAAAAAACGAAGTTCCAACGTAATTAGCCTCAAATTAATGAAACGAATACGTAAGATAGGTAAGTGAATAAATAGCGCTACATAAAAAAAGTAAAAAACGAATTTGAAACTGAGTTAACCTCAAATTAATGAAACGAATACGTAGGATAGGAAAGTGAATAAACAGCGCTACATAAAATAAGTAAAAAACGAAGTTGAAACTAAATTAGCCTCAAATTAATGAGACGAATACGTCAGATAGGAAAGTGAATAAACAGTTCTGCATAAAATATGTAAAAAAGACGAAGAAGAAACTGAATTGGCCTCAAATTAATGAAACGAATACGTAAGATAGGAAAATGAATAAGCAGCGCTACATAATATAAGTAAACAACGAATTTGAAACTGAATTAGCCTCAAATTTACGAAACGAATACTTAAAATAGGAAAGTGAATAAACATCACTATATAAAATAAGTAAAAAACGAAGATGAAAGCAAATTAGCCTCAAATTAATGAAATGAATACGTAAGTTAGGAAAGTTATTACACAGCGCTACATATAATAAGTAAAAAACGAAGTTAAAACTGAATTAGCCTCAAATTAATGAAACGAATACGAAAGATAGTAAAGTTAATAAACAGCGCTACATAAAAAAAGTAGAAAACGAATTTGAAACTGAACTAGCCTCAAATTAAAGAAGCGAATACGTAAGATAGGAAAGTGAATCAACAGCGCTACATAAAATAAGTACAAAACGAAGTTAAAACTGAATTAGCCTCAATTATTGAAACGAATATGTAGGATAGTAAAGTTAATAAACAGCGCTACATAAAATAAGTAAAAAATGAATTTCAAACTGAATTAACCTCAAATTAATGAAACGAATACGTAAGATAGGAATGTTAATAAACAGCGCTACATAAAATAAGTAAAAAATCAAGGGGAAACTGAATTAGCCTCAAATTAATGACACGAATACGCAGAATATGAATGTTAATAAACAGCGCTACATAAAATAAGTAAAAAAAGAATTTGAATCTGAATTAGCCTCAAATTAAAGAAACGAAACCGTAAGATACGAAAGTGAATAAACAGCGCAACAGATAATAAGCAAAAAACGTAGTTGAAACTGAATTGGGCTCAAATTAATGAAACCTAAACGAAAGATACAAAAGTGAATAAACAGCTCGTCATACAATAAGCAAACAAGGAAGTTCAAACTGATTTAGCCTCAAATTAATGAAACGAATACGTAAGATAGAAAAGGGAATAAACAGCGCTGCATATAATAAGTAAAAAACGAAGTTGAAACTGAATTAGCGTCAAATTAATGAAACGAATACGTAACATAGGAATGTGAATAAACAGCGCTGCATATAATAAGTAAAAAACGTAGTTGAAACTAAATTAGCATCAAATAAATGAAACGAATACGTAAGATAGGAAAGTTAATAAACAGCCCTACATAAAATAAGTAAAAAACGAAGTTGAAACTGAATTACCCACAAATTAACCAAACGAATACGTAAGATAGTAAAGTTAATAAACAGCGCTACATAAAATAAGTAAAAAACGAAGTCGAAACTGAATTGACCTCAAATTAATGAAACGAATACGTAAGATAGTAAAGTTAATAAATGCCGCTACATAAAATAAGTAGAAAACGAAGTTGAAACTGATTTATCCTCAAAATAATGAAACGAATACATAAGATAAAAAAGATAATAAACAGCGCTGCATATAATAAGTAAAAAACGCAGTTGAAACTGAATTAGCCTCACATTAATTAAACGAATACGAAAGATAGGAATGTTAAAAAACAGCGTTACATAAAATAAGTAAAAAACGAAATTGATACTGAATTAGACTCAAATTAATGTACGAATACTGAAAATAGGAAAGTTAATAAAAGGCGCTATATATAATAAGTAAAGAACGATGTTGAAACTAAATTATCCTCTAATTAATGAAAGGAATACGTAAGATAGGAAAGTTAATAAATGCCGCTACATAAAATAAGTAAAAAACAAAGTTGAAACTGATTTTCCCTCAAATTAATGAAACGAATACGTAAGATAGGAAGGTGAATAATCAGCGCTACAAAAAATAAGAAAAAAACGAGGTTGAAACTGAATTAGCCTCAAATTAATGAAACGAATACGTAAGATAGGAAAATTAATAAACAGCGCTACATGAAATAAGTAAAAAACGAATTTGAAACTGAATTAGGCTCAAATTAATGAAACGAATACGTAAGATAGGAAAATTAATAAACAGCGCTACATAAAATAAGTAAAAAACGAAGTTGAATCTGAATTATTCTCAAATTAATGAATCGAATACGTAAGATCGGAAAGTGAATAAACAGCTCTACATAAAATAAGTTAAAAAACGAAAATGAAACTGAATTAGCCTCAAATTAATGCAACTAATACGTAAGATAGGAAAGTGAATAAACAGCGCTACATAAAATAAGGAAAAACGAAGTTGTCACGGAATTAGCCTCAAATTAATGAAACGAATACGTAAGATAGTAATGTTAATAAACAGCGCTACATAAAATAAGTCAAAAATGAAGTTGAACCTGAATTAGACTCAAATTAATGAAACGAATACGTAAGATAGGAAAGTGAATAAACAGCACTACATAAAATAAGTAAAAAACGAAGTTGAAAATGAAATCGCCTCAAATTAATTAATCGAATACGTAGGATAGTAATGTTAATAAATAGCGCTACATAAAATAAGTAAAAAACGAAGTTGAAACTGAATTAGCCTCAAATGATTGAAACGAATACGTAAGACAGATAAGTGAATAAACAGCGCTACATAAAATAAGTAAAAACGAAGTTGAAACTGAATTAGCCTCAAATGATTGAAACGAATACGTAAGACAGGAAAGTGAATAAACAGCGCTACATAAAATAAGTAAAAAACGAAGTGGAATCTGAATTAGCTCAAATTAATGAAACGAATACGTAAGATAGTAAATTTTATAAACAGACATAAAATAAGTAAAAAACGAAGTTGAAACTGAATTAGCCTCAAATTAATGAAACGATTACGTAAGATAGGAAAGTGAATAAACAGCGCTATATATAATAAGTAAAAAACGAATTTGGAACTGAATTAGCGTCAAATTAATGATATGAATACGTAAGATAGGAAAGTGAATAAACAGCGCTACATAAAATAAGTAAAAAACGAAGTTGAAACTGAATTAGACTCAAATTAATGAAACGAATACGTAAGATAGGAAAGTGAATAAACAGCGCTACATACAGTAAGTAAAAAACGAAGTTGAAACTGAATTGCGACGAAGAGAAATATTATAATTTAAACCATGCGGCGAAAGAGGAATTAAGTTTGTTAATGGAAGATTATTTCCTCAAGGGCAATAATTCTCACATCAACAACTTGATGGTCTCTACAAGTGTCATCGGGTAGTTCACCCAGAAAAGGTCTGATGTAATAAAGGAATTCTATGACAAACTGAGTGAGTACAAATTAATTCGTTCGCTCATGAATGTGTTGGAATACGAATACTGCGATTTGGTATATGTTTTCGACAGTGATTATACCGAAAGGATCTGCCAACGATTCGCAATGGAAGCTTACGGTTTGACTCTAACTGACGAATTCATGATAAACATCGTGGCAGAAAAATTCAAGGATGACGTGGACGATGTAGTACCTGGATCTATAGCACACGAAGTATGCCATGCGGCAATGAATCTATTATATAAAAACGACGCAAAGCCCTATGGAAAATCTGAGACTGAGGGGAGAAGGATTTTGGAATAATTGTAGAAGATGTACGTGACAAATTGGAAAAAATTTATAAAGTAAGGGAATTGTTGGATACATGGATCAAAAACCTAAAGAAATGGATGATATAATTAAGGATGTTTTGAGATGGTATAAGGAGAACGAGTGGCATTCGGAATTGATCGTAAGAGTACCACACATATTGGCAACGCATGGAGAGGAGAACGGATCCAAGATCCTAAACGAACAGGTTCCTGAATTGTATGATTTATGTGAACAGTATATCATTCCTGACTGTAACAGTTATTCCCACAAGTCCTTTTACAAGAAACCATTTTCACTCATCAGATCAATACAAAAAAATCAACACTGCATTCAGCAGATAGAAATGGGATGTCAGCACTTTAATGAGGACATTTCAAGTTTCAAGGGTCACTTGAATTCCTTAAAAAATGTTTCAATATTACTGACGTCTAACGTTAAGCTCTCTTTTATGCACGTGTATTATGAACTTTCCGTAAAATTCGCAGTCCAAGTGGAAAAACGGTGCCTTTTCTTTAAGCTTAGCTGTTTCTTCGAAAACAGCGAAAACATCCTAAGAGCCTTCCGTTCTAATGTTTGCCATTGCATGGTCTTAATCAAAGATCTCAAGATAATTGATTTGGCAATCATTTGTTCGTGTTTTGATAGAATTCTGAAGAATGAGGAGGAGATACCCGGCGCTGAAATCCTAAGGAAGACAAATAAGAAGGTGATTATAATAGTGGACCAACAATGCGAAGGAATCAAACATCAGTGGCAGGAAAATCCCCTGACCTATGAATGGAAAGATTTGTCAGCGACATTCAAGAAATCGATAATGGAGAAAGATGTGAGGTTCAACAGAACGAGTAAGCAGCTGAATGAGATTATCACAAATGAAGAAATTTCTGAAATGATAAACCCGAAAGATTTGCTGTGGCTGACAAATCGGGATAAATTGGTTTTTGAAAATGTTGTTGGGACAAAATCAGAAGGGTACAATGAAAATTTTTATTTGGTAAGGTCATTCGAGAGACACGCAATCGACAGTTCGATTTTCAAAAAAGAAGCAGGTATTAGATGTTTGTTTCTAATAACTGGAATCCGTGAAGAACATCTCGAGTAACTCAGAAAGGTCCAGAGTAAATGCCAATTCATTAAAGAAAAGGATGAAGAAATGCAGGAAGGAAAAAGCATTTTTTTACACAATGACAAAGAAACAGCAGAGAAGGCTTTCTATAAATCTCTCGCCGGAAAACGAACAGATATTCACTGGCTGAATTACAGTGAGAAAAAGTTTTATTGGAGAATGTCGAGAGGGAGTAAGATGGTGTTTGAGAAATATTTCAAGACGGAGGTACTCACCGAATTGGAAATTACTAAGGATAATTCCAAGGTCATCTTGTTATCTGATGACCCCGGAATGGGGAAAACGACGGTGACCACCGCTCTCATTAAAAAGGTAGAAAATTCATGGATATGTAGGATAGATTTGAACGATTACGCGGATGACAAATATAATCCGAGAGGTTGGGGAAATATCGATGGAGAGAGCAAGGAAGATGATGTTTTATCTCTCTTTATTATTATCGTAGGGATCGAAACACGGCTATAGAAAAAATTGTTCAAATTCTTTCTAATTGGCAAAGCAAAGAAGACCATCTTCTTCGACGGATTCGACGAGATCTGCCCTTCATACAAACCCAGTGTATTGAATCTAAATGCGAACTCTCAAGGAATTGAAAATTGTGTACCTTCGAATATGCACCAAAAATCACGAAAGAGTTGATTTACAAGTTTAAATGGATGTCTCTTCATACAGTATCCGGAGGTTGACACGTGAAGAGCAGGAGAGATTTCTAGGTAAGTACTGGCAACACAAATTGACATTATCAGGCAATGAAGATTCGGAGGTGTCCAGCAGGAAAGCAATTAAAAATATCAAGGATATTCTCGAACAGATGCCAAATCCATCAGAGAAGGAAGAACCCAAAGGACCCAGTGAATGGCAGGAAACTTCAGAAGAAACAACCGAGAAAGCCAGCCACAAAAGTAACGTTATCCTCAATAGAATTAAAAATCATTTAAAGCAGCATCACAATTCGGAGGGTTTGACGGACATGGATGGTAAAAAAATATCCAATGTGTCCTTTCTCAAAGACCTTCGTTCAAAAATGAAAGAACTAAATCTCACTCCATCCGCTAGAAGTCTGCTAAATGGAACGCGTAATTCGCTCATGGACAAAGACGAATTCGCTGGATCACCATTGCATCTCTCGATGATTGGGGATGCAGCCTACAAAGAGAAACTTAATATCGACGTATTCACCAATATCTATGCAGTTTACTCCAACTTTTATTGCATGAAATTGGAAATTTACTTCTGAGAAAAATGTCAAGACAAGCAGCAGTATGTGGCCACGAAGGAGAGGCAAGAGGGGGAGATGGAGGAAATTGGAAAGTTTCACAGGAAGCTCGCATGTTGCATCATTCAGAAAGTTGAATTCCTCATCCAAACATTGGCAAAGGAAAAGTTGTACAAAAAAGCACAAAATATTGGCCTAGTAACTGAAGTGGGAGGTCATCCGAATTTCCTACACAGGACCTTCGCGGAATACTTTTTCGCAGAATCCATTTTAGACAGGATAAGGAATGGGAATCTCGATAAGGATTTGTTAAAAAAAGTCCTCCTCGAGCCGGAATACGCTTTTGTCAGAATATTACTTGACGGAGCTTTTCAAGAAAAGAAAAATCATCATTGGTTCTCACTAGGTGAGAACTTTTACAAACATTTCGATTGCTGCGATGTGTTTTGCAAGTTCTTTGAAAAACTTAACCTGAATGATACTGACATAAGACATGTAGGCATATTTGGGAAGGACTACTTAGATCTTTGGAACGACACAGCAGTCAAAAGTACTTGGACAAGTTCACTGCCAATGCAAGAAATTTAATCAAAATATTCCTTAAATTTAGTATAGTAAAAATGAATTTCGTTTCCATACTTTTTTCAACTCTCAGTAAAAATTTTTCAATTTTTTTAATTCTAGTTTAGAGTATTTGCTGGGTATATTTGGATTGGGATCCTCAAAAGATTTGGAGGAAATCCTCAAGGCTACATGTCATTAGGATCGTATTGGGAGCAGGAAAACCTCTCATCCATCGAAGGTCAGCTCGTGAACACAGAAGGAGTGACTGAAAAAGAGGAAATAATTAATGATACAGAAAGAATTGAACTGACAAAAAGGCTGCTTGAGGTGAGAGACGAATATCTATTGTTATGCTTGTTATAACCCGGATGAAGGTGTCCTCACTTTCTTGATAAGACAGTTAAAAAGAATTTTTGGGAAGGATGTTCTCATGGAGTATATCACAAATATAAATGGTAAGGGTTATTCCATCTTTCATGAATGTGCATACAACAATAATATCCTATCAACTGTAAAACATGGGAGAGAACTGCTAGAAAAGAAAGCATTCGATAAACTGATTACTTGGACAAACAATGGTGGTGTGAATTTCATTCATTCCATGGCTTGGGGGAGAACGGGTGATGAAATGATAGAAACTCTGACATATCTGAAAGATTGCATCGAAATTGGTCTGCTGGTTGAAGTTCTTCTCAAGAGAGACAATGATGAACAAACCATTCTTCATCTTGCCTCTACAAACGAGAAAATTGGTTCATTAATGGATGTTTTAAGAATGTTGAATAGTTACATTAGTGGTGATAATTTCACCCGTCTTATTATGGAGGTGAATAATTGGGGTGAGAACTTCATTTATGTCATGGCTGAATGTAGAAAGGGTGATGAACTAATGTCTGTATTGAATTACGTGAGAGAATTCGACAATCGTCCGATTGATGAAATTCTTCTCCAATTAAATAAATTTGGGAAAAACATTCTGCACTTTGCCTCTGAAAACGAGGACATCAGTATGTTTGAGGAGATTTTGAAATATGCAAAGAATTACATGAATCAGGAGCAATTGAAAAAGTTTGCAATGAGCGTAGCAGGTCAGGGTAAGACGGTTTTCCACATGAGAGCTCTCATAATAAGTAACCTTAGAGATGTGGGAATAATTCTCAAGGACTATATCGGTGAGGAAGATGTGAGAGAATAGATAATGAAACCAGATGACAATGGAAATACCTGTCTACACTTGATGACCTGTTATATCATGTCTAATGACCGTATGACCTTCTTCTTCGACATCTTGCATTTTATCTCTGAAGTGCTGGATCCTAAACAGTTTGATAGATTTGTACTTAGTAAAAATGAAGACGGGGACACATTCCTGCACAGAATAATAAGTCATTTAAAGTATAACTATCCTAACTCTTCTTTATTCCTGGAAGAACTTAAAAGGACTTTGTCTGATACATTTTACAAAACTTTATTCAGCATCTTAAATAATAAAGGAAAAGTAGCTGAAGTATTTGAAGAGGACGGTTGTGTCCAATTGAGACTTTTTAGTTTAAGGCCGTAAAAACGCCATCTTCCTGGAGAAGCTGAAGAAATGGTTTCATTCACAAAGAAAATGAAAACAGAATAAAAAATCAATTTCGATTTCATTATCCTAACCGGAGAATATTCTATTAAATATTCTTTTTTTAAAAATAGATTTAGATTCCAAATCAACTGGGAGACATATTTACTTAAATTCAAATGTTCCCTTTTTATTGTTTTGAAAATATTTAGTTTTAGTTATGTAACAGAATGTGAAATTAGTTTAGTAAAGTAAAATTGCAGTGAAATGTATTAATTATTCACAATATTTAATCCGTTCATGTTTTTAATCTATTAACTGATTTCAAGCACTGAATGATATATTTAATATGTCATGAATTATGATTTTCCTGTGATTACCAATGTACTTATTGTTGATAATTTACGGTCAATGGATATTTAATTGATGATTAAACAATCCATGACTAACTAATCATTCTTTCATTTTGAATAACCCATACATTTCCATTTATCTTTAATGTTACATTTTAAATGCAATTGGATTAAGAGTTCAGGCATCAAATTATTCATTCATATTAAAAAGAAATTATTTATTTATATACCAGAGAAGCTTCCATTTCAAATTAGGAATGATGCCAGCATTTTTTTAAAGAAACAGAAAAGCTTGAAAGTTTATTGAATATTAGTTTATTAATTTCATATCTAAAACTCTTAAATACTAAGCGTAAATGCTCCTGAATCCCACTCCCCACTCTCTCTCTCCTCCCCTCTCCCTCTCTCTCTCCATCTCGCTCGATACATATACGTAAATGCTTCGTATTTCTATCCTATGACGTATGAATATTGAGACAATAATAGGAATCTAATGTCTCAACAATGACATTCGTTGTCCTGGAAACTTATCGATAAAAGTGCTATATTTCCTCTAAATCTGTCACATTTTCGTTAAGTGTGAGTAATTTCGAACGGAATGCGTAAATCGACGATGAGAACGAGAAACTATGTAAAACCTTCTTTAAAACAGCCTACATAGGTTGATTCTAAGTCATTATTTTCTAATTTTAATTTGCTAAAGAGTGAAAGCATAGGCATCGGAATTTTCTATCCTTTGACCAGTGATTATTGAGGCAATAATAGCAATCTCTAATCTCAACAATGAGATAAAAATAAATAAAAGTTCCTCCCACGCTTCGTAGTCCGATTAGAATCCTGCATGGTCCGGGTCCTTTGGAATTAATTACTGGCCATGGCCGGGCTTTAATAGTCACGCCACACAGTGGGGTTTTTTCATTAAACGTGGTCATAATGTAAAATACAAAGTTGCAGATATCACTTATGTGAATACTTAGTCATTAGGAGAGACTACTTGTGCATTTAATACAGCTAATTAACTAGTTCCTATGGCAGGGGTGGGGAACCATTGGCACGCGTGCCAAACGTGGCACGCCAACGACTTTTTTCCGGCACGCAACGCAGGGCTCACATTAAAAAATAATTAAATAAATAAATATCCAACATCTTCGCTAGAATGGTATATTTTAACTTAATAGAATACAATTGTATTAAGTAGAACGATACCAAATAAAAATACAATAAAGTAACAAACACTATCAACTGTCTTAGTAATAATAAGTAATAAGAAAATGAAACAAACAAACTATTTCCAAGCTATCTATCTCCGCGATACACTGACGTACAAGTTTTGTCCCGTTCAGGTGTTGCATCATTCTCCAGGCAGCCAGACGTGGCGTGACTCCTTTACCATCATGTTGTATATTTTTTCGTGTTTCGGAAAGCATTTATCGGTTTTATAAAGTGTGTATATACGTGGATTTGGATTTAATTCAATTGTAATTAACTAAAATATGGATTGCAAGTATTTATTGTCAATTAATATGTTTAATTTATTAGATATAAATGCAAGTTTGCTTTACATTGCCATAAACATAACTTATTGTTAAAGCTATGTGAAATGTATTATCAACTAGCTTTTCGTACCCGGCTTCGCCCGGTTGCATTTCGGACTGCAACTTTTTCCCGCTTAGAAGACAGCTTGAGAAAATGATACATACTAAAACTTCTCCTCTCCTTTCTGTAAACTACATTAGGAGTCTTGAAATAAAGTGGAAACAACACGAAACGAACCAATACGAAAACTACAAGAACCACCATGAAAAACGGAATGAATTAAACGCTTACCAATACCCGGTAGAAAAGCATGTAAACCGACAAATAAATAATCGTGGAACATAAATTAAGAGTACAACCAAAGAATATAAGTTCAATGTAAAAACCACCAAGAAAAAAGAAATGAATTAAACTCTAACCAATAGCCGGCATAAAAGGTGTAAACCGACAAATAAGTAATCAAGGAACAAAAATCAAGACCACAACCAAAGAATATAAACATAGACTACAAAATGAACAACTAAGAACGAAAACAAACAAAGAACACAAAAAATGGACACGAAAAGAAAGCAAATGAAAACAACAAACTAACCAAAACCAACCAACGAATAATCTCCTAAAGCTCAATGTATCTGAAGATGGCGACTGACGCTTTCTATTCAGTTGCAAAATAAACAACCAACAATCACAAAATAGCGTGTCTTAGTGATGAGTAAATATTGATTACGCGGAATATGAGTTTGTATGTCAACATAATAACAGGAGAACCTAAATAAGAATACCTATTATTACTCTAAATAGATATAAAATTATTGATCTTAATTGTGTTTTCCATCGTAATTAATTGAATAATAGATTGAGATATTCGAACGAATCGATTTGAAATAATGTAGTAAAATGTTTTACTTTTTTAACGTAATTAATTACGTGAGTGTATCGGTAGTGTTTACATTTTACCCATGGAACCGCAGACACGAATTCTTAATTTTAGTTCAGAAGACATAATAAAGTTCAACAAAAGTATTATTCAAATAAAATCTTTCGAAATTCACTGCGTTACGTGTTCAAGATGTTAATCTAATTTAGTTCTCGTATTAAAATAACAATTACTCAAGAGTGAACCTTATTTCCTATTGATAAAACTCTTTTAATTCAAAACGATATTATATATTACAAAAAAGTATCTAATTATCATTGAAACGCAAAATGGATGAGCATGGGAAAAAACTTGCATGTTAGCATGAAATGCTCAATTCAGTTTTTATTGATAAACTGATAAAACAAAACACAAAAAATTTAACTTTATATATCTTCAGTAATTTTCACTTAAACAAAATATGAAATAAAATAAGACAAAAGGCATATAAAAACAATTTAACTTATATCCAAACATACCTATAATGCGAATGACACGATTACAGAAAAAGAAACAGTTCACTAATGTTTATTCGCAGAATTAACCTGTGTATAGAAGACCATAGATAATGAAAGAAAAACATACAATCAAATCAGAAGATATTAAATGAGTATTTCATCAACTATTCTACGTTAACGATATGTTTATAGTTCAAACGTAATTTGTTTACATCGGTTGCTAAGTATATCCAAATGCTGAGCAATAATGAAAATAAGATTTTCCCTTCAATTCGTCTTATTTGATCTGTAACCCCCTCTTTTAAAAAATTATTCCAAAAGAGGAGATAATTTACCACAAAAAAGTCTGCGAGAGCATATGTCTGCGATATATATGTAAGGAGTTAAAAATTCGAGAAATTTACGAAAAAATTTTAAATGGAAATCCCATATAAACGAAAATATTTTATTATAATTAAATAGTACACCGAATCGGTTTAAAAACCTTACTACACCACCGTACACATGATGACCGTTAATATGACACCTTCCTCTTTTTTCTCCGTGTTGTAGTTTCTGAGCCTTAGCAGAACATACATACATACATACATACATACATACATACATACATACATACATACATACATACATACATACATACATACATACATACATACATACATACATACATACATACATACATACATACATACATACATACATACATACATACATACATACATACATACATACATACATACATACATACATACATACATACATACATACATACATACATACATACATACATACATACATACATACATACATACATACATACATACATACATACAAACACCTTACTTTATAGATATGTATAGATAATCACTCATACAATATTCTTTGATTTTACTGCTCTAGTGTGATTTTTGAGTATTTGAAAAGGTTCTCATAATACTTAAAAGACACGAAATAATAATATGTTCCACAAAATTTCGGTTGGCACGTGAGAAAATTATGCATAAAAGATTTGCCGATTTTGCATGCACACTTAAAAAGGTTGCCCACCCCTGTCCTATGGTAACTATCTCTTCCCTACTTCAGTACAAAGTTGACTGTTAAGCGAGTAAGACGGGTTGCAAAATTTCTCTCGATATTTTGTACTTTGGAATCTGCTGTTTTGTGTGTGTAGTATTTATTCTGAAATGGTTTGTTTACATGAATCCAATACCTGGAGGTATGTCAAAAATTATTTCATAGTTTGTATCTATTTCTCTGCATTAGTATTTATTTTTCTCTATGTTTAATTATGCAAAAAATATTCGTAAATATTCAGCAAGACGAATAATTCAATTAGAGTTTCAGTTGTCTATCGGGCATTACCGGGCAGAAATTTTTATTGCGTCTAATAATACAGTCTGTCAGCTATACGGAACTGTAAGAAAGTTTACCATATATTACCACGTCTATGGAAAAAACGTATTTGTTCCGTCACACTGTAATTTCTGTTCTGTATATGGCGAAATTGGTCGATCCTGTTTCACTCTCGTTGCGTTACGTCTTTTTTTCTTACAGGATCACACGACGAACGTATTTCTCTGAGTAGGAAGACAATGTTTGAAAAAATGTTTTCTTCGGATTAAAAAAAATATAGTGATAGATGTGAGCGTATTAAGAACCGCGTTATGGAAATGACGAACATTCCGCATGAGTCATCAGATGTCATTAAACGCATATTGGCTCATTTTACCTCTGATTTAAAAGCAAACTTAACCGCTTCTCACTGGAAGTAAGGTTGCAAGCTATATTGGACCACTCTGTTCATCGTATTGCAGAAGTACAGAAAGAAGTACTGGCAAAATTAACAACCGAACAACTTAACGGTTTACAATTAATATATAAATGGGGATGCGATGGTAGTTCTGGACAGAGCCAATATAAACAACAATTTGAAAGTGGAACTGGTGCAAATGCAAATGTTTTTCTCACATCATTGGTACCACTTCAGTTAATAGTTGGCGATGCTGATTCCTCAAACAAAATTATTGTATGGCAGAATCCCCGGCCTTCTTCGTCTCGTTTTTTCCGACCAATCCGACTCCAGTTTCTGCATGAAACTGTCGATGTTACTGTTGAGGAAGTGAAGTACAATGAAGATCAAATCAATTGCTTGATTCCAACTTCGGTGATGTGTGATGAACAGCACCTCTTAACAAGGCATAACTTATAATTTTCTATGGTAGACAGTAAAGTTTGCAATGCCGTATCATCAACTTCATCGACACAAAAATGTTACATTTGTGACGCCACGTCCAAAGATTTTAACAATATAGAAGCGATACAACAAAAAAAATTGACACTTCAACATTAAAATTTGGCCTTTCCACACTCCATGCGTGGATTCGTTTCTTCGAATGCCTTTTACACGTTACTTATAATTAAACATCAGAAAGTGGCAAGCTCCAAGTGACACTGACAATAAAATGGTCGCGGAAAATAAGAAACAAATATAAGAGAAATTTAAAGCCAAAATAGGTCTTTTGGTTGATCATCGTAAACCTGATTATGGTAGCACTGACGGTGGAGAG
This sequence comes from Uropetala carovei, assembly GCA_036926305.1. Lineage (NCBI taxonomy): Eukaryota > Metazoa > Arthropoda > Insecta > Odonata > Petaluridae > Uropetala > Uropetala carovei. The sequence goes on from JAXCHB010000188.1 coordinate 10,580,977, forward strand.
ACAGCTCGGCGTTTTTTGGAAAATGCTACAAATTCATCTAACATAACCGGGATAGATGAAGGGCTCATCTTACGATTCAGAATGATTGACTATTTCGAGTGGACATGCAATAAACATTGAAAAATTCAAAGAATATACTTTGGACAGAGCTAATAAGTTAAGTTATTTGTGGAGAACTATGGTGGTTTGATAAGCCAACCACAGTACATAAAATCTTAATACACGGTCCTATACTTATTTCGTCAGGAATATTACCAATTGGAATGCTGTCAGAGGACGCACAAGAGGCACATAACAAAGACCTCAAAGCGTATCGTGAAGGTTTTTCAAGAAAATGTTCCCGAGAAAAGAATTTAGAAGACGTTTTCAGCAGTCTTCTAATATCCTCATACCCTGTTATATCAAGCATTCGGCATCTTCCAAAACGACAGACAAAGTCCTTCCCTCGAGAAGTTGTAGCCATGATAATGCCTCCAGACACAAACGTATCTTCGGCAGAATCGGAGGACTCAGATGTGAAGTCATCTACGGATTCTGAAGAAACCTCTTGCTCAGAGTCAGATTAATAATTTAAAATATTTTTGTTTAAAACATTTGTTTTAATCTTTTTAGGATTAACGCATATGTATTAAGTGTAACTATCCACTACTGCAAGTAAAAATATTATAAGTATATAAATTAGTTTATATTTTTCTTGTAGACTATAAACATAATTTTAAGAACCAATGTTTTTATGACTTTATTTTCATTAATATACAAGTTAACCCTATGCTAGATACTTAAGCATAATTACGATAAATATGTACCTACTTGTTAAAACACGTTTTTACGGCTACTGTATTTACTTCGATTTTTATTCTTCGTAACTTGTACAAAATTAGTTTTTATTTAGAAATAAATTTTTGTTTTTTTTTCTTTATTATATATGTAATAAATATAATTTAAACGCTGAAGTATATATATATGTATGTATGTGTATATATATATATATATATGCTCGTAAGTATATTATGTAAGTAATGTAGTTTTAATATAAATGTATTCATGTTTATTTCCATTTATCGTAGAACATAAATAATTTAGTTTTGGCCAAAAAAATCAATGTACTCATGACGTTATTTCCTTTCTTGATTAATGAGGAAGCAAAATGTAGCAATTGGGTTCGAAAAAAAATGTTAACTGTATTTTGGCCATGTAATTTAAAAAAACCCACTGTGCGCCAGTCTCACGTGTCCTCCGTAATTTCTCAACTATTTGCGTTAATAAGCATTAAAGATGTATAATATAATGTTTCTACTTACAAAGAGATTAGATTCCAGCATTCAAATGATGAAACGAAGATTCGATTGCTTTGATCAATTCGTTAGAAACGCTTCCCATATGCAGTCAACAGTATAATTATCCTTAAATATTTACGTTGTTATGATTCATTAATTTCGATGCTTAAACAACAGCTGAAAGCGAATCACCCTTTCCTTACGTCTATTTGAAGGTTTAATTGGCATTAAATGAATCGGAGGCAACAATGAGTCGCCTTCGCAACGCCCGGAATGAGTACGAAAAATCCGCAAAATTTCGAAAATGAATGCGTATTTCTGAAAACGTCGACCGTGTAACATGTAAGTATCGCAAGGATAAAATAGTATCGAGTTTCAGCCGTCGAATAATGTCAAAACGAAGAAAATCGGTCCATATTTAAATATTTTGGGGAATGAAGGAAAAAACCCTGCACTCAGAAAAATCGAAAATCCCGTGTAAACTTATAGGAAAATACTCACTATGCGCCTTCAAAACCATCTTGATTCTGCTATTACGGTTTTGATATGCTCTCTACTGGACAAATTGCTACTGAGAATTACTCCTAGATATTTGTAGCTATTGACGAATATAGCTTTAGTTCAGATATTTGGTACGGATAACGGTTGAAATTCGTGGAGCGCGTGAAGTTCATTGTGGCGCATTTCTTTATATTCAGATCGAGTTGCCAATCTTGACACCATTTCGTAATAGCCTGAAGGTTCTTTTGCAAATTCTCCTGATCGTGTATTCATTTTCGCTCTACCGTCTAGGCTCCAGAGCCAGTAACAGACAGACAGACGGCATTGCGAAAACTAGTTTTTCGGATTCAGCGACACCTAAAACGTATACTTCCGTAAAAATTTCGAGGTCGATTTTTTTCGCGATAACAATACTTTCTCGATGCTTCGTATGAGAAAGTAGAAATTGGGAGTGCTTCATCGCCATTGGTGAAGTGCGAGAAGAAGAGAGAATAGGAAGGCGACGAGAGAGGAGACAAGCTTTTTATCTTAACGCATTCATTGCGGGCATGCGCTGCAGAGATTAGCGGGGTCAACTGCAAGAAGAGAGGGTAAACAAGCTGGCGAAATATAGTCTCTATATGCGTCCATACGGTACGCTTCTCAAGGTTTCGAGGATGAATCAGACGGCCCATGTGTTCTTTCTTGTCCTGTTTCTAGGTGAAAAGAGGAGGGGAAGGAGACTAGTTGGAAAGAGGAGAGAGGCGCGGAAGGGGAGAAGAGCGTAAGTATTCAGTTAGCTAGAATGTGCCCATAATATATTAACTTCTTTTCTGCAGCCGTTTGATAGTAAACAACGTGTAAGAATTTCGATGACTAATTGTGATATTTTAATTTTTAGGCGCGTTTCGCCTCCTGCGTGAGCGCCTATAGCCGTCGGTCTGCCCGTCCGTCTGTCTGTCTGTCCGTCTGTCGGCCCGTCCGTCCGCATGTTCGTTCTCGGCTTCTACCCAACGGATTTTCATGAAATTTTATATTAAGAGCTTAAAATCAAAGATGATAAGAAAATCGCAAAAACTAATGGCGTAAGACAATCAGGGGTACCACTTTACCGGTGACAAAAATGAACATTCCGTCATATCTCGCAAAGTATTGCTCATATGAAAATATTTTTCGAATCAAACTTGCACAACTAGTCAAGAAGAATATTACTTTTCCTATACCTTATTATCCTAGGAGTAGCCGTTATTAAGAAAATCATACAAGAAAGCCTTAATTCGAGTTGAACTAAGAAATTTTCTTGCATGGTTATTTCATCATTGTTGCTAAAATAAACAATCTCACAAAAATACCTTTGGTTTCCTTACGTATTATTACGTATTATTAAATAGGAAGAAAATGGACTATTTATGATGAACAAAAGAACTTTAAAACGCTATTTGTCTACGTACAAGTACCTATATCATTTCTTTCTAATACTCCATACGCTGTACACTTTCCTAACTCGTTCTTTTTTGAATAACTCAAAACACGAAAGAAATATTTGGGTAAGAGAGGGGGAAGTATTTAAGAATATCAGAAGGGGAACGCGAGACGATGATTATTATACGTTAATTTTAGCCAGTAGAAGTTCAAATTTTTAAAAATGTTTTGTATTATAGTTTTCGAAACATGGTACAACACATAAAGGTACCTCACATTGTTTGCACCAATAACTTGCTTCTTTTCTCTTCATTTATTTCCTTTTTTTTTGAGATGCAAATCATACACCTTTTTCATGAATGCGACCGATTAGACGTACGGTAGGTCGCAATGGTGTTTCTATAGATGGTTGTCTTGCCCTCTTTGCTTTTGGTTTACTTTCACTGTATTTTTCTCTCCTGGCATTCACTAGCTTAAAATTTAGGTGACTCAATTACTCACGTTTTTTGTATATTACATCAATATAATGAAACGCTAAGGCAATACGTGGCACAATAAAACTGTATTGCTAAGCAACAGGATATATAAACAGCTGAAACAGCTATCACTGAAACATATCAGATCTTTGTATAATAACGTTAGTATAGTATTGAAAAATCTGTATTAAAGATTATTATTATTAAGTAGATATTGCTTTTTAGGCGCGTTTCGCTTACAGCGTGAGCGTCTATTATCGTCGGTCGGTCCGTCGGTCCGTATGTTCGTTTTCGGCTTCTAAAGGACGGATTTTCATGAAATTTCATATTGAGGTCTTTCAATCAAATATAATAAGAAAATCGCAAAAATGAATCACGTACGCCAGTCAGGGGTACCACTTTACTGGGAACAAAAAATTAATTTTCATCATATCTCGTAAGGTATTGCACATATCAAAATATTTTTCAAATAACAGTTGTAGAACTGGAAAAGAAGAGTATTTCCTTTCCCATACTTTTTTATCGTAGGAGTAAACGTTATCGAGAAAATAAAACAAGAAACTCTTATATAGAGTTGAACTTCGAAAATGTCTTGCATGGTTACTTCATTGTTGCTAACATAAACAATCTCCCAAACAAACGTTTAATTTCCTTACGTGTGCATGTAATATTATTAAATAGGAAGAAAATAAATTATTTATGATGAAGAAAAGAACTTTAAAACTCAATTTCCCTTACGTACAGGTATATGATTTCTTTCCAACACTCCATTGCACGAAACGCGCCCATTAATATTTAAATTGTCTGCCGAGAATAAAAGTAATGGCTTCAAGAGCAACATGTTACGCTAATTATAATGCGAAAAGAAGGGCGGAACGAGCCATTAAATCTGTTGAAGAAGCAAATCGAAGAAGATCTGAAAGAAACCAAACCGACAGAGATCGAAGAGCCATTGAAGATGAACAACAACGTAATCAAAAACAAAGAAGAAGACGGGCTGATCTGAGTTTGGAATCGAGAGAAAATCGACTTCGCAAGAGAAGGCAAGCAAAACAACGTACATAGATTAAATGAACGTGCTACTGATGCAGACAATTCTCAACTTGACGTTACCACTGAAGAACATAACTGTGGAAATATGACTCAAGACTTGCAATTACTGTGGTGCGCTTTACTGGCTGAATGAACACAACACGTCTAAAAAATACACCAAATGCTGTCACGACGGAAAAGTCTCGCTCGAAGATATATCTGAAACGCCAGGTTTACTAAAAGGATTACTAACAACAAACTCAACTGAAGCTAAAAATTATCGAGAACATATCAGAGAATACAACGCTAATTTAGCTTTCGCTTCATTGGGTGCCGAAATCAAAGCACCTCCAGGAATAGGACCCTACTATTTTCGTATTTACTGTAACGTTTCTTCACTGTTCACGATCGAACAGAACAAACAGCTGTATATATTTGATTCGGGTGAAGCAACAAACAAACGTATTGATTATAACCAAGGCTGTTCACGAATTGTAACGGAGAGATTAGATACGATGTTACGACAAATAAATCCGTTTGCTGAGTCTTACAATCAAATGCATACGATAACACAATCTAATCTAACAGTAAAAGTTAGAATGGTTTTTATGGAATATCCGAACTTATGTTAGACATAAGAGATAACACACCTACTTTAAAAACAGAAGTTGCAGCAATACAATGTTATTGTGTGCCACGTAAGATTATTGCATCTGCAATTCAAGAGATCGACAATTGTGTGTATAAAGAAATTTATGATACTGAGCAATAAAGTTAGACTAGCGCGCAGATGTTCTGCGAGGGTAAAGCTAGTCTGCAATAAAATTGTTATATCCAATAAATGGTGAAACATTTACACGTAATATTTTTAGTGTCTTCCTGGCAGTAGAGTAGGTGACGATGCACTGGTCTGCAATTTGACTCGTCCCATCCCTTTGCTGCAGTCAACACTCATTAGAGGTTTCATTTTTTGCCAGCTAAAATGTCAACAACGTCAATATTAGATTTCCGCTTTTTAGAAGAAAGCCTAATACTCGTAAAAGCGATATTTATGTGCAAAAGCAACATGATCACGGAGAATACCTTATATTTTTGTAGGTAAGTGTTCATGCATACATCAGATAATACAACTCGGACACCAATAGGTGTTAATATGTAATAGGTAAGTTCAACCTGTGTAACCGGTTAGAGTAACCAGCTGAGAGCAAAAGAAATACATTACGAACCTTAAAAGCAGTTCACAAGCATCCACTGAAAACACAGGTTGGCGAGTATAAGCGGTCGACGCAGTTTATAGGTAAAGTGTGAAACACAACCAGGTTACCCCATATAAAATATCGCCGCACGAAACTGATTTTGAGTTGAATTCATTTAATTCGGTGCGGGGATATAGTTGGCGAATCGTCCTTTACTTGCTATAATAAAACCCATTCGTCCATATTCAACCAATTTATAATTACGTCATATCCAAATTGAAAATTCTGGGCACACTAATTTTTGTATCAATCGGATACCTTTGCCAGCGACGATATAAACGCCAGTCAACCAGACCTGAAATTAAAGGGAGATACGGAGGATTTTATTCCTTAGATAAGAGGTAGGAACTTTCCTACCTTTGCTGTGGTGTCAACGTTCCAGCGGTGGAAGAAGAAATAAATCCCTTTCCTCCAGCGATGAGAAAACTTCCTCACACTCAAACATACACTGCACTTCCTCACAGAATGACCATTACACTTCACAGGGGCGTGCAAAAGGGGGTAAATGAAAAGCACATTGGGGTTGAGGAAATTGGTGGGAATTGGTGGGAATCACAATTCCGTATCACCTGTAATGACAAGAGAAAAAAATTCACTGGTACTACGTAAACACGATAGGAGATGCATCTTAAATAGACTTAAGGCTAGGAAAACCATTCATGTAGCTTATATTGCAGTAATTCTCCGTAGACACCATAACACCATTTTTATTCTTGCGAGAATTTAAACATTATAATTTTACCAAGAGAACATTTATTTAAGATTATATATAGCCTTAATTCGGCGAATAAATTTGCCAAACGTTCATAAAATACTTACATATCTTCAGCGACTGCATCGCCTTCTCTTCGAAAGAAGAACACGAAAACTTCGTTCTTCACATCCGAACACTTTCACGTCTCAAAGTAGACTGACCAAATCGACAGAACATTTCCCGCCAATTTCAGAAGACGTCACGACGACGTCACTTTGGACTGTTAAATAATCAATAAGGAAGTGCTGGGAGGTGGGGGAAATGGGAGAAATACCTTTCTTATGAGCATAAAACGTAACAGGGTAGACGAGCAACTCGGAATGCCCCCCACGAGACCGCCGGGACTGTCCCGGCGAAACCGGGACGTATGGTCACCCTAGTCATAGACATTATATCCACGAAATTTCGTCCAAATCTGTTTGGGGGTCAGTAGTGCCTTCCCCTTGTTAGCGACGTATTTCAGGTATGTACATTTAGAAGAAACATAAATGTATCTCATTAACCATCGGATTCAGGACATCATGCTTCAGATAAAACTTCTTTAAAATTTTATTCTCTACAATATTTATGAAAACAATAATTTACAAAAATTCCTTTTTAAACGACATAGTTGGAAAGAATCTGATGTGGCCAAAACGTGACTTTCTCCATATTTGGGGTATAGATATTTAAATTATTATGAATAGCATTATAAATAAATATAATTAATGTTCCGTTGCTGAGTGGTTTGGGGACTTCCGAGCTCCGTAATAATTGGCAGTTTCTAGTGTCTTTTACACATTCGGACTTGGGCCAAGTGATCCAATAATTGTTAAGTGTATATTGGATAAGGGTATGTGTTAGTAGTGTGAATTATAAATTATTTGAGCAGTTGTCAGCATTTTTCGATCGGATTCGATCCTTAATTTCGTCTCCTGCTGCATCTATAGTGGTGACATCTCATGGCTCACTTCTGCCTCTAAAACATGTGAGTGTTGATATGAGCTGCGATAAATGTAAACAAGCTCTTCCAAAGGACGGCAAGTTTATTACATGCAAAGTATGTATGTACAAGTTACACTTTGCATGTTCAGGAGTTTCAGAGAATACATGGAAAGCAAAATCGGCTAAGAATAAAGAAGAATGGAGGTGCCAAATATGTAGAAATCCAGATGTGTACAATGACGAGCACACTGAAGAAAAAGTAAATAGTGGAAAAACCTATAATAGTATTGAATCTTTGGGTGTTGAACTAAAAGACATTAAACTAACTCTACAGTTCCTTTGTGAGAGTTATGATGATTTAAAAGCTACACTAAGTGCCAACAACAAGGCATTAAAGGAACTAAAGGAAGAAGTGTGCGTTATACGTAGTGACAGTGCCGAAAAAGATAAAAAAATTGATGTATTGACTGAAAAGATTAACATTCTTGAACAGAAACAACTTCAGTGTAATCTAGAAATTGTGGGGTTAAATGAGGTGGAGGATGCTATAGGCAAAGCAAAGGATAAAGTCTTAAAATTAATAAATGATTTGGGTTGTGAATCTATTCAGAAAAAAAGATATAGAGGATTTCTATATTTTGAAACCTAAGAATAAGCAAAAGAAAGTAGTAGTGAAACTCAGTGACAAAAATACTAAACACAGCATTATGGCAAAGAGATAAAAGTTAAGGGAGCATCAATTTAAATCTTCCTATAAGAATAATATTTATATAAACGATTGTATAACCGGGTACTAGAGCTAGGGAAACGAACTATAAATATTGTTGGTTCAAAGATGAGAAAATACTAGCAAGAAAGGATGAAAATTCTCAGAGTGAAAAAGATCTCTGTAAAATCAACTAGCAATCGATGATTATATCAATACCTTCTTCTATTTGTATACAATAGTATATAGATATTATAATTGTTCTAAATTGGTCTTCATGGATCTTGATTTTAATGACAATTTTCTTTTTACTGAATATGCTAGTCTTAAGGACTTAACTTTAAATTTGCGTAACAAAGACGCATTATTTTGTCACCTAAATGTGAGAAGTTTGAAAAATTGTTGGAATGAAATTTCTTATGTATTAATGGAATTATCTCATGCCTCTGAACTCCCATTTTTGTTGCTCACAGAAGTTAACTTACATGAGGAAAATATTATTTCCCATTATAGTTTAAAGAATACAGTATGACTCACAATTTAAGGGAGCATAAAAAAGGAGGTGGTTTAATATTTTACTTTAAAAATAACGTAGTTGTTAAGAGGCTGGATATTTCTGGTGTCACTGTGGAAGTTATCGGTTGTTAAGTCAATATTAGCAATATTACCTTCTTAGTAATAGGAATTTATAGGCCTCCATCCACAAACAAATCAGACTTCGTTGAAGAACTGCGTAATTTATTTAAAATATTGGTGAACAAGAATGTTATTGTAATAGGGGATGTAAATATTAATATTCGAGATACTTTTGATTCATATGCCATTGAATATCAAAATATGTTATCAACTTTGGGTTTTATACAATTAATTGAAGTCTATACTAGGAAAGAAATTAGACTTGGCAAATTAACAAAATCTTGTATCGATCACACTAACTATAGAGGACAAACTAATGTCATCTCCAGTTTCCTCGTACAAACAACTATATCAGACCATTATTTAATCGGTTGACCCGTTAAATTACAGGAAAAGCAAATATTTGAATCAATTGACTATTTGGATGGGAGGAAAATTAAATCAGCATACCGTTTCATAGATTGGATGGACATATATAATACTGATAACATCCATTCAATGTACAAAAAAATAGAGAATACATTTAATGATATTTACAAAACAGCTAAATCAACCAGAACCTACGAAAGGTCTGTTAATTATAAAAACTGGATGACAGACGAAGTGTTAAAAGAGATTCAAAAGAGAGATAAATTCTATAGGAAATGGAAAAATAATCCCTCAGAAGATGATTATAGATTAAATTATAAACAACAAAGGAATTTTGTCCATAATTTAATCAGAAAAGCAGAAAAAGAATATTATTATAGCAAATTTGATTTACTAAAGGGGGATATGAAAGGAACATGGAAGGAGATAAATAAGTTACTTAGTTGTTACTCAAAGATGGATGCAGATTATACGTTATTGAAGTATATGGGCAAAAACCTTAGCAGTCAAGAAATCTCTGACACCTTTGGAAACCAATTTACTAATTCAGTTGAAAAAATTAATTCATTAATGCAACATAAAATTATGTGACTTAACTACACATATGCTTGGTAATTCTATTGTTGTAACAGAAGTATCTAACAATGAGGTCGCAAAAATTATTAAATCCTTAAACCACAAAAAAGCACCCGGAATTGACAATATTAGACTAAAGGACATAATAGCAAACAAAGAATTTACACGAATAATGTCCAAATTTATAAATAAAACTTTGGAGTCAGGAAGCATACCAGTAAATTTAAAAATGTCAGCTGTGAGGCCCATTTACAAAGGGGGGTCCCACAGTGATCCAACTAATTATAGACCTATCTCAATCTTACCCAGCATTGATAAGATTATGGAAAAGCATGTAGCAAATATTCTAATAAACTTTTTCTCCAAGTACAATATCATACATAGTAACCAGTTTGGTTTCCAAAAGAACAAAAGTACAAAGCTTCTACTAGAATCGTTCTCGGACATTATAAACAATAATTTGGATAGAAATAATCATATTATTGCATTATTTATAGATTATAGTAAAGAATCTGATACTGTCTCCCACATAATATTGATAGAGAAATTGGAAGAGGTGGGTATAAGAGGAATATTACTAAATTGGTTCATTGATTACCTCAAAATCCATAGAATGACTATTAGGATAGGAAATGTCTTTAGTAGTTTCAGGGATATTAAATTTGGGGTACCCCAAGGCTCCATTTTGGAGCCCATACTGTTCCTGGTTTATGTAAATAGTATTTTTAAGTCTATTACACATGGGGAAATATTCCTATATGCTGATGACATTGTACTAATATCTGCACGTGACAATGTTGATATTGCAGAGAAAAACATTCAGGAAGATTTTGATAACATCCAAAGGTGGTCTCATGATCATGAATTGGTCATAAATAATTCTAAAACAAAGTGCATGCATATGAGGTATCCTAAGGCACAACACAAACAATTAAGCATTAAAATCCATAGTCATAAATGTCTACAATCCTTAGGAATAACAATAGGGATACAATGCAGCTGTGAGATACTAACCCAAGTAGACCATATAAGATATCTGGGTTTAATTTTGGAAGATACTTTTAAGTTTGGACATCATATTGTTAACCTACAAAAAACTTTAAGGATATTTGCATATAAATTTTACTCTCTACAATATGTACCGCCAAGCAAAATAAGAATAAGAGCCTACAAGTCTCTAGCGGAATCTATTCTACGATATGGCATCTCAGTATCGGGTTCAATTGCTAATTCTTATCTATTGTCTTTAGAAAAACTTCAAGTGCAAATACTAAAAACCCTATTACCAAAGGGAACAAACGAAATTTTCTGGAAATTTTGTACAAAGAATAAAATTCTTCTTTTGAATGATCTTTTTAAGTATACTGTTATTTTAGAAAATTTCTTTATGGAAAAAAATAGAAGAAAGTTAACAAAGGAGAAAATTTAAATTTAAGGTCAATTAGACCCTTTGAAACTCCTAAATATAACAACCAATATGGTTAAAGAAAATTTAGTTACATTGTACCAAATATTTTTAATCAGTTACCAGAGTATATTAGAAAGGAAACCAGATTAGGTGTTTTAAAGAAAGAATTGGTAACATGGTTGATTGATAAGAGAGTATAGAAATGATG